>KN714659.1:1370237-1970237 GCA_000812005.1 Coccomyxa sp. LA000219
CTCTCTCCCCCCCCCCCCACAGTACAGTCTGTCTCTTCACAGGTGACATGGTGTGTGTAGAAGCAGAGGGACTGTCCAGTCACCATGCTGGACTCTATACATCCTTCTCCTGTTGATATGGGTGGCTGTGTCACTTTTGCCTTACATATATGAAATGGTCTGCCATCTGGCAATGATTGGCTTGCAGTGAATCCTGTGTCCAGAGCTGGGGCAGTAGGCCATGGTGAGCGGGCTGCACTGTGAGCTGTATATATCGGGTGTCAGGGTTCTGGACCTGCAATGCAGGTGGCAGGCGGCTACAGGAGGCCCCTACCCAACTACATCCCGGAGCCGCTGCGAGAGCTCATCACAGAGTGCTGGGCGCAGAATCCTAAGGACAGGCCGCCCATCACAGAGGTAGTGGACAGGCTCACTGCCTTTCAGGAAGCACCGAACCAGCTATCAAACGGTGCCAGCAAGAGTCGCAAGGGGCAGGATGCAGCAAAGAAGGGCTGCTGCGGCTGCAGTGTCATGTGAGAAGTACATTAGTGAGAGCCTTGACGCGGCGTCATGGGCGCAGGAGGGATAAAGTTGCTGCATTGCTACGAAAAGTGCCAAATTTGCAATTTACTATGACCATGCAAGTCCTATCTGTCCCAAGTCCAGACCAGGACTCAGCCAGACAGGGTAGGTGGGCAGCATGCATATGAGGCAGCATCCGAACTGCAGCCATGACTTGACGGGAGCTGCAGTTGACAGGGATACTTCAGCATAGCTGGCAGTTAACAGAACGTTCTGGCACATTCTTTACACTGCGCTGTGATACCCATGAGAAGTTTTGATCTGGCCGCACTTTGCGCAGAGCTTTGAATAGGTGCACATTTGGATTGGCAGTGACAGTAATTATTTGTTTACACATGAGGGCTTCGGGAAGTCATGAACATCATTGTTGATATGGAGAAAATAGTGTTATCAAGTCTTGGGGGCTGCAGGCTCTGGTGACTGGTACTATCAGCTCTTGCAAGTATGCATGCTGCAGCTGTGTTTCCACAAGGCACATGATGGTAGGAGATGTTGTGGGCCACCCAAAAGTCACAGAAGCCGCACACTGCTTGCCTGTCACACAGGTGCGAGGAAGGCACCACTGCAATGCTCGAGAAAAAGTCCATCTGCCTGCGCAGGGCACCTTTGCGCAAAGGCATGCCAGAGCAGACACCCACATCATGTGGAATGAGCCTAGGAGCTGCAGCTGTGTCACTGGATGATTACTACACTGTGCTGATGCGCAGAGCTTCAATATTACACCACATTGTATTAGCGTAAAGAGGTTGCAACTTGTGCACTGGCCTCTATCTACATGCCCGGACATTCGCATTGGTGCGTCATGCACCTAGCTACAAGCTGACTAGCCTTCTGTTGCCTATACAGAGCACCCCCTGAAATGCAACTCTCCCTACTGCAGCTGCTCACATTGGTTGTTAGGGAGACGCCCCAATCTCATTTGTATTCTGGCTATGCGCATGCGCAGGTCAACAAAAGAATGCCTGCTTGCCCATAGCGCAAGTGTTGTTGTACATCTGCAGACCAAACCTGGTGCAGGGAAGCACGTGTTGCGCTTCAGAATAGCATACACTAGGCTTCAGGATACAACCTGCAGCAATGCGCCAACTGGTAGTGCAACGCCATGCCTGTGGCCTCAGTCTGTCTCCAGCTCATCAGGATGTATTCGTGTTCTTCTGGTCTGCAGGCTGCGCTTGTGAACATCCCTGGACATGGCCTTCCGCATGTCCAAGGCATCTTCCTGCCCGCTGTAGTACCCCACCACTGTGCGGTACACGCTGTAGCCCATCTGCAGCCCAATACAATTGCTGTAAGCGCTCATCCACTGTCATTGCAACCTCCACGCATGTCGTGGGACGCCACCCCTAAACCCGCAGGAGCAACGCACTGCTTGTAACTGGTGGTGCACCAGATGTCCTTCAGCTGCGGACATCAACACAGGAGGCATTGTTACACTGCAACGCACATTTACTATCACATTTGCCATCAGCACCGATCGTCATGAAAGGAAGCTGCCACCTCCTCGCATGTCCTTTGATGCGCCCCTAGACCCCAAGGAGCATGACACTGCACTGATGAAGCTGGCAATGCATACAATCGCTAGCCGCAAATGTCCTACTAGAAGGGCATCGTGCTCTGCAGCAGGTCAGCATTTCCGCAGCATGCCATGCAATCTGATGGAAGATGCTGCACGCAGGCATCGCATCTTACCTTCTTGTACATATTGATGGCATTGACATTGGACTCCCTCACAAATAGGTCCACAAAGAACCCCTCATCTCTCTCGGTGACGCTCTCTAGGTGGTCCATCAGCTGCTTGGCTAAGCCCTGCCGCCTGCAGACACATGCCATCTGTGAAAGGCCAAGCACCAAGCCTGATTGATAGCAGGATATGCAGAAAATTTAGCGCAGAGCTGCAGCGTCAAGCCCTGCCATGCAAAGCAATGCTGATTTTGTATGGTATATATTCTTAGCAAAGACACAGTCAGTGTAGATCATGGGAAGCTGAGGATTGGTGATCCAGCGCTCGGTCAAGCCTGCAAGGTTACCTGTACTCAGGCGCTACAGTGACCGCTGTGACATGGCCATGCCAGTCAGAGTCTGCGCCCTCCACTTTGCCAAGGATGTACCCCATTGCTTGGCCCCCGGCGCACTCAGCCATGAGGCAGTACTCTGGCCAATTTGCCAGGTATTGCAGATAGAAGGGCAGGTTGTACTGCAAGCATGTCAAGGTAAACTCAGTCCCCAGCTGTGCACCAGTTGAAGCCCTGGTCCTACATATGGAGAGTGTCAGGAATACCACTCGAACCACCATCCTCTTCAGCAGTCCTATAAAACTGCTCAGGCTGTAAAGTAGCTCACGGTTTCTGTGAAGTAGTCCAGATTGACATTGTTGAAGGTGAAGAGATCGTCGCAGGTGAAGCGCCTCACAGATGTCATCTCTCAACGTTTGCACAGGCTATGCTTAGCTTCAGGCTTATTCAAGCAAGGTTAGATCCTCCATGATGCCAGACCATGGTGATATCTGCTGAGCATAGAGTCGCGGTGATGATACTGCATGCAACGGGAATGAAGTACTTGAGTATTGCAATCGATGCGTACACCTGCCTGTTATAATCTGCATGTCTTCGAGAGAGCAGTAAGAGTCATCACTCAATCATGTCCTTTTAGAGCAATTCCCCTCCGAAAGCCCAGACAGCTCGGAAATGGTGTCGGCTCTTCCTTCATATACAGCTCTTATGTTTACATAGTGGAGAAATTAAACGCGAAGAACACACCTGTAGGGCCTTCAAGAAGGCCGGCATCGCTTAGTGTTGCTTTGCGCCTCCACATAAACAGAACTTCCGAAAGAGCTTTCATGTGTCATTTGAACCCGAGCGCATGCTGAAATCTCTCGGAAGAATCATAATAAGTAATAGCAGCTCCGTAGTATCAGCATGCAGCATGATGGGGTGCGCGGCAAGCAGATGTTGGGGAGGCTCTCAGTACACTAGGAGCCTTATGCACGGCCAGCAGATGTTGCAGCACGCCTGGGCTTCGAGTGGTGTTATTCCTTGCAATACTAGCTTTTTCCAACGACTTCTAGGCACCGGAGTGTGCCAGGCAGCTCTCAGAATGAGACAAGCCTCAATCAGAACTGGCTCATCAGTGTGTCAACGACACCTGTGTGCCTTCTCGTTACGCCCCTTCACATTATCTCCTCGGCTGTGTTCTATCCCAAAGGCGAGACCAGCGCTCCCAGTACAGGCCTTTGAGGGGTCCAAGAGGTACTCCTTCAGGCAGAAGAAATGGCACAAGAAGATAGACAAGAAGAGGCCAAACATGCCTCCTCGAGAGCCCCTGCCGCCCAAGCACCCAGCAAGGATTGTCCAGTCAGAGCGATGTGAGCAGCCCCACTCCCTGTCACTTCTATGACCCCAGCTCTGCACCCCGCTCATCTGTATCCTGCATCAGAGGCTTGTTTGCTGTTGATGTTCTTGCAGACCATGCATATGGGCGGATTTGACACAAGAACATGCAAAGTGGCAGCAGGATGCTGTACAAGGCAAGAGAGGGGAGCACTGTTGCAGCACTGCATCTGCTGTTGTCAATGGGGCATGCCGGGCACACAATAAAGCTACTGTGTGCCTCTGCGCAGTGCGGGAGTCATACCTGGACAGATCACGATCCCTGGATGCTGCCCTAGTGCTGGAGGACCTGCCAGAGGAGGAAGAGGACCCCTGGTCTGAGGGAGATGCCTCCAGGAATGCCAGGGAGCCGCAGGAGTGGCGGCCAGTCAGACAGCTGCATGTGTCTTCGGAGGAGGCGCTGTCGAACAACAGCGACATGCAGCTGGTGTTCTTCGGGACCTCGGCCGGCAGGATGTCCAGATTCAGGTGCAGCCTATGACATGTGCGCTTTGCGTCTCCTGGCCTGCATCTTCCCAAGCCTTAAAGCTTGTCGATGCTTGCTGATGAGCAGGCCCGTCGGCCATAGTGCTCTCCCCAGGAAGCCTTCATTTCAGTGATGGAGCCATCTTGCTACTTCAGAGAGCAAAAGTCCTCTGTACTCCTTGCACTTACACCACACCACACTGGGGTCAAACCACAGTGGTACATGGTGGAAGCACAGTTTCCCCAGCTTCGGCGTACATGGTGTAAGCACAAGGAGGGCATTGCACTTGTGCTCTCTGTTAAAGTGGTTGCCTATTGAAGAGGTACTGCAACCTCTGTTCAGAGCCCTCAGCACCGAGGTTGAAGTGCCAGGGACCTATAAATTATTTACCAGGTCTACTCGTGATCATGATTGTGAGCGTCTGTAATGAGCGCTGGCCCGCCCTGCTCAGGTCTTCCCCAGCCATTGCGCTGCGCAAGGGCAAGAGCAACTTCCTGTTCGACTGCGGGGAGGACACACAGCGGCAGCTGCTGCGGCAGGCGCTGGTCAGGCCGGGGAAGATTGACCGGGTGTTCATCACCCGTGCACTAGCCGAGACCTCATTTGGGCTCCCAGGTGTGTGCTGACACAAGCCCTCGCCTACATCAGGCTGCTCACAGGGCAGCCTGGCTCATAGACTGCGCTGCACTCTCCTGTGCAGGATGCCGCACTGCTTCCTCCACAGATCACTGGTGCATCCGTATCCTGCGTATAGACACACGTGTTTCATTTGGTGCCTGATCAATGGATCATGGCATTCACAGTAGAGCATGGCAGGCACAGTGCATAAGGTCTCTTCATGCTTGTCTCTGAGGCAGCATGCATGGTATGCAGGGATGATGTGCATCATCAGTGCCTCGCGGGAGATGGGCCTGGACACATCAGATCTGCCTCTGCACATCTTTGGCCCCTCTGGCCTTGCTGAGTACCTCAGGTGCTGTCTAATCAGAAGCTCTCTTTCACTGAATAACCATGACAGGTTGCACCTGGCAGAGCCGCCTTGTCTCCCCCATGCCATGTGTAGGTTTCTTTACAGACTGCTGAGGCAATAGCTGAGAAATCTCGTGCTTGCATGACTGCGAACAACCCCAACTCAGCAGGACATCTGTGTGCTACAGGTCATTCCTGACGCTTTCAGATACATATGTGGTGATGCCCATAGTGGTGCACGAGTTTGTGAAGGAGGCGGTGCCTGAAGAGGAGCTGCGCAAGCCGCAGCAGCTGGAGCGGCGCGCCTGCCTGTTCAGGCAGCGCATTCCTCCAGACCAGCTCAACCCTCAGGTCCTGTCACACTCTCATCACCTAGGCCTGAAGAAGAAAAAGCCCTGCTTCTCTGAGACAGCTGAGTCTGGCAGCTCCTGCAGGATCACGAAGTCCATCAACAGCATGACACGGCTGCATTGAGGGTAACGGGGGGTGGCTGTGACCTCCACGGAAAGCACTAATGGTTGACTATGCAGCTGGTACAAAGTTTCCGTGAGTTTCTTTATGAATAGAGCTGATTTGGATGTTTGCACAATGCAGGGGTACTATGATGGGCAGCTGGCGCAGCTGACTAAGCGGCACCAGCAGCGCCAAAGGAGGCGCAAGGGCCCTGACGAGCGCACCATCATCACAGGCCAGCGCCTGCCCGAGCCGGGTAAGAACGTGGTCGGAAACCTCTTGGGAGCCTTTCCAGCATTTTCCTGCATTCAAGGGTGCTTGTCCTGCTCTTAAGAATCTCTGTCAGCCTTCTGCAAGCCATCAAGAGCAGCCAGAAGCGCATATAGATGGTCCCTCCTCAGGGGTTCCAGACTGACACATAATCAAGGTTATTCATGAGTTGCAGGGGATCCCAGCAGGACAGATGTGGCAGAGGAGGACATGGAGTGGACCATCAGATGTGATGACCTGACCACTGTGACGGCATTCCCTCTGCCAGGGAGCACAGCCGCCTTAGGATACGTGACACGCGAGAGCGACAAGTAGGCTCTCACTTATCATGGCCTGCAGCGTGCATTTGCTTTGGACTGAAGCACTACAAATACTGTCTTTCATCATCACGCTGAGAAGAAGGACGCAGGTGCTGCATCAGGCAGCACGACATATTGACAGGCTTGTCTTTTAAAGATGTGAAAGCACCTGGTGAACCATCTCTCACCTGACAGGACTGTGCTGCTACAAGACCCTGAGGCGACTCAGCAAGCTGAAACACTCATGTGCTGCAGGGCGGGAAGCTTGAATGCCGCTAAGTGTGAGGAGCTGGGAGTTCATGGCCGCTACAGGGCTCTGCTGAAGGAGGGAGAGACCATCACCACCAGGAGCGGCCTCACAGTGCGCCCAGAAGAGGTCCGCGCACCGCTCTGTATCATAGGAATGGACGTGCAGGCAGTAACGCACATATGATGAGGTCATTGGGTGTGACGATATCTGTAGTGCCATGCTTGTCAGTTGCCTGAGAGGCTCTTGCAGGCCTTGGCACTGCTTCTTACAGGCATGTGCATCTGCTGCTGGTGAGCTTGCAGGACGTGATAGCCAGGCCGAGCAACTGTGTAATCTGTCCATCTGGCCCAATAGAAAGATTCATGGAAAGGCGCGCTTTCTGTGCAGGTGATAGGCGCCACCAAATTTGGCAGGAGTCTAGCAATACTGGGTGGCCCAGCATCCACGGCCAATGCAGCCAAGCAGATAGAGGGGGTGGACCTGCTGGTGCACCCCGCCTCTTCCAGTGCCGACGACCTCAGCTGCAGCCATGCGGGCACAGCAGGCATAGCAGCAAAGCAGGCCGAGGCCAAGCACCTATGCATATCAGGTGCGCGCACTATTGCATAAAAGGCACAGTGCTCTGTGTCATTGGATCTGGAAAATACTATTCCTCCAAGTCCTGCGCATCCAGGGTACAGACAACAAGACACCCATGCACAGCCTGCACGCAGGGCGTCTGAGCCGAACACGATGCATAGTATGAGCAAATCCTCCTGTTTGCGTGGGCTCTGATGCAGGCCGCTCTGAAAGATTTTGACGCACGGCGTGCTGCAAGAGTCCGTCTAACAGCTTCTAAGAAGCCCTTGCTTTCCCGCAGGCTTCCCGGCATCTGGGAGCGATATCCTCCCCATTCCTGTAGACTACCCAGACGGGAATACAGACTTTGCCATCCAGCCGGGCGTGCCTGCCCAGCCCGTCCCTAGGGCCATTGGCAAGCGCCACGAGAACGCCAGCGCTAATGCGCGCGCTCTCATCACACCCGAGGAGCCCCTCGTGAAGCAGGCGCTCTCAGCAGCGCAGGAGCAGTTCGAGAGCGCGGCTGTGACAGCGGCCCATGACCTGATGGTGCTCAGCGTGGAGAGGAGACAGGAAGACTCCATGCCCGGTCAGTTAGAGGGCCCTGCAGCATCAGAGGCTGCCAGCTCTCACTTCTGGAATTCAGAGGCGCCTGAGGAGGCGGCTGCAGAAGCTGCAGCTGAGGTGGCGGCTGCAGGGAATGGGCTGGAGGGTCACGCCCCAGCAGAAACAGAGCCAGCAAGAGAGCAGCGCTCACATCCTAAGAACCGGGCTCCAGTAGATGAGCTGGAATGGGATCCAGTCCCACAGCCACAGGAGGCCCATCTATGAGTGACCTTCAAGCTCTGATGCCCTCACGAGACAGGGTGTGTGTTGTGTCCTCACAGCATGCTGTAGACTGACGCTACGGCAAGTGTCAGTATCAAGCCCGGGACTTAGAGCGTTGCTATGCTTTCACCGAGAGTGCACATAGACTAGCCTTACCAAATCTGATCTGTAGAGCTATTCCACATCTGTACAATCATGCTGAGTCCAGTTTGAGGTCTTGCACTCCACTGCTGACGCCTGATACACCAGCACTGCTATTGTGTTCCTTGAGCTTTGCTTTTAGCTCTGCATTCTTGTCTCTGAGCTGCTCTACGTAAGGAAGGATGTGACCGTCCACCCTATACCTCTGCTTGGCGAGCTCTGTGTTCAGCCTCTCAACATCCGCCACAAGCTGCATGCAGCTGCTTGGCAGTCAAAAAAGGTCACAGGCATTATGAGAGGAGCAAGACTTCTCATGTATCAGACTGGGCACACCGAACTGTGCTCAGAATCACAGTGCAAGTGCAAGAGGTGCAGGGTTATAAGCTTACCTGTGCCCGCTCTGCCTTGGCCTCAAGCAGGTCTGCTTTGATGCTGTGCAGCACTCTGCTGATCTGCTCCGGTAGATCAGAGGGACCTGCAAGGCAATGATAGACGTTGAGAAGCTTTGGAGCTGCACTTTCAACGAGGGATGGCCTGCTTGAGAGGACCTACCTGACGATGCTTGGCCCCCTTTCTGCTCCAGCAGAGCCAACCTTCGCTCAGCCTCAGCAGCTCTGGCTTCAAAGGCATCTATATCAAGTGCAGTCATGTTGCAGCGCGACTTTAGTCTCCCTGGGTACTCTTCTGGTCCAGTCGTTCCCCAGATCAATGGCGCATGCAGGGTCTCCTCTTCCCAGCAGAGTCTCGGCAGAAGTGCTTGTACAGATGGCGCAAGTATTCAGAGTAGGAGACACGATTTACAACTGGCAAAGGAGAGCAGAATGCCTGCAACGGGATGATCCAAGTTTGGAACAGGCCATGCAGCCGTTGGGCTGGTTTCGGAGAAATGCACAATGCCCTTTTCACATTCCATTTTCTCTAGTGTCTTCATAGTAAGTCCATCGTCAGCGTCGGCACCTCATGGGATTATACAAGAGATCTGAGGCTGGACGAATGCGTAGTGATACATAGGCATCAGCTCTGATCAGACTCGAGTAAGTCCCGAAAAGAAACAGGATGTCGTCTGTCAAGACGCTCAATCCGAAGGCGGAAGTGATGGGGAGGGGTGCTGCCCTCTTCATGAACATCAACGCCGCAAAGGGCCTTTACGATGTCATGAAGAGCAATCTGGGGCCCAAGGGAACCATCAAAATGCTTGTCGGTGGCTCAGGAGGTGATCAAAGCTACTCCTCACAGTTCCAGCAATATTTGTCGGTTATTGCAGGCCTACAATGGTCCAGATGATGCCGGCTTACACCCCACTGTTGTTCTGCCTGCAGACATCAAGCTCACCAAGGATGGAAATGTGCTGCTGCGGGAGATGCAGATACAGAATCCCACCGCTGTCATGATTGCCCGCACAGCAGTCGCCCAGGACGACATCACAGGGTCAGTCCTCTGGCAGCCATCCCCATGCATGTCTGCATCACCATGTACATCAGAGGTTCTCTGCCATATTGTGGAGGATAGCAGGGTGCCAAACACTCCCTCTGCTTTCTTAGACAAAAGCCATCTCAAGCCCCACACGGATGGCAACATGTATCGTAACCCTTGTCTCTGCCCATTGTAGGGATGGCACTACATCCACAGTGCTGCTGATTGGAGAGCTGATGAAGCAGGCTGAGCGGTACCTCAATGAGGGCTGCCATCCTAGAGTGCTAGCAGAGGTAGGGAACCACATTTCTCCTTCTCATGCACATGCCTTGCAATGTGCAATGATCCCAGCATGCAGCCACATGAGGTGTGGAAAGCGCGGCCATTTCTCACATCTCACAGGTCATGCAGGCGGTGATCAGTGCATGTTGCGGTGGGTACGAGTGCACTTCACTGTAATGCGCTGCCCTCACGCCCTCACTGAAGCCATGATGGTGCAGGGGTACGAGCATGCAAAGCGGGCCACTCTGGCCTTCCTAGACACCTTCAAGGAGAAGGCAGACCCCGATGACAGAGAGCTGCTGCGCTGCGTGGCGCGGACATCCCTGCGGACGAAGCTGTACGAGGACCTGGCCGACCAGCTGACAGACATCGTCGTGGACGCTGTGCTCACAATCAGGAAGCCTGAAGAGGCCATCGACCTCTTCATGGTATGCAACCCACCCCAACAGCATCATTGCTGGCAGATTGCATGATAGTGATCAGAGTCTTTTTGTTCTTTTGGACCGCTGGCCTTCAGAAGAGTGGCATTGCCATGGCAAGGCTTGAGCCCTGAATGAAGGGAGTCTCCTTATGAGCTCTTCCATGTGCCCAGCCTCCCTGCTGTGCATTCAAGTACCAAACACAATCTTCTGGCTAGGGTCTGAAGAAAGTTGCAATACGCACCGCAGATTTACCCGGGGGTCAGCCATCACATGCAGGGCAATTGCAGTATTCTGCGCATGTATCCTGCAATGCCCTGTTTGATGATCATGTCTTTGTGGTGGGTTTGAGCAGATCTAATATGAGTGTGAGATTGCCTGCGTATGTACTTCAAAAGATGTGGATTGTTGCTGTGTGCAGGTGGAGCTGATGCACATGAAGCACAAGCTGGACAAGGACACGCGGCTGATCAAGGGCCTGGTGCTGGACCACGGCTCGCGCCACCCGGACATGCCCAAGCGCCTGGAGGACGCCTTCATCCTGACCGCCAACGTGTCCCTGGAGTACGAGAAGAGCGAGGTCAACAGCGGCTTCTTCTACAGCAGCGCCGAGCAGCGCGAGAAGCTGGTCGCGGCCGAGCGCGCCGTCGTGGACGCACGCGTGCAGAAGATCGTCGACCTCAAGCGTCAGGTGCTGCCCATGCCCGTGCCCGTGCCCATGCCCACCCATGCCCATGCCAGTGCCTGTGCCCAGATGTCTCTGACGCCTCTGCAGGGCCGATGGCCGAATGTCACGTAATCATCATGCACGTCCAGCCTCTGTGGGTTGCTGCTGGCACCTTCTATACTGGAGGACACACATGTGCAGAAGGTCATTAGTACGAGAAGAACCGAGAACACGCCTCAGGCTCTGCCCAAGAGTCTCTTGTGAACTCGTTGTGTGCCGGAGTGTGCCGCTATCCTCCCACTCTATGTATTAGCCATATTGATATGGCCTGCATGGGGGCTTCTGCGCTTTATTTTTCACAGTCCGCATTTGGCGTGCAGGTCTGCACGGAGGGGCAGGGCTTTGTGGTGATCAACCAGAAGGGTATTGACCCCATGTCCTTGGACCTGCTTGCGAAGGAGGGCATTCTTGGACTCCGGCGAGCCAAGCGGCGGAACATGGAGCGCCTGTCGCTCGCCTGCGGAGGTGGGGTCCTGCTCATCTCTATCATGGCAGGCTTGGAATGTCCTCAGGCCAATGTCGGCTGATCACTATGCATAACAGCTGACAGGCAAGGTGAACAGCTGACAGGCACGGTATCTGACATTCCAGGTCTGTCACGCAATTCCTGTGCAGAAGCACCTGCGTAGATGTGGGCAAGCAGAGTGCCAATGAAACTTCATATGATCTCTACTGATGCCCAAAACACCATGTGACAAGTATTGCTCTCCTTTGGGTATGAGCTGCAAGCGATTGTATAGGCACAGCAGATCCATTTGAGCTGGCACTGTGACGCAGCACACCCTTTGTCATCTCGACTGCAATTCTAGAAAGTCCTTTGGGGTTACACTAGGGAGCTACAGCACTTGTCAAAGGAGCATTTGCCTGTGGTCTGGCAGACAAGCATGTATGGCATACGATGGCAGCGTCTGCCACAAGAAGTCCTGTGTGGGCACATTAGACATCAATTGATGCATGTCTTGCTGCAGGCTATGCCATCAACAGCGTGGAAGAGCTGGACCCGGATGTGCTGGGCCACGCCGGCCTTGTGTACGAGCACGTGCTGGGCGAGGAGAAGTACACCTTTGTGGAGAATGTGAAGAACCCCCACAGCTGCACCATCCTCATCAAGGGCCCCTCAGACCACACCCTGGCACAGGTCCGGCCTTCCTTTCTGAAACCACAAACCTCATTGGCAGGTTTCTTTCAGGGCTTCTGCGTGGTAGCAGTTTTCTAGCTGCACAGCACATCCTTGAGGTTCTGACAGTGCACACCAAGCTCAGGTCCTGCCATATTCATCCAGGCTTCCAAACACTGCAGCAGGAGCCTTGATGCCCTTTCTCTCCTCAGACTGGTGTCTGTCGTCCTGCGACCTGTGCTGCTCACGACGTCACCTGCGCTAGAGAGGAGAGAAAAGCCTGAGATGGTTGTGTGGATCTGCTGCAGATAAAGGATGCCATCAGGGATGGCCTCAGAGCAGTGAGCAACACGCTCCTGGACGGCTTTGTGGTACGAGGAGCTGGAGCATTTGAGGTAAAACTCTGGCACAGCTTCCCTTCTGAGGTCATCCTTTACATGTCTGTCAGGTCATCACCTCTGACAACTCCCGATGCTGGGCCACAGCCAAAGCTTGCTGCCCATGGTCGTGTATAGACTGTGGGCAGCAAGCATGGCTTGCGTGGCTAGCATTGGAAGGTGTCAAGGGGACGCCCTTACAACATGTGACTTGAGGTCTGTCGATGCATAATGATTGCTGACATGGCCATGACCGCAGGTGGCGGCAGCGCACCACTTGCAGGAAGTCACGCGGAAGGAGGTGGAGGGGCGGGCCAAGCTTGGCATCTCCGCCTTCGCAGAGGCCCTGCTGGGCATCCCCAAGATTCTGGCAGAAAACTCCGGCTACGATGCTCAGGTGGGCAGGCTTCTCCAAGAAGGACGGCACAGATATTCATATACTATTGGACATCTTTTGTCCCAAGAGATCGAGTGGCCAGCTTCTGCTCTGGCAGCTAAGCCTTCTTATGGCTGTGTGCTGGTGCGATATTGTCAATATTGGTCTGCCATGGCACAGCTCTCTGCATGAGGCTACTGCAGCATCAGTGCCTTGCAACAGTGAGTTCTGTATCCTCCATACTAGGACATCTCTACAGAGGCTTTTGCTGCATTGTTGATTGCACGCACAGGCACATGCACACAGAGGTCATCTCATGTGCAGGATACCATCATAGCTCTGGACGAGGAGGTGGCTAGGGGCAACAAGGTGGGCCTGGATGTGGCAACAGGGGAGCCCATGGATCCCACGCTGGCCGGTATCTACGACAACCTGTCGGTGAAGCGCCAGATGCTGCAGAGCGCGCCCGTGGTGGCCTCGCAGCTGCTGCTGGTGGATGAGGTCATCCGAGCGCACATCCGCATGAAGCAGTGACTCCTCGCAGCAGCACCCAATCGGCAAGTACACAAGCACCCAGTGAGCTGCAGAGAAAGCCCAGTAGTTTGTGTGTCTATAAGAGCTGAGTGCTGCTAGACAAGCAGAGGCTGAGCCAAAGAGGCTTAGCTGCCCATATGGCATGCTGTGAGTTTTCAGCTGTTTGCCCACATGGGTATGCAAGGGTTCATAAGTTGCAGCTGCTATGCACAGGGAGCTTGTGATTGCAGATGCTGCCAAAATGAGCGATCGAAGTGCCTAGCAACATTGTGAGCCTCATCGGTGAATCGAGAGGCAAGTCTGCTAATGTATGACATGCATGGAACAAAGTTGAAATCATGCAGTGCACACAGTGTGTGCAAAAGGGTAGGTACACGAGGAAGACACGAAATGATAGGGGCCTGGCTTTTAGCCTTGCTTACCCCATGGGGCCACCGCCATCATCACCACCATCGTGTAGCACCGCAATGTGATTGACAGTGTCAGTGCATGGAGTAGTGTGACATTCCAAGGGATGTTGCATCCCCCTGTATTGTAAAGACAGTCAACACATATGAGGGACAGATCACATAGACTGTTGTCATTACGGCTTCACGGATTTGTCACATAGGCCACACAAACGGCATACTAGGTCATACCAATAGCCTATTAGCAGCCGTGTGTACAGCACCTCTTTACTGCATCTCTAGTTGCTATGCGCTTGCAATAATCCACTCCCACGAACGCTCTTCACATATGGTCGCTGTGTGCTTGCATCTCCTAACACACAAAAAGGAAAACCCCTCACTATATATCGACTTGTGCTGGGCTGAGCAGTCCTCTGTCACCTTTGGGGCTGCTCACTGTTACAGCCGTCCCTCTACAGAATACAGAACAAGTTCTGGCACATCGTGGCTGGCTGCGAATGGCTAAGCACTTCACAGAAGAGATCACTTGTGAGATCCAAGCCGCTCACTTCTTGCCCTTCTTGTACATCCTGCAGACAGAAATGGACCCTCTCAGCCAAAGCTACTGGGTGAAGACGTGCAGCGCAATCCTGGATATCTGCCTCGAGTCTGCACATCCCTATGGGGTTTCTAGTTCTAGGGCAAGAGCAATGTGTTTGCCATGCGCGAGATTCTACAGACACTGACAGACCGTGCTAGTAATGTTACAGACGAGCCCAACCAGCTCAGCCGTCATTCTGCGGCCATCATGCTTACACGGCCGCCCATGGCTTCACCCAGACAGCAGGAGGGACGACAGCAACAGAGACTCACTTGACAAATCTGCTTCTGGTAGTGCTCCTGCACCCGACCATACTGCAGACCACAAGTATCAACAAGGACTGAGAAACTCACTCGTCAATGTGCTTCTGGTAGTGCTTCTGCAGCTGGGGGCGTTTGAGCTTGAAGCTGGGCGTCATGAGGCCATTCTCCGCGCTGAAGGCCTCCGGCTCCAGGTGCACCGCTGCGATGCGCTCGAACCCCTTGAGCTTGCACGCCTTGGCTGTGGCCGCCAGCTCCTTCACCACATACTGCGCTGCCTGCATTCAAGATATTGATTTTTTGGAGCTGCGGGTCTGAGTTTCCATTCCGGGCACTGACATTGTTGCTGCCGTAGGTAAGTATCGTATCAGAAAGTGCAGAGGCATATCCAATGTTAAATGTATCCCTGAGGCCACCGCAGGCAGGCTTAGGGTCATGGCAGACATGGATAGGCACACTGCATGTATTCAGGAAGCCTATGGCCCTACATCACCATCACAAGTACAATTTTCTAGCTCTCTTGTCATAGACTCAATCCTGGCTAAATAGCCACACACTCACTGATTCTTGCTTGCGTATCCTGAGGATCTGTTTATTGTGCTGCACCATAGCTGTAGATTGCCAGGTATGGTGGAGAGTAGGTCACACCCAGAAGGCTTGGTGTGCCAAGGAAGACCCTCATATCCAGACTGCGTGCCCTCACATAGGGCAGCGCTGATCACACTGGTTTCTCAGCGTGCAGGGGGTCTCACCTCAGGCTTCTGGCAGACGGCCTTGAAGTCGCTGCCTGCGCCGTTCTCCTGCGCCCAGCCCATGAGCTGCTTCTTGTCCGGCACCACAATGGCCACCAGCGTGCTCTCATAGCTGTTCCCGTACACCCAGATCTGGTCCACCACATCGCAGCCCCTGCATATTATCGCATCATTTAGCCGCAAACCATGAGCTCATCATACTGGAAGGAGCCATTGACCACAATCTGAGGAGAAAATGTTGGTCGGAAAAGCCAGCCAATGCTAGACTATCTGCATCCCGTTGGCACCTGTTGCAAAGACGCAGATGGGTATGTGCTGCATGGGATGCACATGTCGCTCATGATGGCAGGTGCTGAGCGCCGTGGGAGAGAGGAGGTTCTGTTGGCGTGCGCCATTCAACATGGATGCCCACTGAGTAAACTGATGCAGAAGATAAGATGATGAGCGGAGCAGATGCAAGAATTGAGGCACGGGAGATTGGAGGTTCCATGGTCTCCGTGAAGGTGAGGTCCATGCTTGCAGAATCCGGCCACTATCAGAAGCTGACACACATGAGCAGCTGTGGCATGATGAGATGCACTGCCCAGATCTCCTGATGAGGTGGTGTCCCAGGTCTGTGCAATGATTGAATGCAGAGTGCCTTCAGCAGGAGCAGAGGCTCACACAAACTTGTTCTCCAAGTGCTCGGCCGCGATGTACTCGCCCTGCGCCAGCTTGAACATGTTCTTGATGCGGTCCACCACCTTCAGCGTCCCCGCCGGCGTCAGCTCGCCCACGTCCCCCGTGTGGAAGAACCCGTCCGAGTCTGCATATAGAAGTACAGAACTCAGTGAGACATGTCATGTATCAGCAGGCTTGCTCAAAGCGTCTTATGGCCTAGTCCTAGCTCGGCCACATCCCCTCTATGGTAGACTCTGTCTGAGTCTACGCAGAGACTTATCATGGCCAACATCCCTCACTGTCTATCTGCAGCTCGTCCTTGGTTATTGTTTGGCTGTCAACCACCAGTGGTTCCCAGACCGCCAGCATAGACAGATAGAGGCGCCTCACTTGGGAATGCATCCTGCTTCTCACGTCTAGAGGATTGCCAAAGGCTTTGTCCCTCTCGATATCGAAGTGCCTCCAGGCCTACAACTGGGCACCACACTGACTGGCAAAGGTGCATTCAGGACCATGATAAGACAGCAAGCAGCAAAGAGCCACTCACCAAAGGCCTCGTCGGTCTTCTTCTTGTCCTGGTAGTAGCCCTGGAAGATGATGGGGCCGCGCAGGCAGATCTCCCCCTTGGGGGGCGTGCCCAGCGGGTCATACCCCAGCTCCTCCGACCCCTCAAACCGCAGCTCCACGGCTGCGCCAACATCACCATCATAAGTCAAGCTAGCTGTTGAGTCTCATCATCATGAAAATGTGTCAAGCCGTGGGTGAGAGCACATTCTCTTAGTGAAACCGTTTCTTTAAGAGCACCTCTCAGAGCAGGGGTTTCTCTCAGCACGCTCTCAGTCATGTGTTAAGATTCTGGACAACCACACACGTTCAGCAGTCACAACGGGCTAGTGCAAATTGACTCTGCCCCTGCTCTCCTCAAGTCTGAATTATCTTGCTAATACCATACCGACTCGCCCGCTGGACATGCTTCAGGGTCGACTAGTACCTTGACTGAAGCATGTCCAGGTTCAGAACAGGCAAGGCATCAGGCAAGATCTGCAGGTAAAATCCAGCATACGGGCGGTGGCAGTGGCGCACCTGCAGTGGGTGGGCCCACAGTGCCGCTGTTGTCCTGCCTGGGCAGCGCCACAAAGGATGCTGCGCACGTCTCCGTAAGCCCATAGCCCTGCAAGCCTATCCTGGTCAGTCCCTTTGCCTCTGGATAGCAAAGAACTCCAGACATATGAATGCTACGCATCCTCCGCTGAGGAGACAACCTATTGTACATGCAGCGCTACTCCAGGACGGAGCCAGGGCTCTGCAGTGCAGGTGCTAAGCAGAAAGAAATTTGAGGAAGCACTGACGGACAGGGTCAACAGCAGCATGCAGGACGAATAATGTGAAGGGTCATACAAACTTTGAGTAAACACAGTGAGGTCACAGACATGTGCAAAAATGGCCCAACCTGGAACACAGGCGTGCTGAGGGCGGTGGTCAGGTACTCCTCCACGTGGGTGGAGAGCGGGGCGCCTCCGCTCACAATGAAGCGCACACGGCCGCCAAAGGCGGACTTGAAGGGGGCGAAGATGAACTTGTCCAGCAGAGGTGTCGCCTGCACCCACGTGAGCATGTGTGTAGTTGTCAACTCATATTAGCACGCTACCAATGTTCAAAGGTTGGCAGTCCATCAGTGCAAATCCCGGCTGGCAACCCTGTTCATCAATAGACATGACTGCAGATATGTCAGAGGCAATGACGCTAGCTCCCTCTGACGTGTAAGAGCATTGGGCTCAGGTCTGTGATCATAAGACTGAGCACGTAAGGTCAACTCAGGGCTTCAATACTTGGCTGACAGGGGCCCCAACAGGTCAGTCCTGCTGATGAAGATTGTGCTGTGAAAAGCTCAGAGGGGAGGCATGCCCCACCTTGTGCAGGGGGGCGCCGGACTTGATGCGGAACAGCTTCCAGCGCATGGCCAGGCCGACCAGGGTGCGCATGATCCAGGGCTTGGCGCTCAGCTTGGCCTGGATGCCGCTCTGGATGCGCTCCAGCACGCGCGGCACCGCCACGAAGATCGTCGGCTTCAGCGCCGCAATGTCATCTGTCAACTTCCTCACGTCCCCCTGAATATTTCAGCTGGGACATCTCAGAGCAGATATGCAGTACCCGGGAGCATGTCGGATACTGAGCCCTTCGCAATTGTTCTGCATGCGCTGCAGCGTGCGCCCAGAAATTGGGAACATCATTGCTACCATGCAAACACTGAAGTCCTCATTGGAGTAAATCTGTCTTGCAAGGCAGTACCGGCAGGGCTGCAAATGCTTCATAAACCAGTTGCCACTGTCTGGGTTGTTGCAACACATGTGGCACCTTCGTGGCTCAATGCCATAACTGTGTTGCCACACTGGCTGCCTTGCAAGTGTTCATTTCCAGCCATTGGCCATGAGAGATGATTGAGTGACTCACCGACCAGTAGCCCACAGACGCGCCCAGCGAGAGGGCAAACTCCTCCAGGGCACGGCCAAAGATGTGCGCTAGCGTCAGGTAGGATAGCGTGGAGTCGTCCTCGTGGACGTCCAGGCCAACCTCCTTCACATACGTCTGCAGCGCAGCAATTGTGGCCAGCACATTGCTGTGCGACAGGACCACACCCTTGGGGTTGCCTGCACAGGCCACCACCACACATGTCAGCATACAATACTTTCAGAGCAGAGCAGCGCCCTCAGATGGCTTCCACAGGAGGATGGCTGATTGGGATGCAAGCATGACTGGACTTAAGCGCTGACGAATAAAGCACTCCCAAGCAGCCATAGCTTATTCATTGCAGCTGCCGGGACAGGCATTGTCCCTTGAGGGACACGTTCATCTGCACAGCTGATCATTAAGCTACGCAAGCTCAGAAAGCACAGTCAATCAGCCATCAGCTCTTGATGGTGCTTCCCGTAGCCAAGCAGCTCAATGGTAAGTCGTGCTTGCCAGAAGTCATTGCTCTGTCAGTCAAGCACAAGACAGGTCAAAGCCAGAGGTAGATGGAAGCATGAGACAGACCTGTGGTGCCAGAAGTGTACATGATGGTAGCAGGGTCATCAGGCTTGGGCGGCACAGGCTCAGCCGGCTTGCCCTTGCCCAGCGCCAGGAAGGAGTCCCAGTCATGCACCTCAATGCCCTGCAGCAGAGCGCACGCCTCACCCATTGTCTTGTCGCTCTTGTGCCCGAAGCAACGCTGTCAGCAGCTGAAGCCCGAGGGGCATCAGAGACATAGTGCCCTGCAGCTCAGCCTGAGAGCTAGGGATATTAGGTCATCTCCCGTTGTCCTGCCTATGTGTTCCACATTGACAGCCCACAGACCTAGCTCAGTAGTCACTAAGCCCTTGTCAGCTGACAGCAATGTTTTCACCATGCTTGAGTACTTCTGAGGCAATGCACAGGAGACCTGAGACCTGCCAAGGAAATGCAAGGGATACAGGTATGAACATACCTCCTTCTTGACGGTTGCAGAAGCCCCGTCAGTGCATGCATGGCTGCCCCAGAACACCACTTGCTTGACGCTCTTCTTGATGGCACCCGCAGCCTTGGCTAAGAACTCCATCTTGGAGGCTTCCGCAAAGATGATGCTTGTCTCCGAGTGGTTCACGGTGTACTCCACTGCTGACTCGCCCAAGGAGTCATACAGAGGCACTGCGCGCACAGCCAAT
The DNA here is from genome assembly GCA_000812005.1 of Coccomyxa sp. LA000219. Taxonomy (NCBI): domain Eukaryota; kingdom Viridiplantae; phylum Chlorophyta; class Trebouxiophyceae; family Coccomyxaceae; genus Coccomyxa; species Coccomyxa sp. LA000219. The sequence goes on from KN714659.1 coordinate 1,390,003, forward strand.
TTCTGCTTTAGTGGCAGTTCATACTGACCAACAGCATTGCAAAGGGGCCTCACAAAGAGCACTCTTACAGCATAGTGTTTCGGAAAGGCACACAGCTGCAATGTAAGTCCACCGCTCAGCAACATGTCCATCACATTGCCAGTGTGACTTTACAGCATCAGATACAATCAAGGCTTCAAGGAAAGGCAGTGTCTTGCGAAGAGCTGGCTTACCAACTTGCAGGGAGGAGCGGTTGCAAGCCTGGATGACAAGCATCCAGTTGGGAACATTTGGGGCGTAGATTCCCACGCGGCCGCCTGCTTTGATGCCTACAGCCTTGATGGCTGAGGCCAGTTCTGCAGCCCTCTCTGCAGCAACAGCAGCAGTGTCAGACATCACATAGTGCAGACGCCTAGGGTTATTTCTCTGGTCGCCCATGCAGAGTGTGCAGCTCGAGGTAGCCTTGCATCCAACAAAAGGGACTTTTCGAGCCAAAGTAAGTAATTGTGGATGCAGAATCCCAGGTATATGAATGTGATCTGAGCTCAGCACCTCTGGTCTCGTTGTAGGTCCAGAACTCGTACGGCCCTGGCTTCCCGTTGGACATCGGGCGCCATCCGAGGCACTTGTTGTTGCCATGCCTCTTCACGCTGTACTCGAAGACCTCGTAAAGGGTTTTGGCTCCCCCTTCTACTCCAGGAAATCCGTCCTTTGCGGCCTTATTCCTGTATACCACTCTGGACTTCACCGTCGCACCATGAAAGCATACTGCATATAAAGCTGCTCTCTCATGAAGTCATGGGGGCCCGCCTTGTCGCCAGGAAGGCCAACTACAGTTACTATTAGGCAAGGATCGCATTCAGTGCATGCTGCATCACAGCACCACCCGGGAGACCCACAGACCTGTAAATTGGAGACAGAGCGTTCTGGTCACCATGCTTTGGCTTGCCTTCACCGATTGCTACAGTGTACTCCCCAACTTTTCGCACTGCTTCCGGCATAGGGGCGACCTGTGACCGCTCCCAGTCTACGATCGCCGCTATAAGCTATGATATCTTTTCTAGAGGCTGAACCGTCTCATGTTTTGGTACTCTGCATCATGACATCTTCCGCATGGTGCTCTCGTGCAGCGGGTGCAGGACTGATAGGAAGCTGCTGACGTTAGCATGGCACATGGCACAGGCCAGCTTCGGCTTGAAATGTTTATGGGGCATTTCATGGCCATAAGAATCCACTTAGATGCTGGCATGGAGCAGTACATGCTCCTCCCAGGGCCAAGAATGCACATGTGAACAGACACTTCAGGGCCATTGCTCTGCATCATGATCATGGGCGTCTATGTTGTGCGCAATCCCGCATCTGGCCTACATATGATGGTCTCTGAGTAGGCCATGACACCTGCCTACATATGATCGTGAGTATTGAATGTCAACATTGTGATGGGTCATGATGGTCCTGAACTGCTCCAACATCTGTGGTCAACATCTGCAGTTATCACATGATGGACCACTGTAGGTCAACATTACACCTGCAACGTGCCTACACATGTTGCCCATCATGTTAAGATCATATGGCACCCTGAACATGCTTCCATATGATGATGGCTGAATGAAGGACGTCATGTGGTGTCAGGCATGGAGGGTACATGCAGACCTACATTGTGATGGATGATGCAAGGGATGTGATGGTGATTGTACAGAGAGACTCAATATGCTTACAACTGCCTAACCACAGTGTGCTGGGCCACACCTGCCAGGGATCATCACTTGTATCACACATGGCGCCTGGGTTCCCAGCCAACTGGAGCTGTGGCACAGAGTCTGCTCACTCATTAAGCAAGTCTCCGCAAGGCACAAGGATGCCCTGCCTCCCTCATGTGTCAAAACAGCACTGCAGCTGCAATTCTCTCTCCATGCACACACAAGGCGCCTGCTATCGCCCGGCACAGACTTGCCATACCGCACGGGACACTGCAGTTGCTGCACCAGGAGGGATGATACTCCACAACCCTATGAAGCTCTGGAACTACAGGGGGCTCACAAGTCATACGTTGGTACCATCTCAAGCAAGCTCCTCATCTTCTGGCTGCCCATCTTCCTGCTGGCCCTCTGCATACATGCCCATCTGCGCCTTGATGGTGTCCTGCCTGATAGCCAGCTCCTGCTTCACTATGTTTCCATAGCCCCCTCTGCCCGCGTCCCAGTCCGTCCTGTACTCGTCTCTCACCTGCTAGTCACAGCACATGTCAGCAAACATTGCAGCACGCTAGCATGTGTCACAATAACCAGTAGCATGTCAGCATGTGGCAGATGCCTTATGTTCAGCAAGCAGGTGAGCACAGCACTTGTTGACATACACGCCTGCCTAACTCACATTCTGCAACTGCACGGGTGCTAGCAGCAGCAGAACGGCTGCGGCTTATGTTTTGCCTTCTTGCAGGCAGGCTGTGTCTCATACAAGTCCGGATTCCCTCACATTTACACCCATGCTGCACTACATTGCGACTATATGCCATACTCAGAGGCCCTGGGGAACAGTCACACCCATGTGTACTCTGCGCGCTGCCATATCTACATGTCTCGGGAGGCAGTGTCCAAGGGCCCATGCAATGTACCCACCTGCCCTCCAGATCTGCCCCGCCCAAACTGCCTGCCATCCTTGAAGCCCCAGTCGAAGTCCACGCGGATGGGTCTGTCATCCATGATGGTTCCCGAGATGTACTTCACAGCATCCTCAGCGTCCTGGCGGGTGTAGTACACCACAAAGGCGAACCCGCAGGGCGTCATCTGGTGCTTGTCCAGTCCCATGATGATGCGTTTGACATCCCCTGCCCGCGAGAACACCTGCATGGTGGTGCTGCATGGTGAGTTGCGTGGGCATGGTACACCACAAGGCGAATCTGCAGGGCGTCATCTGGTGCATGTCTAAAACCCACAATCACGCGCTTGTCATCCCCTGCTCGCAAGAGGATCTTTTCATAATCATGTTGTGCTGCCTGTCAGGAGGTGTCTGCACTCTCTGCTGACCAAAAGGCGTAAGCTGTGCTGTTTGCTTGACAGCATGTAGGCAGCCGCTCATATACCGTCAAATGCATGCAGCAAGATTGCTTCTGTGGTCATCAGGCTGTCATTGCTTGCTAAGCTCCTCTAGCAAGCTGACATAGGTTCCTAGTCATGAGCTTGGGTAGAGGACTACCTCAAATATCTGCTCCTCAGTGGTGTAGAAGGAAAGATTGCCCACATAGAGGGTAGTGGACTTCTTCAGGCAGTCCTCAAACTCCTCTTGCGTGCCGTTGAATCTCCGGTCTCTATACTGACTGATGGCAGGATTGAGCTTCTGCGCAGCAAGTGATCAACTTTGACTGCCAAGTCTGCATTCACCCCTAGTACCATGCCATGCTGTGGCAGATGGCCCAGACAAATCCGCACCTTTAGTAGACGGGCCATTCATCCGTGTAAAAGCATCCTCATTGCCCTGCTAGCACCATACACCGAAACGCGAGGCACCCCCTTGCAGCCTTCACTCGATCAGGGTGGGCAGGCCTGGTCCGAGACAGCGAGATGCTTGGGAGGCGCAACCTTAAGATATATTAAAGATGGTGTCTTATACACATGGGCAATAAGGAGATGTCATGTAGAGGTATCGCATGGCCAGTCCTTGTGACCAGTATGGCCTACCTACTGGTTAACCCAAGGACTGCCATTGACCAGCTCCCCTTGACTTCCTAGACCAACTTTTTGCGAATGGTTCAAGAGCTTGTGCTGAGTCTAGCACATCATGGCATCCCATTGGCGGTTCATACTCAAGCTTGCAGATCTGCTAGAGCTAGGGCTTCATATTGACATCGTCTGAGAGCGCTCGCACTGATGTCATGAAGAATACTCATTGGCACTTACAGCAGCTGGCATGCCCAGATGACAACATCATCTAAGTGCACTACCTGCTAACTCTCCTCCTACGAAGGGGTCATGTCCATAAAGTCTTGTCTACTCTGGTGCATGCTTTGGCCAGCTGGAGCTGCAGATGACTCGGTGTTGCTGTCAAGCACGCAATCGCAATCACAGCCACCCCTAATGTTTGGCGCAAGGCCCAGCCGTTTGTGTCCATACAGCCTAGACACAGGCACAGCCCGTTTTCCAGGGCTAGAGTCGTGGGGAACAGCACCCATTGCGGGGCTCAGCCTATGCCACACAGGTAGCTGCCCCTTGGTTGGCCCTCCATACTTCAACTCCATACTCATCTCGCAAGCACACACTGAAGGAGAACATGCTGGCAACAGATTGGTTGGGTGTAGCATACAGGGACGACATGCATGTCACATGAGGCGTCATCTCAGGCAGCTAAAGGATAGTCTGGCCAAGCCTGTCAGCAACACACAGGGTCTTCTAGACTGGTCAGCTCAGTGCACTTTCCAGCACGGAGGGCCACATTGTGGCCTCTGGTACGCATGAAAGAGATTGCCTGTCAGTCAGCTGAAAATAGGAAAGCGGTCATCTGTTGAGAGGATCCCAGCTACACCGGCCATGCTGAAATGGCAGCCGTCACAGGGGCTATGCTGCAATCTCCCGCGCTAGTAATGGCTGAAGCTCAAACTCTCTCTTGCACACATCTGTGCTACAGGCAGGGAAGGCCGTCTCACTGGGACTACAAAGGCGCACAAACTGCATCATGCAGGGCGTCAGACTGTGCTACTGCCAAGAGCGTTCACCTCTGGGCATCAGGTGTTGCTGCTCATGGGCCTTCGCACAGCTAAGCTGCGCTGGCTGGGTCAAAATTGTGCTGCCCGCAGGGCAGCAAGCTCTCTGCTACACTCTGCCAGGTCAAGTTGAGTTCCTGCTGGTTCTGCTCTGCTCCTGAAGGTTTGAGCGCGCCCTTGCGCCGCTGATCAGGCGCTACTGATCAGGCGCTCGATGCTGCCCAGCCCATAGAGGGCCCGGCTGCCCCGCTGCTGCCCGCTGCGGGTACCGGGAACTGCGCTGCATCTGAAACGCTGAGCTCGGCTCTGCCGCCCGGGCTGCTGTGATTGGACATGATGGCATCCGGTGGCAGAGGCGTATCCACCAGCGCTCGAGGCGCATTGCCAGACAGGTCTCCGGGTGCCAGGGCCCCCTGCACACCCTACATATGCTTCAGCAATTGACAATTGCTGCTCCCGCCTAAGCTGGATGCCCTCTACACTGACAGTAGACACCAAGCAGCCGCATCTGCCACAGAATGCACAAATGGAGATGAAGACGGTCCTGCTGTATGAACTGAAAGACAGGATACAGGCCCTTCTGCTGTGCCAAAGAGGTGGACTCTTAAGGTTTCTGCTGCAAGTATATCAAACAAGCATGCGCTGGTGGCATTGTGAAGAGAGGCTAGTAGGACACAACTGTCACTCGGAAGAGAGCTGTGGTGGGAAGTACTGCTTCAGCAGCTGCCCATATCTATGAATATGTGGGCAACTGGCAGGATAGAGACATCCCATCACAAGCTCAGATGCAGTCCGAGCACCCCTGGACTGAGCAACAGGGGAAGGCCGGGCGCAACCTTGTAGGTGAAGAGGATGTTCTCGGGCAGCTTGGGCGGGGCGCGCTCCACCACGACCTCAAACTTGTCCGGGGGCAGCGTGCACCAGGTGGGCTGCTTCAGCGCCTCCTGCGTGGCCATGGGGATGGCGCCCCGCAGCCGGATGGAGCGCGTGATGTTGTGCCAGCGCTCGTCGCACACATGCCTGCGCGCATGGCTTTGCCTTCAGCTGAGGGGCTCTGAACTCACCTGAGTGCTCTGCACTGCAGGGAGGCCTTGACAGGAAGCAGGCTGCAAAAGTGGACCTGCCACACAAGGATGGCATGCATGCCATCGTCACTCAGAGATCTTTCTGCATGTATCAGCGCATATAACACCCCTTGAGGCCAAATTCACTATTGCAGCCTGCTGAAGGTCTTCAGATTTTGCATATGTGCCATGCCGCCCACACGGTGCGAGTTGTATCTGCTTCTTACTGACACGCCTCTCTGCAGAAGAGCAGACACGTGACAGCGATGGGCCCTACCCAGAGTGCGAGACATCGGTGTAGCCCCAGGAGTGCATCTTGCGCAGCAGGCCCAGCGCGCCGCCCTCGTAGCCGTTCTGCCTCACAGCCTGCGGCTGCAGCTCCAGCAGCACCACGCCCGGCGGCGGTGTGTTGTTCCGGAGCATCAGGTCCTGTACATGCAACAGCTCTGGTGTGAGCACAGCGTGCTGGCTATTGACACCCCACCCAGTGAGAGGGGCTTCCACTCATATGAAGTCCCGACAATCGTGCCCTAGCCAATATCAAGATGCACACTCACAGGAGCAGTTCCGCCTAAGCACGCTTGCACCTCCAAAAGATTATATCCGGCTCAGCTTGCGATGCTGGCAGGCAATATGACCAGACATCTCAGGATTCCTGTCAAGGAAAGACGCACCCGCAAGCCTTCCAACACCCAGCCATCCCATCCGGTCACGCTGACCCTGACTGCCCCCACCTCCACATCCTCAGGCACCAAGCTGGCGCCCCTCCGCCGCTGCACCGCCCGCACGCAGTTCATCCCCAGCGCTGACCTGTTGTGCACCTGCATATCCCCGTCATCAGTAAAGAGGGCTGCTCCTAGACTGGCACCACATAGGGACGCCTGTTCTTTCGGTGAAACAGTGCTAAGCCAGAAAAGAAGGATCCTCAAATGGCATAGTATGGACATCATTGCCAGCTCGTAGGCTCCTCCTACGGGATTAAGAGTGGTTGCATCTGATACACAGCATGCTGCATAGACTTCAGCGCAGAGGGCATAGTGAAGCACCTGAGGATGTCCATAGCCCCGGGAGGTCTCCAGGTCCGCCAGCCTAATGTGGCCAATCTGTGACTCTATGCACACCTCCTCATCCTCCTGCCCCAGTGGCACCTGCGGGCAGCAGGAGGCACAGGCTAAGCGGCCGGCTGCACAAGTCATCTTTGAGGGCATGCGGGGCTATCTACCGACACCTCAGCTTGCCACAAATGTCATGTGAAATCCATACCAGCCTGCTATGTTCATGAAAGCGGTAAGGATGGCCAGCATGGGCTTAGAGGTGTGATGTGGAGCTTCTCTGCTTGCGGGGAGCATGCTTGGAGAGGAATGATCACCTTATGCAGCGTGATAGCCTTCTGGAATCCATTGTACTTAGCGCTGGCCTCAAAGGACGCCAGGGACGCGTTGGACAGCTCAAAGGCTATCACATCATGCCCCCGCGCAGCTGCAGCCAGTGAGAAGTAGCCATTCCCAGCACCCACATCCAGCAACACCTGCGCGCAATGGGGACAGGCTCGAGAGACACTTATCGACCAGGACCGGCAGATGAGGTTCATGCATTTGTCAGCTCAGTAGCACCTAATTACAAGCTGTGTCCAAATTTCTTGACAAGGACATGCAAGGGGCAGGTGCCAAGTGCACCCAGACGAGTGCACTCGGTCACCCACCTCAGCATGTCCTTGTCAACTGCCTTTCAATGAAGGACATGACAAGGTCAGAGAGATGGCAATGGGGGAGGTGATGCAGTCAAGTTTGCATACCCTGCGCTCAGCGCCCTTGCCTCCCAGAGACCCTACAAGGGCCTCAGCCACTGAGGGGCCCCTCCCAGGAGCCAGAGCAGGCTGCCACCTCCCCCAAGCCGTCAGCGAGGCTGCTATATCAGACTCCGCCTGCAAGCACTTACACATCTCACCAGCCATCTCCACTCCCTTCAGGAGAGAGAATTATCACGCCTTCGACCCCAAAGAAATATCTCATCCTATCCCATGCAGCCCTACACATAAGTCTCTGCCAACCAACGGGCCAGATAAAGAGCTGCAAAGGCTGTCGTCTATGGTAAATAGGTGATACACCCCTGCAGCTGAGCCAGCTGAGCCAGCTGAGGCAGTTCAAATGCCTCACAGAGCCCAGCTGCAGGGATGTCTCAGCACCCCATGGTGTGAAAGAGGCTGTCATGCAGGTGCTCGCTGAGCGCATGAAGGCACTGCCAGCCAATACGGATGTGCTACATAGTCCATACATCAGGTGATGCCATGTGGGGCTGAGAGCCATGCCTGCAGGTCGCCATGGCCCTTCAGATCCACGAGCATGGTGAAGGGCGGCTGCCATGTGATGCTGACGGGGTACAGCTGCTTCGCCTGCCTGTCGAAGGGCAGCGCAGCCTCCATCAGGGGCTGGCTCCCCTCATCCTCCTCCACCACAGAGTCCTCCCTGTTACATCACTACTTGTCAGCCTTATGACACTTCAGAAAGTAGCTTGGGGGCTAGACCTTGCTTAGACCTTGCTCAAATCGACAGCCCTGTCACATCACATGCATTCAAGACAGCTGGTGCTTCAGCAAATTGCCATGGTGCAGCTGTGCAACAATGAGCTACGACGCGGCGACTGGCGCAAGAACTGAAGACAACCCAGTTTCTATGTTGTAGTGACACACGACTGGAGTCTGCAGAGAGCATTCCGACATCATTCCAGATTGGCCAGGTGCAAGTTCCTACTGCACAAGTGTATGATGCACATGCGCAAAAGATTTCCCAAATGAGGAGAGAGGGCGTGTGGGCATGGGACTCACTCTTCATGAATGTCAAAGAGGCGGGACAGCAGCCTCTTTAGGATGCGGGCAGGGCTGAGCTCCCGGGCAACGCCCCAGCCCCCCTTCTTCTTCCAGGTGCCCACAAAGTGGTGCTGCACCACGATGTCCGGGCTATCCGGGCCCATGTCGTCCAGGCCTATGGGGTGCACCCCAAAGTGCACCTTGGGCATGATGCGCACATTCCAAGGATCGTCCTTCTGCAGGTGCAAGGCAAAGTTTCAGCATACTTTAGGCAAAGCATGCATCATGTTGTCAGCACCCAGGCATGAGCTTCCCAACCGTACGGGCATTGCAGGATGTCTGAATTGCAATGCTCAAACTCTGCATTGGTATGTAAGGACAGGAGTACGATCTCACAAGCCTAACCCTGTGCTGACTTCTGTGACACAGCTGAGAAATCTGTAGGTCAACATCCTGATTGGCAAACTGGAAGCCTTCAGTTCATGGTCAAGTCGAGATGCTTTCTGTAGGCACTATGCATGGACACTGAAGGCATATTTAAAGCTTGTAAGATGCAGGGATGACAGCATGGCTTGCCTTGGAGAGCGGATGCAGCTCTGCATGCTTCAGGATGACATCTGTGAAGGCTCCCGGGCCGGTGCGCTCCAGAGTGTCAAAATTCTTGTTCCCGGTGAACTTCGTATCTATGCTGCTTGCAATGTGGTCGCAGATGTCCCGCAGCGCTGGATGCCCGGGCGCAGCTGCAAACATCCACTGGAGCACCTGCACCGTTGTCATCAGAGCTTGGTTAAAGAGGAATTAATCAGCTGAGATACACCGCAGAATGGTATGGCACCAGCACTAGGGCCTCTAGATGAGCCTGATACAGAGTGCCGGCGAAGAAGGAGCAGAGCAGCCCTTGCTCTGCTGACAACTGTCGCATCCCTTGTGCACCATGCCAAGGAGGGCTGGAGCTTCCACTGCGCTGAGTTAGCACTGCGGGCTTTGCTGCGCCTCACCACGCCAGACAAAAGAAAATGGCTGCCCACCTGGCGCTTCCTGACATATTTCCTGTTCCGGGCCTCCTCAGCGGCCGAGAACTCGTTCTCCCATCCCACGATGAGGGTGTCCCGCGGCATGATGAGGCTGTTGAGCGGCTTTTGGCACTCCACATCGATGTCTGCATAGACTCCCCCAGACCGCAACACCACCATGTACCTGCATGCACCAGCATAGAGTCGTCCATGTGACCCTTCAAGTCCTGGTACAGAGTCACACATGGGCCGAAGCCATGCAAGCCTGGTGTACACATGCTGTAACAACCACGCCCACAGCGTAAGTTTCGGTATGGAAGTGGTTGTTACAGCACATGTACCTGGTCACTCAGATGCATGTACACACACAATGTCAGTCGTGTCATCCTTGGGGTGCTGCTACAGGACCACCCTTTTGGCAGCAGGGTGGCAGGGGCGCAAGTCAGGCTTAAGATGTATTCGTGTGAAGGTAGTCATGCACATTCTGAGCATGGTAGCCTGAAAAGCTGAATGCAGGTACGAGAGCAAAGGGACTCGCCTGAAGAAGTCTGAGCGCTCCACATTGGTCTCCAGGGACCGGTAGGCGTCCAGGTACTCCGGGAACTCCCACTGCACAAAGTTGATGCAGGCCTCGTCGTCGTAGAATCTGATCTCCCAGTCCTCGTTCAGGCGCCGCCAGGAGTGCATGAAGACCTTCAGGTCTGCGGGGACGCTGCTGGACTTGTAGGTCTGGTGTATGACCCGGGGGATCAGCTTCGGGGACTTGTCCGCCTCCACTACCGCCCGCGACATCCACCTCGGCCCGCCTGCACAGTGTCAAGCATGTCAGCTCGTTTATCTGCAGCATTTGGTGCTACAAAGCTCTACGACACATGCTGCAGCGCTGTGGCATGGAGCAACAGGCCCATCGCATTCCAGCTTGCAGGGTGCTCTTGCTGCTGCAGCTATACATAGCATTATGGATAAGGTCTCCCTTAGAGCACTGCCTTAGATGACTGGGCTGGCACCGCCGGCTTGCCTGGCAAGACAGGCTTGGAAGTGCGCAGTCCTGAGACGGGCCAGGGGACCTGCCTGCCAGGATGTAGATGTCCCGGATGTCATTGTACATGTCGTGCGGGAACTCCAGGGCGCGCGGGAAGCGAATACAGAAGAAGAAGCCGCAGGAGGCCGCGTGGAACAGGACCGTGAGCGCTACGAGGCCCGCCAGCAGCTTGCACAGCGTCCTGGTGCGCGGGAGGACGCGCCACGGCGGCACCCGCCTCATGCTCTTGTCGTACAGGGGCAGCTCCCTGTACGTCTGCGGCCGCGGCTGCCATGCTGCTGCTGCTGCTGCTGAAGCATGGGATGCCTCTGTGTCAGCCCGTCCGCCTCCTGCATGGCAGAAAGAGGCTCTCTGATCCGACTACATGCTTTGAGAACGGTACAGCACGCTGCTGTGCGCGTGCAACAGCCTGTGAGGGCCACCTGGGACCCCACAAGGAGAAATGAGCAGGTAGATCTGCGTATAAACGGACGCCACATGGTGCTCAGGCGGATGCCACTCCGACTATGGGTTGAGGCTGACTCAAGTGGCCTCAGAATATTGAGCTTATGAAGCCATCTGGAGGCTTTTCATTGCCAAGCTCAAAATAACCTTGCAGGGCGAGCAGGTCTGAACAACTCCAGTCTGCTAAGGTTTATGCCAATACAGCGGTGCAATACGGTAAGCACCAGTATACTGTGCATTCGGGATATTAATGGTGAATGATAAGTGATAGGTAGGATGTTGGCCAGGCGCGCCCTGGCCAACTCAGTAAGCTCATGGGTGATACCTGTGCTGTATGCCGCTGCGCTCTCAATCGGTACAGCCTCATCCTGAAAGGTCGTATATCGCCGTCCATCGCTGGAGTGATCGCACATACACCCCCTCACGCCAAGCAGCTGAAGCTCCTCTCCTTACTGCTTGTAGTCTGTGATTAGGACGAACAGCTCCCTGTGCTAGTAGGGCATACGATGTGCAGATTCTGCAAAAAGATCACAAGGCTGCTCGCGAGGCAATGAGATCGCTCCTATGAGTAAAGGTGCTCTGCAGAAGCTCTTTCTTAGCCAGAGCTGATACGCTCAGCTCGAGGGGCGCTGCTCTGCTCTCTGAAGGATCTCGTTCCTACAAGGCTTTACAGATGGTACGGCAAGGAATGTGGCACATATCTGCGCGTTACGAATGCTGTGAAGCCAGACATAGGGAACGAGGCACACAGAAGCTACGCTCGAAGCGAGCGGTACAGCTTACACGTGCCCGCTGATCAAGGTTCTGTAAAGACGTTAGAAATGGCATGAGGAGTGTATGTAAGGAGCTGGATGATGCGGGAGAGCCTCTACGCCGACACTGCACGCACCTCTTACCCCACAGAGCAAGGCAGCAATGGCAAACTTTGCAGATCTGAGGGGATGCCATTTAATGGAGCTCCCTGTTTAGCTAGACACTGCAGTGTAGCACACCAGCAGGCCTGTAATTGCAGCTCATGCATGTCAGGCACATGCCTTGTGACACATATAGCCTCCACACATAGAGATCCATGCACCCTCAGACGATTCACTCTACCGTGCAGCTAACTGTCAGTCAGAGACATCTGCTGGCTGGCTCTAGTTGTCGCTGCTAAGGCCTGCAGCACCTCCCTAACCACAAGACTGACGTCGCCCTAGCCCTGGTCATAGTGTCCAGATAACAGCCCAATGTAGAGAGCCACTGTCACCTCGTCACTTTTATTGCACTGCCTGCCCATGTCATATGGTCATCCCTAGCAAGTGCTTGGGGCCTTTCAAGCCATACGTGTGCCGTCCAGGCGCAGCCAGACTTGGTGCAGCCCCAGCATGCTGCTGCTGACTGACAGCAATCCCGCCCAGTATATCCTCCCTTTCCTGTCAGCTCTCTGAGCACGTTCCCGACTGAAGGCCATAGCCTGTGTCCCTCAAGCCATATCTCAAACCTGCGTCCCGTGCATCGAATAGGCCGGCGTGCTTCCTAGCCCATGCCGACGTGCTTTGCAAGCCCACAGTCAGTGCCCGCGACAGCTGCCGGCCCTTTACCGCTGCTACCTGCAGGCTTCCCTCCCAACCCGGTCCAGGCTGAGACACACAGCCAGTGTTCACAGCTGCGGCCCTCACCGCCGCGGTCTGAAAGTTGCCCTCCATTCCCGCTCAGACTGCCATGCACAGTCAAAGCCTGCAGCCACCAGCCCCTCACCGCCGCTGTGTGCAAGTGAACTCCGCCACGAGGCTATCCTCCGGGCTGATATGCTCTGCAAGCTGAAGCTACCACCCGCAGCCGCCAGGCCCTCACCGCTGCTGTCGGTAGGCAAACTCGGCCATGAGGGCGATGTGGTCGGAGGACCAGTGCTCGTTGGGCAGCCCGGAGTTTTTGGTCTTCTGCACCGTAGCGTCCTCGGGCAGCTCCAGCAGCGCGACCGGGGCCAGAGACTCGTGCGTGTAGAAGATGTAGTCCAGCGTGCCCTTGAAGTCCTTGCTCACATTGGTCCACTGCACACACCACATACATCTGTTAACCATGATACTGTCTCTGAACACAGCTCAACCTCCACTAGCAGGACTTTGTGCATGCGGCGCACATTACACAGACTGTGTGACCGTCTGACGATGCCATGTCAAAATACATGAGCGCCCGAGCAAAATCCTATACACTGCCTCCTGTAGGTTTGCATCCTACAGTGCCAGATTACACAGCTGACGGTTTGAGTGTGTGGCCATACAGGGCATGCAGCAGGACCACAAAGAAAAGAGCTGGGCAGGCCGGGCAATTGCTGGGCAGACCTTGGGCTCATGTGGCTTTGCATCGTGCCGCCGCCCCCGTCTGTTCTCGTTCTCGTGATGCTCCGGCGGGCTGCAGTAGGCGCTCGCCAGGTTGAGCGAGTGCTGCAGCTTGGTCGACGGCCTCAAGATGTTCAGCGGGTCATTGCTCAGCTCCTGCAGACAAGGAGCAGGTATCAGTGCATGTGAGATCCGCTTCACTTCACAAGGAGCCCCATGGAGAAAGCTTCCATGCTGCCTGACATGCACAAAAAAACGTCAGAGAGCTGGCATGGATTGCCATGTTAACAAACTAACATGCTACAGGGGTTGCTCCTGAGGTGCCTGATGTGCAGCACAGCATCCAGATTGGAATCATGATTCCAGTACTCAAATTTAGCAAGCATGCAAGGGCAGGGTGGGCATACCGGGTGGCCCTGGTCGACCTGCTTCTTCACAATGAGCCCATAGGCTGCGGAAGTGGGCACAGAGTTAAAGTCGCCCGCCACCAGCATGGGTATGTCCGCGCTGTGGGCAATCTTCTCCAGCCCCTTCAGGAGCGTGTGCACCTGCAGGTAGACAGCAACCAGAGTAAGGTCCCCTCCAGCTGATGCTTCCAGCCCAACACCTGATGCCTTCTGGGAGTCCCTTGTCTGTCTGTGATGTCAGGACCCAGGAAGGGCCAAGTCTGATTTGAGCACACTTTGAAGGCTGCAAGCATGCTCAATGACTGCCCTGTAAGGCTCTGCCTACAATATTGGCGAGGGCTACCAAGTCATTCCTCCGTGTTTCGCCGCCTCTTTGCTGGTGTCCCGTTCATCTGCCTCAGGTTTAGCATGTATGTCATGCAATGGGGCTTGGTCGCCATGTAAAATACTCTCCTGGATTTGACAAGCGTTCTTGGGGAGTGGGCTCATGTTCACCTGCCACAGCTTGACGTCATTGAGCTCCGGGTTGGCGTGGATGTGGGTGTTGGCCACGCAGATGAGCTGCCGCCGCGGCGCCTCTGCGGGCTTCTCCTGCCCCTGCCCCTGCCCGGCCGTTGCGTCCAGCACCACAATCAGCGCCACGTTGTCCTGCAGCAGTCCATCCTCAATGCCTCTCTCTGTGTGCATCTGATCACAGGTATGCATGGCGAGCTGCAGGCTCACAGCAGAGCAAGGGCAGACCATGCGCTGACAGGTACCGGCCCCATCTCCGGTTTGCTGTCATCTGCCATTACAATTGCCCGTCTGGTGGAGTGCAGGGTGGAGAGAGTGATGAGGTCCATGCCCTCGGCGCTGACTGTTTCTGCATGTGCTGGGCTGTGCGTGTGCACAGATGGCCTCACCTTGAGCAGGCGGTTCATGGCCATCTTCTTGTCTCCAGGCAGCGCGTCAGAGAGTGAGAGCGCAGCCTTGTTGAACTCCACCTGCAGACACCCACCACAGCTGTTCAGCTCCTGCCTATGCCTCAGCCTTCATGCCACCCCCTGCGCTGAGCAAGCTGTCAACTTGCATCCTGAAGCCCCTGACCCCACCAGGGGGCAGAACTTACAGGCCGGTAGAATCTGCAGCATACCAAAGCCCCTGGGCAGCCACTGTGCCTGCTGCAGGGAGGCAAGGACGCACTCTTTTCAAGAGGCCCAACCACAGCTTTTGCAGGTTGCTGTTGCTAGGTTGCACCCTTCCGGTGCTCACCTCATACTTCTTGACAAGGCCGAACTTGTCCTTCTTGAAGAAGGTGGCGCATCCATCGATGGCATATGAGTTGCCGGTGTAGATCTCCATGGTCTTCTTCTTGTACACTGCGCTGTAGCCGTGCTTGATCAGCTCTGGCTGCAGGAAGTCGTAGAAGTGGTTGCTCTGCACCTCCTGCGCAGCCAGCAGCGAGGATTGATCACTCACTTTGTGATCTCCACTGCAGCCACTTCAATGCCATTTCTCATCCTCCCAGGGCACATGCAAAGCAGTGAGGCAACCCCTGCTGCCCAGCTACTGATAGCTGGGTTTCACCAGGTAGCGAGTGCACCATTGGCATAGGTTTTGAATAAGGAGCAGAGATGTAGCAGACCTGGAGGCACATGATGTCAGCGTTGTAGCTGACAAGCTCCGCGATGAGGTTCTGCTTGCGGTAGCCCCACGCCAGCATCCAAGGCTGGCAGTAGCTGAACTGCTCCGCCTGCACTTCCACCCCCACGTAAATGTCATCACTCCTACCATGCCCCACCTGCTGCATCCATCTGCGCCCTGAAGCACATTCAATCCACATCCCATGAAGGACAGAATTGCATGAGCCACAACTGCAGCAACTGTGCCTCATAAAAGGTCGTAATAGGGTGCTAATAAGGAGTCTGAAGCCATTGTTAGCATTATGGTAAAGCCATGGAGCCCATGCATTATCCACAGAACGCGGTATGACTCTATTGGCAGGCGTCTCAGCTCCTGCATGCGGTGAGACAAGGGCCAAGGTCTGTGAAAAGGATATAAGGCCCACCGTGGCATACAGATCAGCCAGGAGGTTGTAGGTGAGGGCGGTGAAGCGGTTGGCGCTCTGGGGGGTGTATGGGGCGGGGCTGATGGGCGCCAGGGTCCTCTTGGGCGGGGAAGGGGTTGGCCTGACGCGGGCTGTGGACATCGAGAAGGTCTTGCCATGCTCGGCAAAGGGGGAGGCCGAGTCGATGGACACCACCTCGCACTTCAGGATGCTCCCGATGTCGTCCTGCAGCGGCGTGTACAGGCGCCCCTTGCCCACCTGCAGCGATTCCCGGAATCAGCAACCCTCCTATACTGACTCACATGCCCTGAACATCTTGAGGACTTGCCATCGGCCTGCAGCGGCATGTGCAGCCGCCCCTTGCCCAGCTGCAGCACTTCTGGCCAAAGTCTCCTGTGATGACTGAGGATATCCTGAATGAAGCAGGATTGTCTGACATGCCTTAATGTGTTGAGTATTGTCATGTGTACACGGCGGGAAAGAGACTTGCGCATGGGCAGAATGCCATGGCCCAACACTGCACAGCAGGAAACGTCAAGACTGACATGCTCGGCCAAGGCTGCGCCTCGCCAAGCTGCTGCATCTGGGGGAACTTGCAGTTGTCAGCCTGCTGCTAGATGGACCACCATGGTGCCCAGTTCAAGGCGACCAGGAGAGAGCTGACTCAGCCATGAGGCTACAGGGCGGAGGTCACAGTGCCCACCTCGATCCACGTCTCTCCGCCGTTGCTGAAGGTGTGAGTGTCCTTGATGTTGGCATGGGCAAACCCGTTCTCAGCCTTGTAGCCATGCTGGTGGGCTCCTGCAAAAGCAAGAAAATGTCACGCTTTACCTGACTGGTCTCCATCGTTCGACTCCCCTGCACTAGTGGAAATCTGACGCGTGGTCTCACCGTTCTGGTGCAGTGCTTTGTGCTCGCTCCAGTGCTGCCGAAGACAATCTGTGGAGCATGCGTAGCTCTTGCGCTGCTCGACCCTGGCTCTAATGCACAGCACGCACTGCAGAGTCGCTTCTCTATCCTGCAGGAAGCACACTCTGCTTAGGGGCGCTGGCTTGAGTGACGTAAAGGTCGCATCACCTACCCCTCGATGATAGGTTGTGGTGATACACACAGAAAGATTCAAGCACATGCTGCACTGCAGGGCACAGCAAGGGCCCAAAGAGTCACGCAAGAACACCAAAACTGCGATCAGGGGGTCCCGTCACCTGGTGGAAGAAGCACACCGCCCCTCCTTTGTTTACAGTACTGCGGTACCATCTGAAGCGCAGGGAGAAGCGGG
The DNA here is from genome assembly GCA_000812005.1 of Coccomyxa sp. LA000219. NCBI lineage: Eukaryota > Viridiplantae > Chlorophyta > Trebouxiophyceae > Coccomyxaceae > Coccomyxa > Coccomyxa sp. LA000219. The sequence continues at coordinate 1,407,098 of KN714659.1, forward strand.
CATCGCCAGAACCCTCCTCCGCACAGTCTTTGGCGTCAATGTTCTGGTCGCCCCGCCTGACGACCACATAGGGCTCAAGGCAAACGCCACACACGGGTGAGTCTCCAGAGGGGATCCTTGCTGTGTTGATGGTTAATGGTGCAGCCATTGGGCCCTCCCATCTTCAGGCCATCAAACAGCTGCGCGCCTACATGAAAGCCCCTAGGATACCATCATCTCAGGCCCATTGCAGTGCAGAGATGGAAATCTGTGACCCTTGTAAGGAGGGAACAGCCGAAGCATGCAGACCGACACAAAGCCACTAGATGAAATGTCGCGTCAATGCACTGCACGCTTTCCAGCTATCATAAAGAGCTCTGTGTCTGCCAAAAGCGTATGAAAGCTGCAGACTTACATTAGCTACAGAGCTTGCAGGGGGTGAGTCCGAGCACTATTTTCGCATAAGGGCTGTGACTTCGTGCAAAGCAGTCTGAGTGTCGTTGATGGCTGCAAGCACTGCCACAGAACTTGCAAAGGACATCGATACAGCTCTGGGCCTGAGTGACAAGGCGGTGGAAGACCCTGACGCCGCACAGCAATTGACTGGGCTGATCAAGGACTTGCTCGACTACAAGGCATGTCACATGTACGTGAAAGATGGCATGTAGAGCTACAAGAACATTAGCAACTGCCATCACGGTGAAGCTTATCTGTCATGCCAACACCATACCATATACAGGTCACAACAGACATTTTGGTCTCCACCCAAGCCGGCAAGAAGCTCAAGAAGCTCAGAAAGCACAGCAACACAGCTGTAGCACTAGCAGCTGCAGCAACAGTAGCCGCATGGAAGGCGTCAGTGACCCAAGAAGTGGCAGAGCAGAATGGTTCCGCAGCTGCTGCTCTTTTATGTCTTCCGCGGCTTCTCATGAGTCTTGTGGCCTGTTCGTCATTCTGCATGTCATGCTTGGGCAGGCTGATTGCCAGGTTGCCCAATCCTAGGACCTTGCTGTCCCACCACTACATGAACACAATCGAGTTTATAGCTTTAGACACCCCTCAGCCGAGTTTACTTGTTCTTGGCATGGCGGTGTCAATTGCAGTCACTGTCTTCCCTGTTTCTCGGTATCCAATCATCACTTCTTGCTGATCACGTCCAGCAGGAACCAAGCTGAGGCGCATGTGTGTCTGCGCAGCCACGAATGGGGTGAGCCACAGTAGTCAGCTCTCGTCCCAGCCTTCCCAAGCATCGGACAGCGACCAGCGGCCTGCCAAGCGCCAGAAGTCCGTGTCGGGTCCGGGCGCTGATCTGCCCGGCAGCGCTGCAGCGGGCAGCGCAGCAGCTGCTGACAAGGAGCAGGCCCCTGCCAACGGCAACAGCAGCGGGCCAGCACCAATTCTAGCAACGAAGGACTCCACCAGGTGCACAGCCCAGATGTCCTCATGCAAGCTGCCTCCTGTCACGCTGTACTCCTTCTCTCAAATGGACGCTCTCCTTGCACCCTCAGGGCCTCTCCCATGCAGTGTAAAAAATTGCACCATCTGACAAGCAGGTCTGCCGGCCCCGTGATTCGCCCAGGCCCTCTTGACTTCCGCCATGTATGAGGAGCACATTGGGTCTATGGCTAGTAAGTAGGCATGGCAGATCAGCTGGCGTCTGTACACTCAGCCAGATCCTTTCTAATGCAATACAGTATTGCTGCAATGCAGGGACAAGGCTCGGCAGCTGTTCTCAGACGGGCTGCAGATGGCTTTGCCAGACGTCCCGGGCGGTGACGTGGCCTTTGCCTCCGCTGAGGTGGAGTGCGCAATGTACGCTGCGTCAGGGGGCGTCAACAAGGACTACAAAACCATCACCCGCAGGCTGTCCTTCAACATTAAGGACCCCAAGAACCCAGACTTGAGGAGAAAAGTACTTGCGGGAGATGTTACAGGCAAGCACACACCCCTGTAGGAGAGACCCTCTTGGTCTATGCTCCCCTAGACTCAAACAATCTTGGCACTGATACCTCATTCCATGTCACAGCCCTGTCCAGAGCTCGCCTGAAGCGTCTGTACTGCAGTGTATGGTCCTGTCAGTGCTTAGAGCACGCCTGGGAGAAGCTTTCATGGTGTAGTAACACCGAGGTCTGTGCAGGGGAGGACCTTGTAAACATGTCTCCGGAAGAGTTGGCCAGCGATGCCCGCAAGTCGCAGAACGCGCAGATCCGGAAGGAAGCCCTGAAAGAGTCTGAGAGAGGGCAGCACATGAAGAAGGTACAGGGCATTGCTATCAGCCTGCAGTTGTATGCCCTGTGTATCTCCTGCACCTCACGAGTCTGTAGCCTCGTCCTGAAGCCGGCCGTGCAATGCTGCTGCTTCTGGGTGGTAGCGGAGCAAGAGAAGGTAAACAAGACATGCTTACAAGATATGTCTGAGGCGGACAGGGCGTTCTGGCCACCCCTGATGTGATGCTGCAGGTGGAGGGTGTGGTACAAGGGATTACTGAAAGCCAAGGAGCCAATGAGAGGGCTCCTACCACAGTCCAAAAGTGAGACTTGACCTTTCCCTGAGGTACTCAGCATTGTGCAGGCAACAACGGACCAGTTCCAGTGTGGGAAGTGCCGGCAGCGCAAGACGCAGTACTACCAGATGCAGACGCGGAGTGCTGATGAGCCCATGACAACGTTTGTCACTTGCGTCAACTGCGGCAACCGCTGGAAGTTCTGCTGAGGGTGTTTAGTGGAGCCATGAGTCTTAATACTATCACAATGGAGGCAACCTGCAGCCTAGGGTCATTGGGCATACACATGGGAGTCTGGCAGCCTCAACCTGGGGGGCCAGCATGCTCCCAGTCTGCAGCCCCATTGCATGGTGGGCGCCGATGCGGTGTCATGGTGCCTTGACGTGTTTGCCTGGCCTGTCAGCCGACAGGTTAACTTGGCAATGACTGAGCGTTTCAAATGTATGATGCTTCTACAAGGACGCGGCTTGCTCCAAGACCTAGGATAAATGAGGAACAGCCGAGAGTTGTCAAGATTCAGACCAGCCTTTACCGCAATCAGGAAACTTCTTCAAGATGATCTAGAAGCTAAAGTGTAGTACAAGGGGCTCTTCAATGCTCCCTGCATGGCAGCTCAGTCTGCATAAACACCGCATCTGTGCACAGGAGATTGATGGGACTCTGTGGATGCTGATGAGCTGCAGGACTGCAAAGAATGCTCGAACTGTTTGGCATCAGGCCGTTCGTGGGCTGGAAACATATATGCACAAATCTGCGGTGTCTGAATGTCATAAAGCCCATCAACACTTTCTCAGGGTGGGGTTTACATTCACGAGCTTGATTCGCTGCAGACCCCTTCCAGCAATACTCTGCTCTCAAGCTGGGCAGATCTACGCTCCATCACATGCTTGGTGGACAAAAAGTTGCGATTAGCAGAATGACCCATGATGATGCCGATATGCTCTGCTAAGGCCAGCTGCGGCTGACGGGCGGCTGCATAGCCCACTGGCACGAGACCGTGCTTGCATGCGATTGACACTCGTCTGGTTTCAACTTGAAGGCCTGCGCCGTACTCTCCTCATGGCGCGCAGGGTGCGCGCGAGCTATGACGATCGTAAGGGGGGCCGCGAAATGTATTACAGCGGGGGGCCCCCCGGACCCGTTGATGCAACTCTGTATTCTGGCAATTGTCGGCATGTTCGCAGCGCTCTGCGGCGCGGTGCTGTACAGCTGCCTTATTGGTTGATATAGAAACATATTGGGGGACGCATACGCGAGTACAAGGAGGCGTGCCAGAGTTGCCTAGAAACAGCTGGCATCAGAGCAAGGACATAGCGATGATAAACATATGCGCATCTGAGTAGCTCTGTGGAGAGAAAAAGCTACCATTAGCTGTTTAAGACCAGCCGCGAAGCGGTATTAGCAATCATATGGTGCGGGATCGCGTTGCTCTCGAGCTTTGAACCTCATACAAAAGTGACGCACATGCATGTACCGAGCGTCATCAGCGAGTCGCAATGCTTTTATCATGAAAGCAGCGCCAGCTAGCGTCTGGGATACAGTAGCGGCGCAATAAGTCTCAGCGCTAGTCAGGCTGTGTAGCGGAATTTTTAGGGCCTAGGAGTCGGGAGTCTTCAGGCTTCGACTTGCGACCGGAGTCGACTGTGCAGATCAGCCCCTGTGCTGCCATTCTATGAAATCGCAGCAAGGACAGGACATCATGGCTCTCTTACGGGAACAAGCCGCCTGAGTATTCACGGCGAGAGCCCGAAACTTAGGTCGAGCTTTCGATCGCACACAGCAGGCCAAGACGGGTACTTTGTTGTGCAGGGCGAGTATCAGGATTACTGAATAGCCTCAGCAGCCGTCACCGTATGCTTGGCGAGCTGAGGTGAGCGGCCAAGCCCTTCTTATCCCTTACGACAGCCTGGAGCGATGCTGCCAGGATTTGGATGGCTATTGCCTGAAAAAGGCTATTCAAACCGTTTCTATGGCATAGGACCCTACGAACTTAGTTTCGAAATGCATCAATGGGGTCGATTTCTTTTATTCTGTTGTACTACGTTTTTGACACATTCTGGCATAGCCCTCGATGTATCCAAGCAGTCCAGGAATGAGACGAGCCAAACCCTTTGTGGCCTGAGAGTGCGCAGGCTTTGCTGTGAAATTCCGTGAAGGTGCAATGACCATAGGGGGCCTCCTTTCCATGATGCAGCTGTACCGCACCTTCTTATGCCGCTGGCGCTCCTGCATGTGGGAGCCTGTCGCCACTGCTACTGCAATATATGACATGCTGCTGCAGGCCTATGCCCGCCCAGAGGCGAGCATGCATGCAGGCTGCATGCATAGCAAGCCTTCTCCTGGCCCTAAGCGCATGCACCGCTGCCGCTGAGCCAGCGCAGCTGCACGATGACCGGCAGCTGCACCAGACCCAGCAGGCAGCCCGGCACCTGCTGCAGGGCCCCGGCTGCCCTGGGCCAAACTGCCGGAGTAGCCCCGCTCAGACCGGGCCCACGCAGATGGCAGGCCCAGGGGGTGGAGCGGCAGGTGCCGGGGCAGGTGCGGGCAGCCCCGCTGCCCGAGCTGTCCCATCAGCCAGCCCAGATGCAGGCTCTTCACCTGGCCTGTCTCCTGATGGTATGCCTCCTCTCGTAGCACAGCAAGCTAGATTTGTCTGCATGCGTTGGCTGCCAAAGTTCCTGTCTCTGCCTGCCTGCTCTGTGCCTTGTACCGGACGTGCAAAAGCAACGTCATGGCTTGTGGGTCCTGAGGGATGTTGCGCATGCTGCAGCCTTGGCGCTCCAGTTTTTCCAGCAGGGCATAGCAAATTGGAAGGAGCTGAAGTCTTGGGGCTTCAAGGGGTGGGATTTTACTAGCAGCCCCTGCCAGGGCTGGAGCGGGGTCTCCTGTGATGCAGCGGGCCGCGTCAGCAAACTGTGAGCCCTTTCTGCCTCACCGTAGGGAAGTGTCGTTCTTCACTGTCAAGCACACGCCTTGATGGGGCCTGCACTGTACTCTCGCAGGCGTCACACAAACGATCTCCTTTCGGGACATCAATTGCCTGTAGCTAGATGGGCCGGTCCAAACTGGACGGCCGCGGCAACATTTTCAAACGCAGGCTGTGTCTGGTGTTGACGGTGCGCTAATCTGCGTGCAGGGATCTAGCAGGATGGGGAATCAAGGGGCGCCTGGCGCCAGAGCTTGCTGGGTTGGATCATCTGCAACACCTGTGAGTTTTTCTCAATTGACACTCTTTACGGCTGCGCTGTAAGCAGACCCAACACAGTCTGTGTACACAGTAGTCCAGTCACCTTGAGCATGGCCCTTATTGATGCTGAAGTGTGGCTGTCATGCAGGACACTTGAGAACAACAACATCACGGGAGGCTTGTCATCGGCATGGGGTGCCCCGGGAGTCTTTCAGAGCCTTGTGGAAATCGACCTCAGCCAGAATTGGGGCCTTAATGGCATTCTGCTGAGCCAGTGGGGTGGTCCGGGGGCGTTCCCCCAACTTCAGGTCAGTAAGCCTGACGCTTCACCTGTCAGATTGGTCATCTGTGTGCATTCGCGATGTGCAAAGTGGAGTGCAGAGATGAATCTGCAGTGTCTGTATGACCTGTCTGGGCGCATGCAACTATCAAGGTTGGCGTTTGCAAGGGATCTGAGAACGTGTGGTTGGCTGCAGACGTTGAATCTGAGCAACACTGGTCTCTCAGGCGAGCTACCAGCACTGTGGGGGGTCAATGGCAGTCTGCCCTCCCTCACACTGCTGGATGTGTCTCGCAATGGCGTCTCAGGTATTTCCCTGCTCCCTAGCTCGGGTTTTGTGCAGTCGATGCATGCAGATAAATTTGCAATGTAAAAGTTTCTATGGTGGGCACATGTAAGCAGTTCATCCATCAAACTATGCCCACCACGCACAAGGACTCAAGACTCTGCATGCTGCCAAGTCCAGCATAGACACAGTAAGCGAGGGGGCTGGGCATGCTGTGGCGTGCGCCAAGGCGGGGACTATATGGCCTGCCATCGCGCAGAGCTTTGACCTGCTTCACCGCAGTTCTGCTTTGAGGCAGAGATGACAGTGTCCTGACAGGGGAATAGCAGGCGCAGAGCTGCCCCGGCATATTTCTGGAGAGGCCTCTGAGTATGTTAGCATGCCCTGCAGGCTCTCTGCCCGTAGCATGGGCAGTGCCCGGGGCCCTGGCCTCTCTGGAAACCCTAGTGGTCTCAGCCAACAACCTGTCCGGGCCCCTGCCGGTGGAGTGGGGCGCCAGCCCTGGGGCGTTCCCGGCGCTCAGGACCTTTGACGTGCGCCAGAATGGACTCGAGGGATACCTTCCAGACGCATGGGGAACTGGCTTCCAGGTGATTGCGTCAGCATGCCCATGTTTGTTCACCTACTCCTCATGCACACTCCCGATGTGCACGTGGACACCCCATTGCAGCCCGTGATGACATTGTCTCAATAACAGCAGCGTGAGGAGTGCATGTGCGATGCGCAGAACATATCGGTGCTGGGGCTGCAGCAGAACATCTTCGAGGGGCAGCTGCCCATGGTCTGGGCACAGGCGGGCAGGTGGCCCAGCCTGGGCTACCTGCAGCTCTGGAACAACAGCCTCAGCGGCTCTGTCCCCGCCTCCTGGGACAATGCCACTGCTCTTCCAGCCCTGAAAGTCCTGTGAGTCCCTCGTATTTCATGCTTCTATCCTGCAGCTGCTGCTCAACCTCGGCAATCTGCTTACCCTCAATCCCAAAATCCCTCAATGCCCGAGGAAGCCCAATGACCAGACTAAGGCTCATTTTGTGACCTCACATTCTCGTCAGGCTCATATGCTGGAGCATGGGATGGTGTCCAGCGCAATATGGATGAGTGTGCAGCTCATTTGATATGTGATGCATGTGCAGGACGCTGAAGCCAGGGAACGGGGATCTGTGCGGGACTGTGCCCAAACGCATCATGAGCACCACGGGGCTGCGCTCCAGCTATCTGGGCAACTGCACGGGACTCCCGCTCCGGCCGCAGAGAGCGCTTCCCCCCGCTGCAGGGCTCAACGCCACTCTGGTGGCGCCTGCGCAGGTGACTGTCATTGCTGTCAGTTGTACATGGGTGGAGATGTGACATGAGTGTCATCACATTTGGCTGCAGCTTGTGCAACATGGGCAGCAGCCAGGACATCTCTAAGGCTGACGCCAGGATTGCCATCAGAATGCTGTGGACATGTAGGATCTCGGGATGCCAGGCATAGCAGCCAGTATACACACAGCAAAGACTTCTGCTGACCAGTGAGGCACTGCATTGCAGGCTCCCGCTGCACTGCTGGCAAGGCTGCCTGGCGCAATTCCCGCCAACATTAGTGCGCCGGTCTTGGCGCCCAGCGCGCTCATTGCGCCTGCCAGTTTAGGCGTGGCTCCCAGGGCAGTTGTAGCACCGCAGCCAGCTGCAGTGCTGCCGGCAGGCAATGCCACAGCTCCAACAATCACAGCAGCAACCACCCTCCCAGCAGTGATTGCCACAGCGCCAGTTCTGGCACCTGCGGCTGCCGTTGTGCCCGCCAATGCCACGTCAGCGGTGGGCAAGGCCGCCGCCCCAGAGCTGCCGCTTCCCAGCGCTGCTGCAAACAGCACCGTTGTAGCATTGCCAGCCAACAGCACGGCACCAGCCATTGCGACAGCGCCGGCAGCGGTGATCCCCACCACTCCAGTGCCTGCTCCAGCTGCCGCTGTGGGCGCAGCTGCTCCCAAAGCCACAGCAGGGGCACCTGCCGCAGCTACACCAGCGCCAGCAAGCGCCAGCGTGCTGCAGCTTCCTGCTGCGCAGCAGCCGCCTATTCAGGCGCCAGCAGCGGCTGCCGTCACCCCGGCAGCCGGAGCAGTGACTCCCGTGCCAGCGCCGGCACCAGCTTCATTGCAGCCGCCAACTGCCCCGCCCACTGCTGCGGCCAGCGCTGTGCCAGCTGCGCCTCCAGCAGCTGCTGTGCCTGCGCCCACTCCTGCACCTACCAGCCCTTCGCTGGTGAGCTCATGGTTAACCCTCCAGCTTACACATCATGCGCCACCTTCCCCCATTCCGCTACAGTGCATGTGGTAGCGCTATGAAGTCATGCCAGAAGCGCTTTAGGCCCCTACTCTCTGCATGTCTACCTTTGCCCATGATGGACGGCTACAACAGAGCCGCTTTGTCTTCATGTGAATCTGAGATGTCTTTTATGATGCAGGGTGCTGGGCAGGCAGCAATGGCAGCAGCCGGCTCTTCACTGAGCATTGGCGTCCCAAGCCCTCCACCCCCAAGGCCCACCTCGACGCCAACCCCTCAACCCACCCCAGACGCCCAGCCGGCTAACCCCGCTGCAGCAGCTGGCCCAGCTGGCCCGCCAGCGCTGTTCATTCCCCCAGGCAACAGTGATGAGACCACCAGCTACCTGCAGGTCTTGCCCTGATCACTCAGATAGTGTAGAGGTGGAAACTGCATATGAAGCAGCACAGTGACTTTCCACGCCGCTTGCCTGAGCATCACAGCAAATATTCAGGCTGTTGTCGACTCCTAAGCCAAAGACTCGACACAAATGTCTGCAACACCTGCAGTAGCCCAAGTCTTGACTCTGTCTTCCACTGCAGGCCTCGTACAACCTGACTGGCGCCAACCTGTCGCCGACCAACTCGACCCTCACGAGGCGCATCCAAAGCGCTCTGCAGAAGGCGCTGGGCGCCAATGTGAATGCTACACTCTTGAGAGTTGCTGCAGCAGGGGGATCTGCTGATGCATCACCCAGCCCCTCAGACGGGCTGACTGGACCCAGTCTGACCCCTGCAGACGGCAGCACTGCTGGTGAGGATTCTCTTGCCTCCTGAAGCAGAGCGTAGTGGGCTGATTGCTCCCTTCATCTTCTTCAGTCTTCTGGCATGCAAATACGGTGGCAAATCTTTATGCTAAGGTTGTCTTGGGCAACCACAATCATGGAGCAGAACAAGGAGTGTGAAATGCACGTCATGTCAATCTGGCATGTGTGAATATGTGGGATTCTGGGTGCAGGCGCGGGCAGGAGGCTCTTGGCGCCTCAGAACTCAGCCGGTGTGGCAGGCGTGGGCAACACAGACCTGCCCGCAGACAGCTCAGCTTCGGCCGCGCCTGCCTCAAGCACAGGGACAGACTCAGCCGAGACGCCGGCTGATACGACCGCCGGGGCCGGGGCCGGGGCCGGGGCTGGGGCCGGGCAGGATGGGCGGGCCAGCTGGGCTGGCAGCGCGGGCAGCAGCCCGGCTGCTGCTCAGTGGGCAGGGGCAGATGCCGCGGGCCCCTCGCCGCCAGCTCAGCACCGGCGGGACGCCACTGTGGCGGCGTACTTTCTCATCACCACCTCGCCCAGCCAGATGGCGGCCATTGCGCGGAACATCTCCCTGACCCAGACCGCAAGCAAATTCGACCAGCAACTCAGGCTGGCAGGTCAGTGGACTCATCTTGTATCTGCCTCTGTCAATACGCTTTGTTGTTCAGCATGCATGCATGCCAAAATTATCTGTGCGCTTCAGCTGACATACAACTGGCTCCGGCTGCCTGTGCGTCCGATGGTGCATCTTGCAAGACATCCAGGAACACGCAGCCATGTCACCTTTCAGTGTGTGACACCTCAAGAAGTGCTCTTGCGATGCAGGCTTGCCCATAACGCACACCAGGTTTTCAGGCGTCTCACAGATTGCGTCTGACGGAACGCTGAGAGCGGTCAAGGGAGCCTCTCCTGCAGCTGCGGCTTCTCCGGCAGCTGCAGCCGCAGCCAGTCCAGCAGCCTCAGTGGCGCCCACACCCATGATCACTCCCGCTGCAGACAACAGTGGTACGAGTCTATGCCATTGTATGCTAGCCTAGGAGCACATGCTGTAGCCCTCAGCAGTGCCCTGAGGTGCATGGTAATGATACCGACCTGCTTCGACTCGCCGGAGATGCTTATGGCAGTTTTTCGGCAGCCTAGGCCTTCCTCGAAGGTCCTTTGGCGCTAGGAAGAGTAACAGCCATCTCCTGGGACCGCAACAGCGCAGCAAAAGACGTGCTCTTGCAAAACGAGAAGGAAGACCCGTGCCATATGCCTGCAGCTGCGAGACCAGCAGAAAACCTAATGTTGACAAGCCTCTGCAGGTTTCCTGACAGGTTCCCAGACTGTTGCATCAGCCAGCCCCGGGCCATCCCCAAGCTCTGGGCCAAACACTGGAGCAATTGCTGGGGGCGTTGTTGGAGCCCTTGCAGCTGTTATCATTGCTGGTGCGCCCTAATAGCCTTGCATTATGGACAGCTTGCTGCAGAACAACAGCATCCCTGCAGCTTTTGTTCATGTGCCAGTACTGTAACTCATGTGGTTTGGCGTGCTCAATAAGTGGGCTATGCGTGCCATAGAGGCATCCTGGTTTCCGATGCCAATGCGCTGGAGACTTGTTTTGGGAGGAGTCTGTGAAAGAGTGGTGTGCTTGTCTTGCAGCACTGGTGGGCATGTACATCATGAAGAGGAGGAGGCAACAGCAGAACAGCAAGGCCGCTCTGGCCAAGAGCGGCAGCGGTGAAGGGAAGGACATGGAAGCAGGGAACGGGGGCAGCGCATACATGGGGGGCAGCTCCCATGCGCAGCCTGATCAGGACAAGGTGGCGGCCATGCTTGCGTCTACGAAAGCAGACGCAGCTCGGATGGTGTCCAAGCGGCAGTCTCCCCTTAGGGAAGAGTACGCCGGTACGTGCCTGACATTAAGGATGACATTCTCATGAAAGAGCAGCTTCGACCCGTCATCAGGTTGACATCTGTCCCGCTACTGCTGAAAGCACCTGGAGGGACGCCAGGAATTTTGTGGGGCTTGCTTTGTTAGGTGTATGTGCTGTGCATGCGCTGTAGGATGTGCTCAAAAAGCAACAGCATGATGCGAGGTAGAGGAGCTTTTGTGATTGGGAGCTCTTTGCCCACAGGGGGCAAGGCAACAGGCGGCAAGAAGGGCTTGGCCCCGGCTGCCGCAGGAGCAGCGGGAGTCGCCGGGAAGCTCGCAGAGGATTCAGCGCACGAGCGGGACGATAATTCTGAGTCCACCATTTCAGAGGATTCCCTGAACAGGATGGGCGCCCGCCAGGGCTCAGGATCGATTGAAGAGATCAGGCGGCACCAGGGGGATCCTCAGGCTGTTGATGAGCAGCAGAGGTACCTGGAGAAAGGCAAGGGAAAGATGATCGAGCGGCGGCGCACCGACTCTGCAAGCTCTCTCAGGTATGCTTGCAGCACCAGCTCATCAACCTTGTTGACACCAACACAACAGCAACTGCATTTCCTGTCTCTTGCTTGCACGCAGATGCAGTCAGGGTTAGACAAAGCCGGCAACAATGGCTTGAACAGAACAGAACAGAGTGCAGAGCAACAGACGTGAGCATCAGGAACAGCAAAAACAAATGCAAGTGCGGCTCCTGAACGACATTGCGCATGCAGGTCGGTGCTCAGGGGCAGGGATGGGCATGCCACTGGAGACGCGGCAGGGCCGTCAAGCAGCTCAGAGGGTGGATCAGGGTCAATGCCCGGGTCTGCGCCTGAGAGCCTTTCCGGCTCAGAGGGGATGGCGCCCATCAAGACGGTGAGGGCTGCTGCTGCTTACTCCTAGACCATGTGAGACATGTCTATGCAGAGAACCCCTGCATGAAGCAGCATGTAAGCATCTTGTCTTGCTCCTTGTCAGGACCCAAAAGGGTATCACCCTGCTGAGGTGTGTCGTGCGCCCTTGCAGATGTCACGCATGGCGCCACAGGGTTCTGGCCCCGTCGCGGACAAGTACATGCGCGGGGACGGCTCCAGCGGCAGAGGACAGTCTGTGACGCCTCCGCCGCGCAGCCGCCCGGGGCTGTCCGGGCCGCACCACTCCGGGCCGTCCCGGGCACCTTTGTCGCCCTACAGCTCTGGCAGCACTGGCAGCCGAGGCCACCACTCCTCCTCCAGGGTAAGGCCCCTGCCATGCAGGACCACTCGTTCCCAGATCCCAGACCTTGAGACCCTTGACATGTCATCAGTGTGGGTGGTCTGAAAACCAGTGGTCACCAAAAGAAGCACTTGATGTGAAATCCTAATTGGCTGCGCTGCAGTAGCACTCGTGAGGCAATCAGAGAGCAGTGAGACTGCAGTGTGTGGCTCCTGGCGCCCTTTCTGTCTAACAGAAGCTGTAGAGGGAGGCAACCTGTACGGAAGATGGTCTCCCTGTCTGTGCAGAGCCGCTCTGGAAACATTCTGGCGCACTTGGCAGCTGAGCTGGAGAAGGCGGAGGCGAGCGGCGGGGTGGACCGCCTGATGGGCTCCCACGGCAGCCAGGGCAGCCGCGGCGCGCAAGGCGGCGGTGGGGGTAGCTCTGGCCGCAGCCGGCGCAGCTCCGACCCCGACCTGCTCAGCGCCCTGGGCTACAGCAGCCAGCGGTAAGTCACCCCTCCATGCCACGTGCGCATGGTATGACATCATGATGCTTCCTATGCAGAAGTCGAGGCTGCCTCAAGGCATCCCAATAGGGTGTTATGCGGCGTCTGTTGAAACACACTTGCTCTGGATATTTGTCATCACACATGAGTGACAGCCATGTGCACAAGGGATATCCAGTCAGTACATTGAGCAGTGAGATCAAGAAGGGGAGTCTCAGGGGATGAGCAGAACATGACGTGCTCAGCCTTTGCAGGGAGCAGCCTGGGCGTGCGCTGACAGCTGGGGAGTATACGGCGGTGCTGGCTGCCCGGGACCGGCAGCGGGCCGGGCAGAGCCGGGGCGGCTCCCGCCACAGCTCGGCCTCGCGCGAGGTCATGCGCAGCGACCCTGGCGCCCCGCTACAGGTATAGAATGCCTCCATGCTCGGCCCCTTGCTATATCGGCAGCGTTTGCAGAGCCCGGCTGACAGCGCACCACCAGCGAAGTGAGGCCCAAGCATTATGCTCTCCTCCAGATCATGCTTTGGCCTCACTTCTCAACCCGTGACACAAGGGTCCCAGGGGGAAATCAGCTGCTCACCCAACTACAGAACTGGCATATTCTGTGATGAGCGGGGAGGCTGGGCTGACAAAGAGGCGTCTGCAGGAGCTTGTGAGGAGCATCAGCGGGAACCGCGAGGGCCACGGGCAGTCTCAGGAGCAGCTCCTGCGCACGCTGGAGCACCGGCTGGGCCTGAGGGGCCCCGGTGGGGGGCACCAGGGATCCTCCCACCACCGGGGGTCCTCCTCGGGCCGGTCCCGCAGCAGCAACGGGAGCAACCTGGAGCGTGTCGGCTCTGCCGGCTCTGACCAGCGCCTATACAGGGGCACCAGATCTGACGGTGAGCCAGTGCATCCGCCCTTAGACCCACCCCACCACCTCCTGCTTCATCCGCATGTCATGAAGAGACAGCATGCAGCCCCTTCAGAGATGCAAGTGTACCTTCAGCATAGGCTGCAGGTGCGTGTCCAGTGGGCGCTCCTGCAGCCCAGACCTTTAGGACATGAGGTCGTCTGAGTATCATTTGTGCGTAAGTGTGGCATTGTGCATGCGTAGGCATTGACCGGGTCAACAGCCAGGGCAGCAACATATCAGGGCTGGGGGGCCCCATGGAGTCGGTCGGGGAGGACCAGGAGATGAAGGGCAGCGACTGGGCCAGCGCCATGCGCATCCTCACCGACATGGAGCACGATCAGCAGCATGACGGCCACGACAGGTGCGCTGCGCTGTGCTGTGCGACCACATGCCATCTCCTGGCTGAGGCTCTTGAGCACACGCATCGGCGTTGCTTTTGATACTATCTGCACATGGTGCACCTTGGCTGACGTGACACATGACAGCAGCCGCGATTTTGCGCTGCGCTTGACCTTTAAAGTCCTGTTGTCAGGCAGGCTGGGAAAATGAAGTACGAGGACGGTATGCCAGGGATGTGAATTGAGAAGGAGTGTATCTGTCTGTGCGAGCAAAGCCATGCCTGAAGGAGATGCCTGTGCAGGCGCCGTCCTCGGGAGGATGCTCCCGTGAGCAGCGGCAGCGGCCGCCGCAGGGGCGGGAGCTCCCGCAGAGAGTGAGCCAGCTGCCCGCTGGCTTCTTGCCGGAAGTATGTTTTCATGTCAAGGCCGAAGCAAGCGCCTCCGCCAGGCCTGGCTCAAGGAGCTGGCTTCATCGACCTGGGCCGGGTATCTCGGGCAAGAATCCGCAAGCTCTCGGGGCCGCAAGCTCGCTACAAGACGGGCTGTGCCTTTGTGGGTCGTCTTGTAGGCGTTTTGGTGAACACCCAGCCTGAAGCCATCACCCGGATTGCATGCACCTCACTGCACTCGCCAAGGGCACGCTCCTCACTGCACGCGCCAAGGGCATGCAGTTGTCTGCTCGAGACATCGCAAGCAGATGGTGGCCGCGTGTCGAGAGTCGTCTGAGACCTCTCAGCTGTAGCTTAGGTGTGGTGCTCTCGGCTCTGTCCCTGTGCAGCCTGACAGATGAGCACTTTGACCAGTCTGTTGTTGCGTGCTATCTTTGATAGTGTCCCCTGTTGGCGCTTTGCAGTTTGACTCCCCAGCCAATTGGCCAGGGAATTTGTAGGACTTAGATTGTGGACCCGGGTTTGCGCTTACGGCCAGAAATTGATGGAGGGCTTAGCGGGGAAAGAGCAAGCAACGCACACCCAGTAGACTTGATTAGGATGGGCTGAGGCAAGGCATAAGCCCCGAGGCTGCCATGCATGCAAGGGCATCGTGCTGCCTTGCATGGATGCAGCCCTGGGATAGCATGCTACATTGCCAGAAAGCTTCCTGCTGAAGCACAAGACACCCGCTCCTGTTCAGCATTCAGCATTTAGCACCCATTTTGTAGCCAGGCGGCACAAGACAATTCATTGTGCACTAGCACGCTCCACTCTGATTCCTCGGTTGAAGGTGGTTTGGCAGGGAGACACCCTTCAAGGCATGAGGGAGGAAATTATTCAGGATTAGACATGCTGTTGAGCAATAGCTTGACATGCAAAGGAGTTGCAAGGCAAGATCCTGCGATCTTTTGTTGCGTGGCGTAGTGAGCGCTATCTGCAGCGTGAACACACTACAAGCTTCTTTCTGCAATGTTCCATTTGCCTTCATGTAGAGACTTCCATGCAGAACCTTCTTTTCCCGGACTCCTGTGATTGCAGAATTTGAGAGTGTGCTGAAAGGTATTGTGTAGGGGTATTCCAGAGCCATAGGCTTGATGTAACTAAATCTCACCTCTACCTCTGGTAGCAATAATGCCAATGCCTAGTCCTGAATGCCCCAGACCTATTGCTGAAATACCTAGCATCTTGCAGCACTCTCATCAGGGCTGCTATGTCATCCAATTCCCCAGCAGTCTGACACAGTGTAGGCACCTTCCTATATATCTCACTGCTCCACAATGTGCTCAGCTGCAGCCTCTGTTTGCTGCAGACCTCCCACCACCACATCAAAATCCACATCTAGGCAGAACAGCTGCTCCTTGGCTCCTCCTTTCCCAGAAGCTATGAGCCTCACAGTGTAAGGCCCCTGCACCAGGAAAGGACATGATTACATCAACGAAAACTGCCCACAGCACCAGGCAGGAGCAGCACAGGACTCCGTGCTGTTCCGCTGCATTCTACTCACATGTCCCACACAACCAGCGCACTGCCTGAGGATACGGAATGAGAGCTCAAAGGACAGGTATGGGCATAAAAGCCCTCTCGTGCTTTGATGGTGCTGCTTTATTGACAGCAAAGGGCCAAGCGAGCTGGAAGCCATACCGGTGGTGTGATGATTGGGAATGGTTGCTCAAGGTCGACCTTCACAGGCCCCTTCTTGACAGGGCACTCTGTCTGCTGGCACAAGTCCTTTGTCTCGGTGTAGATCGGAAACCCACGGTACGATACAGCGAGGCTGAGATCTCCTGCGTCTACCTGCTCCTCTGCACAAGGCAAATTTATGACTCAGCACCAAACAAGCTGGTCGACTGGCTTTTTCACTACAAATTTGTTGACCTTCCAAGCATTAATAAGAGGCAAAATGCCGCAGCCAGAAGGCTGATTGAGCAAGCAGGAGCTGGGTCTGACGAGCACGTGCCTACTGTGGCATCTATGCTGAAGGTCACTGTCGTGCCGGGCGATGGTGTCTCCGGTGAGAGCTTGACATCATCAATCTTTCCGGCAGCTCCCTCGCACTGTTGCCAGTCGAAAGCTGCGCAGCTCTGTAGCAGGGCAATACAGGCAAGTGCACATATCAACCTGTTCATCTTTGCTAGCTAGTCCGGCAGCTGGCACGTCACGTCCCTGTAAACCTCTCCAAAGCTAACGCAGCACTGAGTAGTACTTTATATGCACTGTGCGCCAGACGGTCCCGATGTACGGTACTAGCCTGTTAATAAGAACAATTCCCTGTGAAACCCTAGGGTGAGCTGGGCAAGCAGCATGAAGCCCTCAATCCTCAACATCTGCACAACGCCATTTATGTAGATTTATGATTTCCAGCGGCATATACAATATCCGTACAGACATCGGAAAGTTGTGAGGACTATTGCTCTGAGTTCTGGCGGACTTCTGCCAACCAACCTGCACCATCCTCGAGTTGGCGGGAGGGCTAGTTCAGGGTGCGAACAGGCGTTCATCGCCCGTGGGGCCGCGGCCCCATTGGACGTTGGGATGTTGAAGGGGATGCGTGGGAGGAGGAAGGCCCTCAACGTAGAGCCCGAACTTCCTGGGGTCTCGTCAAAGTGTCGCAGTCAAACATCAACTCAGGCCCTCACAGCCATCCTCGATGGACAATGCGGGGCTCAGATGAGGTGAGCAAGTAAACAACAGGGTCCAGGGGGAAGTGCTAAGGAGCTTCAAGATACTGCATCACTCATCGAACCTACAGCAAGGACTGTCACCTTTGGAGACTGCGTAACTCACAGAAGCGATGACGGACGCCTCATACGACGTTGCATGCGCTGCCTGAAATGATCTTCCTCGTATGACTGGGCATACAGTATTGGAGGTGCTCTGCAAGGCCAGAAGAAACCCAGAACTGAGTGCAGCCTTACCTAAGGCTGCACTCAAGACCCTCAAGAGGCTCACGCAGCACCTTAGATGCATTTATCACAGCACTGACGTCCTTGCAGCAGCCAGTGTCCACGTGTGTTGTGCTCTGGACCCTTCCCTCCTCTCAAGCCAGGCAAGAAGAGATCCACCCGCCTCAGGGGCTGATCAGGGGCTCTGCCATGCAAGCAGGCGGCGGAATCAGAGGGAGCTCAAGGAGGCGCTGCTCAACAAGGTGCCGGCCTGCCTCCAGGAGAGCGAGTTCCCCTGCTGGCGGTGGCAGGAGTACGACAAGGCCTTTGCCTGCGTGAGCGCTCAACCACCTGAAATCTCAGAGTCCATGCACATCGCATAGAGTTCCTGCACCTTGCAAAGAGATCTCTGCCGTCTGCGTGGTGTCTCCCAGTTTGACTTGTCATGGTGCCTTTCGTATGGGGCAGAAGCATATCACCTCCGTCTCATCGGTCCCTGCAGTTTGCATTAGCACTGGTTCCTGCAGACCTTGTCAGCATTTTAGCACATGGACTATTCTCCCGTTCTTCCACTATACCATGACTGCCTGTGTGCAGCTGTGGCGCAACAATGCATGTATGCAGTTGCAGCGGAGGCGCTGAGAGCACTCTCATGCACCTGCAGGAATGGCTGGACACTGAGAATGTGGTCATTGGCACAAAATGCAACAGGCTGCTCCTGCTCAACACCACCACCCGAAAGGTGCTGCAACCACATCCTGCCATTGCTGCTGCTACCAGCAATCAGGCTGTGGGCATGCCTGGCTAGTCCTGTAGCTCCCTCCACATGCTGCAGAAGAGCAACTGAGCGTCGCTCAAACAATTCTGAACCACATAGTTGAGAGGCTTGTCCTGTTGGGAGCCCATAAGGTGCTGTCTGGAGCAACCTCTGCATAATTTATGACTGTAGAGGGTCAAGTGGCCCACAGGGGAGACAGAGTAGTGACAGGTAATGGGCTGCAGGTGACGCGGGTTCCTATTCCTCCAGCGCCCCCGAGGGCATCACAGGAGCAGGCAGCAGCAGACACCAACTCCGCCTATGGCAACTGCGGCATCCACTCCATCAGCATCAGCCCTGACAGGTTCGTGCACATTCGCACACCCTGCATGGCAGCATCTGGAGCTCATCCTCTGCAAGAAGCTGGACAAGAACATTCGTTGCACATTTGCTGCCTTTGGCCGGGCTGTTTTCCTTGCCAAGATGAATGCTCGACTGCACAAAGTCATTGCTAGCCTTTCCAATGGCTTTGCAAACTTGTGTCACCTCATGGCAATAAGGCAGAGCTGCAAGCTGCGCTGCTGACACAGACTGAGGCAGGATGCACCTGCAGGGAGTTTCTGGCAACTGGAGGGAGCAACCCAGCTGACTGCCAGATCATGCGGATCCGTGATGGCGCAAACGCCTGCACCTCGCAGCCTACCCTTGAACCTGTGCAGACGCTGGTGGTAGGCTGCTAAGATCACACCAGCAGTACATAGCGGTCCCTTAATCCTGTCCATGTAATTCAGCAGGGAATCAGTGTCTCTTACGGCTTCTACGAGCCCAAATGAAGCAACTCCTCACGTGCCGCGCATCAATGCAGGGGCACACGGACTGGGTGTTTGGAGTAACATGGGTGACGGATCGGCATGTTGTGACAGGTGATCTCATCCCAGCCACTCCTCGACTGGAGCTCACCCTTCATTTTCCCACTGCTAAGCTTGAGCACAGAGAAGATGGCTGTGACTGCAGACTTGGATGAAAGGACATTCCAGAGAGAGAGGGTTGCATGCATGCAGGGTCAAGGGATCAGCAGGTGAAGCTTTGGAAAGTGGATGCTGACGACCAGGCTGCCAAGCCCAACACGCAGCCTCTGTACTCTGTCCTCCCGCTCAAGGTAAGCCTGTCCTCAAGCCTCGCCTGTCCATGTCCCAGCACAGCTTCCATGTGTTGCCCTACATAGAGAAACCAGATCAGACAGCAGCTGCAGCTCATGGGACCCCCCTGCATGCATCAGCAGGGTGGTGTCAGTGAGTCCTCCTTTGGTAGGACCAGGTCCTCATGCATGACTTGCACACACCCAAGGAGCACTGGCACTCATGGGGCTGTTGCTGACATGTGGTATGCCTGGGTGCAGCCGACCGGGCGGGAGGAGAACTACAAAGTGCGGGACGTCAAGTATGACCGGCAGCTGGGGCGCCTCGTCACGCTGACCACCAATGGCGCTGTGCAGCTCTGGGACCCCCACCTGTCCCACATCCGCACGGTAAGTCCCCCCTTGCCCATCATCTGCAAGGGCCCCCCCGCCTTAGCTGTATGGCATGGCTTGGGTGTTATGGCTTATCTCGTCCGCGTTAGCTCAGCCTTGAGGTCATGCCTGGGTAAGCAGGGCGCGTCAGGGGCATTGTGCCAGAGATAGCTTACATGCCACTGGCGGAATGTCTCCTGTAGGTCCTCAAGGCAGTGTAAATCTGCCAGCACGCCATGTACCCCCAGGCTGTCTCACGGTCATTGGTCATGAGTGCTTGGGATGTGCAGGTGAGGTTGAAGCACAGCAAGGAGGTGGTGTGTCTGGCCATGACAGACTCGCTGGTGGCGGTTGGCAGCCAGAGCCACGTCAGCCTCATAGATCCCCGCAAGAAGACGCCTGTTCAGGAAGTGGAGTCCCTTGATCACTCGCATGGTGAGCAGCGCTGCCCCATTGTCTTGGTTCAGAAAATAGAAGGTGCAGGATGTGGCTGAGTCAGTGCATTCGGCCTTGTGCATGGAGTCAGTCTTCATCTTGGTAGCACCCATCCTATGCTGAGTAAAGCGATGCGCAAGAACCTGGCATGGCTCTGCATTGGTCCTCTGTGTGGCTATCTCACCTGCAATTGGGTCTGGTCTGTATGTGCTGCTGACCAGTGGCCTATCGCACGTGACCCTTGCATGCAAGTTCTAGGACTGCCAGGTGTTGACAGTGATGAATGGAGTGCTATAGCAGGCGTGCGGTCACTGACGTTCTTGGACCACCTGCTGTCCTGCGGCAGCGGCCGGGGGCGAATGTTCTTCTACGACATGCGCGCCGCGGCCTACCTGGAGCTCGACCCGCTGGATGCGCCCCCGGTGAGCCAAAACAGCCGCCCCGACAGCACTCTCCCGGACCGGACCACCAACTTCCTGCAGTGCGGCCCCGGCTACCTGAACCAGACCGACGCAGTCTACCTGTGAGCGCTCCCTCCAGACATAGCCCCTGCACCTCCCGTGCATTCACTTTGCTGTCAATGCAGTTCTGACACATGCTTCACTACCAACCAACTCACCTGCAAGCTGCATGTGCCAGACATCATTGACAGCAATTGTGAATGCATGGCACATGCTTCCCTATCAACAGCCTAGGGTCTGCCTCTAAAGCTATTGCTCCAGAGTTCATGTATTTGCTTTTCAGGGGCGCATCAGCACTGGTCGGCTTCAATACTTTGGGCTGGCGCATCATGCTGGGAGCATTCATATGTACATGAGTGATATACTATCTGCTTGCAGGGAGCACTTCCATGGAGAGCAGGTGTTCAATGCCTGCTACTCGCATGCCTGGGACCCCACGAGCACGCGCCTCATGTGCGTGGGGGGGCCCCTGGCCTATGGCCTCCGTGGCTGCTACATGGCATTGTGGGACTAAGCAGCGCGTTTTCTGCTGCCTTGCCCTGTTTCCGCACTTTCGCCTTGCTGACTGTGCTGCTGAGCTGGCCTGTCTTGGCTCCACAGATAGCTGTGTTGCAGCTGTCGCCTTACCTAGCAGAGGCGTGCATTGAGCAATAAAGTATCATCACCACTTTGGATAGCCTAAGAGCAGATAAATTCATCCGCTCAAGCTTAGGCAAGGATGCCTGCCATGAGCTCTGTACAGACCGAGCGCTACATTACTTTTTGGAGAGAGCAGAGCCGGAAAACAGCAGCCAGCACGGCAGCAACAAGGCACACTCAGGGCTACCCGCAACCTTAGCATTTCGCACTGATCTGCCTGCACAGCGTGCTTTCCAGCTGTCCATCGCCCTTTACGAGCGGGCTGGACTGAAGTGCATATGTTGCTTACACCTGACTGCAATTGTTTCTTGAGGGGGATCCTGCAGCCGGCATGGCAGGCCTGCAGCATCTGTTGTGCGTGTATCATAGGATCTGAGCAGCGCCTTCTTTCTCCCAAAGATCTTGCATATTTGCATCTCAGATGCATGGAGGTCCCCGCAGCCAAGTTTCAGCATGCTGCGCAACAGGAGCAAGGTGACAGGGTCTAAGGCGGCTTTAAGCATGGGCCCCCACCGTTACAATGCAAGGTGGCACCCATGATGGAGCGTTCCCATGCTCTAAAATGGGAAATGCATACCACCAGGGGGATAATTGCGTACATGCATTGCACAGGGGCATGGCTGCATGAGGACAAGAATCAGAGCACCGGGAAAGCATATCAGCCAATCGCATTAGTGCAAAGCAGGCTTATCATTTGACTGAAACGCATAACGAGGTGAGGGGTGATGCGCTGCCCAGAGCAGATCAGCGGGGCAAGGCAAGACATATTGGCTGCTGACTGGAAGGAGAAGAGCTATAACTTGCCCTGGTATGTACGTGCTTCCTGAGCATTTAGCAGGTGGGAGGTCGCTAGAGAGACTCCAGAGTAGTCTTACACTGGTACACCCCCGCAGTTGCGTGTAACAAACGCTGTTTGCCTGTCAGCAGTGCTTAAGAACACTTGTTCTGACATGACCATCTATGTGTATGTCCAACGAAGTTTGCATCACCTCTTCATGGTGTTTTTGTTGAGCATTGGACTATAGTCTCCACCCTACACTTACCTGCGCTGCATCGAAATCCTTTTGCTACATCCTAAACCACAATAGCCTGGGCAGCAAGCTTCACTTCGAGCTTGTTGTACCAGCCCTGATTCAGACAATGCAAAAGATTCCATCTGTTGCGCATTTCACAAATCATTCCCGTCGCTTTCTCCTAAACTCCTCAACTGGTATGAAGTTCCCTTCCCTAATGTCCTTGGCCGAATATGCATGGGTAGCCAAGGCTAAGGACTTAAGACCAACCATGGGGAGAAGCTCAGCCAAAGGCATCATCATCTTCCAAGACTCGCATCTTGTGTTGAAATAAAAGATCTCTAGCTTCCTGAGGTCTTTCAATCCCTCTGGGAGATCGCTGCGCCAATCGAGGGGACACAAAACAACCTTCCAAAGATTTTGCGGGAACTTATTTGGCATGTGTACTGCGGGGAATTCTGTATATACTAGCGACTTCAGATGTTTCATCATGAAGCCTATCTCTTCCATGATGAAGCTACCTTCCTCGCTGCAATCATTGACTTCAAGACGCTCCATGTTTTGAAGCTGCTCTTTAGGTGAGCTCGTTGCAACTGTAACCTTTTGGCAATGCTTGAGCACCAAGGTGGGCAGGGAAGCATTCTCAAATGCTATGTGCATAGAGTCGGATCTGACAAACCGTGCATCACTTAGCTTGGGGCATGACAAGACAAGCTTCACCCGCCTGAAGGCTTGGAAGCGCAAAGAGACCAGGTGTGGTAGCTTCAAGGCGAGCTCCTCCCCCAACAGATCGTGGTATGGGGAATAGCTGTCATAGGAAGCCCCTATTGCGTATTCATGGCAACCAATACACAATTCTCGCAAGGCCGTGAACATACCCAGAGTCCGCAGATATTGCACTTTGCCTTCTCCCAAATATATTGTTAAGATAAGAATTGTCAAATGGTGCTTCAGATCTGCCCAAAAGGATGATAGCTCAAGCCCAACACCGGGGCCTATGCTATCTGTGGCCGTTGCAAGGAACTTGTCCCCTGCACAACAGACTTTTCCACTATGATTGCGTAAAGGGTATGGGAGCTCTTGCACAATGCCACATTGACAAGAAGCCTTCGTGCATGCACACAAAGCGCTTAGGAATCTCGAGTCGCAGTGGAACAGCACTGATGCCACTCCTGCGTGGAGTTTATGAAGTCCGAAGAATCCTTTGCTACGAGCGCTTGCTTACCATCACCGCAACCTGAATAAGCCGTAAGGGAGACCTCGGTTGAAGAGGCGCAGGCTGCCAGCATAGCTGGAAACGCAGGTGGCAACATGTCATAGATTCCCTCATCCGCTCTTCCTTCAAGTGAGGATTTACTACGAACTTCGCAGATGATGAGGGTGTACCTCATAATCCTCTTCTGAAGCCACCTGCAGGACATCATGTGATCTGCTTTGGCATTCGTGTGCGCAACGACCGTGCTGCGACTGCAGCTCGGTTACACGTCTCGTAGCCTCAGGCTGGAAATCCAGGCTGGAAATCTTCATGACAAAAAGGCGACCTTGAGGCCTCCGCAGTGAGCCATGACGTCAAATCAAGCTCCCCACTACACAACCCGATACGGCTGGGTCTTGATAGGACATCATAGAATCTTTTCCCTGCCATTTCCAAGTTGCGTACATCCTGTTCATCCAGGCAGGAACCAATATCGACGAAGAGCTCCTGAGGTAGAGACAGGATGTTTGACACAACAGGCGTCTCTGCAGATTCCATCTCTCTCACCGTGATCACAGTATTATATGAAGGCGACAAGCTGTTTCGACAGCCTGCATAGGGTCAACTTTCCTGGCGGACAAGGCAATGGAACCGGCCCAAACTGCCCGAGTCTATATTTGGACCTGTCAGTCAGGAAGCTTGGTTTTTTTGTGAAGGCCCAGAGGACTCTAAGCGCTATATCGCGCCAGGGAAGCCCATGCACGCAAGTGCCCCCTATACTTGATGGCATCTTCTCTCGGAGCGAGTACATTGCGAGCTCCAAGTGCCAATGATCTCTTCAACTCAAGAAGCGATGTTGTAGTGGGCCCTCACGCTGCAGGGCACAGGGCAAGATCTCACTCATGCAAAATTACAATACCATCATGATGATTTACACCATCGCTTGCATACTGAGTCCAAAACATGTGCAGCTTGTATACAAGGCCAGGGGTGGTTCCTCATACAGACCATTTTGTGTCTTAGCAGCTGCCTATAACAGAAGCCTTGTAGGCTAGTAGCTTGTGCCTGTAGTATAGACGTGTTCGGGAATATGGGGGTCTACCAACTTGGTCGAACCGTTGCTAGTGACAATTAAGTCTTGCGCTATACTCCTGTCCTGTCTTCAAGAGGTAAGTCAGGTAAGTAAACTTTATCTAGTCGCACAAGGCAATTTTTCTATGTTCATGTTCATAACTTCGTAAGTTATCAAGATGATGCTCAATATTCCCAATACCTGCCACCACTCGCATGCTCGCGGTATTTTACTCTCAAATGAAGGGCCATGCACAAGCCATGCATCTGTTTGTGCAAGCCTGGGAGTCCACATGCATCATGCATGTAAAGGCATCTAGACCAACCCCCTTGGATATCCATAATCATGTATCATATATACTATGATAGCACGACTATGAATACACACCTGGCTGTTAAGCCGGAATTTGCCTATATTACTTATTCACCTAACCATTGTAAAGGAAGTCCCCGTCCTTCAAATCTCCCTTCTCCAATGCTTCCGCTGACGCTTCACATATGGTCTGCATGCTAAGCAAAAACAGAGGTTTACTCTTTTGGGGAGCAAATTTGAACATATCGTCCCAATCATCCTCCTCCGGAGGCCTTGCCCTGCAGAATTGCTTCAGATTTTTTTTGCCGACACCATTCTTTACGCTCATGTAGAGCACTTTTTCAATGGCTTCATGGACTGCTGCCACCACTTCTTGAACGGATTCTTGTGAGCTTGTCTTGCCTTGCAGTATTGCGATGGCCTTCAAAGATGCCTCTTGCACCGCCTTGACTGCACCTCCGCACTTTGCCCCTCTTAGGCAAGCCTCCAGCCCATAGCCGCCATCACCTTGGAATCTGGCTAGGACATAAAACTGACGGCCCATGACGGCTCCGAGCCCCGCTTGACAAGACCTTGTGCAATGGAGGCACAACTATTAGACCAATACAACATCCGCACATACAGATGGCTTTGGCTACTCATGAGCAGATTAACAGTGGTGCTCTCAATCAGTTTCCTTCAGCTTAGCTAGCTCACATGATGCACATACCTGTCTCAATTGGGGTGTCTCCCACCAAAATCCGCGGACCTGCAATGAAGGCCTTCAGGTTAATGCGGGCTTGCCAAGTTGGAACACAATGTTCATTGGTCAATGCATCACCATATGGAATTGAGCACACCTGTCGTCTGAGTCCTGTCTTCTGTCAGAGCTTCATGGTCCACTTCCACTGCAAGCACAGGGACCTATCTCAACACCCACTGTGACGGTGCAACAACTTACAGATACGCACTTGAACTCAGTCAGCTTGCACGTTGCATATGATCAGTTGCTGATGAGTCTTTCTTATTCTGTCGCTAAACGTGTCACCAAGCATTGGGAGCTGGCATGAGTGGGAGTCAGTCGTCTGAGGCCTCACCTCGGTTGTGAGGTTGCGCCGAATATCCATTGCCCATTCTTAAGGCGAGTTGCCGACACTGTTGGTGACACTCAACTTGACGTCGCCGACACTTTGCAAGATACAGGTATTTGTGCACGTTCCTTGGGGCCCCTTGCATAAGCTGGCGCAGGCCAAGCTCGGGCTTCCTGGGCAGAATGAAGCCCCAGCTGCCCAGACCGTCCAAGGCTGCATGGCCCCGTGGTCTCCGAGAGTCACTGCGACGACGAGTGTTGCATCAAGAGCAATCTCTCGTGCAAGAGGGTATCTTCGGTCTTGGCAGGAGCCATACATAGCAAATATTCTCTCGATGATTTTCCCAAAAATCAGGAAATGGATTGACGCCCCGGCGGGGCATCCATGGATTGACGGGTGTATCTGGCAGACCTGCCAAATCTGGTCAGAGTACCTCATAGAAGCGCATAGATAATATATGTAGCTCTGGACAAGCTGCGCAGGCTGCAAAAGGCATGCAAAGCTTGACATCATAGGATCCTTTAAGGATGCCGTCATGGGGCTCTTAACCTCCCAAGTGATTCCAAGTGAGTTGCATGAGCCAAGCCAATATTGTGTAGCTATACCCTGTGTTGAAAACGAACTTCGTTGAAGGTGGGCCAGCATACTTATCTTTGAAACCAGACTTTGTCTCAGAGACAGAGTTCTTTGGGTATGCAAGAAGATGCCATCATGCAGCATTGAGCTCAGCTCAAGAGAGCATGTAGCATCGTCAGACTGAACAATCAGATTATTGCAATCCTCAGCAGTGATATTCCAATATGAGCTAGCATTATTTCACGGACACCGCTAGAGCAAAATTGCTATACTGTCAAGTAGCTGACTCACTGGCAATCACCAAAGCTGTTAAGCGCATCAGCCTGATCTAACATGCCCAGCAACCCTAGGCTGCTTTAGTAAATGCGGCTGAGCATACAAACGGACACAACAAGTGACCTCCATAGGCGCAATGTTTTGCATGGAGCCAGTATTGCTGCAACCGGCAGCTGCATGCCGATGACAGTCTACTGACAGTCTAAATGCAAGCTGGCACATTGACGGGCGCAATTCATGCAGCCAGACCATAGCTTGTACATCAACAATGAAGGCCATCCACTATATCGACCGACGGAGATGGCCACCAAAGCACCAAGCCGTCCTGAGACAACCTAAGACACAACATAGACAGGGACCATAGCAGCATTCAGCCTGGTCTTCATGGCACTATGCAACACAGTGCAAGCTGCTTTGTCAGCCAGGTGAGACGGCGTGGGTGGGTCAGAGATGGCTGCTCGGCCATACGACATCACCCGATCAAGCATTCACAGCCTCCTAATGAGGGACATCCATGCCGGGTTGTGGCTGCAGCCATACCCTGGATCCTATGCCTGCAAGAAGATGCCCTAAGCTGGCGCAAACAGTCATTGCTCACTCCAGACCAGCTTTGTCAGAAGTGCAGCACGAGTGGGTGTACACACATATAACGCTATGATGCCAGCGGCCCGTTTCTTCCATCTATCTGGCCTCGACATGCATAGATGCACAAGCCCGCTGCCATGCTCCTGGCATTGCAATTCATGGCCTCAAATGCACATACAGATGCACCCTTCACAGGCCAACTCTGGAAGACCAGTTCTGGATAACGCAAGGTAGGGACCAATATGCTCATGCCAGCTGTGCAGCACCAAACGTGGTGCGGGAGAGAGCATTGGCCAGTCAAATGCCAGGATGCCGTGTAGTTGCCCCGCCGCCCTCAATAATCAATGCACCCACAGATGCGCTTCATGCGTATTACCCTGGGAACGTTGCCAGGTAGGGACCATTATGCTCATGCCAGCTGGGCGGCGCCAAACGTGGTGCGGGAGAGCATCTGTGCATCGAAGGCCAGGATGCCGTGCGGCCCCGTGTCCATCTCGCTGCCCTCGATGCCCACGAAGAGGCGCCGGCCGTTTGGCGTGAATGCGAGGCCGGACAGCGCGCAGGGCTCCCCAGGCAGCGCTCCTATGGCCGCGTCCACATCAATGATCTGCATGCACAAATTAGAATCAAGATTCATCCCACAGGTCGAGCCTCGGCGATGTCATGGTGTGCAGGTGGTAGCTGTGCACCCCCAGAACATCGCCCATCATGGGAGCGTCCGCATCGATGATCTGCTTGCAAGTAATTTATGCCCTAGACTGCAGACTGCATCAGCTTGCATAGTCGGGTTCTTCCTTGCCGGCTGCACGACCTTGACTGAGCCTTGACGATTGCCCCAGAGCTGCGACATGAGATGTAATATGGGTGTCACCAAGCATGAGTAGAGTTCTCAGGCAACTCAGAGAGCAAGTGTGTGCACCTGGTCTTGCTGGAAGTTCCTGGCGTCCACAACATGCGTGAAGCTGCAGTGCTTGTTGAAGGCGAGGAGGTCTGCAGGGCCGTTGCCAAACTTGACGCAGCGACAGGCGCTCAGCCCAGGCTCCTGCCCTGCCGCCTGCAGCCTGGCCACCCTCTGCATCCACCCACAGCTCCTCTCAGCTGCTTCTACGTTGCTTGGCGATGCAGCATCACGCGGCACTTGCGTCAGCCGTGTTTTCCTGTGACGGTCATAGCCGGCAGTCTAACACCTGTTATAGGTGCCAGCTGATGATGTCTCTAGTGGCATGGCACTAGATGTGCTGCTCCAGTGGATCTGAGTGGCTTACCCTGTGAGCTCGAGGGTCCCAAACAATTAGAGACCCATCCTGATATCCAGCTGCTAAGAGGGTGCCGGAGGGGTTCCACGCACAGGTCATGCCTGCATCTGTGGCTTCACAGAAGCTGCTGTACTCTTCAAACCCTGCATCATAACCCAGCTGTTTGGGATGCCGCCTCCTATGTTAGTCATGCCTGTGGCCTGTCTCATGCAGCATGGCATGGGTACAGTGCAGCTCACCAAGTCTGCCTGCCTGGCAGTTGTTGGAGATTGTATGCAGGATAGCTTGCCAAAGCCCCTGTCAAGCTCACAGCGTGATCTACAACGTCTGGCCGCCAGCTCACTACAGATATGCGGAAAGGGGGATAGGTGCACTGGATGGGAGGGGTCACCTGTGGGGCCTGCCTGGTAGAGGTGGGTCTCGTCGCTGTCGCCAACACAGGCAAGCAGGTCGCCGTTGGGGCTCAGAGAGGAGTAGTTGACGGGGGCCGGGCAGCAGACGGTGTCCACCTGGCGCATGCTGGGCATGTCGAACACGCGCACCTGCCTGTCGTTGTTGCTCACATACAGCCGCAGCTTCCCTGCAGACATGAGATGGTGGTATGAAGTGGTGCTACCATGTAGCAGTATCCCAGCCTGTCCTGCGGCATATCCTCGCAGGCAGTGGCGGCATTGTAATGCAGGAGCAAGATCAACTGGTGTGCGGGAGCTCAGTGGAAAGGAGGCACCGAAAAGATAAGCATGCAGGTCACATCTCTGACAGCGCTGTGACAGATCACAACATGACACCTGCAACAGGAAACATGCGAGGTCTACCCTCACCTCGTGGATCCTTGCCAAGGTGCAAGGCATTCACAACGCTGCCGCCAACCTCGCCGCAATGCACGTAGGACCCGTCCACAGTGCTTGCCACCATCAGCTGCCACATCAGCAGCAGTATCAGCCTCATGCCTGCAGAGGTTGACATGCAGATGCCAAATGCTCACTGCAACATGACACAGTCATACCCTCACACAGTATACACGAATCACTCTGCACAAGCCGCATGCGCCCTGCGCAGCAGCATGACGACATGATACATATGCCATAAGAGGAGGATATCACATTCGATGACACATACCATGCCTCGCTGTGCTCCCGCTGCAATGTAGCCGTGATCTGCTGTCATGGCTGTTGGCGCAATGCCATAGCTCTGCATTGTCTCCACCTGCGTGACGCAGATATTGCATTTAAAGCAAGCTGACCTCTGAGGCTGTTTTGCCGGCCTGTCAGAGATAGGCACAGCTTGGGGAATTGATGAATGCCTTCTTGCTCTCGCTACGCCATCGATGCATTTGCAGGTGGCTTGGTCACAGCAGACAGAAGGCACTCAGCGGACCCCTCAGATAGCACTTCTGCAAAGTTGTACCTATGACTTGACATACACTGTCTGTTGCAGGGGCAATTTGGAGTGGCCAGGCCGCACCTCTCCCTTCTCAGTGTGCAAACGCCTTGTAGCGCCCCCGCGGACGAAGTACAGGCAGTGATCGGCTTCTGGCACATGTATGAGATCCCGCAGCTGCCAGTGCTGCACTGTGTTGGCTTCTCCTGCAGGCCAGCCAAGTTGTACTCACTAGACACTTACAGACGCTGTCCTTTAGCCCCTGCTGTCACACACTATTGTGGTCATGTTGGTCAACTTTCTTCTCGCGGTCTGCTTGATGATAGCCTATACGTCTATATAAACATAGAGCGAAGAGGACATGCTGCGCTGTTGAAGATACAGGTCGGGCTCATTTGATGCTTTGGCAACTAAGATGGCGGGTCACAGTCAGCAATGTGAATTTGTCACACCACATCCCTGTGCAGTCCACGGCTGCGCGGGGAGCTGTACTTTATACGGTATAGGCAAGGTTTAGCAATGGGCCAGACGTGCTCACCGCGACTGTATGTAGGACTTGGTGATATCAACGTGTGCTCCATCGTGCTAGACAATATATGCACCTCGCCGGGCAAAACCTCCCTACGTTGCGGCTTTCCGACTTCTCAAAGCGTCTATGTGTGCCCTGCGTATCTGATCGTCATCACGGCAAAGTATGCGTGGGCCGGCAGCACGGGGCCAGCACTATGGCAACACATTCAACGCGTAGTCCGCCCTTGAGACGACGTCTCAGCGCCTACCTGTGCTCATTAAAGGTTCACGGGGACGAAAGCAACAGTGTGCGCGGCCTGCTCAACACCCCGCAGGGGTGTAACCGATGGCAGCGGGAGCTCCAGTGAGTCACGACTTGGCTTCCTGGCGCCTACTGGCCATCACTCACCGCGAGCACTCGGTTCGCGAGCCCCTTCGAAGTGATACAGAGGGCTCCTCATGGAGGATCGGGGATCTGAAAAGCGAGTGTCACATGAAAGGCGTGCTGTGCTTTGCCGAGCTGGCGGTTACAAATCCTGTAGTGACAGCCTTTATCACTTTCTTCTCATATCCGGACGGAAAGCTTCTTTCAAGGGCTATCAGCGAGTCATGCTGGCATCGCACACCATGCATGTCAGCCAGAGATGAAAGAGTGCATATCCTCAGGACATGTCATTCACCCTTCCAACTCTTGCAGACGGGAGTGCACTATGGCCGCCTCGCAGGCCCAGAATAGCACAGAACCTGCACAGAGACTGCTCCGCTATCATCCATGGTACTGATGCAGGCAGAGCTGCAGGTACTGCCTGCCGATCAGGCTTGCGAGACCAGAGAAGGTCAGTAGACATTTCTAGATTGCCTGGCACATACGGAATTTTCAATCAGTGCTGACTTATAATAGTAAACTCGCAGGCTCAGGGTCTCTTGCAGCACTCAGGAACAAGGCAGTGCATCGAACAAGTTTCAGTGCTTGATGAAGGTCCGTGACTACGAGCTCGATCAGTACGGAGTTGTCAACAACGGCGTCTACGCCCATTACTTGCATCACGGTATGGTCAGCGTCCTGCTGCTGCTTGTAGCATGCCCCTTCATGGTGTAATTGTCCATAGCCAGATCAGACCCCACACCCAAAGCATTTTGCTGCACAATAAAGCTGCACTCTGCAGGTCTGAAGTGCTACAGGACATCATGGACATGCACGAGGCACCAATCCTGATGTGGCTGTCTCTGCAGTCAGGCATGAGTACCTGGAGCACATAGGCCTGGATGCAGATGCGGTTGCCAGAACAGGGGCAGCGCTCGCCCTGTCTGAGCTCAACATGAAATTTCTAGCGCCGCTGCGCTCCAAGGACGTCTTCTACGGCGCCATGGAAGTGACCAGGGTGTCTGCAGCGCGCTGCAACATCTTGCAGGAGCTCGTCAAGGTCGGGGTTGATAAGGATCTGAATGAGGTAAGTGGCTGCCCCTTTCTGCCCTGCCTTGGCCTGCATCCGGCATATTGCAAGCATCTGCTGCATGCGTGCTTGCACGCTCACTGATTTGCCATGCTCCTGGAGCTAGTACACACTCATGCCTGCGGGCCCTAAGTGGCGCAGCATGATTCGGGATAGCTGCGGTGCAGAGCAGTGTGCAAAG
Organism: Coccomyxa sp. LA000219; assembly: GCA_000812005.1. Taxonomy (NCBI): domain Eukaryota; kingdom Viridiplantae; phylum Chlorophyta; class Trebouxiophyceae; family Coccomyxaceae; genus Coccomyxa; species Coccomyxa sp. LA000219. The sequence goes on from KN714659.1 coordinate 1,439,203, forward strand.
TTCATGGGTATGTTGCAGGTGGTGCTCAGGGCAGAGGCAGTGGTGGTTCTGCTTGATGAAAAGTACAGGTGAGCAACACCGCATCTTTCCTGCCCACAAACCAACTATGTATGGTAGAAGAGTTTGCCATGAAAGCTCCCAGTGAGACCTATTACTCGCTGATTGGTTAGAGTGAGATGCTGCTGCCATATGTCCTGTAGGTGTCCATACACATCCTCATGCTGCTGTTTGTTGTGTAGGCCGAAGAGGATGCCCGCCCACGTGAGAGAGTTGCTGTTAAGCGGGGAGCCTATCAGAGATGCTGCTGGGGGTTGTGTGCAGTCCTCTTGGATCTGAAACATTCTGGTTAAACCTCAGTCTTGTACTTCAGAGGCATGGGAGGAGCTTGCTACCCAACTGTTCAATACATGCAGTCCGCAACACATACTGACTATAGTGCAAAAGCAGCAGTCATGGCTCCTACACTCCACATGTAGAGCAGAACGATGGCTTCCAGCGAAGCCCATACAGTGTGACAGCAATCTTGCCGTTGTCCTTTGTATGGCCTTGAAGGATTTGTGCATCCTAGGGTTGCAAGTTCATCAAGATTGGTGCAACTGCATATTCATTTCATGTCACCTTGATATCATCTTCTGGTCAATATTGTGATCATGTTAGGGATTTGCCTGAGCAACAACACTGCTGAAGCCAGCAGAACCATTCCATTCACTCCGTCAGCATAGTCACATAGTGTACTAATGCACACACACCCACCACACTCTCCTGTCTAGCTTGGCTGCGCGATATATGCCTTTGTGAAGGTTGTAATCTTCTTATGCAGAATACTGCTATCATGCGTAGCATGTGCACACAAGGTCAGACAGCAGAGGTAGACTTTATACACATACCGCAACTGTGTATCGTGTCTGTCACGGGCTACAATTGCATGCTGTCAGCTGCAGATGGTCAGGTCTGGCTGACTCCGCATGAGCATGTCACGTTGGCAAAGTGATGACAGCCGAAACACTGACTCACCAGCAGCTGGCTGCAGCTGCACAGTCTCATCGTGGCACAAACAGGAAGGTTTGCTTTGGACGCTGGTCTGTCTGGGGAACAGTCTCTGAGCCTCATCAACTGCCCTATTCACTCCGGTGCCTTCATGTAGTGGCCTCTAATTGGCATGCGTTCTCGAGCCTTGGGTCATCACCCACCTTACCAAAGTGCAGGAGCACTCGCTGCTAGGGTGCCTGACAGTCTGCTGCCGAGGGTGCTGTGAAGACTCTTGTGCTCAGCAACTTGCTTCTGTATAGCAGCTTAGCATTGCCGCAGAAGCATGCTGCCGGTTGATACAATGGGCACAGCCCTTTGTTTGTCCATGCACGAGGCAGACTGCCATGGAAAGCGCGGCCGCAAGTCAGCGCCCATGGTCAGATCGTGACCTCTCAATGGCACTGCTCCCAGACCAGCTGAACAAGCTCAGGCTTCTCTGTAACACCTGTAAAGCAGTGGAACCCTTCAGCAGCAGACATGCCTATTGCGCCAGAGCAGACCACCCAAGCACATCTAACGCCAACTGATCTTTGCTGTACTGGGCTCGCTTCAAGGGCTGCAGTGTCACAGGAGGTCGCTCATAAGTATGAGTACACCTTAAGTGTCTGCACAATGAGAGCAGCTGACAGATCTACATGGGCCAGTCAAATTGCAAGCTATGAGCAGAATGAGAAAGGCCCACCTGCAAAGCTGATGTTCCTGGACTGCAGCATTGTCTTGAGCTCTTTGATGGGCATCCCAGACAGCTCTTCCCTGCTCTGTTTTACAGCCTGGGTCTGCGAGCGCTGGTGTGACTCCACCACCTGTGATTGACATCATACCGTAAGGCCACTAGCAGGTTACCGCGTGCTGATTTGTAGGCCGACATTCAACAATGAATCATGCTGCCAGAGGGGTGCGCAGGAAAGCTCAGCAGATCACAGAAGCATCCTCAAAGCATTCAAGGCGGATCTGCACAGGATTGACAGAGCATTGTGCTGCATGCTTGGATAAGAAGGGAGATCATGGTGCAGACCTGCTTTACAGCCCTCTCAAACTGGGGGTCTGCAGGGTGCCCATGGTACTGCACAATGCCCTGGTCATCAAGCACAAAGGCGTGGGGAATGCCAGAGACGCGCGCTGCTGACATCAGCACCTGCCCTGCCCGCCCGTACTGGTCAACTGCCACCTGTGACATCACACATCCTGTCATGCTCTTGCCGAGATCTTCACCTGATATCCCTACGCTAGTGACCTCTACAATAGCTGCTGCTGCCCCCTGGTGTAAATGGCTTCAATGTTGCAAGGCACGCTCATTTGGGGCACATACATGCAGGACAGATCCGGGAACAAGTACGTATACAGTAGCATGTCTGGCAGGGCCCTCAGGCATCTGCTTGGCACCATGAAGGGTAAACAGGGTAAGCTCCTCACAGTGTAACCCATCTTGTCGCCCTGGCTGGCAACGAATTGGTGCAGGCTGGGCGAGATGTCATCCAGGCTGAGGCCGATGACCTTCAGTCCCTTGTCCCTGTACTTCCTGGCGATGTTGGACAGGTGCGGAGCAACCTGTCTGCATGGGCCACACCTGCATGCATCAGGGCAGGTCACATCAGGCTCTGGGGCTTTGTTAGGGGCTGCGCCATGGTATGGAGGCAGGAGCAGAGGGGACCATACAAGACCCTCCTGGAACGCTACTACTTCACCACTCAATCCAAGCAATACTGCACTCAGGTCATGCATGCATCTGTAGCGGCCTAAAACACTGCCCTTGCTAGGGTCATCATGCACTGTTGCACATGCAGCAATGGCAGAGCCGGGGCTGGTGAGAGATGCATGCATCACCTGACCGTGCTCTTGCACAGCCCGGCTATCTACATACACATATCATGTACATCAAATGGCACTTTGCTGGGGCCGTCTGGGCCAGCGTAAGTTGATGGTTCAAAAGCACGGTCATAGAGTGATCGTGAGCGTGAGAAGGTGCAGGGCTCAAGGGCCTCATGTGTTATAAAATGCTCCGCCGTGGGAGAACGTACCATGTTGCCCACAGCTCAATGACAGCAGGGTGACCCTCCGGAGGCAGGTCCAGAGGCTCCCCCTTCAGCACTCTCAGCTGGTCTGTACAGGCAAAAAGGTGATTAGCCCAAAGCAGTAGTCACTACACCAAGCACAGCCTAAGATGGCAAATGAGGTGTATCGCCTCTGCACGATTCCATATGAACATAGACTGCAAATCAGTATGGATTGGTGCCTGACACAGCCCCTCATGCCTCAGCGTTGTGCAGAAAAGAGTCTGTCTCTGCTTTGTCACCAAGGAACAAGGCTTTCATCGGAACCCCGCACGTATGCGATGCTGCGGCCCTTCAGGCAGCGATGATTGCAATTTGTGTATTGAATATAAGCTGTACAGGCTGTCCAAGACACCAGTACCTGTCGCAATACTCACCTGCTTTGTACTTTGGAAGCGTCCCGCCGATCAACGCCATACTGCATGCCCCCGCAATACCTTACTGTGAGCTCCACATCGTCTATTCATTCCCTTACCATCAAGATGAGCGCGCTTCTATGAACATAGCGGGTACTGAAATTCACCCAGGACATTGCCATAATATATTGTAGCCTGCCCACGCCACTGATTTGCTACTTTTGTGACGCTCCGACTGCTTCCAGAGCGAGCACTCTTGCAATAGCACACGAGTCTTATTGAGAACGTAGAAATGCAAGCAGGGTAAAGGCCGCGAACTCATAGCAGAGCGAGAGCAGAGGTCGCAACCATGACTGAGGTTGAGAAGCCTGTGCCAGCAGACCTGCTGATGAAGGGCAAGGACAAGGTCGTGCTGGATGAGCCCATGGACATGGACCTCGAGACAGGAGCGGAGGAGGAGGACAATGACCTGTACACGCGGCTGAAGACGCTGCAGAGACAGCTAGAGTTCTATGAGATTCAGGTGTGCACTTCATGCGATGCGTGTTGCACATAGGAAGCGTGGTCAGCGGGCTTGAGCAGGTATTGCAGGCTCTTATGTCGCGCGCTTGGCATCTGAGCACGTTACATATGAGGTCAGCATGAGCGAGCCTGGCACATCAAGACACCTTGTTGGGAATCAGTGCCTGCACCCTGCTGATGCCGGCTAAGGCTACATCCAGAAAGCTGACATTATATTCGTCCGGCTTCTGTGGGCGTTGCTGGCCACAACGCAAACGGAGGCAAAGACAAACCTGCATCACTCTTAAGAGTGCCGACTCTGCAGAAAGTACCACGTCTGACCTCATTGGCATCTGCTGTCGAGCAGGAGGAGTACATCAAGGAGGAGCAGAGAAGTCTCAAGAGGGAGCTGTTGAGAGCCCAGGAGGAGGTCAAGCGGATACAGTCTGTGCCTCTTGTCATAGGGCAGTTCCTAGAGATGGTGGATGGCAACTCTGGCATTGTCGGCTCCACAACAGGTGCGTCTACATTGCTTACCAGTAGTGTGGTGAAGAGGCAGAGACGTGTTGTGTAAGCAGGATCTGGATCTTGCTCCAGACCTGCCTGACATGCCATCGTGTACATGCACCAGCGGGGTTGGCACTGCCTCTGCAGCATGCGCAGGTACCAGCCGGTAGCTTGCTAGCTAGTGAGCTGCTTGCCTGTACCTTACCATGTGGGAGATGTGGTGCCGACTGTCTGCTGTGATCTAGGTCACCTGCCCGCGTGCTTGCAACAGCTTGTTACATCATGCATCACAATTTGGACACGCAACCATGTCCAGCCAAGTTCGGCATGCGCTTTTGCAGCTGTATCCCGACAGGGCCCCTACTGCGCAGGGTCCAACTACTACGTGCGCATCCTGTCCACGCTGAACCGGGAGCTGCTCAAGCCGAGCGCCTCCATCGCGCTGCACCGCCACTCCAACGCCCTGGTGGACATCCTGCCGCCGGAGGCTGACTCATCCATCTCCCTGCTCACCCAGTCTGAGCGCCCTGACGTGTCCTACACGGTGCGGCTCTGACCCAGTTCCGGCTAACCATTTTCACCCCAGAATACAGATGCTTCTCCGCGGGAGGTGCTGCCGCATCTGTCTATCAACCAGGATGTGGAGTTTCTCTGGTCAGCAGTGGGCTGCCTTCCTAGTTCCTAGTGCTCCATGTCTCTAGATGACTTAAGGACAACGAGACCTGTCCTTTTCTTAGATGCTCATGTCGTCCATTGTTATTCAGGGCATGCAGCAGGTGTTTTGCGCATCTTTAGCTGGCGTACAGGGGGCACATTCAGACCAGGAGTGAAAGCAGAAAGCCATGCTCAGCGGCTGAAGGCATTTTCATATTGCCTCAGTATAGCATTCTAACAGGATTAGAAAGTGCCATGCAGGACATTGGCGGGAACGACATCCAGAAGCAGGAGATCAGAGAGGCGGTGGAGCTGCCTCTCACGCAGCATGAGCTGTACAAGCAGATCGGCATTGACCCTCCGCGCGGGGTGCTTCTGTGGGGTCCCCCTGGCACAGGTGAGGCTTCCTATGGCTTATTAGTCTTATACACATGGCCAGGCTGCCATTGTGCTATGCCGGTCAGTGTTGTCTGCTAGACCTCTGGCAGACGACCTTGACAAGTCTTGCACAATGACAACTTGGGGCTGTGGCTCTTCTGCAGTCCAATGACTGGCTGCCTTGAGACCTGTCCATGCTTGGTCCACTGCTAAATGATTTGTGCTGGGAAGAGTGGCAGTATCAGTTTGCTATGAGGTCTCTTGCAGATGTCGTTCAAGCAGCCCTCAACGCGATGACATATGCCATCCGGGGGGCTTTGCAGCTCATGACCGCGTGCATGGCTTGTGGTCGATGCGAGTATGCGAGTGCAGGCAAGACTATGCTGGCCAAGGCGGTAGCGCACCACACAACAGCAGCCTTCATCCGCGTTGTGGGCTCGGAGTTTGTGCAGAAGTACCTGGGAGAGGTGTGCACTGGTCCCTTCTGCCTGCTGCAAGCATCACAATGAGAAGTGTCAATTGCCAGAGCCCTGCACTGCTGACGAGCCACCTGGATGCACAATGCAAGGACACACTTTGCGAATGAGGCACCTCTGGCTATGTGTCCTGCGCTGCTCACTGCAGACTAGCTGCCCTGTGCTCCTTAGTGCTGAGTGCTAAGGAGGGTTTGGATGATCTGGTGTATGTGCCAATGTGATGCAAGGAGGTCATGGTGCACTGCATGGCCCTACAATGTGGCTCCGTTTAGCTTAGGGTATGGCGCTCAGGGTTGTGCTGAATGCATCACTGCTGCAGGGCCCGCGCATGGTGCGCGACGTGTTCCGGCTGGCCAAGGAGAATGCCCCAGCCATCATCTTCATTGATGAGGTGGATGCCATCGCCACCGCGCGCTTTGACGCCCAGACAGGAGCTGACAGGTCAGCCTCACCTCTTCAGCCAGCGGCATAAGTCTACCATGTGCGTGTGCAGGACAAAGAATACATATCAATTGGGCTTCGCCTGCCCTGAGGTCTTGCACCCTGAATCTGAGCGCAGCATAGCAACACTTTGTGCAGCTAGTCCAGGGCCATGGTGCCTGTCTGGGGCCACGGTGCAGTGTGCCGTGCAGAAAACTTCTCTGACATGGGTGTTTTCATGCACAGGGAGGTGCAGCGCATTCTCATGGAGCTGCTCAACCAGATGGACGGCTTTGACCAGAATGTCAATGTCAAGGTACAGAGCGCCCCTTCACCCTTCACAACACAGACAAGCTCTATCAAAGCAGCATCGTTCTTGCCAGACAGCATACTCCTCCTGTAGGCTGTGACAGCTACGCATGCTATCAGGTTTCCACCGGGATGCTTACAGGGATCAGACATGCTCCCAGCAGTGCCCTCAGGGTGCAGCCCGCACATTGCTCATGCTCTGTGTGGGTGTACAGGTCATCATGGCGACCAACAGGGCGGACACGCTGGACCCTGCCCTGCTGCGCCCCGGGCGCCTGGACCGCAAGATCGAGTTCCCCATGCCTGACAGGCGCCAGAAGCGTCTTGTTTTCCAGGTGCAGTTGTCCAGCCCCTCCCCCATCTTCAGAACAAGAGTGTATTCCAGCATAGGTCGAGCAATCCAGGCTATGAATCCGCATAACTGCTGCTTGAGCAAGTTTATGTACTGCAATCATAGTACAATGGCCAAGCCAGGGCGCGTGCGCTAGGAAAGCTGCTCCTTGAGTCAGGTCTGATTACTTCGACCTGCCTATGCGGGAGCTGTCTTGGCGCGCCGCTTGTAAAGTGGTCTCTTCTTGTGTTTGAAGTCTTCAGGGAATCATGCTGAGGTGGCGCCTTGCTCGCAGGCGTGCACGGCAAGCATGAACCTGAGCGATGAGGTGGATCTGGAGGACTACGTCTCCCGGCCGGACAAGATCAGCAATGCCGAGATCTCGGCCATCTGCCAGGAGGCCGGCATGCATGCTGTGCGCAAGAACCGCTACGTCATCCTGCCCAAGGACTTCGAGAAGGGCTACAAGGCCAATGTCAAGAAGAGCGACACCGACTTTGAGTTTTACCAGTGAGGCAGCTGTGAAGGAGGGTGCAGGCGGGAAAGCCGGTAGAAGTTGCCTGAGGCGTTGTCTCTCAAGACATCCCAGACAGGCATGCACGCTGTGCGCAAAGACGGCTTTGTCATCATGCCCAGGGGCTTTGTGAAGGGCCACAAGGCCAACATCAAGAAGAGCGACACTGACTCTGAGTTTTACCAGTGAGGGAGGAGTGTGGAGGAGGTTGACAGCCCATAGGCTTGGAGAGGGGAGGTTGAGGTTATGGAAACACAGCGCAATCAGCTGCCCATGTCAGGTCCAAGCACATGTGACTGAGATGCTCGAAGGAGCCTCATGGCATGAGTACGTTGGCGCAAGCATCTTGCATAACTTTTGGCACACAAGATGTATCGTTGGAGAGTTGGCAAGGTGACGCACTTGACTTGAGTGTGATCAAGGAACGCCAGCCTGAGACCTCCCAAGATCTTCAAGGTCTAGACCCACCTAGCTTCTTTGATGAGAGCATCATCAGGCTATGTCATTCCTGACCATCCTCTCTCAGTGGTGACGCTATGCAAGCTGCATCGCTAAGTGGAGCCTCAAGCTGCGTGTGAAAGGACAAGGTGGACACTGGCAGGACAAGCCTCCACCTCATGAGAGCTATGCCGCCCTGGCCATGCTGGCATCCTTTCATAGCCTGCATGCTACAGCTCTGTGCTAGCCCATCACTGAACCACTTGCCCCATGCCAGTCTTGTCAGGGACATAAGAAATCAATGCAATCCGCTGACCTAAAGGCGTCTACACCCGAGTGCGCGGAACCTACAGAAAACCATGTGGCATGCTTTGTGCACGTAAGGAGTTACCTGTCATATGGAACATATGGTGACCTGACGGCCATCTACACAGCAGAGCATTCGGTATTTGCTCGGCTGCGTTCTTCAGATTCTCATTAAAAGGGACCTTCCTCCGTGCTGGCAGCTCCTCAGGGGTCAGAATGACGCGGCAATGCTGGGCAATGCTGGGCAGGGCACCCAAGACGTAGGAGGCTCCTCGGGCTCAAGGTCGTCAAATTACCAAAGAAAAGACTGTGCGAAGCCATCCTACTAGAGGCGAAACCACGTACAATCCTTGGAGCTTGATCTACCAGGCCACACCCACCTTCTACATATTTTGCCAGAACACTCGCGTCCCAGCAAATGCGGTCGGCGTGCAATGACAACCCATACGCGGAAGAGGATAGCAGCTGCGTCGTAATGGCAGGGACAGGTGCGAACGCAGGGTCGCCCGCTGTATCATCAAGTTTTGATCTGGCAGATCTGAAGGCACTCAGAAGTTTTTGCCACCTGTGCTTACTCTTGCTAGCCAACCACACTTATGCATGCTATGCAGGCGTCTCAGCTGCCCGGTCGTTGGCACCTTCTACGTCTGGAAATCTGGAGCTTCTCGACATGCCAGATTGTATACTCCAGCACATATCTACCTTTGTGCCCACCCAGCAGTGGGCAAGAATCGTGACATGCATCTGTCGCAAGCTCGACGCACTACCCCTCCCGGTGATGAAGGTGTGCTCATGCAACACTGCTGCACAAAGTACACATCAGCACAGACCAGCTCCACATTCTTGGCAGTGCTTATCTAAGCTTTATACCTGAGCCCAGTTGGTAACCAAAGATCTGTCTTGCATCAGGTAGGGCACGAGAACCTTGCCTGGAGCCAGCCAGACGTCTTTGCTTGGATGGGCAAGCGGATTGCAGGGACCACACACCTGGCAATCGACATCGACTGCAGAGGGACATACAGCTGCACATCCGACGAAATCCTCGGTGATCTTCAGGACCATAACTTGAACGCCAACATGGAGACATTGGTCTTGACCCAGACATGCCGGTGCAGTCGTCAGTCGCACAGCTACGACAGCACCGATTGCGACATCCACACGGGAGTGAGAATGGCTCGGCTGCAGGAGGCTGTGATGCGCGCTTGCCCCAAGCTCCGCACTGTAGTCTTGTCGCTTGACAAGGCTCCCTGGTGGCGGGTGCATGGCCCCTTTTTGCGGCACATGTGCCTGCGAATTCCTCCGTCCACAACCATTGAGCAGGAATACCCGGAGGACGGCCCATGCGCAAGAGTTCTCTACAGCTTTACACACATGTATGGTATGCATAGCCGCAACCTGCCAAGCCTGCAGACCCTCTCTCTACAAGGTCTTCGGGAGCCTGTGAAATTGAGAGGCGTCGACTTTTGGGACTCAAAGACGTTGGAGTCTCTCAATGTTCAGGACTGCTGGATTGACGACCTCTCTGTACCTCCCAATTGCAATGTCTCGGTGTCAGCTCAGTCAACCTTCATGGTCAGTTACATGGATTGCTTTCGTGGGCATCCCTTGGTGAACAGAGCGCATCATGTGTGCCTGCCCACAGATCTTGACGACATGATAGACATTGATGACTATCGTCTGCAGAATGAGAGCTGGCTACGCCAGAAATATGCTATGGGAATCCCAAACATGTTTCCAGCTATGCGCAGCCTTCGCATGACGTGGCCGAGCAAAAGCATCCGTTGCCATAGTTACCGCCATCCTGGTGGCTCCATAAGATGCTTTCAATACGGGCGAGCAATGGGGTTTGCCAACGTGAAAATGCACCACATGCAAGGCCTATCTCGACATTGGCAGCATGTGAATCTCAGGGAGCTGCTCATTTAGGGCCGAAGCTTGAGTATCACGATACCAGCGCTGCCAAGGTTGGAGACGCTGCTGGTAGATTGCAAAGAGAGCGTTGCTCTTGACTTTGTAGATGCTAGTAGCCTAGGACGGACCGTCGCAAAGCTGATTGTCAAAGGTGCGCAGATTCAGTTTTGCGCGCAGCAGCGACATGACCTTTGCATGGCTCTGAACTCCAGAGGTTTGGGGCTGGTTGGAGATTGGAGGAGGTGCATAGCAGTTCACAGAAGCAATGACCCTGCCCCGCCCATTACGGAATTGCTCCAGCAAGTTATGCGGGGCTTGGCATGCCAATGCAAGGCTTGCCCTTCCTGCTTGGGCATCGGTGACACTGTGCAAGACAAGGAAGACTCTGGTGGTCACTCCTAGAACTAGGCATGCTAGTGGGTTGCTCTTGGACTATGATCCTTCACGTGGACAGATGTGAGATGTTGCATGCTAATCTTAGTGCTGATCCTTTTTATTGTTATGTTGTCAGAGGAGCTAAGTGTAATGCAAGCTGCGTAGCTTACAATGAGGCTGGGCTCTGACAGATCTTTGGAGTGGCTAATTCATACGAATGGGGGTAGGAGCATGATGGGCACAATTGTGCAATTGTTGCAACAGATCGGTTGTTTTGTGATAAGCATCAGATATGAGTAGCCAGAGCTGATGCGCGGGCAAGCTAAGGGTACGGGATGCCAGCTGGATATGTGAGGCGGTGTACAAATGGGGGCGTTTGCAGACGCACAGCCATGGCACCTGCTGTGCTGACGAGTCTTCCACCATTGGCCAGCAGTATGCAATGCTTGTCAGGAGAGCCATGACGCCAAAAGCTTGCAGAAGGTCACTCCTTCATGGCCGGGTGCAGCTTCGATCGAATATTCTACTTTACAGTAGGCTCCCAGTATAGCTATAGGCAATTGCAAGCCTGGGAATGCCTGTGCAGATCTGAGATACCATGTAGTCTAGTGGATAGCATGTCTTTATTTAACAATGTCAGGACAGCTCTGCTCCCCAGACGGCTGCATAGACAAGCGTGATGCCCTAGACGAGCTGTGGAATCCACGGCCATACTTCAACCAGCAGTTGATGTAGTGTACAAGAGTACCGCAGCACCCTGACATTGCAATGTGGGCCTGCTTCCGGCCGTGCCACACAGTGTCTTGACACAGGCATATACATTAGCGCGTCAGGCGTCCAGGGATCTTGGAAACGCTGTGGTTGTCAGCGATGTCTTGTGCAGCATGTCCCCATCATGGTGCAGTCACTGGCATGATGCTGAGCGCTACTGAGGTGCACTGCCACCCCCTTGAGCTGGAGCAGGCATCTGAAAAATGGCTCAATGGCCTCTGCTCCAGCAGAGCATCCCTAGAGAAAATCTCCCACTGGCAGCCTGGTGCATAGCAGAGAACAGGCGTCTCACACAGCGCCTTGCCCAGAAAGGCCGTCAGAGCGGGCGCTGAGCTGGCATGACGTGAGCTGGCAGTATCAGTCATGCTCCATGGGCGCGGCGGGGCTGCTCCCGTTGGGGTGCTGGGCAGGGTGGGCGCTGTGGGCAGCCTTGCCGGGGACTGGCGGAAGCAGATGGTGCTGCAGCTTGAAAGGCTCCCCCAAGCCCCCGTTCGCCTTCAGCCACTCGTTCTGCACCGCTACAAGCTGCTGCAGGAGCCTCTCTAGAGCCGCCTGCACCAAGCAGCATCCACACACATGAGGCAGCGCATCATCATGAACATCGGGTGCACCACCCCAGATTCTGGCTGAGCAAGCACATCAACCAATTGTCACAGGAGTGAGAGACCATTGATGCTGTGCGCGTGTGACCCTATCAGCATGTACAGTCCACCATCAGCTTGAGCTCGCTCTCCTCTTGTTCCATAGAATGGAAAAAAGAGAAGCGCGAGCTCACGTTGAGAGCAACAGACGCCGGACAGGGCGAGGAGAGGCAGCAGACCTGTGGCGGGGGAGGTCTGAAGGCCTGCGCCTGGGCAGGGCGCTTCTCGCTGCTGCTGGCCAACAGGATGGAGGCGTTGACCACGTCTGCAGACGCCTCCCGCTGCGACAGGTGCATGTAGTGGGCCAAAGAGGACTCCTGCACAGCGTGGAGGCTTATCACAATTTGTGTAGCTTTCATGACGCAGAAGGCCATCGCGCGATTGACTGTAACTTGTGCACCCTCAGCAAGCATTCCGCACAACTGGTTCAATGCCATCATTCCTTTTAAAAGAGAAGCAATACCAGGCTCTGATGCAGTGCTATGCTGGTCCTCATGCTCAGGTTGTTGTGCACATGCGGCCACATGATGTCAACAAATGCCTCACGATTAGGCTATGAGTCTCACCATGGGATTCTCATAGGCCAGCAGCGCCACCACCTCGCGCAGCATGGCGTCGCTTACGCCCATCCTGCTGGTCATGAGGCCCCTCAGGGGCGCCAGAGACGTCTGTGCAAACACTACAGCCTCCTCTATCTTGCCCGCCCTGCATACGCAAGACATGCTCAGATAGAGCACATGCAAACATGACTGCCACCTTACACAGGACATGTTTGGACAACGCATGCACAGGCATGACTGCCTTCTGTATCATGTCGGCTGTGTACACAGAAGACATGCTGAGGCAAGCCCCTAATGTGCCAGAATCAAGCTCTGAGTACATGGCAGCTGTCATGACCAGGATGGCAGACAAGTAAAGATCCCGCATTGCATGGGCACCGTGTGTGCATGCAGGCTAAAGGTAAGAAGGTCCTCACCTGATGAGCTCTATGAACTTCATGACGTTGACATGGAAGTACACGATGAGGTCGGGCTTCGAGTCGCCGCCCTCTGCTTCGATGAGGTGTGGCAGGTGCTGACGCAGCAGCTTCGCCACCTCATCCACCTTCCCCGCCGTGAAGTTCTGCCGCACCGCATGCCTCAGCTCTAGCGTCGCCGCTGCACTCCTATCGTCGCTGCTCTGACTGCCGTTGCTGCAAGGCAAGCACCAAGAGTCAGCTGGGACCAACTTTACAAGTTATGCCGCACTGCATGCCTCAGTTCTAGAGTTGCCGCTGCACTCCTATTGACATTGCTCTGAGTATCGTTGCTGCAAGGCAGGCGCCAGATCAGCCGGGATCAAGGCCAAGAGAGCATTGCTCTATTGTCAATGGCATAGCTCGGCAATCTGTTGCGGCTGCTGAGCTTGCTTTTCCTTCGGAACAAGACTGCAGACGCATCGGATAGCCGAGCACAAGGAAAGTATGCAGTCAGCACCGATTCCATTCACAAAGAGCTCCAGGGGGATGCTGCTGCAGCTTGCCTAGAGGAGGAGGGCTGGCTATCTACATCTGGACTGACGCCCGCTGCTGAGTCAAAGGCTTGCAGCGTCTTCGCATACCCGTAGTGCAGCAGGTAGTTCCGCACCAAGCGGTGCGTGACGCCCGCAGGGATGCCAATGCTGCATGCGCACACGCACTGTCAGCACAGTATCAAAGATGGAAGCACATGCACCCACAAATCTATCGGCCATCGATGTTAGCATCCTCTCAATACTCCCCGATCAGTTGGCATTGACAGCCGGACAAGAGGCTGCCAGCATTCAGGCACTGTGTGGCGCCCGCCTGTCAGCATCACAGCACCCATGCACAGACAAAGAGGGCAGAGCACCTTTGTACTGCTGCATCCTGCCGCTCATCTTCCTCCTGAATCATGCCCTCCACGCTGAATTTGAAGGGGTGCTGCCCAAAGTTGACCGAGACGCACTCCCCCAAGCTGCATACGCAGAGGCAAATTTAGGTCACTTCAAAGCACCTCATCTGAAGCACTTCTCACTGAGCTCAAAGTCGATGGAAAGATGTATGAACAATAGTTCCGTGGCTTGATCTGCCTGATAGGTCCAGATATAGCATGCGCTGTCTACTTGCAGACGCCAAAGGACATGGATAATGTCATCGTGCATGGCATAGGTTGGTTGAGGGGCAAAATTACCTGTGCAGGCCGATTGTGGGGAAGAGAGGCATGTTGACTATGTTCCTAAAGGCCACTCCCAGATACTTGCCGTTCTTCCTGCAAACTCCAGATATGCAGCCCTCAGCATCACAGCCCCAATCCCAGTACAGAGCCCACTTCAGATTAACAACAATTTCCGCTGAGGAATCAAACCAGCACGCAGGCGTGTCCAGGAAAGCATACTCTGTTGAAGCGGCAATGGCAGTCTGAGCAAGTAGGTCTGCTATAAGTTCTCTTCCTTGGGACCAACAGGTGAGAAGGAACCTACGTGAAGAATATCTCCTGCCGCTGGACATGGATGCCTGCTCCTACAACATCCCCGCTCGTAAACAGCGGCCCGTAGTCCTCCCCAGCCCCATTAGCATGGAACTTCTTGCCATCGTCACCATGGTACCCATAGCTGTTTGGCTCCCACCTGTGAGCAACACAGTGCATCGATAGGACTCGCATCACATTGCTCTCCCTGAAATGCTTCACGAGACCACTGTCACTGCAAAGTCCTGATGGGGTTCTTATTTTTTGATGTGTCAGGCCAGGATTGCACCCTTGAGAACACAGTAAATATCATGGGATGGAACTTCTGCACAGCTGCTATAAAGCTTGCAGGCTTGCTGCACTGGGTTAATCAGGGCAACACAGTACTGTTAGGTGATTTCAATTTCACTTCAAGCTCCACAAAGCATGGGTTGTGCATTTGGAGTCTCACCCAGGCTGCTTGCCCATCTTGAAGGCTTTGTCTGCAAAGCCAATGCCTATTAGGCCGCGCTCCCCCGCCTCATTTACATGCATCTCGTAGTAATACACCCGCCGGTGGCGGGGAGCGGGGTGGTCCCCCTGGATCGCCCCCACATCATTGTTGTGCGCTCCTTGCCCGGTGTAGCGCACTGTCAGCTTGTCCTTGTCAACCTGCGCAGGATGCCCTGGCGATAAACATCTCATTACAAGCAGGGTGGGTGCTGCTTTCCCATGCACTGCAGTGTCTTGAAGTATTCAAGCATAAAACACGCTCCTTTAGACCTCTCCAAGGAGCAGCCAGGAGTCTAGGTGCATGGCTCTTTGAATACTATGCACATGCCTGACAGAGACATCCCTTGCATGCTGCTCTGACACACATGTATGCATGCGCCTTGACACTCCATCAGGGGATGATTGGGAGGACATGGCAGCCTGCTACCCTGTGAGCCTGATTGCATGGTGCATCAGGTTCTGACTCAATTGGCAATGTCGCTGGACTGTACCTCTAGGAAGTTCCCGAAATTGCTTGTATTGAACTGGGTGGAGACTGCTTCCCTCTCCTCGTCTTCGTGGTCTGTACCGTTTGAGCTGCGATCCATAGGTTCTGCTCCGTTCTGGCGCCACATCGGGGGGTGTCTTGTTGGGGCAGAGCCCAGAACAGCAGTACGTTGCGCTTTGCCAAAGACCTTCCTCTAATGTTGAACACAGCCCGTGTCCGGGCTCCCCTGGTCAGATGAGCTCTTCCCCAACATACAGCTGCATTGTATGCTTCCTGTCCGCTCCGGTGGGCTGCTTCACATGACGCGCGATGGATTGCTGGCAGTCACAGGCGGGTCTCAGCAGGATGCACAAGCGCACGCACGTCAAAGTGGATCATGCAAATGATCTACAGAAGGCCTAGATCGCATTCTGCGTCGAATGGATTCCCAGGCAACGTTATGGGGTGCAAGGGCAGGGACTGCCAAATTGGGCTCATGGGCATGCTAAGCATTGCTGCTTGAAGGAAATGTCATTCGCCCCATACACAGACATTCCACCTGCCAAGCACATGAATTGTTTTCTGCTTGTGACAAGGAATGGGCAATACCCACCTGACGCCTAGCATGCACGTTCGCAGCTCTGTTGATCTCAGAGACCGGTGATATAGTTTCGGGCTCATGGCTGGCCTCGGCATGCCATACGAGGTCGTGGATGAAAAGCTTTCTGCTGGGAGGGGCGATGAGTTCTCGGCGTCAGCCATTGTAAGCTCAGAAGACCAAGGAAACCACACCATGCCATTGCATGTCTGTACCTTGGGTGCATTGTGGGTGGCTGATTGGCCCACATTCGGTCCTTGCAGAGAGAGAGACGTCAGCAGGAGCTTCTCAGCGCGGATGGCGACTTCTTCCTCCCAATCAACCAGCGAGCTGATGACCCCTTGGATACCTCTGGTCTCGACATCACAACAGTCGACACCGCCATTGCCGCAGACAATAAGGGCTACCAAATGATGCAAAGAATGGGATGGGGAGGAAAGGGCCTAGGAAGGAACGAAACGGGTACGCCTCCCAGCTCCCATTCCTCCTTGACAGATGCATCCCATGCTGTATCATGCGGCATGAGAGGTCTCATTTCCAGCTTCGCTGGTGATTGCCTGCGGAACAAGCAATGTTCTATCACCCCTGTCATGCAGCAATAAGAGCACAGGGGATGCCAAGACGAAGGCCTTTGTGCTGCTGCAGGCATAGCAGAGCCCATCAAGGGAGGGGTGGAGGTTGGCCTGCGCCTGGGTCTGGGGAAGGCCGAGGAGGACCGGCACTACACAGCTGCAGAGAACATTGTGCGCAAGCGCCTTGAAGTGGAGGTCCAAGCAGACGAGAACATTGAGAGGACCCAAAGACGAGAGGTGTGAAAATTCTGTGTTCCCTAGCCCCAATTTACTATTGCCTTATCCTGCATATCTCCTTTACCACCTAGCTTTGTCCAGTGCATCCTGTCTATCTGTGTGTCAGCGCTGGTCACTACACCAGCCTGTACACTTTGGGAGCATCATTTGAGGGTTTGGAATGTGTCACAAAGGGTGGGTGCTGCCCGATACCAGCATTTCATGACAGAGCATTACCGGGTTTCCCCTGTGTGGCCGCTGCGTAGATGGCCATTGCGCAGCAGCAGCGCATTAAGGAGGATGTCAGCGTTGCCAAGCGCAATCTGTTCTGCGAGGTGTGTTCTCTGAGCCACATGCAGCCACTCTCACCTGCTGAGTCTTCTGTTGTGCACTCCCACTTATGCATACAGGACGGCATGCAGCCGAAGGGCTTTGTTCATTGAAGCCTTCGTGATGTGCGATGTCATGACTGACTTTCCCCCTGTCAGTAGTGTCATGCTTCAGCCGTAGATGCCTTCAGTGAGGGCTGGATTGCCATGCAGACATGTCAGAAGCAGTACAAGTCTGCAACAGAGATGGAGACACACTTGAGCTCCTACGACCATCACCACAAGAAGGTCAGGCACCATTCCTCTTAGCTTGCCCCTTGCCATATCTTCCTAAAGCTCTCAGCAACTCAGCAACAGCCTACAATTGCCTGGAGACCTGCTTTGAAAGCCAACTGTATGTGCAGAGACTTGTGGAGATGAAGGCCATGAATGCTGAGAGGACCCGGGGTGAGCGAGAAAGGAAGGAGAGGCGACGACAGGACAAGGAAGCGGCACGGCTCCGGCAGCAGTGAGCGATTCACCCTCCTCTGTACAGCATGCATGATGTCCATCTTCTGCCATCACAGAGCGTGACTCTCAAAAGCAGCCCAAGATCTGCAGCATGCATTTGGCGCTCATGCAAAGAGCTCTCTGTACTTTTGCAGAGAAGTTGTTGTGTCAATCTGTCTTCCTTTTATACTCATTGGCAGCAGGATCACAAGCCTCTATTTGATGCTCAGCTTGCTGAGCTGTAAGCCAAGGGGCGCAGCCTTGTGTCAAAAGTGGTCTCGTGATGTTAAGCCTCCACTACGCAGGATACAGAAAGCAAAGCTGGCCGCTGGGGGCCTGCCAATGGAGGAGGACCCACCGCTTCCACCCTCAGATGCGCCACCTGTCCCCTCTTCTGCGCCAGATTTGGCCTCAGAACCCCCGCCCCCTCCGCCACCATTGCCGCCTTCATTTGAAGCGCCTGATGCGCAAGAGGCCTATGACCCTTTCACAGCAGCAGAGCCGCAGAGAGGCGGCTTTGGCAGCAGCAGCTCAGTCCCAGCTGCAGGAGGTGAGCTTTGGGCTCGGAAGGAACCGGCAACTTTTTCACCTCCTTATGCAAATTCTAATGGGTCATAAGTGGCCTGGACGGGTTCTGAATGTCAGAACCATTTTTGTAGCACAGACGCCTTTTACGTCTTACAGCAACATACCACTAAGGGCTCAGCCATGCCAATGCAATTGGCGTCGGCCAGGCTAATACTGGGAAATTGCTGCACAAGCTGTGAAAGGCATCTGTTCAATTACTATAAGCTTCGCTCTCATTGAGCCATGCTATGAATCAAGAGCAATGTTGGTGCTTGCCAGGATGGGATGCGGGAGGCGCAGGGCCGCCATTGCCGGACGCCAGAAAGCCGGCAGCAATGGCCTTCAGCATGGGCGCAGCCAGCAGGGGACCTGCCATGCCTGCCCCAAAGGGTGTGGCAGCCCCGAGAGCCGTCGGGGCCTTTGCCATGTCGACAGGACTGAGGAAGGCGCCTGTGAAGCAGCCTGTGGCTGGCTTTGGAGTGGACTCGGATGATGAGGAATGACAACTTAATGGAAGTAACAAGCTTATGACATTGGCGCTGATTGAGATACGGTCACATATCTGATAAAGACCGGGGACCGTGGTGCGGCAAAGACTATCTGCCAGCTAGCTAGACTAATCACGTGTGCACAGCCTAGCTCATGAGCAAGCATATGCAATCCTGTGCAGCCTCTTGTGTAGTTGTGCCTTGTCATCACTGTGACAGGCTAAAGTGTAATCACCACACATCGTCCAGCTCGTTGAGGGACGCTGGATATAAAGTAGTGCCCATTCTGCCCAATTTAACTGCCCAAAGTCAAAGTATCAGCACCAGCGTTGACCAAATGAATGGATGGAGGAACGAGATCTCTGGTGCCACGAAGAAACTCGTAGCGTCGCATTGAGTCTTCTGGGACCATTGTTGCGCATCTCCAGCTGCCACCAGTGAGGGTCCTTTGGCACTCTCTGCCACATGCATGGGGTGTGTAGGGCCCGCACGATGGCAGGCAGCGAGGACGCATCATAGCAGCATTCAGAAAGGCAGGCGGAGTCACTATAGCCTCAGACGAGCAGCAATTCTTGGCCCAGAGGGAGGCGAGTACATCCCCATCAGAAAGCATAAGCGTCAGGATGGAGTGCCGAGCCTTGAGCTGACAAAGGAGGACGCTGTGAAGATACAGCTTGCGGTGAGTGTACTGATGAGGTCCTTAACTATGCAGTCGAAGCTCGTTGTAGATGTGACTTGTACGCTTCTGTCTCAGCTCAGGACTCATGGTCTTGCAGGCACTACAGAACAACGATTACCCTTACCAAGACGCAGGAGTGGAGCTGCTTTACAGGCAAGGCTGCTTCTGACTGATTGTTGCTATACAATGTCCCACACGTTACCCACACATGAGGCTTGAAGCTGCCTTGATGTGCAGATTTGCGGACCTAGATCCCTTTGCCCGCAGTAAGTACTTCGGATGGAACCTTGACTTGGTGGGTCTACGCGCATGCATCATTCATCAGAGATGTGCATGAACGCACTGTGACGCCTGAGCGTATTCACCCAGTGCAGTGTTTCCCGCACAGCAGGCAGCCCGAAGATAAGGTTGTGGGGATCCTGATAGCAGAGGCTTGCTTTCGCTGTTTGTGATGTGAATTTTTAGAGTCTGACTTGATTTGATGTGTTGAGATGACGCCTTGCAGGGACAGTTCACTCGCTTCCAGAGAGTGTTTCACATCCGGCCGTTCTCCCTCCTGCTGCGGCACCGCACAGCAGAGTACCTCAGCTCCCTGCAGGCAAGCTTGTGCTGGACCTGTTGCAGAAGACATCTCATGACCGGTCAGCAGCGCAGACAGGCTGATTGTCTTGCAGTTTCTTAGCTTTCCAGCGAATTTGTGACTGGAGCAGGCAAAGTCTGATCCACCTTTGTCTTGCTGCCGGTGGTCTGTACATCCTCGCTCCTTGCTACAGTGAACTGGTCGTGATATAAAAGACGCACACACAATTCGCAAAAAAGCTTAGCATGGTAGTTATCTCAGGCCTGGGTTTGCACTATGGTGTGATGAGTCATATGACGCACAGGTCGGCGAGCTGGAATGGAGGCAGCGAGTGTGCATCACATCAGTGGCCAACGAGCAGGCGACCTTCGAGTTCACTCTGCGACAGCGCCTGGGCGGCCTGTATGATGGCATCTTTTACACTCAGGCCCTGAGGGCTGAAGACCCCAGCGAGAGCGCATTGCTGTGAGGCATTGACAGGAGATTGAATACAATCTCGTCATCAGCCTGCACCTTGTGGCACATTCCCGAGTACTAGGACGCTTAGATCTGCTCACTCACTCTCTACCAGCTTCCTTGTGTTGATGGTATATTAGAGATTTTCAGAAGTATACTGGACACGCTCTCTATGACAACTCTATGATGATAGTAGTGTATGCCAGCTGGCGGATTTGCAGCGCTATAACACTAGTGAGGGACTGCCGTTTCTGTCGCCATGGTTTCATCTGGCAGCGCCTGTAATGCAGCTGCACACAACCTCTGGCATGACATCTATCATGTCTAGAAGCTCTGGCTCAATGTTCTCAGCTCTAGAGGCTCTGCCACTCGCTTCAGAGCTCAGCCTTATCCCCTTCCAGGAGCCGGGCAAGCTTCTCAATGGTGACGCGCAGCGCCTTTTTCCTTAGCATCCTGAACTTCACAAACATCCGCTCCACCTCGCCTGTGACCTTGCTCTTGCCGAGAACCTTGTCCATCCACCCACCGCCTGCATGTCCGCATGGCATTCTCACTACTGCTGTTTGTCACAATAACACTCAAGTGGTAGAGCTCTACCATTTCTCTCTGCTCGTGTACGGCAGCAGTGCTTGCACAGCACCAGTCAACCAGCATTGAGCAGGCTGGAATGCCAGGCTGAAGCACAAAGGTTGCTCTGGGATGTATCACACCCCCGGCGCTATAGATAATTGTTGCGCCTTGACTGCATGAGCCCCACACAAGTTCGTTGTGGGAAGGAGGCACATGCACCCTGCGCAAAAGTCTGTGGCATCCCCTGAAGTCAAGGCTATGTGGCTATGCACTCAGCAGCTGATGGCAGCGCATCACCTGAGAGCAGCTTCTCATCCTCTGCCTCTGTTGTGGGGAAGCTGGCCAGCAGCTCCTCGAGCCTCTTCTTCTCATCAGCTGTTGCCAAAGCGCCTCCCTCCTCTGCAGCAGCCATCTCACAGCACTGAGCTCCTTGACGCGCATCGAGGTCACACAGCTGCTATGCAATCTGACTCGGAGGCAATGTACTCTGACCCTTGTCTGACCAGATCATGTTCAGGAACTGTGCAAAAGCTGCGGCATGCATCCTGTTGCTGTGAGGATCCATTGCTGCCGTGACCTACCATAGTCTGCCTCGGTGAACTCGGCTGCGTCGTACAGGTTGCCGTTGGGCGTGTCGAGGGCGGACAGCAGGGGCGGGTCCAGGTCCTGCACGAAGCCGTAGTGGAACAGGGACTGGTCGTTGCGCTCGCAGACCTTGTTGTAGGCGTGCACCAGCTGCGAAGCACACAGCATCTGCTCAGCCTGCTGATTAGCTGGAAAAGCCCTTGACGGTTCCTTGAATGCTGCAGATGATGGCAAGCCGGCATCCTGGCTTGCAGCGCTTAAGCGGATGGGCCTCAACATGGCTCATGCTGCTATGGCTTCATATACTCGAAGGGAAAACTGAACGTGACAAGGCAGCTCCCATGGTGCCTGTTTACCACCGCATACAGTACATGCCTTCGCAGCAATGTGGTGCTGCATGCACGTTGAATCTGTGCATCTCTGCGAAGGTTGTGTTGCTACTGTCTCCTCCAGCATCTGGCCTTTACGAGTGGCAGTGGTCCCTCCTAGGATGAATAATCACGATCGAATGGATGTGTGATTGCCTTTCAACCCTCAGGACACAAGAAGGACGCAGAGCGGACCTCCTCTCCCGCCTTGATGGGCCTCTTGGCATATGCCAGGTAGTTGCCCTCCTCATCTCTCATGATGCCAATGTTGGCCTCCCCTGCGTCAGAAGCTCACCTTTGGACTGCAGCACACCTGACATGCCGCGTCACTCCTCACAGAGAGCTCAAGGGCGGGATCATCTATCTCATAACAGGGCACGTCAGGCAGCTCATGCTCTCGCCTGTCCTCAACCTGAATTATGCATGGGCCAAGATATATAGCTGACAGAGCTCACATCAGGAGGCAGGTGGCCACGCATGCAAGCATGTGCTGCAGGTGAGAGGCCGATACAAGCACCCAGGCAGCCCACCACACCTTCATTTCCGTGATTCAGCAGGTCGAGCAGGGGCAGCATGATGCGGATCTGCTTGCCGTCCTCGGAGGCCTCATCTGGGAATGTGAATGCATATGCGGATACCTGCGCACCACGGGCTGCATGTTTAGACGAGCAGCAAAGGAGCATCATGGCCATTTGTTATGACTTTCGGTACAGTAAGCGCTTGACACCAGCGCACCACAGGCCCCATCTGAAATTTCGACGTTGCCACAATGGAGGACCATGGCCCATTGGCCGGGGTGTCCCGCAAAGTCAAAGCTAGGTGCATCCAGACCACAATGTCCATGTTTGTATACTCTCTGACCCAACTAGCTTGGGAGCCACGCGTATCCCTTGCACCTGAGAAGAGCATTGCAGCAGGCACCGACATGACTCCAGTCTCTAGCAAGTCAGCTGTGGCGCCATCCAAGACTGAGACTCTGTAAAGGCGAGACACATGGGTAACAGGTGCAAGGCGCACCACTGCAGTCCAGTATCTGAACTCGTCCAGGGACAGGTCCCGCTCAATCTCCTCCTTGACATTCTTCACGATGTGAGGCTTCCCCCCGCGCAGCACATTGGCTGTGAAGTCCTGGTGCACCCGCACAAATGCCGCCTGCATTAAGCCAAACCCTTTCTTTTCTGTCAATGGTGGGTTAGAAGTCTGTCGTCATGCCTCATGCACACGCACGCCTGCCGATGCTTAGAAGCGTCCCCCAAAGAAGATGCACACTTTGCCTGTCCGGGTGCCTTGGCAGTAGTGTACACCAGCAGAGGCTTCTGCAACTGCTCAGAGTAGAACAGACCTGCTGAGCAATCGCCGAGGCCAGTGCTGAAGTCCTTTACAGCCTAAGGCGTCTGAATCTACAAGCATGTACAAAAGGCGGCACACTGCTGGTTGCGATGCAATGCTATGTATGAGTATGAGGAATCAGGAGGCAAGGCTGCCCAGGTTCTGCAAGAACTGCACCATGGAGCCGTCCTGGAGCAGGTCCAGGCTGTCGCGGGAGAAGGTCTCCTTGGTGTGGAGGGTGCCCTGAGCTGGAAGGGACTGCCAGTACACCGACATGATCTTGTCCCAGTCCTTGTTCACCGCCTTCTTCTTGAGCATCCACAGCGCATGCTCCTGCATTGGCGCTCGCCATTTGAGTATTTGATGCGATTGGCTCAGGTGAAATGCTTTGACAATCAGACACAGGTGTCATGAGATGGGCCCATAATCATGTCCCAGTCCTTGTTCACCGCCTTCTTCTTGAGCATCCACAGCGCATGCTCCTGCGTTGGCGCCAGACACAGCTGTCACCAGATGGCAAGCTTCGACAGGTGCATGACATCAGCCACAACGCTTGCTCCAGGCAACACGAGAGACCAGTGCTGTGCTGAATGTGTGCTTGTGGCTTCAGCTGAGCAGCCAGCCTCGTCAGCATAGGGAAGTGCATGAACACCCAATATCATACGCATGCGGGTTTCATACATTCTCCTACCTCAACCTGAGGCTGAGTCTACATCACGGCTCATACCACTGACAAATGCATGATCACTCAAGCCCGCTGCTGGACCAGAAAAAGGGTAATCGCACCTCCGAGGTGACATTCCACTCCTTCAGGGTGATGGCCATGACCTTGGGCAGCTTCACGGCCACCTGGTGCAGTTTCATGTCCCGCCTGGCGCGCACGCCCCTCAGCCCCTCTGCATTCACCTCGCCCACCTCGCAGTCCACCTGCAAGGCGTTCATGAAGGGGTCAGTCTTGTGCACCCCCATTCCCTGTTCTGTGTAGTGTCAGTAGCTGGAGCGTGATCAGGACATGCCAATCCCAGGGCATACCCTGCAGCAGCTTTAGTCAGCTCGGATGCTTTGTTGATGTGAAGGCAGTACTCTTCAACTCTACCAGAGATGCACCTACTTCCCTTCCAACAGGACTGGTTGAAGATCATTCAAAGCTGGCCATAAACGAGCAGTAAGTTGTGCGGAGCGCCCTCGAGAAGTGCAGCAGCCTTGTCTGAGCCACACTCCGGCAATCATGTAGAGCACCATGCCTTGCTCTGCAATGTGATGCTTGGCTTTGCAGGGAGTCTTATACCCACCACTCCGTCATTCTGCTGGATCCACATGATCAACCTTGTAGCAGGGTCCCAAAAGTTTGGCATCTTGCTTCCAGCAGTGGAAGCCTGACTGGCCCCAGCATGCTCCTGGTCGTCAGTAGGGGCACTCAGCGCGACTTGCACGCCTCCAGAAATGAGGAGGAAAGCCGCAACGAATTGCAAGCTGAGCTTCTTCATCATTGCGACCTGCATGCCCGGATAGAGATTGTCAGCCTGAGGTACGAGCTCCTGCATGTTCCAAATTCAACGTCATGACAGCCCTCCGGGCGGCGGCAAAGCCCTGGATCAAGGTGAAATAGCTGCCAGAATGGACTGCTCCGAGCAAGAAGCGCTCTTCTGCAGACGACAGCAATCAGGAAGAATGTACAGGACAGGATGCCGAGAGCAATATAAGTTGACGTCAACCTCTAGGGCTCTAAGCTAGTGGAGAAATGCTTGACACCTTATAACACCGCAGGCTACCACTTCAGAGGCCCAGCGATGGGAGCAACCCAAAACATATATTGAGATGCCGGCAATGACGTCAATGAGGCTCCACGCACGCTTCTGCCTGCGGACTGTGCTGTGTGACCGTGTCAAGCACTTTCAAATCCAGAGCCCGATGGGGTAGCTGACAGACAGCAGCCTTTCGCATTCAGGCGAATGGGTTCCCTCCCATTCTTTGCGCCATCCAAATGACGTGGAACACGTCATCATGGCTGCTCTACTTAGGTCAGAGATTTTACCAGGTTTAGGTGGGGGTACAAGCTTACAAGGTGACCTGATCTGGTGTGAGATGGTATGAGGTATGCCTGGAGCTCACAGCATGCACCAGGCTTGCAATTGCGCACAGACAGCAGGTCACACCCCTTAGGATTACCTCTAGGATTCACAAAATTGAAAGTTGCTGCCCAGGTTTTTAACATGGGCCTGGCTGCATTTGAGAAGGAATTCACAGGGACGCTACAGGGTGGCGTCAGATGCAACTTGCAAATGCTGCAGAGCTGCTGTTTTGACCGAGGCTTCATCATTGTCATGATCATGGTCATGGTATTGCAAATGAGTGGTCACTCTCCACGGCATGAGAGGCCCGAAGGCAGTCAGCAGCTCGGGCAACATAATGGATGCTGCAAAGATTGCATTCTCCTGATTGCGGCTGAGGCGGCCTCCATTAGCTGCACCAGCGCTGTGTTGCGCAACTGCCCATCATCACATTGTCATTGCTTCCCTCCAAGTCCGACTCTCCTTCTGGGTTCAATCCTGGTAGTAGCGGCTAGATGTAGTCACCAGGTCAGGCCACACACAGGGAGCTTCAGGGATGACATCCCGCCTGATGGCGGCCAAGGCTGCCTCCATCTGCTGCACCAGGGTCACGTTGCCCGTCACTACAATATAGTTTCTTCACCCTGGCTTCGCTCTCCTTCTGGGTTCTACCCTGATAGGAGGGCTAACATGTCGACACCAGATCAGGCAACATAGAGGGATGCTGCAAAGATGACATCCCTCTTGATGGCGGCCGAGGCGGCCTCCATCTGCTGCACCAGCGCTGTGTTGCCCATCACCTTTCCAGCATCCCGGAACTCTCTGCAAGTCTCGTCCAGGCGCACAATGGCGCGCACAATTGAGCCCTCCAGCACGTCCGTCAGCTCGCAGATGTCCTTGAATGGCATCCCCTTGGCCCAGTGATACACCACCTGCGTGTTGCAGCCAAGCTGTCAGTGTATGTTAAACTGTTCTCAGTGGAAGGACCTCTTCCATGCAGGCATCTGCACGAGAGCCCTGCAACAATTCAACCAGCTTGCAGATGTCCTTAAACGGCAAGTCATGGTCCAATAAGGCAATCCCTGCGGTGTTGAAAGGACTGTGCACCCTTGCTACCCACCCACAAGATCTCGACATCACTATGAATAAACAGGTAGATATAGGCCCAGCTGGGGCCAGGCAGGGCCTAGCCATAGGCCATGGAGGCCATCGATGTGACAGGCATGTGTGGCCTTGAGGTGGCCGCACAGTGGACCCTCGCAGCATTGACTGGCCCATCCTGCTTGGGCCAAATGCATGGCATTGAAAGGCATGGTCCTAGGCATGAATGAGCTAACCTACTCTACATGCAAGCACTGCCAGCTGGTCTATCAGCACTATGAGAGCGTTATGCACACACATACACATTGGCAAAGCACCACATGGACAGATCTCGCTGCATCACTCACCTCGACAAGGCCAAATTTGAGGGTGGCCTTGACAAAGTCTTCAGGCAGGATGTCCAGGCCGCAGTCCCGCTGCACCTGCCCGGCCTGCAGCGCCAGCATGATGGTGTGGTCCAATGCATCCCCCAGCGCTGCTGTTGGTGCTGCTGGCTCCTCGTCCACCTTCTCCTGTAGCAGAAGCCAGGGCTGGCTCAGACGGGGCTATTGCATGAGGTGCAGGAAGCATTCACGCCATGGTGACTGGCCAGTCTCAAGCACTCCTCTGAGGATATGCCTCTAAGCGTCCTCCAGCGCTGCTGCTGGTGCTGCTGGCTCCACCTTCTCCTGTAGCGGAAGCCATAGCCAGTCACGTAAGGTCGCTGCACACAGAAGACCCCAGCACCCATGGCAGTAGCAATGCTTCCAATCAGAATGGATTCTCAGCCCGCCTCTATTCAACTACTAAGCTGTAGAATAGCACTGTGACATTGGGTTCATGAAGACATCTGCCTCGCAGCAATCTGACCATGCATGACGTGAGCGAAAGAATACCAGAGACATGATCACTACTGCCTTGCCAATGCCAGTATCGGTGCCTACAGATGGGCACCCTTTGGGCTCACCTGAAACACCAGTGCAGACAGCAGGGCCACTGCCTCTTCAGGCTCCAGCTCTGCCAGCACCCCAGCAAAGATCACCTCAGTGGCTACCAGCTCATCACCAGAGTTGATCTCGCATGCTACCCGCCCCTGCAATTGACCCCAGCTCTGAAGTTTATCCTAACATAGCAGGGTCTTGATTGCATCAGCAGGCCCCCAGGCAGTGCAGTATGAAAAGTACACACTTGTGTGCTGCCAAATGCTGGACGCGTGAGAACACCACACACCAGACATGTTGGGTGCATGCTGAAGCGTATGCAGGTAGGTAGTCCAGGTTGCCCAACAAATGTGCACACGACATTTGCTTGACCAAAAACGCACATGCTACAGCAGGCAGTCCTCACCTTGAGCTCAACTACATCCTCTGCTGAGATGTAATCCAGCTGGCAAAGCACCTGCACACGCTGGTTGAAGTCCGGCATCTGCGCCAGGCTGGCGTCGCTGACCTGGTGCTTGAGCCTGTTCAGGCGGTCCTCCAGCAGCGCCTCAGAGCGCACCAGTGCATACATCTCGCCCAGAGCCGGGTCCCTATGGCAGGGCATATCAGCACGGGCCTGCACAGCCGTACACTTGTCACGCCCAGAAAAGATGCTCTTACAGGAAGTAGCCTGTTTAGAGAGCATCTACAATACCACATTGTATGTGCCGCCCAGGACAGGTCCATGCAACAGGCCATACCACTGTAAGCCTGAAACAGGACACCTCAGAGGCAGATGGTCCATTAGAAGTTCATCTAAAGGGTAAAGCACATCTGCATGAATAGCTAGAGCACCAGCATTACACCATATCTGCAAGCCTTTCCCTCTGCATTTAATTGCCATCCTTCAACAAGGAGCACATGACTGTCTAATGTGCTAGATGCCCACCTGCAGGAGGGCTTGGCGCTCCCGCACAATGTCCACTATGTCTAGCAGGTTCAGCTTCAGGTCAGTGATGGGGTCCAGCATGGGTGGCTGGGACAATCCTTCTGACTCTGCCTCCTCCTGCAAGAAGGAGTATCATCCTTCACATAGAGTTGCACGAGCTCCAAGAGCCCGTCGCCAGCTGTCCTTGCCTAGACAACAGGTCTTCAACTTCTCTACTATATGCATTCTGCAACATCTGAGCTAAGCCTTTCCACTGGCTCCCACAGTAGACTGAAATTGAGGGCGGCAAGCAATTTAGGGTTAGTTGTCCAGCCCGCTCCATGGCAGCGAAAGCTGCGACAGAAGCCTCACACATTCTCACCCCAGCGCGAGTCTGGCATAGTAAACAATTGATTAGCGGGATGTCATGTCATTCTTGGGGGTGGTGAGTGCAATGCACCTGCAGAGACTGCAGCTTGCGGACCAGTGCGATGAGAGACTGGGGCGCTTCAGGGTCCAGGACGGTGTCTGGATCCAGCTTGAATTTTGCTCTGCAGATGGCTTCTATGCGTCCCAGGTCCACCTGCATGCACCCAAGCGCCTTGCTCAATGGGCATGCCCAGACTCCTTGAGAGGTATACCACGTCAGGTCTACTGTCAAGTTGGCCTTGGAATGCTACACCTTGGGGCATCACCTGGACTAAGTTATCTCGGCACAGCTGGATGGATCCAAAAAGAGGCAGATGAACCACTGAAGCTCCACGTGAATGCCAAACGCTTAGATAGGCTCTCACAAACAGCATGATCATGCAAGGAAGGAGCCACTGATCCTAGAGTGCACACCTCCTGCAGGATGTACTTGACATCTCCCAGGTCACCGCGCCTTGGCAGCTTGCCAGGCCCTATTGTGCCACCCCGCCCGGCAGTGCCTGCAGGCCAAAGTGTGTCACATGGGCACCATTGCATCCCTCCTGCCACTCCCCAGGAACCGAAGCATGCGTTGTGAGTCAGCACGCATTCACTGGAGGGTATGTCCCTGCTTTCCCCTCTGGAAAGGAGAGCTGAGTGCAGCGTATGCATCGTCATCAAGAGCCAGCCACCCCACCCCATGCAAAGAGCTATGCACAGTGTCATTGCAAGGACTGCGGAGGGCACACCTTTGAGGACAAAGCCTGCAGGTGCCTGGAAGCCGCCAGGCAGGGCGCCGTTGGCAGTGGCAGCTGCGCTCTGAGAGGCAGCTGCCTCCTCCTGGCTGTCCACTGGGGTGGGCTTGTGCAGGCTGGCCACATAGTAGTGCCTCCCTGTCGCCCCTGCACAGCAGATGTGATGTGTAGGTGCGAACAGCTCGTCACAACAGCTGCCATATGTGCTATCTTCTGTAGATGCCGCTGTAGGAGCAATGGCATCCCGATGCCTTGCAGAGCAAGAAATGCATTTGTTAGTGATGTCCGTCTGAGAATGGCACATCATGGGAGGAGGAGATCCAGCAGGCTGGTCCAGAGCATGTCAGGGCAGCCATCTGGAACCAGACCCCACGCTTGATGTGCTGTTCCAACAGAAACATCCATCCCAACAGAAGCACCCTATCGTAGGATCTCGCCACTGGTGTCACATATTTTGACCTTCACCTGAGTGACACAGAGCTGTACACGGGGCGTGATCTGGCATTGCATGGCACACCTGTCGCAGGGGAGCTGCCCAGCTGGATGCCTGTCTTGGCGGCAGGCACCGACCCGCAGATGACTCCAAGCTCCGTCAGGCCGCTGCTCTTGTCCGCGATCATGATCACCCTCCCGGGCACCAGCGCTTGCGCGGCCGCCCTGCTGTTCATGACGCTCTCCTGCAGGGCCAGGCACCACATCAGTCTACGGTCTCTCAATGCCAATGGCCTTTATAAGTTGCTGCCTGGTGCTGTCAATGCCTGAGAGGCTACAGGCAGTGATCTACTGTATATGGGCCGTACTCAAACAAGCCGGAGAGGTGTTGGCGTGCCGATTACGTGTGCGAGAGGGGGTGTATGCTGACACATGAGCAGTGAAGGAAAGCAAGGTGATAGCAAGCAAATGCTGCCATAGAGACAGAAAGGAAGGCATACCTGCAGCTCGCTGGACAGCTCCTCGATGCGCCTGCCTACGCTGTGGTACTCCTCCACCTCCTGCCTGGAAGTCCCCTGGAAGCTGTGCGGCCAGGGCCGCGTGCGCAGCTGCGCCAGGCGCTCCTGCCCCTTCTGCAGCGCCTCCAGCGCCTCTGGTGCAGCCCTTTGTGCGTGGAACTCTGCAAAGCTCCGCTTCAGCATGTCCTCCACCTGGCGCCAGGGTAAGACAACATTTCAGATGACACTGGGCCTCACTAAGAGTGCACTTGCACCTCTGCAGCGTCTCAATTGCAGCCCTAGGCACATGGATGGCCTCCGCAATGCTCCATAGACAGCACAGCGCACGCCCGACGATCTTAGCTGGCAACAATGACGCCAAGAAGCAGAGCAGACACTTGGCTGTCTCATCTGCCGTAGGCCATAAGCACATGAACAGTCTCCCAGGAAGGTAAGGTAGTCATGTGCTTCATTAGGCTCTAAAAATCTTCATGGCTGCTGATCTTAATGTAGAGACTGATAGCACATGCACCTTCAGGTCTTCAACCCGCAGGAGGTTGAGGATCATGGAGTAGGTCAGCCTGAACTGGCTCTCCAGCCGGGTGGCCTTGCCAGTCAGCAGCCGCCTCATCTCGCCCTCATCGTAGACGTCATCCCAGCAGGCGATGATGACTGTCCCGACAGGATCCAGACCCCTGCGCCCGGCTCGCCCGGCCATCTGGGTGTACTCCCCAGGTAGCAAGTTCCTGCACAACAATCCCATGCTCAGTCTTCCCAGCACGCTGAGTAACACCTCATGCAGGATTTTCATGATCCACGGTCCGATAGCATGATGCTTTGCCAAAGGCTTCTTTTTCACTGCTCTTTCATCTGCGGATGCCCTTTCACCAAGGCTCAGAGGCAGCAATGTGAAAAGAGTATCCAGACGTCACAGCCTGCAATACAGTTCCCAGGCTATGAAGTGTGGCTTGCCAATGTGCTGAGCTCACCGGAACTCCTTGCCGTCATGCTTGCGCAGGGACTGGAACACGACGCAGCGGGCTGGCGCGTTGACGCCCATGGCAAAGGTCTCCGTGCTGAAGAGCACCTTGATGAGGCCCTTGCAGAACAGCATCTCCACCACCTCCTTCATGATGGGCAGCAGCCCTGCAACCAAGATAGCAACCTGAGAATGTCATCAGGTACGTATCTCCATGAGTTGCAACGCTGCTCCTGATGAAGAGGGGTCTGTGCTGTGTCTCTTGCTTGCCGGTGCAAGTTTTCAGCATTGCATGTCTGGAACGCTAGACCCTGCACTCACTGGTATCATGGTCTCTCAATGCGGGTCCTATGCAAATTTTGTTGACAGCATAAGCTAACATTGTCATGAGGGGGGCCACACTTGCATGATGCACACCAGGCTGTATGCCGTGTTTCAGGCAAGTGCTTATTACAGATTCATATGATGCTGATATTATGACTGCATGATACATGCGGGAGCGCAACACCTGCATGGTGCACGCCCAGGCCGCGCCCCAGCATTTCGCGCAGGCGCCGAATTTGCGGCAGCTGCCGGTCGGTGCCGCGCAGGCGCCCGAGCGCACGCTCGCAGAAGATGTGAACCTCCGCCTTTTCTGAGGCCGTGGCCAGATCAAGGCGAGAGAGGTTGTCTGCTAGGGCATCGACCCGCTTCTTGCTGAAGCAGAAGCACACCATCGGCAGCAGCAGCCTGCGCATCACCAGCACATCAGCACCTTCCTTTCGCAGCGATGCATAGGGTCACGACTTGCCTGCCACATGCATGTCGTGCTCACTGGCATGGGTAAAAGTTTGCATAAGAAAAGCTGACTGACAACAAGAGAGGAGTTCAGATAAATTTGATGGGAAGACATGCATATTGGACAGCTCACCGCTTTTTGAGGTCCTCTATAAGGGCCATCCAGGCAGCTCTCTCAGACATCACGCCGCTGTTGCTGTTGGCCCCGCCGCCCCTGCTCTGCAGCTGCTGCATGGCCCGCCCTGCGCCTCCACCCCTCCTGCCGTGCGCCTGCGCACCCCCTGCCAGGGCACATACTGCTAAGCAAGGACACCCACTCAAGACCCCACGAGCAACAGCCTCACTGCCTCTGTGGTCAGCATGGCGCACGTCTCAGACCTCTGCCATGGCACATTGATGTGCACACCCTCTTGGTGGCAGATGTCATCACAGGGGTGTACGGACTGACATGAAAGGAGATCTAAGAGGGTGATAAAATGACGGATCTTGGCGGCTGCCATGAAGCCCACGGCAAATATGCCGTCGCTGAGATGGCATGACTTGGCAGCTGCCGCGCTGCCCCTGGGCAACAAGTATTGAAGAACAATACAGTACCAAAGCATTGCATGTTGGCGGGTGGTTCTTCAGGTGTCGGGACGGGCTGACATGCTACGCCAACGACGGCCTACCTTGCCGGCCGCCGCGCTGCCCTTGGGGCCCGCCATCGCCCCGCCCGGTGGGCCGGGCACGCTTCTCGTCCTTCTTGGTCCCTGGCGACGCATTCTTCTTCTTCCATGCATTCTTCGCTGCCGCAACTCCCTGCAACAGTGGCTTGATGCTGTAGTTGGCCTGATGCTGTGGCTAGCTTTGATGCTGTGCTGATCTGCTCTTTACCCATAAGCCTGGCAGCTAACACCTTTCTGTCTAGCAGTATGTGCCTGTGACTGCTGCATCTGCAACGAGGTGCACCTTGCAACAACCCGAGAGCTTGCAAAGAAAACTGCTGCTCTGCATTTAGTCTCTGTAGACAGAATCAAGGGAAAGTGCAGGAGCATGGTACATGGCGTGAGGCCGCTCAGTTACCTCTGAGAGGAAGGCCTCTGCTCTGCAGATGGTGTACAGCTGGCCGTTGTAGTATAGGTTGTGCTCCAGGGGCACAGGCCGCCTGGTGGTGCCAGTGACGTGGATGACTTTGCGCTTAGTACGCCCTACCCAGTCAGCAAACTCCATGACATTGGGCACGGTGGCGGACAGCAGAATGAGGTTCACATGGGCCGGCAGCATGATGATCACCTGCAGAGCAATGCACCATTCTCTACACAGCCTTGCAAAGGAAGGCTGCACTCCCTGTGTCTCAGGCATGCACAGATCGGAAGCTCGGGCTCTGGCACCTGGCAGCACTGCATGCATGCCAAGACTACTCACATGACAGCTTTATGCAGCAGGGGGGACATCCTGATCCTGTACTGCTGTCCCTGAAGGGAGGGTTTGCTGCAAATGCAAGGCTAACAGAAGCTGTGGGTGCCTTCAGAGGAGTGCATGACCTGACGAGACAAGACATCTCATGACATGACTTGACATGGAACAAGGCTTTACCTCTTCCCACACAACCCCTCGCTCAGCGTCATTAACGTAGTGCACTTCATCAAAGATGACCCACTCAATGTCCCGGATGATGTCAGCGCCCTTGTACAGCATAGACCTCAGGATCTCCGTAGTCATGATGAGGCATGCTGACTCAGGCTTGATGCTCACGTCTCCAGTCAGCAGACCCACCTGTTCCACAGCACACCCACATGTCTAGCAAGAGCTTGCCCTGTCTCTGTCCATCTCATCCAGATCCACGAGGCTCTCAAGGAGCAGGATGCCGCAGAAAAGCAGTACATGCTCGTGCAAAAGCCTGGCATCTCTGAAGCCCAGTGCTTGGTGCCAGCTGCATCATACGGACCCCAATGATGTAGAGCGCTACAGCCAGATGCTTGGTTCAGCAGCCTTGAGCCGTGCTTCAGCCTTGTCACAACTTGCCACTTGGGAGCGCGCAAGTCAAAGCACATAAGATGGGTAAGCCGGACCTCAAACTGGTCTCCGAAATCGCGGAACTTCTGGTTGGAGATGGTCTTGATGGGGGAGGTGTAGATCGAGCGCGTGCAGTGCTTGGCCGCAAGCGCCATGGCGTACTCGGCCACTGCAGTCTTGCCTGCGCTGGTGTGCGCCGCTACAAACACACTGTCACCCTGCAGGAGCACCAGCAAGTGCTGACTGAGGAGCAGTGACTACTCTGATAGATGTGCATAGCTGAAAGGCAGTCAGCATCACCCTGCCAGGGCCGGTGCAAGCACCTACGTTGCTGTCAGACAACGTGATCACTTTCAGATGGCGCGTCATGCTGTCCTATAACACGGTGGAAACATGCTGCCGCAGCCCGCCATGTCATGGGCTGACTCTGCATCCAATGTACTGCCTTTGCCTTCCCTTTGTGCTGTCCCTGCTGAATGAAGTGTTTCAGAAGCCACAAGAGCATGTATGTGCAGCGTACCCTCTCCAAATGAATGACAGCCTCCTTCTGGAAGCCGTCCAGCTCAAAGGGGAAGACGTGGGCCAGATCAGGCCGCAGGCGCTCAAACTCCGCATTCACATTCTTGATCTCCCCGCGCACTGCCCACTGCGTCCTGGCCCTCGTCTTGGGCACCAGCCCGGACGCTGCATTGCGCCCTGTTGTTGTGGGCAGTGACGCAGGCACATGCGGCTTCCCTGCAAAGGACATACAACTCCCTCATGTCTCCATGCTGTGTAGGTCTCCATCCTCTCTTCAAGACATCAAAAGTGAAATCACCCGCAAGGAGGCGCATCTACTGCAGATTACCTGACAAGGGCATGTGCATCACCGTGCTGGTAGCTGATGGTGATTGCATGTTGATGATGAGTGCTGGCTCTATGAGCATGAACCATGTCAGGCATTCCTCAGCATCATGCACAGGCATGCTGGGCAACGGGACATTGCTGTGGTGGGGAGCAGTCCACACCTGATCGGGCGGCCGCACCTTCTTGTAGCAAGCTAGTGCCCTGCAAGTGTCCTGCTGCTGCTGCACAAGGCAAGACTCCATGTGCATCCAACAATGAACTAGCTGTGATCAGCAGGCCAAACATTTCTGATATACTAGGTTCTAGCAACGGTTGTCATCCTGTCCAACTCACATGACATGACAGGGCATGGCACAGCGTGCAGATGACAGAAAAGGCAAGCGTCTCGAGCCAATTGCATACAGGGCTTGCATTTACTTTGTGAGTTGGGTCACACCTGAGCTAGGGAGGTCTTCTGGAAGATTCTCAATGCGGGAGAGCAAGGTGGGCTTGGGGTCTCTCCCATTCTCCAGCGGAGCAGCACTAGCTGAGCCATCTGTATATCACATGAGTGTTTTAGAGATCTGAGCACAGGCAGTGGTTGCCAATCGATCGTGCAACCCAGAGCGGTCCTTATTGTCCCAGACACCTGTGACCGCGTAAGACTGAGCAGCCTTATTTGAAGCCAGAGTACAGGCTGGTGATGCTATGCGCTCACATGAGCTTGCTGCTGCGGGACATGCTGAGAAGGACTAGCAAACACGATGTTGGGACATCTGGGCAGGTTGCAGATGGATTCATATGTGGGTCAGCCTACCAGCATCAGCAGTGTCCATATCATCACTGTCCTCCATCCAGATGCCAGCAAAGAGGTTGCTGAGATCCACTGCTTGACCGTCTTGCCCCAGCCCTGCCTGCTGGGGCTGAGACCTCCCTGAAGGCGCTGCACGAGCCCCATGGGCCCCATTCGCTCTGTGCTCGACATCCTGCTGCTGCTCTGCAGCAGCCTCTTCCAGGTCTGCATGGCATGGGGCCCCTCAGGAAGCTTGTCAATCGCATGCTCTTGCAGGACAGACCCCGCCATTTCCTGTGGCTCACATTGGATGATTGTCAGTGATCGCCAAAGTTTGGAGGGGCAGATGTAGGGTCTGAGCAGCCTGATGACAGCAGGGCCACCTCATGGCGCCAACAAGGACTGGGATGTGCAAGGAAGGGGTTGCCCACAGCAGGTTTGTTGAGCTAAGGCATGATTGGGCATGAGAGACGCAAGCCTGTATGCCCAGCATGATATCACCTGGGCAGACTGGGCAAACCTGGGTGGCAAACTCATTAAGGAGGTTCTACATCACTCCTCATGACAACACCGAGCAACCCTGTGACAACAAACTGTCAGGGAGTCACCTTCAGGTTCGGGCAGAGCCCAAGCGCCTAAGGCGCCGCGCTCCATTCCGGGAATCTGCGCTCTCAGGGGTTTCCCGCTCTCCAGCTCCTGCAGCCACTTGCCTGATCTGGCCTCCTCGGCCGCCCGCTGCGCAGCGGTCGTGCTGACCTGGAGCGCCTCGCCACCTGTCATGCACGCTCAAGTGATCAGATTCCCAAAATTTGTTTCAGGCTTCAGCAGAGGAGGAGGCTTCAGGCAAGCATTGATATTGACAATGCAGCACCTTTATGTGTGACTGTTGCAAAGATGCAAGTGCTGATTGTGATTAATGAGTGTAAATTGACTGCGAAGCAGAGGTCCCATACTCCTGTTGCATGCTTCAGAGTGCAGACCAGCTGCAGGGATATCATCTCCGTCCGACCGCTTCCTATGGGAGGAATGAAAGGGACATAAAGAGGGCATGCCTGGTGCAAAGGGCATGGCTGCCATGCTGCCGCGCACAAACTCCCGCGTCCCGTGCGCTGCGTGAGGGCGCTGCAGCATGGATCCACCCTGCAGGGACGCATTCTCAGATCGCCAGCATAGAACGCAGGCTATGCCAATGGCATCAGATTGGGAGTCACGAGTACGGCATAACACAACCTTTATGTGTGCTGCGCACCTGGTCACGGCACTGCCCAACTTTTTAGAGCACACATCAGACTGGAAATCCTGAAGACAACAAGGAATGACTTCCATGCGTGCTGCGTACCTCAGCGCTATCGATCTCCACTTGCCGGGACCCCACATGGCCGTTCTCGTCCGGGAGCACTGGCTGAGACACTACTGAGGGCGGTAGGGGCTCTGTCCAAATCGTGGGCCTGTGAAAGGTCGTCGTGAATCTGTAGCCTGCAGGGAGCATCTCAGCCCAATTAGCCAACGTCTCAAATTCTCCCATAACCTCCCAGATGTGTGAGAGTCCTGAATGTACACATGTGCATGACTTCGTTGTATGCTGCTCATGTGTCAATGAGACAGCTTCTAGGGAGGTATTGCAGAGCATTTATATGAAGGTACTGAGATCTTGACAGGGCGCTCACCAGCTTTGGTGACATCTGCTGCAGACTCGGCTAGCCTGGGTGCCAGGTACCTCTGATGAAACCTCTTCCAGGCTTCTTCATTGCGTACTTCTCCTCCTGGGCTGGACATAACGCAATCCTAAGCTGTGGAGAACCGCATATAGGGCAGGTGTTCACGTCTGTCTGTGTGTATGGATCGCTGTCTGTCGCTACTAGTCCCAGTCTGGTGCTTCAACAGGAACGATAGAACGCTGAGTGTGGAAATGATGGTGCATCTCTATGGCAATGTCGCTTTATCTTATTCCTTCATCATCTGAGCGAGCAATCGATGTGCAGAGCTGCAGCTGGAAAGCATGGCATGAGACAGCGCTTGCCCTCGATTGACACTGCATGTCAGAAGCGTCAATATGGTGATATTCAGATAGCATTCCGACAACAGGACACCTCCTATGTACCATGCACAGGCCTTTGCCATGCCAAGGAGCTGAGCCGAGCTACAGGAAGCTATTACTCATCTGTGACGTAACCTTCTGCTTTCCCTTTCTCTCTTCACGGACAAGCCTTGGATCGGCTGCAGCGAGAGGGGAGTCGCCTGTCTTACATCTGTCTTGGCGTATCAGAGCTCGCAAGGCGGCAGTCAAATCATCTCACTACCGACCAACGTTGTTCACCACTCTAGTAACTGGTGCCATTGCTGGGAAGAGGAGCGGCCTTACGTGACAGCATAAGCCCTTGTCCCGTTCATTTCTGCCGCATATCTTTGGCCACTGCAGCCCGCCTCTTTATGGTAAGCGAGCCGACCTTCATGACGTGCAACCGCCTGCCAGCCCTCTTGAGGCCTTGACTTGATTGTATTTGGGGTTTTCTTTTCGCAATTACAGTCTCAGAAATTCCAAGAGTGCCCAAAAGCTCCATCAAGGTTGCTGGAAAGCCTAATGTACGGCTCGGGCCAGGGCCTTGGCCCATCTCTGGTTCTGTTAAGTGCTCGCGTGCATCGCACCTTCACCAGTTCTCTGCACGCAATGGACATCCCATATCGTTTTCTTGTCTGCTGTGCAGGCCGGAAGACTTATAGCAAACCTGATAGTAGCAGGAGGAGGCATCCTCATCAGAGCAGCTGCACAGGCATACCGCCAAGCATTAGTCAGTGAGTCCATCTTCTTGCTGCGCAGAAGTGGTTGTCATGCATTCGCCATTGTGCAGCAACATTACTTCAACGGAGATGCCCTCCAGCCTTTCGGCTGAATTGCCAAGCATATGCTTGAGCAGAAAGGCTTGCAGCTGACTTGGCTAAGCCTGAAGTCATCAGATGTATGTCCGAGGCTTGCAAGTCTACAGATGAGCTATAATGCCTGTAAGCATTGTATCAAGCTGCAGCATACACACCAGCACAGGTGCGCACAATTGTGACAGGAAATATGTGCTGGCGTGCAGATGCGCAGCGGCAAGGGGTCACGCAGGAAACCCTCAAAGCAGCGACGAGAGCGCGGCAGCTGACGGTGGAAGAGGCGGAGAAGATTCTTGGCATCGAGAAGAACATGAGCTATGAGGAGGTGCTCCGGGTGAGCGCTGAATGTCTCCTGCACTGCTTTTGTATCATGTGGTAGATCAGAAGCAACTCCATCAATGCAAGAATTCTCGTCTCCCATGTTGTCTCTCGACCTGTCACTGTGTTGCAAATTCTATGGTAGTCTTGGAAGCAGCTGCTGTAGTGCAAAGTCACCGTCGTTGCTCATCATTGCCTCCAGCCTTTGCTGCCAGAAGCGGCTTTCAGAATACATTGCACGCAGCCTCAACTTTGAACCTGTCTGATGAAGTGTAGGCTGACTCACATAGTGGCCTAAACTGTATGATGGTGCTTGCAGAAATACAACTACCTCTTCGAGCGGAACGAGAAGGACGGCACATTTTACTTGCAGTCTAAGGTCTACAGAGCGAGAGAGCGGCTAGAGCAGGAGTGGGGCATAAATCTAGAAGAAGCCACAGGGCAGAGACAGCAGCAAGCCGCAGAGGCACAGCAGCAAAGCAGAAACTCACATGGCCAGGATTGAGAATTTTAGGATGAGCAGAGGGCAGCCAGTCTGACCTTGAGAACACTCAGCTTGTGGCTGTTCAATGCTGACAGCATGTGCTTGGGCTTTGATGCGGTCGTGCAAACAGAAGCAGTCTGACCCCGTCACTGTTGCCCTTGCATAGACTCAATCAGCTTAACTAGTGGAGTCAGACAACTTTGTGAGGCTGCCACAAAGTATACATCCTTTCAAGAGGGTGGTCGGACGAAACGGGGGTGATCTTGAAAGGAACACCAACACTCTCAGGTACATGTCACGTCAGAATTCAATTTACAGGAACGTACCACTAGACTCTGGCATCATGACTGACTTGCTGGGACACTCCTATTGATTCCTATATGGCTTAGGTCCAGAATCATACGGCTCTCTCTAATGTATAGTCTCCTTGCCACTGGCAATTGCCAAACTGTTGCCCGCAGCCCTGACTTCTGCTTGTGCAATCTCGTTGGGCTGAATATGGCAAAGACTGTCTACTAGGGGCATATTTGTGCATGTCACTGTCTGCTGAAACCGACAGGGCGTCTGCATCAGACATTGGTGAAGCCTAGTTGCCGCAGGAAGGCAAAGTATGCCTTCAGGACAAGCCCTGGGCTCTCGACCTGTGGGTAATGCCCCGGCTGCCCAGCAAGCAGCACCACCTTTGCATCTGGCACTGTCTCCTTGTACCTGCACAGACAGCACAGAAGTTTAGCATGGCGATCAGAGTGGGCAGATGCTTCTGCAGGCTGCCCAGGACGCTTCCTCTAAAGATAGAGCCTCCTCATAGCTCAGCAAGGGCGTGAAGCACTTCCTGTCGCTGCTGTATTCATTGAGGGAGCAAAGGCCCTAAGTCTGTAATGACACATTGCCTTCCTGGACAGATACTACTGTGTGCAGACTACATCCCTTTACCAGACATGTCATGTTGCCTAGTTGATGGAAAGATAGCTGCTGGAATGCTGTACCAGTTAGCTCACCCTTCTGCAGCATGCGCCCCGCTGATGGGGTCTGCCGGGCCATTGATCAGGATGCGCGGCACCTCTGAATACTGAAGGGCGCCCACCCAGCGCTCCTTGTTGTCCACCCGCTCCGTCATGTACTGGATCTTCCTGCCGCACGCAGACACGCAGTTCAAGAGATTGCCCAGCAGGCTTGCCAGGTCATCACCCGGCAGCATGATGCATCACGCCGCCAACCCCTCTACCAAATGCTATTTATTCTAGCAATGCAAGAGAGGAAGGATTGAAGCGCAAGCACATCAGCTAGGCTTGGCCCTCAAGACCTCTCTGCATGATGCGAAGCAGCAATGGCCCCACCTGCATGCTTTCATAAGCATGCAGCGGCACCTCTGAGAGGGCTCTGTGGTTGAGTTGCACGGGAGGGACTTCTGTACATCTGTTGTGCTGCAGGTAACGGAGGCGTTCAGGCTCACTCGTGCATGATCATGTGGCCGCTGTTGAACGTCAGCGCGGCGTAGCTGTCCTCCACGAAGCCTTGCGTGGGCTGCGTGTGAGGCCCGAAGGTTTTCGCCAGCGCAGCCGAGAGCCGGCTCTCCGTCATAAGGGGGCCCATCCAGGGGCCCACATACTTGTTGTGCAGGATCCTCATCTGCAGCGAGGGCTTGTGCAGTCCCGGGATCAGGCCCCCGTTCAAAAAGGCCACTGACAGCAGGTCAAGCCCCTCTGCTCCTCCTGAACAGGCACACCGCTGCTCAGTGAGTGTGGCGCCCCATATGCGTGCTGGGCAGCGGTCACACGTCCTTCCATGATGCCTCCATGTTCTTAAAACATGTGCAAGCAGTCGGAGTCCCTTGCCTATCGGTACACATGGGATACCACCCCTTTACTGGCAGCAGGAACAGCCATGCACTGCCATGGGTGTAGTCCCGCTGTTTGATGTGGTCATGAAACCCACACAAATGTTGTTCGAATTATGCGACCACATAGTGAGATTCGCTTGACCAGAAGTGTCAGCAACGCGTGAGAGTCATGTATGCAGTGCAGCAGCCCTGCCTCTGGTATGTGCATCACCTGTGAGTCCGCCCTCAGCCTGCCTGCTGATGTGGCGCGCCATCAGCTCCTGCGCCACAGTGTCGCCGATGTCATGTGCCAGCACATGCACAGCCGCCACGTCCAGGTGCTCCAGCAGGCTCTCCGCCACATCAGCGTACGTGAATATGCTGTAAGGGGTGGGATCGAGCCCTCGAGGTTTGTCACTGAATCCAAAGCCTGCATGCACAGTATTCTCTCAGACTCGCAGCAGTGCAGAATTTGCAATGGGAGTGTTATATTCCATTTAGGCAAGTCTTGCAAGGTGAGCACAGTCTGTAGTACTGTTGGTACACAGCCGTGCACTTGTGTTCCTCAGCGCAAAGGTTCCAGGTGCAGAGCATCTGAGCACCTGGGTAGTCAAAGGTGATGACTCGTCTGAACCTCTGTTGCAAGGCATCTCTTACTTGCCCCTGGAAGTCGGCTGAGCTGGTTGGAAAGCCATGGAGAATGAGCAGTGTGTCTGATGCAGTGGTCTTCTGGCCTGGCTCCGGTTCCGATGCGGGATTTTGCATGTCAATGTAGAACACATTCAGCTGCCTGCAGCACACTTCTGATTGGGGCATAGAGATGCATCCAGGCCCTTGTTTTATTCCAGTCATGCACAAGATGCAAAGAGTAGAGGGCAATGGCGTACCAGGAACTTTTCCTGTCTGTGTACAGGTAGTGTCTGCCAAGGGCCCGCCATTGCTGCAGGGACGTAGACAGAGCCCCTGTGTTGTAGGCATTGCTCCATACTGAGAAGGGGTGGGCCGGGAACAGCGGAAAGAGGGTGCCTAGAGCCACAATCTGAGCTGCTGAGAAGAGGCTCTGCCCACTTATCATTGTTGAAGGCACAGTAGACCTAGGCGTTCCTCGTACGTCTTAGAAAGACCCACTAAAACCCCATACAGGCTGCTCGACTGATGGCTACAGCCCGAACGCGCGCATCATGGCTAATGGCGTGCTCACAGATGGGTGTTCCATGTATCAGTAAGTTGGATACTGGAGCCGTCGAGGGCGTCTCACGATGAACCAATTTGTTCTTAATGTGTTTGCATGCTCCTGTCTGAGATGTACGGCGCTGCTTCGTCCGCTTGCTCTCTCTCGTGAGCTTAGCTTCCCTTAGCTTCCGCCTTCAGAGACTCCACCCTCTCAGGGGAACATCACAATGTGAGTGCCAGTGCTGATGTCGGACTGACATCGATAGTTTATTCACAGTTTCACGGTCTGAATCTAGCATGATCTACTACATGAGCGGGCACTCCGCGCTGGCACATGTCTGAGGCTCATCAGGCTATGCATGTTGCTCTGCTACTATGTATCTGCTGCCAAGTCTGAGGCCCAAGACATTAGAGGATATAGCTCGTCAGCCAGATGACACCGAGAGACTGGCGCAGCGTGAAGCCGAGCAGCTTGCTAAGGTGTGACACATTGCTGGGACGTTGTGCATGTCATCTGTCGCTCATTTTGCTTCCGTAGGGACAATGTACAAGCTGTTACCTTTTTCAAATGCGCAACAGGTTACAGTAATTGACAGAGCAGCATGTGCAGCGACCCATCACCCAGTGCTTGTCTGTGCAGCTAAAAGAGATCAGGGACTACAAGCGGAATGCTCTGACGCCTGGGCAACCGCCCAATCAAGAGCCAGAGGAAGAGAGCGAGGAGGAAGACGACGAGGGAGCGGAACTGGAAGAGGAGGAGGATGATGAGGCTGATGTGACTGCAGACGAGGAAGAGGTACAAACTCTCATGCGCAAAATCAGTACGCCGTGAAGAT
This sequence comes from Coccomyxa sp. LA000219, assembly GCA_000812005.1. Classification (NCBI taxonomy): domain Eukaryota; kingdom Viridiplantae; phylum Chlorophyta; class Trebouxiophyceae; family Coccomyxaceae; genus Coccomyxa; species Coccomyxa sp. LA000219. The sequence goes on from KN714659.1 coordinate 1,482,364, forward strand.
CAAGTTGAGCCTATATTGCTTGTTCCCACCTGCTATATGCTTGAAGGCCTGCATTATGTGGCACTCCAGAGAACACCTGCAGTACCGGAATGTCAGAAGCACCATTCACACCTGCTGAATGTAAGCAGCGTGCAAGAAGGCAGGCTAGGAAGGTTCATCATGCTATGTGATCTTGAGCTCAGCTGAGAGTATCTGGTGTGCAGGAGGATGTTGGTGTAGAGATGGACGATCAGTCATTGTCAGATGATGGGATGGAGGGGGTCCATGTATGAGCTGCTGTCAGAGAGACTAGTCCTCGCATGAAGAGCAGCCACTACAGCTGAGGGGCGATCTAAAAGACGTTGCTAGCTGTCGTAGCAATGTGGAGGAAAGGACAGCACTCTCAAGAGTTAGGAAGAATTGTATGCTTCCAGTGTTAGTGGCTCTGGTCGAATTTTGGGGGGACCAACCATGCTGGCAGTGCTGGTAGAACAAATATATTATAATTTAGACTGTATGGTGAGGTGATTGCAGTATGACAGCCATAAAGTATGCCAAGCCGCCCTTTGCAAGGCTGTGAGATCCTACAATAGCTTTGATTGCATTGTTGTGCGCCACATGTGGACCTATATTGAAACATGAGTGCCAGAAGCTCACTGACCTCGAGGCTGACTTCGAGAGCTCTACCGAAGCGCACGCCTCTGAGTTATTGAGAGGGACCCTAACCACCACAGCGTGCATCTAAATACCCAACATTGACGGCCCTTCCCCACACACTATCTCCTGTAGCGGTTGCGCTTGAAGTTGAAGTAGAGGTGCAGGATGCCGCGCTCGAAGGTGCTCTTGAAGCCCTTCTTGTGGGAGTACTCCCACTCCCTGTTCAGGATCTTGAATGCGATGTCCTCATAGGGCGGCCCAGCCTTGAAGATCAGCAGGCAGGTGCTGCCATGCTCGTCTGCATTGGGATCCTGCAAAGAATCACGAGCCTTTGCTGCCTGCACAGCGCCCCAAGGCTGACAACATGCACTACACACTGCCATCAGATGTTTTACGCGACTGTAGGATGCTACACACTGCACACCGCTCTCAGATGCTGCGCAATACAGTGCTGGCAAGGCTTTGCTGGCAGCCCTTCAAAGGTCCTATTGGCGAGACCACCAGATTAAAGCAGCTGCATGTGACACAGTGGGACTCTGTTCACAGTTCACCAAGGGATGCCTGCAGAGCAAGGCAGGGACAAACCTTGCTCAGGACATATTCTGGGGCTGCCTCTTTGTCCATGAGGTCTGGGTAGAAGATGTTGAACTTGTAGCCCTGGACAACCTTGGGAGGGGGATTGTCCTGATCGTAGTGCGTCTGGTTGTACTTGTTCCACTCGTAGCCCGTGTGCACCCGGTTGAAGTATTTCGGCTTCCGCGGCTTGTACTTCTCGTTGAGCCAGTACACCTGCACATGACCGCATCCATGTCAGGCTAGTCCAGGCCATAGCATACATAAGGAGGCTGCTGAGCGGGCGCCAGTCCAGCCTTTCTCTCTCGCCCATAGCAGAGGCGCAGCTTGTCACACCCACGCAGAGTCTCGAGCATATGTAATGCAGATGGTACATGACCCACAGCGCCTCTCAGTGAGGCCAGGCGTCCACTTGCAAATGCTTCCTCCAGCCCTGACGTGCGTACAGCACTGGCATGCATGAGGGGCAGCAGAGGAGGGAAAGGAAAGCTCTGCTAGGCAGGGAGGTCTGGGCAGTTCTGCTGACCTTTGAGTCCAGTTCGACCTCGCCTCTGAAAGGGGCGTCCCCGGCCTCTTTCATGTCTCCCATGAGCCGCGCAGACTGCGCCTGGAACCGCCGAGTGTCATCATCCACATCCTGGGGATTCACCCAGAGACAATGTCAGCGCCTCAGAAGCACGACAGATATCTCATATCATGAACACTGACAGGCTGGTCAAGTGTGCCACTGATGCGCTGGCACTCTCATTGGTCACGCAGGAGGTCATCGCATGCACAAGTCAAGGTACTTCGGTGCGGAGAACATGCTATACTTTGGTGCGGAGAACATGCTGACGCTGGCCGCTGCAGGTCTCAGCGCACTTGAGAGCGGGGCAGGGGCATGATCCTACCTCAGCATGCAGGCCAGCACGCATGGTAGCCTCCCCAGTCTGGGGAGCTGCATCCGTGATGTAGCTCATCATGCGATTGGTGCCTGCGCCACCCCGCGCTGTATCCCGCAGCATCTCCTGCAGAGCGGGTGATTTCTCAGTCAGCAAGTGCCTTCCGGCCAATGCATGCAAGCCAATTGCTGCCTCTGCACCGGTGATGGGGCTCAGCATGCAATCTTCCAGACCTGAAGTCATCTTCAAGGCCCTGTGGCACCACAATGCGCCAAACTCTCTATTGCAGGGCAATGAAAAGAACATCAGACTTATGGAGCCTGCATGCTGCACCTAAAGGAAAGTTAAACACATCCTGCAGCGAGCAGAGCCCCGTTTGGTGCTGCAGATAATGCCCTCTGGCCAGGCGCTTTCAGGAGGCTATAGCTCTGCTGCAGAAGCCCGGATGTAAGGCAGGCTGCATCACCTGGTAGGCTCTATCCTGAAAGGCAGCACCATCTGTGCCCCCAGCGGCCTGCCTAGCCGCGTGGGCGTACTGCCGGGCGGCCCGGTACTTGATCTGCGCCCGCAGCAGCTCTAGCAGTCGCATGTCGTCCTCCTCTGGGATGACCTCCTGGCCGGCCACATGCTCTGCATCCAGGGGCCTGGGAGACCATTGCCCTGCATTACAATAGAGTTTCAACCACACAGTATGCTTGGCATCTCGAGTGCCACAGGGCTGCTCGGGGGCAGAGACATGCCACTCTGCTATCTGAAATGTGTGCCAATCCACTCGTGCATGGATGCAGTGGGGCAAGGAGAGGTCAGTAGCGAAGGAAGCCTGTGCTTGCCTGTGTTCTCCTCTTCAGGCTCCCCTGCCAGCTCATCCTCAACCTGGTCTGGCTCCTCGGCAGCCGCGGCTGCCTCAATTTCGTTCTCTAGCTCATCCATTTCCACATCCTCAGGCTCTGCTGCTGCCGCTGCAGCTGCTGCCAACTCTTCAGCCTGCAGGCATGGTCATGAAGTCTCAGCCGTTGACAAGCACCACTTCACACGGGGAAAGGAGGCTCCTGCTGCTGCCATAGCTTCAATTTGCAGGCACGGACTTGGAACTCATCAACTGAAGGTCATCTTGGGGCGAAAAGGCGGCTTGCTGCTGCCAGCTCTTTGAGCTGAGCAGGTGGTAGGGCCGTTACAAGGCATGCGGGGCCGCAGACGCAATGAGGCCGCTGTACATTGCCCAAGAAGCCCGGCTTCCACTGACGCATATGAAGTCAATTTGTCTCATTTGAGCGCATCCAAACCACCCACCTCATCGACCTGCCAGCCCATGGCCTTGCGGACGTCCATGCTGGGGTCCTGCGTGGCGATGATGCGCTCCGCATGCTTTGCCATCAGGCCCTGGTGGATCTCCTTCAAGCGCGCCTTGGCCTTGTGCAGCGTCAGGCGCTTCAGCACGGCTGACATGAACTCCGGGTCGGCTGCTGTGCCGTTGTCCAGCTCGCGCTGGATGCCATCCTCCAACTCAACCAACTCCCTGTAAGTCTTGCCTGCGCAGAGGGCATTACAGGGTTAGCAGCCTGGTATCAGTAGCCTGCCCCAAGCAACCAGCTCTGCCTATACGAAAGGACAGCAGACAGCTGTAAGCTCCTGCTCCGAGATGCGAGTCCCTGTAAGGCTTGAACAGGCAGAACAGTGCCAGGCAATCAGCCATGTCAAGCAAGGTGAGGTTGAGCAGCTGTGCAGACATTAGAATGCACAGCTCTTGACCTACCTTCACAACAAGGCCAATTATGAGTAGCCTACTGGTGGGACCTACCACAAGGCAGTGTGCATATGCAGCTTGCTAATATGCAGCAAAAAGAGAGTCTAAGAAGAAGCTCACCAGTCAAGAATATCTGCACATCCATGTCCACGGCAGCCTGGACGCTCCTGTCCTCCCGGGCGTCCTGATCAGGCTCACGCATGCCTCTGAGCCGGGCCCTGTCCACCTCATCCTGCTTCCTGGCCTCCTTCAGCTCTGCTTCCGCCACCACCATCAGCGCATCCCAGAACTCTTTTCTCTCAGTGTTCTTGTAGTCCAGGCTCTGCATGGACAGGGACACTCTCTCTCGCAGGGCGTTAATCCAGCATCAAAAACAGGGCTGTGCTATGGAGCTACAGACTCGCAGCAGCCCTGCATGGCTGCTGCACATGGCTGGATGCTCCTGAGGTTGGCTTATGGACAATCAGCTGATAATGCTGCGTCAAAACAGCGCGGGAGGACTCTGCACTCTGCAACCCTGCAGCCCCTTTGACAGACCAAGGTTCTGATGCGAGCCCAGCCCTGCAGACTGTGACTGGCAGATGTGAACCGGCATCAGACCTTTCTTTCCAAAAGCGACTGAAGATTGCACAAGTCTTCTTGATGGTAGCATCACTCATAAACCCGCTTGACACTCAGGCAGGGCTGATCAGTGAGACTCATGGACATACCTGCCACGTCAGGATGTCCTCGCGCACATCCTCAACCTCCGAGAGGGTGAGGCCGATGAAAATGGCGTGGGGCGCTGAGATGCTGGCGTCGAACTCCGGCATGAGGAACAAGTTGACCGCCAGGGGGTCCACCGGCTGCGGCCTGCCCTCCTTGATGCGCTGCTGCGCCTTGAGCTTCATGTTCTCAAAGTGGAACTGCACAGGAACATGGCGTCAGCCTGGAGGTCCACTTTCGTGCGAGACGTAATGATTCACAGAGTAGCAGGATACCAATACCAATGGCAATGCCTTGCTGGGTGGTACATGCACAGCTTGTCAATTTTGCTGCATGCCTGTCATTTTGATTGTCAATAAGGACTGAAGATGTGATTTGGCACGCTGTCATGGACTTAACAAGACAGCACACAATCAGATCATGGCTGTAAAGACTCAGTCTCCGCAGCAGCCTGACTGTGCAGAGCCAGAGTAGCACTGCATAGTGACTGCCGGAGCTTACAGATATCCTTGAGGACCACTGTAGCAGGTATAAGTTGGCAGATGCAGGTGGTCGTATAGGATTGAAGTTGAAGCACATCAGAGGCAACAGCAGGGATCCTACCTCTTCCTCTTTTGCCTCTGCATCTCTGCCCTCAGCAGTGGCGCGCTCCCTATCTATAACGGCCTTCTCCTCTTCCATCTGTTCCTTCATCGCTGCATACTCCTCTCGTCTCTTCCTCACTTTCTCGATCTCCCTCTGCAGAAGAGAGGCAGTCGTGAGGCCTCATTCTGTCACAATGACCCCTGCGACCGAGTTTCACGTATCAGTGCAGCAGGATGAGGAGACGAAGGCGTACCAAGCGTTCCTCGTGCCTTCTCCTCTCGGCTTCGGGGCCAAGTTCCTTCAGGTCTGTCCCTTCCTGTATCTGCTTCTCGATCTTCTTGCCCCACACAAACTTCTGCTCCGCCTCGGGAGCATCTCCGTTCCGCAGATCCCTCTCAAGCTTCTTGGCCTGTAAAGAGCAGCGAGAGACATTCAGTACAGTAGCACTAGAGATCACCACGGGCATTCTCAATCGATCATCAGGACTGGCCTGGTTGGAAGGTGATGAAGAGAGCGAGGACATCTCGATGACGGCTCACCAGCCTCCTGGCCTTTTCTGCATGCTTGGACTCATCCTCTTCCTCCCTCTTCCTCTTCTTGTCTTTACTATGGTCCTTCTTGTGCTTGTCCTTCTTCTCTTTCGCCATGTCAAGGACCTTGCGTGTCTTTATCTTCTGTATCACTCTCACATTATGCTGCTTGATGCGAAAGGTCTCAGACCTTCAGTACCTGGTTCTGATAGCTTCTCATGTGCTGGTAGCTGCAAATGCAAAAAGCTGGCTGCCCCCAGCTTCTCAGGCAGGAAGGGCTGAGCATTCTTGCACAAAGGGACTGTATACGTCGTTCAAAGGAACCTTGAGCAGTTGGTGCATTTGTACAGACCTCCGAGGCAAACATTGGGGGGATTTTGCGTGGCACATGACAGCATACCGCCCTTGCTCACTTACAACAGAGCCGAGCATGCTGGCCTCTTTGCCCTTTGATGCATGCTGAAGAAGAGGAAACTTCTCTGGCAAAGGCGAAGGAGTATGCAGAATTACTGAGGGAACCGCTCCTGTCTCCCAAAAGAAGGCCTAGCAGCGCCAGCACAGCCAGTGAGAATGGCACACCACCTCTGAAGAAGGTAGACCATGCACATCAAGAAATGTGGTTGACAATCTTGATAGCCCAACTTCGTGTCTTCTCACATAGCACATGGTCAATCCATGAGGGGACCTTGATTTGTCGAAAGGAAAATGACAGGTATATCTCTGAGACGCATCAGCTGTCTCGTTACAGAGGGACCGAAGACGCAGGGACGCTCCAGGGGGTACCAGGAATATCCAGAAGCTATACAGATGGGAGGCGGGCCAGAGGGTCACCAAATTCAGGGCTCTGCTGCCCCTGACAAAGAACATGGAGCCCTACATCCTCGGAGACTTCAAGGAGATGCAGGTTAGGGGCTAGCGTCTTATGCATGATGGCAAGCCAACCACTCTAGATCTGAGAGAGGCAAAGATCTAGGAAGGGACCATGACGCCTGGCGTTTTTCAGGGTGATGCATTTGGGGGCTGTCTTATCAGCTCTGAGCAAGCGCCAACCGCCCAGAACAATTTGGTACGTATTCATGGAGTGGCGTTGTGAGGCATGGTAGGGAGTTTTCATGGAGTTATCACCGGCATCGAGGCACACTTACTTATATATGCAGGGCGCCCTTCAGGCTGCCGACAGGGCTATCCTGGCGTACTACGGCCGAGGCCACCCCCTTGCTGCCACCAACCTGCCGCATGAGCTCTACGAGGTGTGCCCTACGCTTCCTTAATGCTGAGGAGCCATTAAATTTTTCAGCTTGTGCAGCTACAGGTGGCTGTTCAGTGTCAACACTCTCATCCAGTAGTCTGTAGACGAGCATCTTCAGGCCTGAGTGTGTCCATGCTGAGAAGCCCATCGCAGCTGCGCAAGCTGAGCGTGTCTCTGCTGAAGGCGCTGGTGTGTGCATGCAGTGCTGGAGGTGTGTCATAACAGGTTCCACACGCTATTGCAGGTTGAGCAGCTTGAAGGTGCTGAGCTGGCAGAGTTCCTTTTGTCCCTAGAGCCTGAGGGCTGGAACAGATCAAAGGCAATCGCTGACAGGACGCAGAAGCACCACACAAGCAGCGTAAGCTCTTGGCCGCAACCTGTGTTTACTCCTGCGCTCTTGTGGTAGCCTTCACTCAGTCGATAGGCTACAGAGGAGCTGTCCTGTTGGTTGCTGCTGCATCCCCTGAGGCATATAGGAGTCCTCACAATTGCATCCTTAGTCAGATACATATACTAGCATCTTTGTCAGACCTTCCTCGTCCCTTGATGTCTGTGTACACTGTATGCAGACAGGAGGAAGCAGCGACGCAGAGGAGGTATCGCCTGGAGCCAGAGACAATGCCAGTGCTCATATTGATGATCCCACAGCAGATGCTGGAGATGAGGGAATCGATAAGGAAGCAGGCCAAGAAAGAAGGCCAGAGAGGCCCAAAGATAAGGTGCAGCCGAGCCTGAAGGCTCTCGCAAAGCACAGGAGGCAGCGGCTGAGGGAGCTGCAGGCAGAGCAGGAGCTGGAAGCCAACCTTGGCACCTCCACAGGTGAGAGGGCAGCTTCAAGGCACCCTCCTGCAGTGTCTTTCAAAGATGATAGTGTCGACACGGCAGCATGATCTCCCTATCCAATGGCAGCAGTGCGGGTGAAGGTGCTGTGATGCATGCTTTCTTTCATTACTAGGGCGGCAATTTGGGAGGCTCTACGCATCGACATCTAATACCTCACTGCAGAGGAGCCGCTTCTCAAGGGAGAGGGTGACCGCACAAGCAATGTCTATGAGGCGGATAGACCCACAACAGCGGGTCCGGACACAAGGGTGACACGGGATCGGTTTTCCTGGGCCAACCCCTGGAGCTCCCGCTTTGCGAGAGCGTACGACTACGCCGCTGACCTGCGCCACATCGCAAGGTTTTCCCCCTCCCCTCTGTCTGCCATGCAGGTGCCTTGCAAGCATAGGCATGCCATGTCAGACCTACCAGGATGTCATGGCCATCAGCAGGCTGTCATGACAGGCCTGACAGCTGTAGCTGCTCTGAGCACGTGCGGGGCAGGCTGAGACATCTGTCAGGAATCAGGTGGACCGTCACAGCTTTGGCAGCTGAAAAGGGGAGGGGACTGACACTGCTTGCATCCTGGTGGGGCTTCACCGGTCTGCATCTGCATCAGACTCTGCCTAAGCGAGAGCTTGTCTTGTCTGCTGTGCAGGTGCAGGGCGGCAGGCATGCCTGTGGAGGTGAAGATGAGCGAGGACCTGGCATGCTCCCTCTGTGGCATGGCTGGGCACACTGCCCGCAGCCCAGCCTGCCCCATACGGGCCTTCACTGGGGAGCCTTCACCTGCCTCAAACCAAGAAGGTGAGGGATTGCCTATCTTGCTCTGCTTTAGGATTCTACAATCGCAAACCATGGCCCACCGCAGCCTGTCTACCCCAACTGCTTTTCTGAATAGGAAGCATGCTTGAGTTGCAGTTGGGTTCAGCTTTTTGTGTAGGGTGATTGATGTATTGTCCTGCCCATGTCACCCTTCACAAGAAGCGCAAGCATCCGCTGCAACCTTTGCATTGCTAAATTTGCTCAGAGAGGTGCTTCTGCTCCCCTTTTCTGTCCCATCCATCTCAAGCCCACTCATAGCAGTCGACGTAGGGATTTCGGCCTTCTCAGGGTAGACAATAGAAGCGTAGCAAAGCATAAGACTGCTGAAGTCATTCTTGCATCAAGCACACTCTTTCAATCTGCAAGCCTGGTGCATGGCTTTCTGTGGGGCCTCTGCAGCGTGGTATGACAAGCTCACGCCAGAGGTGGAGCCATTCCACAGTGTAAGAGCTGTGAACCTATGTTTCTTGCATCTCAGCATGCTCTTCACTGTGCAGGACCGCTGCCAGCATGGCATGACAAGCTCTCACCAGAGATGGAGGGCGTGCTGCGCGCTGTGAGAAAGGTGGCCGGGGACTGCCTGGACGCTCCAGAGATGAGCCTGTTTCAGCCGCTACTGGGCAGCCTATCTCCGGATGCCCTCCTTGCCGTGGGTAAGCACCATGCATTGTGCATACCCATGACGGCAGACACAGCTGTGCTCATACCTACCAAGGAAGGAATACGATTTAACTGTGAGTCTTCCAGACACTCAATGTTGCGTTCATACCTATGCTTGAAGCCTGGCTGACCCCAGATGCATGAAGCTCATTCAATGCAGGTGTGCTGAGGTTCAGCATTCCAATGCAGGGTGCTTATTGGAGGCGCAGCTGGTGGCAGGAACTCAGAAGCCATGTGATCATGCGACTCCTTGATATGCAAAGCTCAGCCACATATCTATTAAAATATTGTCAATGGAAGCTTGTATGCCTCCCTGAAGGCACTCATCATGCGCAGAAGCAGCTCACAGAGTGAACGAGGTCAACCATCGTTGATACCAAGAAGGGCATAGATATTAAACTACGGGCTGCACCGCATGTCTCTCAATAGCACTCAGTCATTCTGCGAGGTGTTGAGCAGGTTACATTCCTGCAGCATCTACTCTTATCCAGCCAGTACTGGCCACTAGTGGCGCCCAACACATGACTGGATTTCTCTGACGTCCCGGCTGTTCAGGGGCTCAATCAAGCTGATCTTCAAAAACCTCAATGCAACACATTCCTTCATGTCTTGCATAATGTCAGAGATGACGCATGGTGGGCAGCTGTCAAATAAGGTCTCATCCCGTCTTCAAGTACAGAATTTCCTTGCATTGAGTGTGTGCTGAGATACGCTGGCAACCTGTCTGCCCCTGTGCTGAGAATATCTGCAGCATCGAAGTAGTGTCTCTAGAAGCACTGATACCGTGGCCACTGCCTTATATGGCAGTAGCATATAGCCATGGGGAAAGCAGGCATAACTCAACTTTGCTTTCATACATAATCCTCCACTTTACTCGTCAATACAGGCAGTGAGGTGGACATAGTATTCTAGAAGAGCTGCATGTCAGCATCCTCAGGGTCATACTCGTCATCCCCGGCCATCTGCCCGTCGCCCTGCCCAAGGTCTGGGCCGGACTCCGGCTGCACAAAGCCTGCCAGCCCTGCTGAGATGGCCTGCTGCTGCTCCTGCAATGCCAAAGCAGCTCAGCATCTCAAACAAAATCAAGTTTTCTGATGCAGATAAAGGCCCTCAAACCTTTCTACCTGTGTCAAAGGCTTGAGGTGTGCAAGGACTGTATCCAGTGCATAGTTTGAAGTGACAAGCATGAAAGTTTGCAGCACAAGCAGAGTCCAGAGCAGCGTGAGAACATAATGTCAGATGACCATACATTTCCAGAAACGGCAAGAATATTATGTGAGTGCTCACCATCGGCAGATTTGCCAGGATCTGCTGAAGTCTCATGGCGCTGTCACCGCCAGCAGCCAGCTGCGCGGCCAAGGTTGCCGCATTGCCTTCCGGCAGCCGGCCGTCACCTGCCGGAGCGGACGTCGCAGGTGCCGGCACCTGCTCCTGCTCCTGCTGTTGCGGCTGCCCCATCGCTGCTCGTGGGTCCCGCCGTGACTGCCCCATGGGTCCTCGTGCACCTGCAGATCCACCCAAAGTTTTAGATCCATGACTGTCATGTGCTCACACACGCTGCCCATTGGTCTGCAAACCCAACCAAGTTCCCCAATCTGTGGGTTGCTCAGCCTTGTCTGTACGATTGTCGCCGTGCAAGCGCGCGCCACCTCTGTGACCCCCTTTCTGAGGGGCAAGGGTGCTGCATTTGCTCTGCCCAGGCTACGGTGCTCAGGCTATGCACCTCAGGTCATGCTGCTGCAGAGCACTCTGCAGCTGCTCATGCGCTTCCCTGTGGGTTGGAGGGTGCGGAGAAGGTCTGGCATGCAAGGAGGTATGTCTAACAGGTGCATAGGTTGAGCCAGTACAAGACAGAAGGTCACGTCTATGCATGTACCCTGATAGCACGCAAGATGCATCATGCTCCTTTCCTTTATAGGACATATCCTGACAGATGACATTGATACCTGTGGGTGGTGCCGGCGATGACACAGCAGGTGACGCAGGCCATGCCGGAGTTGCCTCATCAGGCGGCGGCGGAGGCGCTGCCTCCACAGCAGCTGCGTCCCAGGGGTCCTCCCCTCCAAGATTCGCCGTCGGGCTGTAGTCATCTTCCTGGTGGCCTGCAAGTCGGACATATTAGCTTAGCAATGTCATGTACTTTGGGCCCTTTACACGAAGCTTCTATTTGAAGCTGCTGATCTTTCTTGCTGTGCGCTCGGGACTGGGAATATGTCAGGGGTCTAGGCTTTGTGCTTTTGAGGCGTCTGCTCCATTATGGCAAGGCAGTCATTCCCCCAGAACCCATGGTCCCTTGAGGCAGTGAGGGCCTTGCCATCACCAAACATGCGGCTCAAGAGCACAAGGTGAATCCTGTGTGCAGAAGCAGTGCGGCTCAGACATACTTGGCTCAGCAGGTGTGGGGCTGGCCATGCTCTCCGCCTCCGTCACCTGAGCTGACAGCCTCTGCATTGCCCCTCGGCACTCCTCCAATTGTGACTTTGTTTTCTCCTCTGCTGCCTCCTGCACATCACAGAAGAGGACGGCTGAGCAAGTGCACACAGCAGCTGATTGCCCTCCAGCAAGGAACCTGCTCACATCATCTCGGAAAATCCACCACCTGCAAGGAATGCACGTGATGGGTAGTACTGCTCGTTACAGCAATGTCATACCAGGGCCGTATCATACAGATTGCACAGCAGATGCAGCATCAAAAGGAGCAGCGATTGCAGAGGAGGCATCTCATGGAGAGGGCTTGCCTGCTGGGTGAGCATGTTTCTGAGCTGGCGCAGGAGGCCTGACCGGGCAACCGTCTCGGCGCCCAGGGCTGCGACGTAGGAGTTGTACTGCTGCTGGCTCCGCCGCAGCTCGCTCACACTTGCTCCAGTCTGCATGCAACACCTTCCGTCTCAGCTGTGGTGTGCCGTCCGTGTCGTGGCTGTACTGACTGTATCAACAGTGTTCCCAGACACCTTTAAGTACACCACATGGCTTGGGATATGGCTTGTTGAGGGTATCCTGAGACCACTACAGGTGGTGACTGCAAGCGCAAATTCAAAGGTGATGCACGGCCAGACTGCTTCCTTACGGACTGGGCAGGGGCATATGCCAGAGTGCACACATACCTGTGCAAGCTGTGAGGGGATCATGGCCTCTGATCTGCGTGCTGCTGCCTCCGCCTTGCTGAGCGCGTCTGCAATGGGCTGCAGAGCTGGCGCCACGCTAGGCTGCTGCACCCCATTGGTCAACCCTGGCTCTGGACCTGCAGGTGTGCAGCTGTTGGCCTCAAATGGGCTTTGAGAGCCTGTGTTGGGCTTTTCCAAGACACAGTCAAAGTTCTGTACATTCCCCCTCGTCTGCTTTGATCTAGCTCATCAGGACAAGCCACATGGCTCAGTAAACAGTCATCTTTGTAGAGCATGCATGTTGGCTGTACAGGAGTTGATGGCTCAGCAGAAGCTGAGCGCCGGTGCACTGTCTGGCAGCTGAGCGCTTAAGAGAGGAGTGGCCGGGGCGGGAAGGGCACCTGAGGCCTTCTTAGGCGGCCCAGCGGCTTCGACCAGCTCTGTGAAGGGCTTGGCGCCAGACTGGCCAAACACCTTGCGCTCCTCCCAGATGGCCACCAGGCGCTCCACCTTCTGCTCCACCTGCATGCAAAATTGTAGCCAATTCAGGCACAAGCGTACAAGTCACCGCGGAAGGTCTGTGCCCAAGGGAATGGTTGACTAAGGTGCCAGCAATTGCAGCTGCGCATGGCTCCCAGCTCTGGAGTTCTGATGTTCAGCCATGTGGTTTTGTAACAGCTGCTGAAGCTCCAGCTCTGCCTTCTGCTGCACCTCTTTGCAGCGTGTAGGGATTTCAGGCAGGATCGCACAGGCCACCCAGCTGTGGAACCCCAAAGTGCAGCCATGTAGTCTCACAACACCTGATGAGGCCAGCAGAGCACGCGCAAATGCATTGTGCTGTACAGTAGGCAATAACTGTAGGACAATGACTAGATGGCTATACAAGAGAGGAAGACAGCATGGGCTTGCAGCTGGTGTGCTGTGGGAGTTGCCAGCAATGTTCACAGCCTTGAAATCTGTGGCATATCCGTTAGGCCTGGCTATCTGCATGCAAGGACCATGTCACAGCAGGTCAGCCGCACTATCGTGCACTGGTGCAAGCATGTGAGGGCGTACCTTGTTGTCACCATGCTTCAGCAGGTGCGAGATGGGGCGCGGCATGACATGGTAGAACTCATTGACAAACTCAGGCCCCTTCCGCCTGGAGTTCTGCAGTATGTCGTTGGCCAGGTATAGCAACGACATCTGTCTGTCAATAGCTGCTGCCTTGGCAAACTCAGCCTCCCACAGCCTGACAACTTTCTTGGCATCCTGCACAGCTTTGCCTTCGGTGAGTTCTTGTATCAAAATTCGGCAACTTGGGGCTAGCATTTCCACCTAGGTAGTGGGCGCGTTGCTTTAAATGATCTCACAGTGCTGTCAGGTGACGGAGGAGCCGATGTTGTGATGCCAGATCACCTTGCGGTAGAAGATGCACCAGCCCGAGAGACTCTCGATGCTCTGCTGGCTGTTGTTCAAACGGGACATCTTGTCCGTAAACTGCTTCTCATTGAGTACTGTCATGTTGGGGGTCCTTTCTGGCAGGCACACGGTAAGGACTGCACTAATAGCCTGAGGCCCTGAAGACAAGAACAGGTGACTCGGCTGGGTCCTACATGCCCATAGATGTAAAATCCAGTTTCCTGTTCCTCATGTGCTTTCGTGCGAGCTGTGTAACCCTCAAAAAGGTGCACTTGAAGAGGGACCTGTTTCGATGGTCACCTGCCTAACATACCCGTTTCACCCTAAAGCCTCAGAGCTTCTCTCTCTGTACTTGCATCCCTCAGTGTGATAGTCTGAAAGCGTCCATGCCAAGAGAACGAACGTCAGACACCGTCTTGGGAGTCACAGTAAAACTTCCGTTGAGAGATAGGATCACATCTTGTCAGCAATATGACTCCCTCCTAAACACTGTATGGGGTAGGGCGTGTTTGAGATGGCTCTGCACGCTGAAAGCTTTCCAGACTCACGCCTTCTGTCAAACAATGGTGACAGCCAAGCACCAAATAGGGCGTCTTTGGACGCAGCGTCATTGCAAGCACAAGCATCAAGATCCTCTTTCGGACAGAAGGGTGCATCAGGATCTAGTACTGGGCTATCTGGAAGATCAGGATCTAATGCAATATCCCCTAGAGCCAGGAGGGGGCCATCTATCAGCGGCAGTCTCCCCTACGGCGTCAGTGCAGAGAAGGAGCAAGCCGATGCCTACTTCTCAGACCTGCTGTCATACAGGTAACGCACTCAAGCAATGTGGCGAGCCGGTGTCTACGTATGTCAGGATTAGCTGCTGATGGCAGCACATTGACAGCATCCTTGATTGCCTGCATGCAAGAGTGTCTAGGGTGTTCTGTAGTCATTCTGCAAGTACCATGAGATTCCCTGCTGCTCTGTGCAGCTTGGAACGATTGAGCAAAGAGCCAGAGCTGCTCAGAGCTGATCAGGAGCAGCTCAGACGGCAGGCTCAGGTGCACACCTCATGTGCCTTATTTTGCGCGAAGTCTGCGCATATGCTCCAATGCATGAGCCTATGGCAATAATGTCAGACATACCTAGCATTGTCTCACATGCAAGGGCCAAGACATTGTCCTGCACTATGCAGGAGGCGTCTGTGACGCACTACAGAGCATTCATCGAGGTCGCAAAAGGGCTCGGGACAACTCAGGAGGACCTGCAGCATGCAGACAGCCAGCTGGACGCCCTGCTGGCGGACCTCCCCGCCCTTAGCGCAGCGTGCGAGCAGTTTGCCAAGAGCACTGCGGCCTTCACAGGCAGAAGAGCAGAGAGCAAGCAACTCCTCAGTAAGGCCTCACCAACACCTGAAGTTGTTACTCGTTCCCAGCAAGACTATGATGACCCATGAATGACCCATGAGTCTCCTTCAGCACCACCTGCCCTACTGTAAAGTCATGCATGGTGCAGCCACTGCGCTTTCATGCCCTGATCTGCTCATAGCGGCCTGATGACTGCTCGGGCTGCTGAAAGGCAGGCTGACTGCCAAAAGATGCCTCTCCTAAGAGTGCATGAATGCCTATCTACAAGCGCCTGCAGGAGTCCCGGCAATGTGACATGGGCACACAATGTCCTGACACAGTGCATGTCATGCAGAGCAGCACCCGGTGATTTTGGAGCTGTTAGAAATCCCGCAGCTGATGAATGCGTGCGTACGGAATGGCAGCTATGATGAGGCTCTGGACCTCAAGGCCTTTGCCTCCAAGATCGCGCTGCTGCACCCCAACATCCAGGCAAGTCTTCCTGTACTTCCTCAAATCAGTGGCAGTGTGCTCTTCCATGCATGACAGTACACTTCTGCACATGGGGAGCACGCACGACCATGTGAGTGAAGGGGTGTTATTGTGCATGCAAGGGCAGACATGCTGCGGCCTTTGCGCAGCTTCAGGGTGCAAATTGCGGCTGCTCAGTGGCACTGCAGAGAACAAAGCACGCGCTCACATCAGCAGCATAGACACCTCATCACTGTGGGGTCTTGAGCGCTGCCAGTTCATGCACGTCATGCGGCAACAGGCACAAAAACGACAGTCTTGTGGCAGCTATTCTGGCTCATGTCAGGTCATACCCATCTGGTCTTCATGGATCTTCCAAGGGCAACACCCTGAACGCTGCCAGTGCATGCAGATCGTGCAACAGTTGTTGGGGGAGGTTGAAGCGGCAAGCGCTGCCATGCTGGCGGGCCTGCTGGCGAGGCTGAAGGGGTCCATCCAGCTCCCAGAGTGCCTGCGCGTCGTGGGCTGCCTGCGCAGGCTCGCGGCCTTCCCCGAGCCTGAGCTGCGCCGCAGGTGTGCAGCATCACTAACGTATGCCTTGTCTTCAGCATTGCCATGGTAAGACTTATCCAAGACGGGGCAAGCTTGAGGGCTGCCTTAAAACAACTGCTGCGGTGCACCGTTTCACCAGATTGGATGGCCGGGATGGATGCAGGACTAAGGCAAGAGTTGACATCATGACAGTCTGAATCACCTCTATGCCAGCATATCAGCTCGAAGAAGGCAGCTTATCCCATGGGTAAAATGTTCATCTGTGTTAAAGGGTTGGCAACATTCCGACAAGACATGCAATGTGCGCAGGTTTCTGCAGTGCCGGGAGCAGTGGCTGGCAGAGGTGGTATCAGAGCTGGATGACGCCAGCATCTATGAGTACCTGAAGCGGCTCACGGACGTGCACCGCCTGCAGCTGTTCGACGTGGTCATGCAGTTCCGGGCCATCTTCAGCGACGAGGCGGCCCCCCAGTACCCCCCGCCCAAGCATGGCGCCAGCTCAGCGCCGGCCCCCGAGAGCGACGGCGGCGCAGTGTACAGCTGGGCCGAGCACCGCCTGTGCGTCCCTTGGCACTCCCACATATCTATCACAGGAGCCTGAGGGTGCAATCTCACATTGATTCTGCTGGGTGTACCAAGAGCACTCTGCATGCCTTACCAAAATCCTGGCTGTGGTACGCTTGGGAGTAAGGGATTCGCACAATGATGGCTGACACCTGTCTACCCTTTGATGACCTATCATCTCGGGTGAAGGCATTTGCTGTTCTGTTGAGATGCTCAGAGTTGCGCAGCAGGGCAGTGTCCGTGTCTGTATGCGCAGCTAACCTTCACAGTTATTGGTGGAGTATGAGTCACAGCACGGGTGATCTGACGTTACCATATGCGCCTGCGCAGGGTGTTCTACCTGGAGATGCTGAAGCGGCAGCTGCCGCGGATCGCGGAGGGCCTCGGTGCCACAGGCAACCTGAGGTGGTGACATCAATGGTGATACGACGCATGTACATGACATCATGCCCACGTGCTAAGTATACATGGGCACACGCAGGGTGTTCTACCTGGAGACGCTGAAGCGGCAGCTGCCGCGCATCGCCGAGGGCGGCAGCCTGGCGTCGGTGCTGGAGCACTGCATGTACTGCGGCATGAGTCTGGGCCGCGTCGGCCTCGACTTCCGCGGCCTCCTCGTGCCCGTCTTCGAGCGGGAGGTCCTGCGCCTCTTCAGCACCTCCGTCAAGGTGTGCAGCCGTCCCGACTCTGGCATGCAGCGTGTTGCTGTCGGGCTTCCTTCCAGGAGTAGGAAGCATGTTGAACTCTCTCTTGCTCCTGCGGCCTCCTCGTGCCCGTCTTCGAGCGGGAGGTCCTGCGCCTCTTCAGCACCTCCGTCAAGGTGCGCAGCCGTCCCGACTCTGGTACGCAGCGTGTTGCTGTCGGGCTTCCTTCCAGAAGTAGGAAGCGTGTTGAACTCTCTCTTGCTCCTGCGGCCTCCTGGTGCCCGTCCTGGTGTGCTCTTGGAGCCTCCTCAGTGCATGCCAATGGTACAGCTTTTCCTGTGAGGAAAGTACGCCAATGGCATGCATGAGGTAGCATCAGCCCATCACCAGGCAGAGGTGATAGGCTAATGCTTCCTTCTGCATGCCAGCGGTTCTGTATATGCCTAGCTTTCAGCAGCCGGGCCTGCTGGCAGTCAACAGGCCTGCCTATGTGCAGACCAGCCCGCAAGTCTCGGTTGCATGAACAGGTTGCGTTCAGTTGTGCGTATGATGTGTGGCAGTAGCCGTGCCCGGTATGCCCTGGTACAGTCCATCTGAAGGTAGAATATGATGCCTGCGCAGACAGCAGCGGAAATGTTCGTGATGGTGCTGGACGTCCACAAGTGGGTGCCCATGCCCGCCATTGCTGCAAGGGCCAAGCAGAGCTCCAGCACAGCCCTAAATGCTGCAGGTGGCTTCCCGGTACCCCCTGTCCAGATCGGGCGGTCTAATGTGCATTCTACCAAAATCAGCAGGCATCTCCTCTCCCTGACTATAGTGGGACATGTACCCGCTGCCAATATGGCACAGCACCACGGACGGCAGATTTGCGAGATGTGGCAGGTCTATCTATGCAGCTGGTCAATAGTGCTAGGGCATGCGTCGATGAGCATCACATGGTCTCACACAAGGGGCATACGCTGTGCAGATGGGGAGGACGCAGGGCCTCCCTACTCCTTGCTGGAGCACATGCCGCTGGCGGTGTTCACAAACGGACTGCTCTCGGCCTTCAACGAGCTCCGGCACTGCGCCCTGCTGTCCCTGGCCAGCCCTGTTGCGCAGATTGTGCAGGCAAGCGCCCTGAGTGCTCGTGTATGGCCATATTCTTGAGTCACTCAAGGTGTCTCCCCTGTCCATCTGAAGGTCTGTGGAAGCACGTCCATCAAAAAGCACACTTGTGGCTTTCAACAACCCGACAGATTGGAGAAGGGAGCCGCTTCAAGTGGTTGAAGGATATGAGTGAGTCATAAATGCTGTATGAATGTCTTCATGAGGTCCTATCATGGTCTGAATTTGAGTGTGAGCGGGATGATTGAGCCTCAATTTGTGAGGGCTGGCAGCAACTACCTTGACTGCATGTACAGAAGTGCTGTGAAGAGAGAGGTTGTCATCTGCAGGAAGCATTGGAGGGAGCGGTCAAGCTGATGGCGCACTACAGAGCAACCAGGATGCTGGACGACAATGACGGAGCCCTGTTTGAGGCAGCATGCAATGCCATGACGGGCAGTATAGCGCCCTACCTTGCCTCCTGCTACACGCGCATCTACCCCGGCCAGGGGAAGCTGATCAATGTGAGAAAGGCTGTCGCAGCATTGAGCTCAGTGCCGGAGAGCAGTGATGCTAGCAATGCAGGCTAGAAGCTGAGAGACAGGGCAGGCAGCACTGCCTCAAGCTCGACGCAGGTAGTTTCTAGCAGTTGAGGCTGCGCAAACCCAAGGATGGAGCAGTGAGGGAGTCCAAAGCACAGGAATAGGCTTATGACGTGTCTGACATGATCTCATCAGCAGCACAGTGTGTTGCCTGGATGCAGAGCTAGTAGATGAATAGTCCAACTGTCTGTACAGCCCCTCTCCCGGTCATTGATCCCGGATATCCTCATACACATCCACTTCTTTATTGGCAAGCCTGATCCCCAAAAGGCTACCTTCCAGGTTGATACTCATGCACACACCTGCAGGTCTGTTGCACAGGGCTGAGACCTCAATGCAGATATCTGTCAGCTATCATACAGGGATACTTGTTGCGTTTGTGCTTATCACACACTTGCTGGCTCAGCACACTAAAGTCTGAGCGGGGTGCAGCAGCTGTCTGTACAGCCCCACTCCCGGCCACCCTCTAAACATCAATCCTTTATTGGCATGTCTGATCAGATAAAAATGGCGAAAGTGCTACCTCCCAGGCAGTTGCTTGAACTCACAGGTCTGCTGCAAAGCGCCGAGACCACAATGCAGAATCATCTGCACTGCAGGGCTGCGTGTTGCAGTTCTGCACATCACACACTTGCTGGCTCAGCACACTCAAGGCTGAGCCGGGTGCAGCAGCTGTTCGTACAGCCCCCCTCCCGGCCACCCTCTACACATCCAAATTGGCAAGCCTGGTTGCCTAAATGCTACCTTCAAAGCTGATAGCTGCAAACACAGGTCTGCTGCAAAGCGCCGACCTCAACGCAGGACCATCTGCATTGCACATCTGAAAACATGATACAGGGGTGCTTGCTGCACTTATGTACATCACACACTGGCTGCCTCGGCAACCATAAATCAGGTGGAGCAGCTGTCTGTGTGGCGTTCTGCAGGCAAAAATTTTGACCACACCACTTGTTTGCTGAGATTGCACACACTCCTGCTCACGTTGTGCCCTCACTTACAGACCTGCCCAATGCAATCCGTCAAGAAAACTGCAGCTCAGCTCAGAGGCCACACAAAACGCCTGCGGCGCAAGAGAAGGTTGCCGCCAGCCACCCTTTGGCACGCAGAGCCTCTCAAGACTCTGTGCAGGGATCCAGGGCTGTGCTGCAGTGCCAAAGGCTTGTTACATTGCTGCATCAGCGGCTGCAGCATGCGCTTTGGCAGGATCTGGGGCGTTGGCGGTTTGCAGAGCCAGGGAGCAGGCGGCCTGGATCTGCTTGACCCAGGCCAGGAGCAGCTGCCCTCCAAAAGCTTGGGGCGACTCAGCCGCATACAGCACCTGCATCCACTTCATCTCCTGCTCCTCGACCTCCTCGCCCTCTGAGCTGTATCCATCACAGATCCTGTCGCGAAGCTCGATCCACCAGTCTTCCCCGCTGTTGGCATCCAGCGCTGCCTTGAGCCTGTCCACCAGCGGTGTGACGGCCTGCCACAGCTGCTGCTCTGTGAAGGCGCCGGCTGCCAGGAAGCCCTCTGCATTCTCGAACTGGGTCTGCAGAGCCCCCACCACATCAGGCTGGTGCGCCTCCCTGAGCAGATCCTCGACACCCTCGTGGTGAGCAGCAGCCCTCATCAGCACCATGAGCTTGTGGACCCTCTTCTCTGACAGCCCTGGCATCGAAACACTAGCATCAGACAGCAGGTTTGAGTACGCAGGACTGTGATAAGGTGGTCAACCTCAGCCATGGTGCTCGGGTATGCCACAAGAGCAGCCGAATTACCTGGCACTGGGGGCGTGGTTGGGCACACCTCCTCGAACTTGGGCATGGGTCTGCAGTTGAGGGGCGTTGCCCCTGCAGCCGAAGCATTCATCAGCGTGGAACCAAGACACTCAATGAGCGAGACAAGAGAGCCCAGATGCTGGAAATTAATGAACCCCACTTCTAGTACCAGTTTTTGTAAGCACGTGCCATTCCGAAAGTAAGTTCATGCGCCTCTGGTATCAGAACTGACGACACCAGTGCAGCCTGGACTTTGTAACGATGGGCCAAATGAAGATATTGGCGGCGTCACTGTGCGAATTCCAATCAAGCAGTGGTGCTGCCCACCTGACATTATGCTCAAGAGCATTCACAACAATAGCTACAGGTATCGTGTTGGCTGCATGGACTAGAGATGACATCTTACTTGAGAGCATTCGAAATATCAGGAGCAGGCACTCTGTTGGCTGCGTGGACAATAGACGACGTCTTACTCGAGAGCCATCTGCCTTGACCACCCCATCGTCATCTGCACCTCTGCCTGGAGTTTGGAAGCACTGCAGACCGCCTGATATGACAAACGTCAATATCGACATGGGTTCTGCGCTCTGATGAGCGCTTGCGGGTCAGATTTGAGAAGGCGTGTTCATAAGAGCTATGGTAAGTGTGAGGATCCTAAAGGAGAGCTTTCGGGTTGTGTAAGCGATGCATCATCCTGTTCATGACAAGTCAACTGCATGAAGAAAGATGAAGAGCAGATGGACATTGGTCCTGCTCTATGGACCTACACACGCTAGAATGCAGTAGTCTAGAATGCAGTAGTCTGTGACAAGAAGACCTTGGACTAAGCCAGGTGTGTCAAATGCCTCAGCAAGGTCACCAACTCTGCTTGTGATGAAGCATTGCTACGAGTGCCTGGCATCAACGTATACTCTGTGCACTATCTTCAGCGTGTACATCTGACGCGGCAGCTGCATTCCATCGGTTCAAAACAGGGGGTCATGTGAATCCCTGCAAAGTGATCTTTCACTTGGACGAAGCCTAGGCTTTCTCGCTGTACTTGCCACACTGAATAAGTGCTCCAATGCCAAGCTTTAAGATGTACTTGACTTACTGTAAGCTTGTAGTCACAGCTCAACGCTCTTCCACTAGTGCACTGCATATGTAAGAAATGGTGATTGCCTATTAAGACGCTCACATATACCCATTTACAAGCTAGCTGCCGCTTTTCCTGGTGTCTCTGCGGACCTGCTCTGAGGCCAGAAGAGAGCGTGCGCCCGCTGCCCAGGCAGAGCGGGCTTCGGGCACTACGCTCTCGCTGCCAAGATAGGTCTCGAAGAGCGCTCTGCAGAGCATGGGCGACTCTATCCGCAGCTCTGGCTTTGCCTGCAGCGGCATGGGAAAGATAAGATAGAACCTCAGGACCCAAATCCTTGTACTTGTGCGAGGCTAGGGCTGCAGCATGTTGTAAAGATGGTACTCAGCATCTTGTCAGCAGGAATGTGTTTGTCCACATTACATCTGACACTCCAGCAAAGCATCACCTTTACACTACCCGATGTACAGTGTGCACTCTTGACTCTGGCAGTTGCTTGACAATCATCATCCTGGAGCAGCATTAACCCTGAGCGTTGTCAGCTGGCTAGGAATGCTCACCTGGGTATATTCCGAGGATCCTGGGGGCAGGATGGCCAGTTCCAGGGCGCCCTCAGGGCGGTACAGGAGGATGATGTCCGTGCCCTTCTCCATTGTCCTGCCGCTGAGGAAGTCTCCAAACTTTGTAAGGGAGCCCGTGTCTCCCGCTAGCCTGAGTCGGGGCGCCAATGCATCTTCCAATGCCTGCATGGCACCTCCGAATGAACAATTTCTGATGTTGCGGGTATGCACCGGAATGTTTGACATACGTAAAGGACCAAGTGCCCAACACACCCTGCGCTTGACAGGCATGTGACTGCTGGGTATATCCTTGACAATCACAGACTACTTGGCTAGCCATGCAATTCCGGGGATCACTTGGCAGGCACAGAGGTTGCTGCCAAACTCATCAAGAGTGTGAAGGGGCCTGGGAATATAGATT
This sequence comes from Coccomyxa sp. LA000219, assembly GCA_000812005.1. Taxonomy (NCBI): domain Eukaryota; kingdom Viridiplantae; phylum Chlorophyta; class Trebouxiophyceae; family Coccomyxaceae; genus Coccomyxa; species Coccomyxa sp. LA000219. The sequence continues at coordinate 1,505,142 of KN714659.1, forward strand.
TGCATACCTCATAGAACTGCTTGCCCTCAACTTTCCTCACAAGCTGCACCACGATGGCCTTTGTGAATGCTCCATCCACCAGGGCTAGGGCATAGTCCTCGTCCCTGCACAGCACGGCAACTTTCACTGCTTCGCACCCCACAAGCCACAAGCGAAGGCCTCACTGACGCATCAATGTAACACAGCTGAAATTGTGCAGGTGTCCATTGTGTAGCAAGCTACCTCCAGAAAGAATGTTCTTGCCAACCAAAGTATACCCTCATATCTGCGTACACAGCCCTGCGTACCTGAGCAGAGGCTGCCCTCATATTCAAGGGTACATGAGCCTCTGGACATGAATACGGGCTGCCTAGACCCAGATATGAGGGCACAAGGCTTGATTCTGTATTGGCCAGGAGCTTTAAGGCATTGAGCAGAGCCGTTCTGCACCTGTTGTCGTCAAAGAAACCGCCTCGCTGCCGCACCCCCAGTTCCCGGGCAGCCTTCTCACCCTCTACATACACTGTCACCGCATATACCTGCATCCAAAATATGTCAGCTGCTTCCCACCTTGATGCAACTCTCTTATTAGGAAACATCAGCCGGCCACAACACAGTACTTGCACCCTGTCAAGTCAGCCTGGCAGCCCTAGCAGGCAAGGTACCCCTTCTGGAACAGCTGTCATGCTGAGCACGCAAATATCACCCGGCTGAACGGGATACGCCATCTCAGCAAAACGGCTGACCGGCACTGGTACCTCCCCTGCAGATGCTGCGTGGTGTCGACAGAGCAGGGGTGGCATTAGATGACATGGGCAGGTGGGCACCTTGACGGGCAGGAAGCCGAACTTCTTTGCCCGCACACCAGCGCCCACAGAGCGCATCTTGTCTCCATCCCAGAGCGTGGTCACCTCTGGAAACTCAACGCCTGTTGACTGCATGCATACCATGCACTTATCAGCACTTCATGTTCTCCCATATTGAGCTGCCCCTCTGTGAGGCGTACTGATGAAGTGACGCCATAGAGGCAGCAGGCATGCCAGCAGTTGTGAAGGCTACTTCTGATTGTAGGAAGGCATGACAGTCCATCGAATTCAGGATCTCGACAAAGTTCTACTGGTGTCGTAGAAGCATAAGTGTGCTGAAAAGGGGGAACTCACGGGCTCCTTTACTGTGAGACCTGCTGCACAACGAGTAGTATGAACTGTTCTCCGACACTGCTGCGTTCGTCTTTGCCGGACTGATGCAATGTGGAGATGTTGTCTACATATTGGCACACGGACTGGCACCTGTATGCAGCATGTTAAAGAGCATCAGCAGCTATGGTGAGTCGGATCAACAGGATATGCGATGGATGCAGATTGCAGATATGAGCTCAAAACCTATGTGGCTGCAGTGGCGTTTGAGATCGATGATTCCTTTGATCACCGCAGGGAGAGTATACCTGGCTGTTGGGACACCTCATCTGTGCACCCATGTGCATGGACATCAAGGCCATCTTTTGCTCCCTGAGATATCGACGGCTTTTCTGTCAGCTCCTTGCCCTACTATAGCTTCTTTGCACCCTAATAGTCAGGTAATTGCGCCGCGGCATGTTCGGAAAGGCCCCCTCAGCAGATCCTGAGTGATGGTCCAGATGGAGCCAAAAGTGGCTCATTCCCACGTCATTCGGTCATATTTGACCGGAACTTGACCGCAGCGGCGATCGGCCACTCGATTGTCAAACGAGGGCTTCTGCAGCGCGCGCCACATCGAACGCCTGAGCACCCCAAGCAGGCAGCAGCGACCAACTTCTTCAACATGAGCCTCTACCTCCTGGCCGCAGTGGCCATCGTGCTTGGAGTCTGGTGAGCCCATCTCGGAGCTGTCGTCACCTGTCTAAGTTGACGGCCATGAGCACTGACTGTGAAAGGCTTGTTGCGCGTGCTGTTCGCCTGAAATGCGTGCAATGTTGTTTATGATAAGGTGGCCTCTCGGCACAGTGTGAGAAACTGGGAGTCTATCGCCACTGCGGCAACGTCACATGCCAGATCAACATTGCCGTGGTGTGCCCTGTGCTATGCGTTGCGTCCATCTCGTGCACACTCGTAAAGATTCATCGACACCAATTGACAGGCAATGATTGTATCCTGGTGGTCGAGACCAAAGGATCGTCGAAAACCTAGCGCCGCATGCCCAAGCTTAGTAGTCATGCTGGAGGTATCTGCGCGACTCGTAAAGGCGCTGGAACGCGTCCTTGATACTGCATGTTGCTGCAAGCCCCCAGTGACGGCAGTCATCATGGTGGAGATAGACATCAGCTGTTGCTTTGCGATGCAGGAGCTCACCTGCCTTCGCACAGAATGGCACAGTAGAGATGCTGGTGGATCAGCCTATGGAGTGTATGCATGGTTTTGCGGGTGCCAGACGCCTCCAAGCGGCCGGCATGAACCACACCATCCACCTCTCCTCTGAGAATGTGCACTGGGGCTACTACTAGTACGCACCTTCGCCACCACTTTCTCAGAGTTTTTACCTGGCTTGAAGCAGTGATGCCATTGTGTGTTATTTATATCATCCTGGGCGAGGTAAAGAGCCAACAGGCCCTAATCTTGTGGCTGCATGACACTTGTGTGATCCTTTCTGCTCCTGCAGCTCTGCACTGAACCCGGCGGCTGTGATTATGAGTGGAGAGACCATTGTTGTGGAGACCGCCACACAGCACGCTGGAGATGACTACGACAAGGTGCTTATCCCCTCTTTTCAGCTAGCAGGACAAACATGAACAAGCACCGTCAAATCACTGGCTTGTTGTGCACTGTATGCAGATGCAGCAGCAGCCTTGGATTGCTCACTCCTTGCGTGCCTGCTGAAGTGATGGTCTGTATAAAGCCGCAATCCCCACTTCTGCTGCTTGATATGTGCACTCGATGTGTATACACCTTTGCTTCTATAACTGATGACGGCAGCTTGGAAGCACTGTCATGTGCCTGTTGCCAGCTGACAGGACAATGACATGACGCAGATGGTCAAGGGCGACCCTGGCATGGAGGACATCTACAAGTGGACCCAGAACCAGATCAACACGCCATTCCGCGGGCGCACAGGCCACGGAGACGGCGTGCACATTCTGACTGGACCCATCTATGTCTGCGGAGCTGAGGCTGGCGATGTGCTTCAGGTGACTTCGCAATGACCTCATTAAGGGACATTGTGTCTGAAAGAAAATCTTCCGCTGTAGCTGCATGGTGGAAGTCAAATGAGGGTGCAATGCCAGCCTGGGATTGCTGCCGCAGCAGCATCCCCGCTCAGCCTAGATCACCTGCTGGGGCTGCCTCAGCGTGTACAACAAGTGAAACACTTTATTCTTCCAGAAGTGGAGCAGAGCACAGTACCGCAAGAGTAACAACTTCTGTCATACCATGGACAGCTTCAGGTTTGTGAGGCCAGTGACACATCTTGCAAGCGGCACCATTACAGGTAGGAGACCGTGTGCTGACAGGCTTTATTTATATGTGGCAGGTGGAGATTATTGACCTAGAGCCCAGGATCAACCCCTCAACTGGAAAGACCTACGGAAGCAATGCTGCTACCTCTTGGTGAGACAGTCAACGTGATCTAGCATGACTGCTTACATGACACATGGTCTGCAGCAGAGGAGCTGCCTTCATGCTTATCCTGACCGGGCTTAGTTAGCTGTCTCAGAAGTCACACCATCTGCACACTCTTGTGAGTTGAGTTGCCTCAGCATAATACCCTGCAGCTGATTCTTGCATCAGTATAGACGTGGTATTCATGGAGTGCATGATTGTTGTGCTGGCCCCTGTGACTGAGTCTGCCAGACTCCCATGCGCATGCCCTGTGACCTTAGGCTATGGGTTGCCACCCTTTTTACGTCGGTAGACCTGACTCCGAGACAATGGTGCCATGCAGGGGATACCAGTTCAAGGCGGGCTTCCTGGACGGCATCAAGAGGGAGGTCATCACCATTTACGAGATCCTGCGCGACTCTGCCAGCAACCTCATGTACGCTGTGCCAGACTACCAGTTCAGGTAAGCTGCCATTTGCTGGCCCATTAATCACTGGCTGATGCAGCTTTTATCGACCATGCATAACCTTCCTGGCATAGCCCACTCCCTGTATAAAGGCTGTCTGTGCAGCTGAGTAGCGCAAGGCGCTGTCTTTGCCCATTCCAGATTGCCACAGCCTTACATGCATGTTGCGCCGCTGTACATGGATCCACCCTGAAGATTGTCATGCACGGCCTTAGTTCTTTTGAGAAATTCATTTTGCAATCATGTGGGGCATGCGGGTCTGCTGAGCATATGATCTCTGCTGCGCTGCAGATACAACGCCCCTGCTCAGGGCTACGTTGGTCCTAAGACCTCCTGCACAGAGACCTTTGGCATGGTGCCCGAGACAGCCAATGGCATCCACTATGAGTGGAACAACACCGGCCGCACCTACAGATGTAAGACCTTGATCTTGCAGTGTAGCATGCACAGCACGTTACAATCATGCTCAGACTATGTAAAGTACTGGCACATTCAGATGGCCTGGGTCTTCACTCTACCTTAGGCAGTGCTTCAGTGGTCGTGTCAGACACAGCGCAGAACAGCATCCGTGAAGGACACTGAAAGGGGTACTGCGATGTTGCTGTCATCTGAGTACCAGTGGACTGCATATGATGTGGGATGTGCTCTGCAGACGCCACTCCCATCCCCTGCGTGAACGGCACCCAGACATGGACGGGCTACCTGTACCCCGGAGTCATCACATCGCACCCCACCGGCACTGAGGACTACAGCATCCGCGGCAAGTTCAAGGGTAAGCCCAGCAGCTAACCCGTACTACAAGTGGTAGCAGTCGAGCAGACCTAATCCATCACACAGCTGTACAGTGCCCTGCTGTGCCGCACCGCAGCAGCCATAGTCTGGCCATCATCTGTCTGAGCCCCTCTCAGCAGAGAGGCTGCGTGACAGTCTCAGAATAATGACTGCCTGATGAGGCGTCTTGTGCGGCAACTGACAGACTGCGGCTCCGCCATCGCTGCCTTCTTAGAGCGTCCCAAAGAGTTTGCTGTTGAGTCACGCTTCTGAGTTGCCAATGCCTCACATCTCAATCCTGCGGATGCATCTGACTTGCCATGAGCTGGTGTGCAGTGCCCCTGAACTTCCACATCGGCAACATGGGCCTGGCCTCGTACTACCCCGAGACGGTTGACTCAGTGCCCCCCGCCATCCACGGAGGCAACGTGGACGACAGGCGCATTGGCAAGGGCGCCACCATGTACTACCCCGTCCAGGTATGCCTGATCTGGCTCCCACATGAGCCACCCTGTCCCTGCAAGCCTGTTGCAGCATTGCCCTCGATATGAGCCATTCTTCCAGGCATGTTAGTTCTTGCACCCACGTGATCATGGATCACTTGTTTTAGGAAATGGTTGCGAGACGGCAGATCTTGAAACAGAGCGGATTGGAATGGTAGCAAGCGTTAGCGTTGCTTGCAGGTGAACGGAGCGCTGCTGTCGCTGGGTGACTGCCACACTGCACAGGGAGATTCAGGTGACTCTCACTCGCCAATGACAATGTCTGAGCATGTATGTGAGCTTGCTCCTCAGCTCTGGCATCTAGGTCAACAGGACAGGAACTGTTTTTGGGTTGCTGCTCAATGATGCGGTGTCAAACATGCTACAGAGCAGCAGCAAAGCCACGTCAAATCAAAAAACATTGTCTGAACTATTCAATCTGCCAGGGTTGTGCTTGTTATGCCAGACTTACTTACACTCATATGTGCATGCTGCAGAATTCGATGGCACAGCCATCGAGACCTCCCTGACAGCCACGCTCAAGGTGACCCTACACAAGAAGGGCGCGCTGCCCCAGAAGGTGTCCAAGCTGACCTTCCCGCTGCTGGAGAACGCCAACGAGTACATCGTGCACGGCTTCAACTACGGAGTGAGTCTTTCCACCCTGCAATGTACTCTTCAAGGCAGATGTCTCCGGACGGCACGCATGGAAAACCCATTTATCTCCCTCTCCTGCGCTGCCAGAATGCATGCAGGGTCCCTGGTCACACACATGGTATGCTGAGCCTTGCACGTGTCTGAGAGCAAGTTCCATGGCTGCAGGAGTACCTGAAGCAGCTGAAGAAGCCCTCCTCAGACATCTACAAGATCAACAACCTGACCAGCGCCTTCACCAACACCTACAACAACACCAGGTGCCCGCCTCTCCATTTTAGCCCTGCGATTTGTAGTCTCTCCTCATTTGCAATACTGCAGGAGGACAACCTGATCTTCCTTCCTGCCAGGACATAGATATGGCATGGATCTCAGTTGTCCTGATGAGAAGATACAACACACCTCCCCTGAAGTTCTCCAGAGCCAGACAATGGACAGCACCGTGTGCCTGCACACATCACCTTGTGTCCTCGCGCTGTTTGCATGACCGGGTGGGTGGGCGTCTGCAGTCCCGCACATGCCCTGACGCGCTCGTGCAATGCTCCCGCAGGGACTTCATGATGACTGCATTCAACCTGACTGAGGACCAGGCGATCACAGCCATCACTGTGGGCGTGGACTTCTCTGTCAGCCAGGTTGTCAATGGCAATTGGGGCATGCAGACCATCATCCCCAAGGTGTTCATCCGCCCCTCTCCGCCATCATGTTATCCTGCATATGCCATTCCATTTCTGCGTCTTTGCAGTTTACGCACTTGTGAGGGGTCAGGTGAAGGGGTCAGAAGGGACCTTCACGCACACGCAAGAGCCTCGCAACATGCATCTACTTTGCATCAGTAGGGGTTGGGGCTTGCTGTCCACCATCCCCAAGATTGCTTTGTCAATATGCTCTCGTACCACGTACATCTGGATACATCATTGCACAGTGTAGAAAGGTTTCAGTGTTAGAGATACTGCATCAGCTCATGACCATGAGAGCCAAACGTGTGAGTCATGAATTGCCAGCGAGTGCTTGACAAGTGGCTGTGCGCGCAGTGGATGTTCAACATGAGCGACACTGCCCCCTACACGCCCAAGGTGATGTCAGGGACCAGCAAGATCGCCAACACCACCCTTATGACCAGCCTGTGATGAGGCAGCACCTATGTGAAAGGCACTGCAGCTGCCTCCCCGCCAGCAGCTGAGGACTACATACGTGGCTGCCATGTCGTGTGTGATTCTCCAGAGGTCCGCATCAGGCAGAGCAGAGCTTGTCAGCAGGCCTGCTCTCCTGATGGGGATGCTTCTGAGCCATGTCTGCAGGCACAGCACGGCACGGCAGGGTTTAGTTGTGAACCGGCCAGATTTGATGCCAAGTTAGCTGCCATGACTAGCTCCCCTTATGTGCTCTGCGGGGCAACCCCAGAGTCTACCCATGGTCAGTCTCGGAGCTCTTCAGAAGCCAAATCTCAATGCAGTGCCAGCCAGCTAAACAGGCAGGGAATGCTGCAGCTCCTCCTCCAATCATGAATCCTTATAAGCACTTCTCAGGATATCATCCCCAGAGCCTGATCTGGGAGATGCACCCAGAGTGCTTACTGGAAGTCTGAACACTTTCAGGAAGTAGGCAGGCTTGGCATGCATCCTCTGCAGGACACAGGGGAGTAGAGCCATAGCTGCGCCAATCAAACTCGCACAGTCAGTTTTTGCCGGTTTTGGGGGCATTTCAGGGCCCTAGGAACTCTCAGCTCACAGCTGTGCAGCTGTGTGGCATGCCTCGTCTGGAGTATGTTTGGGATGAACAGTAGATATATGCTATGCTCTGCAGCAGTCCAGCAGACCTCGAATCACCGCAAGTCAGCATGCTCGTGTGGCTGTAGTGGTGGTCACCCTGGAATGCTGCCGTTCACACTTGCGGATGCAGGCTATAACACTTTCAACTCAAGGGTGCGACAGCCGATGGGTCTAGACAGTGCTAGCTTCAGTGGAACTACTGGAATACAGTTGCAATGCCTGTTCTAGTAGTTGTGGGGGCGGCCATGACCTTTCCCAACCTCTCACTTCTCACTGATAAGCAGATCGAAACATAGCGTCAATCAGCACAGAGGGTATGTTGTGTCTTGCTTTGCAGCGGTCTGGTCAGTAGTTCTAGTCAGGAATTGGGCTTGGCTTGTGTTGTCTTGCAGCGCCTTGATGGCAATTGTCTTGGGCGAGCATGTCTTATTCAGGGGTTCATTCATATTTACTGGGTTGTCCGCATGTGTGTGAATGAAGCAATGTCAGTGGGCGCGCCAGTTGCTGCTATGCATTGCCTGAGGTCCTGCAGACTGGTCTTACAACCGTGTGCTCATACGTGTGCGCATACACCTAGGCCTTTGTCGAGGCATCCGCACTCACTTAGGCTGGTCTGCCAGTCATCACTGATGGCATTGGCATGGCATGCAACTGACTCTCAGGATGACGGACAAGGTGCAGCTGCCCATGTCATATGGTCGCATAACCATGGGCTGGAGCCACACCTTACGGCTGTGCAGGATTCAGCCACTTGCACAGCCCTCTTACTTGTCCACCAGCCCTACTTGATGGATCTGATGTACTCGCGCATCTTGTCATGGCCGCTCTCCAGCACCGCCAGGCGGCCCATGCCTGCTTTGGCGTCCTCCCAGAGCCATGCGCCCAGCTCCTTAGCCTTCTGACAGGACTTGGTGAAGACCTCCTTGGCGGGAAAGTCGTCGTAGAGCACCGCACGGTCGTGCCTCACGCGCTGCGTGTCCGCCTGCCACAGCCTGACCTGGTCTGCCACCACCTGCACAGGAGAGTCGAGGCTTGCATTTCTCCTGCAGGAACCCTTATCAGGGGAGCCTGTTCGCTTATCTCCCAACCAGGAATTGATGGCAAGGACTTCTGTGGTACTCACATGATACAACACATATTAGCATGCTAGTGAGCACGCTGCTGCACTCATGTGAAAGATCTGGGTCCATCATCCTGCCATTGCGCCAAAAGGGGTACTTCCAATACAGCAACACTTGGTAATCTCTCATAAAGTCTATCTACAACTGTAAAGTACAAGCCTCTGCAGCTGATTCAATAGAATGCGATGACAGGCACAATGTTCTGTCAAAGTCAGGGTTGCACCCTTAAAGCCAAGCTGCGCACCTCTGGCACTACAGGAGACCGCGCAGCAACATGCGGGTGAGCATGCTGGCGCAGGTAGCCCACAATCTGGTCCGCAGACAGGCCGCTTGCAAGCGCCCCCACAACGCTCTCCCGGGTCAGAACGCCCACGAAGAGGTTGGGCAGGATGCACTCGCAGCGCGTGAACAGCCGCAGGATGGCAGTCTGCAGCTGAGAGGTGGTGTAGGCGTACACCTGCATCACAGTTGCAGCAGCTGTCAGGCGGCTGCTACATTATCCTTACAAGCTTTATGGGCTCAGAGGCAATGTGTGCGTATGTTGATTGTGCAACCGGAGGAGCATGTCAGCGCTCCTGGCTCCGACCTTCCTGGCGGGTGACCACCCTGAAGGACAGCAGCAGGATGTGTGCATACTGCAGCGGTTTCCGCATCAGCATTGTCACGGTTAAAGCCACGCGTCCATAACATGCTCTTTGCCAGACTAGGATAGTGCAGGCCTTCAGATGCTGCAGTGGGATGTCCTTTTGGACAGCAATACGATATGCATATTGACTCGTACGCCAGGCTCTCGCTTGTGCCCTATTCTTGCGCCATGCATGCAGCAGCTCCCTGCTGCAGGAAGCCACACGTAGAGAGCTCACCCTGTAGTTGGTCTCCACCACAATGAATCCGTCGTTGCCGTCCCGCTTGGCCTGCCCCGCTCCGCCCGCTGCCAAAGCTAGCGCCAGGCGCGTGGTCGCCACCCACACGTTGCCGCCAGACCTGCGCCCGGCCAGAGCCAGCATCTTGGGTTAACGTCTAACTATTGGTAAGAGAGCTGACAGCAGCCCATGAGACCCGGAGCAAGTAGAGACTGGGCTATCATCCCTACCAAACCTGGGCTGTCGCAGGGAACAGACACCAGGCATGGGCCTGGCCCTTGATGGAAGGCCAAGTTCCAACACCGACAATACTAAAAACACTTGGTATCCTATGCAGATGGGAGGACAGAAGAGACGATGCCATAGACTCCTAGTCCTATGGATCTCTCGACCCAGAGGAGATTGGACAGCCACAGGCTAAATTGAAGCCCATTGTCAATAAGCATCATGTAGCCCACCTGCCTGATGCTACACAGCCTGGCAGGGAGACCACAAAGGCCCCCACCTTTCCAACGCTTTGCAGAACATCAGGGAGCTGGTCTACATGTTGCTCATGAGCGACATTCTGCCCCATGCTCATTGTGTCAAGCTGTATAACCACACATCGGGTGCTGCAGGTGGTGGGGCGCACATGAAGGGCATGAGGAGGCCCAGCTGCGCGACGTCTGCGGCAATGGTGCGCTCGACGGCGCTGAGGGCGTCGACGCAGAAGGCGCTGCCCACCTCCCGGAAGCCCAGCTGCAGCAGGAAGTTCAGGATGGCGCCCAGCGGCGCTCCTGCACAGACAGACTGGACTCAGCCAGAACCTGCATTTCCACGCCTGTGGCGCAACTCCATCAGAGTCCTCTCTCCGATGCTCTTTCTAACATCCTTGAAGTGCTCTCCTGAAGGTTGTGAAGGGCTCTGCATTATCATTGCCCCTACGGACGTATCTTGCCTGCAGCAACAACGGGTTCTGACTTGCTCCTCACTTGTATGTGTTGACCATGATCCTGTCGATGGTGCCAAAAAAGGCCTGAGGCAGGCCGGCCCTTACTAGAAGTAATTGGATCTAGGTTTCCTCACACCTGAGACCTCCTCGCCACTTGCGATGTACTCTCGCAACAGGCGCCACAGCTGGCTGTACGTGTCCAGCAACAGGAATTGGAAGCCTGCATCCGTGATCCTCCTCTCCTCTGCAGGACATTCCATTGATATTAGCAACTGAGAGATCAGCTGCTTCTGAGACAGTGGCTTGTTTCACACAACATGAGGTCCATCCCACACGCCTGTGCATCTGCTTCCGTCAGTCCATGTGTACATGGGCTCTGCTGAAGTGATGCAGTCGAGGCAGTGCAATACCCACAGTGCTCTATGAGGCGGGCAACCCCATACTGTGCAGCTGTTGCTGTCTGGTCTACACAATATGCAAGCATTGGGGCAAAGGGCAAGGTGGCACACTCTTTAGACCTGTCATGAGACCAGCGCCTTCGAGAATGCTGTCCACCGGCAGGCGGGTGCCCTTTAGAAGGGGAGATGCTGGGGGCAGCCTGTCGACTGTGCCCACCAGGTACAGCAGCATTGTCTGCAGTGTCAGCACCAGATCTCAATGCAGAGACATCGCAGCATCCTCAGTGTGAGTGTGCTTTGAGGGCTGCTCTGGGGCTCACTACTGGGAGCCAGGGCTGGTGCGTTAGGGCTGAGCAGGTGCACTTCATGATGCACCACTCTGAAGGCGCATGGTCCAAAGTGGAACAAGCACGCTTGCAGTGGCTTCAAATCATAGTTCATGGTTTGGCAAAGGACGACACTACATCCCAGAGCATGTCGTTGCAGGGGACAAGGCAGTACTCACCTCCCACTGGTCTTGGGCAAAGTCGCTGAGCTGCGGCCTGCTGGGCACATCCGATGCATCAGGCCGCTCTGCATTGTCATCTGCTGCGCCTGCCCTGCAGCCATGCATGTTACAATGTTGATACGAAAGTTTCGGTCATGCTCCTTCTGGCAATGTCTAGATTGTGCAGCGGACCTTGTCAGATGCAAAACAGCAAGGCTCAGGTACAAAGACAGGCAGGTGAGGAATGAGGTACTCAGTCTCTGTGAATGGGCAGAGCGGGTACTCATTAATCCCTAAGCAAGATACCTTGTTGTCACAGCGCCTTGGAGTTGCTCACGGAACGCAGGATGCAGGCTGTAGCCCTGCTCTTTGCTGGACCTGCAGAACAGAGCAACTCTTTGGGGGTCCCACACCAGGCTAGTATTCCCCTCAACCTGGCAACCAGAATGACATAGCTAGGCTGGTGACTCACGTAGGTGTAGACACTAGGAGCTGTAACCGCTTTAGCCTCTCTAAGGCTGCAAGATGCTTGCTTGCTGCCGCAGCAGTGGCCCATAGCTGAATGATCCCTGCATGACATGTACATCAATAAAGACTGGTCTTGCAGGCACTTGACCCTTTGTTATTGGGATGGTTGAGCAATCGGCTTACTCGAGGGGATTGGGGTCTCTACAAACAGCATTCTTGCCACGTATTGCTTGGCCAAGGGCGGCAGGCTGCGCAACACAGCCTGGCATGCCCATTGAGAGCCATACAATTTTCCGACAGTCGCCGCTGGCAAGGCTTCAAGCCAATAGACAAAGTCCATAGCATGTTAGTGACACCCTCTCGCCCGGTCAACTCTCTCCAGCGAGCTACATCCTGGAAGACGTGCCGAAAGGCACTTCGATGCTTCCAGCTATCGAAAGGGAGGTTTGCCACAGGGCGTTTGTGTGTGTCAAGAGTAACGAGATGGCACACGATTGTCTGCAATAAGCTTCGGGACATAGATAGCAGGGTGAAAATTTGTTGTTAGCTTGGCCTGGGCTCTGTGCCCACTACTGCCCAAGAGCATCTCATCTCCCCTCTTAGGTTTTGCAGGTGACAGGGCATGCTCGCCCTACCTGGTTGCACTTTTCGTTGTGACATTACAAACCGTTATTCAGGCAGGATCAGCAGTAAATGTAGTTGGCAGCTGCCTTGCAGCGTCTCTTGAGCTGAATTGCGCACATTCCACAGCCTGAGGCCGCCTCCACCTCCAGGTCCACCCATCTCCGGAAGGCGCAGTGAACTGTATGAATACTTGGCACCTCTTGTCTGCATCAGGCGTAGCGCATCTGCAATCTGCTTGAAGCTCGGGAGCAGGTCTAGTGCATTCCTTTCCAGCATTTCTGGCTGGCTGACGTCATACCAAAGCAGCTGAAATTGGGTCTCCACGTGTGATATAGCTTGGTCCACCATTCTGTCAATTCCAGTCCAGAAGCCACTTGACCACAGTCTCACTCCCACAGACATGGCATACTGCTTGAATTCATGTCAGGTCTTGATGCAGTGTCGCTTTCATGCGTTCTCTCTCCTTGTGAGCTGCATTTGCAGTGCAAGTTTGTCTCCTCTCGTCCACTGGCCACAGTACATGCTGCTGTCAGTCAAGGTGTCTCGTCATAACTTGAGTGGAAGTGTGCAGCTGGTCAAGACTCCCCGCTGTTTGAGTCTGGACACAGCATGGGTTGCAGTCTCTCTGCATGATTAGCGCGCTTGGCATTTTGCCTGGCTGCTGGCTGAGTACTGATTTCGCTTGGACTTGTGGTACACAAGCGTGCATTTGCTCCTGATCAAGCTGCGAGGCGCGCACGAGAGCGCGTCCGAGCTGCAGGCGTGTCTGCTGTAGAGAGCATGTCAATGGCTTTACCTGCACACACGCCAGCACCTGTAAGATCTCAGCAGACCGCCCCATAGCAAAGCACTGTCGTTGTAGCTATGCATGGTGCACGTGCAGGTTATTTTCAGCGTCTGCGGCATCCATCTGGCATCTTTCAGCATAGCAGGTGCTGCTCATTGTCTTGACAGGGACATGAAGGCAACATACTGGTGCTGACGGGCGCGGTGCGGGCAGCCCGGGCAGTCGAGCGGGCAGGCCGCGGCGTCGTGACAGGCATGGTTATTGCGGCTGTGGCCTGCTTTGGCGCAGCAGTCCGCGGGGATGTCTGCATTTCGGTCATTCCCAGACGTGAAAGCCTGCAGATGCACTTGCTCAGCTTCCAGGGACGGCTCTGCTCTAGCTTGCCAAAGCTATAAGGCCCTCAAGATTGCAGGCTGGCCGAATAGCTTTGCCCATCAATCGAGGCTGTAGAGTCTGGAACATGAGCAGGGCGGCTTTGAGCTGCAGCAATTCTGAGCCATACCAAGGCGGGTCTGCACATGTCCCCTTCCCTAGCTCTTGGCAGCCAATGTCCAGAAAGGAGGAGTGCTAAGGCGAGAACTACCCACTCACCTGACCGGCCTTGGGGTGAAGAGTGGCACAGGGGTTGCCATGGGGCTGATGCAGCTGTCCAGACCATCTGCCTGCTCACGCTCAACCTCCACTTTCTGAGCAGGCCAGACTGTCACGGCGAGAAGCCCTGCCAGAATGCCCAGCAGAAGGGTGATTGCTGCGGCTGCCAAGATACCCTGAGGGTGGTCTGATGCACCCTGCATGAGAGAAAATATGTAATATCAGCATGCTGGGATGGCCAAGCATAATCATACACCCTGCTAGGATGACGTCACACCCCTTGCACAGAATGCCATTGCGATTGCTTGCATCATCGGAGATCTTGTGTAGGACTGACCCAGACTGGGGCATTTCGTGTGGGCCAGCATTAATGCTCCGCTCACTCTTGGCATGCTGCCTAGCCCAGTCACAGGGGCTCAGTTTGCAGAAGCCTGTGGCATGCAATGGAAGGCATACCTGCTTTGCTGCTGTTACCACGCTGCGCACAACGGCCGCGCTGCGCTGCGCTGAGCGCATTGTGGCTGACCTGGCCCGGAGAGCGGCTGCCTGAACAGGCACAGCTGCCTGCTGGGCTTGTTCCACAGCTGTTGACCATGTCTTGCCCGCTGTGTCGGACACCCTCCTCGACAATAAACCCAAGCGCTCCTCAGCACCTGACTTGGCCTGCTGCAGTGCACTGGAGACTCTGGTTGATACACCCCTGGTGTTGGCTTGCACCTCAGCCTGGACCTGCTTCGCTGCTGCAGAGGCCTTGTGCACGGCTGTGTCTGTGCCTTCCCTGACCGTCTCTGCTGCCTTCTGGGCCTGTTCCACTGCTACCTTGCCTTCCATGGTGACCTGCATCTGCAGGCGCTCAGCAAGGGGATCATGGACATCTTTGCTGCTTCTAGCATCGCACCAACTACCGCCTTGACAGGGAATTACAATACAGGATCGTCATGCAGCCATTGCTGGATCATATTGCAATAGCCGAGACATAGCAGCATGAAATGCACCTGCTTCTTTGCAGCTGAGGCTGTCTCAGCCAGGGACGGAGGTGCAGGTGCAGGAGCAGCCTGGATCTTGGGTGCTAGACTGCCTGTTTTCGGCTCCTCCGCAGGCTTTGATTTGGGCATCAGGGTGTCAACCACCTTGTGCACGAACGCCTCGCCTGCGTCAGTCGCCTGCACGCAGCTGAGCACACTTGGCGCTCACACACTGTCTTGCTGCCATGTGCAGACAAGGACAGGCTGACAGGCATTGAAGAGTTCCCGGTCACGCGGCAGGAAATGCCTGAGCAAGTCTGAGAAAGGCAAACAAATGGGCGATAAGCAGTGCTGTTGCCACCTGCCTTGCCTGACTCACCTCGTGCATTTCGGCGCCGTTTTCATGATGCCAGCACTGCATGGACTAGTTACAGGACTCATAGGGACAAGACTGGTCCCACTTGAGGAATGTCCTGACAGATAAGGTCTGGTCTCAGACCTTCTGCAGAGCGCTGCTGGCTTTGGCCTTGGGCGGCTGCAGGGACTGCGGCAGCCGGTCAATGACTGAAGGGGGCAGGCGGGCAGCTGTCTGGGCCCACCAGGCAGACACCGTGCCCAGGAGCCTGTCTAGGTGCGGGGTGGGCGGCGGCGGGCTTGGCTTTCTCAGAATACCAAAGGAAGCTCCTGGCACCACAATCTCACATCACTCGTGATACAGTGCTGCAACAGCCATGATTGACGGTGCACACGCCTGCCTAGTGGTGAAAGAACGACCAGGACATTGATAGGCATACAGGCATCACTATATCCTAGGCTGTGCCTGCCATGCCAGCACATGTACTGAGAGCAGGTTCAGACAGGGCATACAGCAACTATACAAAATACAGTAGGGCTCACCCTGGCCATCTTGATGCAAGATGCTGTTGAGCATGCTGTTGAAGGGCTTGCCCTGCTCTTCTGCGGGCTTCCAGATCAGCTTCTGAGCATGAGTCCATGGGTGCCCACGAGGCAGCACTGCAGCTGAGGACGTCAGATGTCTGGCCTGAACAAGCCACTTCACCCATCACTCCCTTTTTAGGACTGCTTATGTTCCGATGGATACCCTAGTTCTGGAGTGGCAATGTGGCAAAGCTTCACAACAGACAGCAGATGCCCTGCTGGGGCATGCACCTGACCTCGCACTCTTGTTTAGGAGCATTGCAGTGAGACTCATGCATGATGCATGCATCATGGGAGGTGCTATGGCGCACCTTGTGGGGCGCTGTGGGCAGAATGTGCCCATTGAAGTTGGGCACTAGGGCCATCAAACTAGGCACCAAGAGCACTGCAGCCAAGGTTGCCAGAACAAGCAGCAGCTGGATGAGTGACCAGTAGCTGCTGTCCCCTGCGGGCGCCTTGGCCTGCACAAGGCAAGGTGGTTATCTCAGTACCAAAGAGTGCCCATGAGCAGAGAAGGTTCAGTCATATGGGCAGCACTGGAGTTGGAGCAGAGTTGCGCACACGGTGTAAGCAAAGGCTTTGCAGGCAGCTCATGTGTCACCAAGGATCTGCATGTGGCATGTTGCTGACCTGACGGCGTGATGCGGCCCCAAATAGTGAGTAGTAAATAGAGCGTACCTGTGCATGGCGCTTCTGAGCGCCTTTGATGACCGGAGTCAGCTGCATAGGCTGCGGTAGCCTGGCAAAAGGCGTCGCCACAGCCTTTGTCCGGTCACCCTGCACAGGACCCTAGTCACTCTGAGCTCAATAGCACTGGTGCATGCGCGCTGCTTTGTCGTGTTCCATCCTCATGCAAATGATCAGTCCTCTGCATGTGAGCGCTACGCAGGAAAAAGAACAGATGCAGCACATGGAGAATGGCGCATAAGGCAAGCGAATAGCAGCAGGATAGCAGGCAGGCTGCATCGTGACGCTGAACGCAGGGACATGATAATCATACCTCTGCATGGGAGCTGTGCGCTGAACTCATGACTGGCGTCAGAGGCGCAGGCTCGTTCAGTCTCACAAAGGGTGTCACGGCCTCCGTAGTAACATGAGCCTGAACGGAATGTATACCCTCAGCACCGCCCATCCTGGCGGCTCTGAATGGCCTACCAGATCAGGAATCGTGCTGTCGCCTTGTCACACAGTGGTATAACAGCAGGATAGACCCAGAGCATGAGTGCTGACTTGTAATAGGAATGGGTGTGGGTGCCATCACAGCAGAGTCACTTACTGGCGGAGCCGCAGCTTCAATAGAGGGCGGAGGTAGGGTGAACTCTGCTGTGTCCTGAACTTCAATGGGGCTTGCAAAGGCGCCCTCAGCCCTCTGCACCTACAGCACATGGTCATGACTGGTCATAGATGCCTGTGATGTGATGTGGCATGCCAGGCAACATGTGGAACACTTTGCATTACCTGCCCCTCTGGACAGAGACCCTTATATGGATGATGAGAGAATGGGCTGGCACATGTGCCCTGTAGCATGTACATAAGCAAAGAAGGCAGTGCATGTAAGAAGACTGCATGGTCTGCAGTGGGTAAGCCCGCCACATTCTCATCAGAATGCTCACCAGTAGGGTTTCCACGCTGGCAGGGCGGGGGGTCTCTTGGCCCTCCAGCCACTTCTCGGAGGCAGTGCGAGCAAGCCAGTGCTTGGATCGGGTGCTGGAGGGGGAACCTGCCTCGTCAGCACCGCCGCCCGGCGCCTGCCGGGGCGTTGCCAGGACAGGCGCGCCGTCTGCCGAGCGCGCAAACCTGCTGCGCGCGTCTCCGGCGCTCCCTTCCGCGGTGCGCATGGGTGTCTCCCCCGGCTCAAGGATTGTCTCCATCTTGCGCTCCCGCAGCGCATTGCACTCGCGCTCGAAGGACGAGCCCTCCCGAGCCGTGATGTCGCTTGTGTGGCTCAGCTGCGCGGCATCGACATGTATTCAACAGCAGAGCATGCGGTCAGCAGTCATCCTGGGCCTAGTACATATGCTCGTCATTATGCAGCGCTATCTACTTCTTGTCCACTTAATACGCTGCACATCAGCATTGCCTAGAGTTGCAGACGCTGGGGGGTTGACATTGACATCAGGAGGCTGCTTCGAGCTCCAAGTAGTTGTTGCAGTGCAGGTGGAGCATCTCACCAGGCTGGCCAGGCTGTCTGCGGAGCCGCTGCGCTGGATGCGGAAGCTGCGCGGGAAGGTTTCCGCGCTGTACGAGTCTGGCGTCCCGCTCTCCTCGGGCACCGCCTCGGGCGTTCCCTGCACCAGCGGGCTCGCCCCTGGAGCGCTGCGCCGCCTCTGCGCACCCGCAGACCCTAGCGCCTCGCCCCCCGACAGGCTGGATGCCCTGCAAGCGTCCTTCCTCTTTTACCCCAGACATCACAGCGCCATTCCCTGGTCCTAAGCACGAAACAGAGATACCTTCCGGTGCACGCCTGCCCCTTTAGAATAGCCTCAAGCCCACTATCTGGTGCAAGTCAGCATGTGAGACGTGACTAGACATTAGCAGGTACATTTTGCTGCACGCCAGCTCTCCCAGATCAGTTTCCCAGCCACTACACTTGCACATCAGCCTGAGAGATGCTCCTGGGCAAGAGGTGTGCATGGTGGTAGTCCTCTCTGCGAGAGCATGAAGCACCGCCCTTGCATGCCTGTGGAGCCAGTGCAGCACACCTGCTTGAGCTTGGAGAAGGGGTTCCATGGAAGGCTGTGTTGGCAACCCTCTGGCGCCAGGACGCGCTGTCCTCCGCTGCAGGCTGTGTGCTGATCTGTGTCCCTGCAGCACACTGCACGCGTCATGCATGCAGGCTGACTGGACTGCTGCCCAAGAGTACCCCTTCACAGGCACAATGTCCTGTTGTCTGTAGCAAGCATTCCAAAAACAGAGGTTTCCCATGCAGCTTGGCCTGCTGCACCCCTAAGACCCATCCTGGCCTGTCAGGCATATGTACTGAGGGCTCAAAGGTTGAAATAGTTGAGACAGGCTCTGATCTCTCTGGACACACCACACGTATGGGTCAACATACTGAGATTAGCAGCGGCTTGCCTGTCCAATTCAGCGCCATATCAGCTGGCTGCGGGCTTGGGCTGTCCAAGCCCACGTCTGTCTGGGCCTGCAGAGTACAAGCGTACAAGTAATTTAAGAGCAATCATGATATAGCAATCCTGGCTATCAGTATGGCATGCGGCAGAGAATGGCTTCTGCCCAAGGCGTTGAAGAATACTTGCCTGGTCGTCCAGCAGCTTCTCAATCCTCCCAACAGCATCCCAGCTGGACTTCACTTCCTGAAGGCTTACTTCTGGTGTGGACAGCCACACGTTCTCCTCCTCTCTGCCACCGGCATCTGCACCGTGAAACCTAGATATAGGGAAGCGTCGTTCAATGCTTCGCCAGGGCAGAGATGGCAAGGTGTACTGGATCAGCGTTACGGACTGTGAAGGAACGGTAGGATCAGAAGACAATTCCTGTTCCTTCGAGAGGCATATGATGACGCACCGGCCATTACGTTCGTCACTGATCCTCCCGAGATATTGCTGTGCGTACTCAACCGGCGTATGAAGCTCCGAGCTCCAGGAGTCCTCTGCGATGGCCTTTCACCGAAGGGATTGCTGCGAGGAGAGTAGGGCTTGTTCCACGAACCAGCAGGCAGCTCAGTCAGGTCCTTTAGAGCGGTGTCACTCTCGGGTGTGCTCTCCCGGAAGAATAGGCTGTTGGGGCTCAGGTTCTCGTCCCCCTCGTCTGACCTGAAAGCCATCCGTCTAGGCGTGTTTGGAACTGGCATTATCAAAGTTCTTCTGGCAACTAGTCATGGTATGCACTTTTGTCGCAAACGCTGACGGCTGGGACGTGCCTACTCTCTGGATGATTAGACCCCGAAAGGGATATATGAATGAGACATCCAAAACGTGGGAAAGGGCAAGTAACAATTGATGACAGCCAGATGGTTCACGATGCAGTGCTAAATACCTGTAGAGGTCAAATGTAGGGTTGAGTGCCTTCTTGAAGGCAGTCGTGTCGCCTTCCAAGGCCCAGGCAGAATCAGATGTTTGCCCACTACTTGCTTTCTGCTCCTCCCGAGCTGTTGTCCCGTCAACAAGAGAAGCCATGCCGTCCAAGGGCGTCCATGCACAGCTCACAAAGGAGGAAGACGTCTTGCCGAGAGCACAGAGATGTGGAACACCTGGCTGGTGGCCAGCTGCGTCGAAATTGAATATCGCGGGGGGACCCCAGACGGTTCCTAGCGGGGGAACCTTTGCACACTCATAGGAGCTGTGCCCTTCAAGGCTGATAAGCTGCTGAAGTGAAGCAAGCAAATTGCATTTACCCAGCACTGACGGTCAAGGCTCGTTTCGGTCCCAATAGCATTTGTGCAAGAGCCCCTCAAAGCCAACGTGCCCTGCAACTCTAGACCCATCAGACCACAAGACAGGCAGAGACTCCCATTGCCTTGGAAAGTCTGTCTGCGGGAGGCTGGCTATTGCACTGTGCGGGGTGCCACCTACCTTCGTGTTCGGATGCGTCTGGCAAAGACTGCAGCGCAGTGATCGGACCTTCATCACTCACCATATTGGGAAACAGCAGTGTGCTGCTCTCACCCTGAAATGGCGGAGTGGCAGCTAGCATATGACAGCTCAGCTGTACAAAGGTGTGTGCCGATCCTGGCTCTCCTGACAGCGAGGCTGCATTCCCTACATCAGGAGCACACACGAAACATGCAGCACTGATTTGCGTTGAAACCCTTGCGAGTCTTTCGCAGGTCGGGGCCGCCATCGAACAACAGCGGGGTCGAATGGTACAACACAGGCAGCACAGCAGACTTCACATCTGCCTCCAGTCATGACTTCTCATACAACAACATGCCAGGCTACAACATGGCGGGTGCAAATGGGACGTTCGAGGATGAGGCACCGCTGCTGGAAGGTACCACTCCACACATGCAGTCCTCTGCATCACCCAACAGCTCTCCGCATATAACGCTCCACAAGGCTGTGATCCTGCAGCTGGCTACCAGGTTTGTAAATGCACATGCAAGTACTGAGGCAGAGCTTCTTCACGCATCCCTCCTGGCATCACCACAGGACTTCAGAGATGCATAGCTTGAGTCTCCAGCAGCCGTATTAAACCGACAATGTCCTTGCTATTGTTAGTTGACTGAGCTGTATTGTGGATGGTGCAGAGCTGGGAATAGACCTGCAAGGCATCCTCAAGCGCTCCATAGCAATCCTCCTGCTGCGCCTGAAGAGCGATTCCCTCACAGAGCTGGACATGGGCGGTCCTCTGCTCTTCACCACCCTCTTCAGTGCAGTGCACCTCCTGGTGAGGCACCACCTTGCATTGCCTGCAGCCCTGTGTGCAAACCTTCCCTGCCTAAGGAACTACACACTACACCACAAGGCTTGCAGTGCACTTGCTGAAGTCGCACACTATCTTGGTCAGGCACTCTTGCAGGGCTTGTCCAAGATACTGCAGCTTCTGCAAGTCATTCGAGGAGTGGTGTCAGCATGTTGATGCATGGACGTCCGAAGCTATGCTGTCATGATACGGACAGTGCTCCAGCCCCTCAGAAGGATTTGCTCATAAATCCATGAATGGCCTGCAGACGGGGAAGCTGCACTTTGGAGTGGTGCTGGGATGGTCGGTGGTGGGCAGCGCAGCGGTCTGGTTCGTGGTCAGCAATTTGGCGGGTCAGGGGGCGCATCACCCGGGCGGCCCGCCCGGCATCTACGACTGCTGCTGCCTGCTGGGCTACTGCATGCTGCCCATGCTGGCGCAGGCCCTGCTCTCCATCCTTGTCCCCAAGTGAGTCTAGTACACTCCTTTCTGCCTCTAGACATGATAAGTGTCTGTGGTTCATTGTGTATGCCTGATTTCGCGTGTTCACAGGGCTTGCACACTTTCATCAGAGCAGGCTTTATAGAGCCACATGTGCTTACATAATGGATTTGTGATAGGCCGGCAGCACCGCAGGCTGGTGAGCTTTTTGGGGCGTGCTTGATCATGTAATCAACTAGCATTGTGGATTGCCTGAGAGGAGCGGAATTGCCTCTCTGATGTGCGCAGCAGAGGTGCTTGTATTTGCACAATTATTAGATACTCAGCGCGTTGTTGCTGCTACAGGGGAGCGCTGACAGTGACATCGGCAGTGCTGGCAGTGCTTTGGAGCGGGTATACAGCAGCTAAGCTTTTCAGCAGGCGGTCACAGATGCTGGAAGAGCACATTTACCTGATTCTGTACCCCTGCTTACTCATGTACTCTGCCTTTGCTCTCCTGACCATCTACTGAGCTCATGGCTGTGCATGTGCCACAGTACATGCATGTACAGGCAGGTCTCGCAGAGCCCTAGATAGAGCAGCCTCTGTGGCCTGAGCAACGGGAGCATCTGTTACAGATCGGGGTCCCCTTAGGAGTATAGAGAAGTGCTGTAGGATACTTGTAGAGCAACATGCATGAGCAGGCTGGAGTGTGACTCTTTAGGTTTCAGGGTGTGGCCAGACAATGCTTAGGATCCTGCCGTTGAGGAAATACTCTCTTTAGCCAGATGGAATTGGTCAGGCTCACAGACCACCGTGTGGGTTCACTTTCAAAATGCAGCCTTGCGAGAAAGCCTTACAAACTGTTCACTGCTGATGTGCACATAGCCACACCTGACTGCATCGCTGAATGAGCAATCCAAACCATGGGACTAGCAAAGCGTGCTTGGATCAAAACCCCAAGTCTTTCTTCCCTGTTTGCTGGCACCCAGTCTGGCTGCACATGCATGCATACTGCACATATTCTGCTGGTAGAATGCAGGCCGTGTTCATCCAAAGCTTGTTGATACGCAGTAACACACATTCTGCACGCGACGCTCTTGGAAAATACACACGCTTGCTTGATGATATGGCAATGAGGAGACAGCTGTTGAGGTGATGACAAAATGTGATGGGCCGCGCACACCAAAATCAGCTCGCTCATCTGTTGAGCGCAACAACACAGCCAGCCAGGTCCATCAGGTATACATCCACTAATAGAGCTGCACATTATCCACTACGCTAAACCCAGGTGTCCTAGATCCTTCACACAGGTCCAGGCAAGCCAAAGAATGCTGATAAAGTATGGTCAGTGATATTTAAAGACCCAAGCCGTCTTCAGGCTATTCAAAACATCCGAAGCAGGCCTAGGGCCGGTGGATGGGAGAACTGCGGCACAACAAGAGACTGGTAGTTGCACCCTGAGGAGATGCAGTGCTGATCTCCAGTCCAAGGCTTTTGGCATGGGCAGGCCAGCATGCAGCCGGCACAAGCTGACAGCGTACCATCTCTCGTGCCTTTGATTGATCAACGGCAGCTCATGGTGTACAGTCAAGCAGTCTGCAAGCTCCTCTTCCTGGAGATCTTCACTGTCCCAAGTTGAGGGCAGGCGCAGGGGAAAGCCCCAGCTGCCCGGACTGGGCAGGGGATATGCAGCCTCACTTCCTGCCCCTGATGTGTGCTGGGAGCTCCCCGCTCCCCACAATGGAGATCTCCGCCAGCTCAGTGTTGGCGGAGTGTGCTCGGCCCATGCTCAGGGCGGCTGCGCTGGGGGGACCCGGGGCATCCAGCTTGCCTGAGCCCGGCCGCCGGGGGGTCTGCGGGGGCTCCACCACATGCACCCTCTGCTCCCTCAGCTTGCCCTCGACCTGCCTCAGATTCTCCGCTGCACAGCAGACAGGTCCCGCTCAGCCATGCTCTGCTCAGTAAAGGGTCATGGATGCATGCCTGAGACTGCTGCAGCCATGGCTACACAATTGAGGTGTTTGCAGCACCAACAGACTAGTACATCATTTCCTTTAAGCATTAGAGCAAGCAGATCTGCTCCCGGTGCATATGTGCATCGCTTAAAAGCTGCAGGAGTGCAGGAACAGCAGCAGTGCTCACCTATCATGCTGCTGTCGGGCTGCAGCGCAAGAGCGCGCTTATAGCAATTTCGGGCCTTGAACCAGTTCTGGTTAATGTCCTTGTACCAGTGGCCCAGCCACGCACATGCATCCGCCTGAACAGCAACACCATTATTTACATGATGCATCACAGCACATTTGCAAATTTCCATATAAAACATCACGAGCATGCCTGCCTTATGGCTGACCGTCATCTCTACAGGTACATGCAGTAGTCACTCCCAGCATGTTCCCAAGCAGAGATGCTGGGAACATGCCGCGTTTGATCTACAGCATGTTCCCTAGCAGAGGTGTCGCAGCATTGGTCTGACTATGCAGAGGAGGCAGCTACCAATACACACACATACGAGGACAGAGATGCACCCACCTGTGAGTCACACTCCTCCTTGGAAGCGGCCTCGAAGTGGGCGCGCGCCATGGTGGGGTCGTCGCGCATGTTGCCTCCCATGGTCCACAGGATGCGGCCCAGCTTGTAGTGGTGCTCCGCCAGCTCGGCCTCCGTCACCGCGCAGCCTTCTCGGCTGGCCTCCTTCAGCGCCTTCTCCAGATGGTCCTTCGCCATCTGCAGGCAGATCACGCATCTTCAAGCTGATGCAGGGACAGGACGAGTGCATACATGCAGCACATGCTTGCGCAAGCACAGTCATTTCTTCCTGTGATACCCTCCACGGGAAACCTTCCCGGCTGGCTTCCTTCAGCGCCTTCTCCAGATGGTCCTTGGCCGTCTGCAAATGGGGCCATAAGATCAGGTGACTTTGCGGTGCAGAATGACCCACGATCGACAGCTGGCAGCTCTGACACATCGCTGTATTAGATGTGTACAGATAATCTTAAGCACTGGCCGTGACCCCTTCACTGGGACTGGTCCTGACGATTCATGAAAATCTGCAGGTTGGCCAGAATCTGGTTGGTCAGTCAGGCTTCTACCCAGGAAAGCTCTGGTTGTGTGCACCTCAGCTCCCAAACATCAGGCACCGGTTGCAGAAATTCAGGAGCCTATGTTGGTTAGTACAGCCGAGGAAGTGGCCAAGGGGCATGCAGGAGGGATCAGCACAAGTAGAGGATGTACATACCTCGTCACACATTCTGTCAACAAAGGAGCCAAAATGGGCAACGTGGTACACACAAAGCTCAAGTGGCACAGATTCCCACTGCATGGTGGAGAATGGGGTCATACGAGGGGATTTTTGCCGTACCTGCAGGTCGCCGTCCTCAAAGACGAGCCAGGCGTACTCCGAGTGCGCCCAGTGCTCCGCGGGGCGCCCGCGGCCCATGAGCGCCTTGCCGAGGATGCGCTCGTACTGCGCCTTGGCCGCCACGGTGTCGTTGCGCTCCAGCGCGATCTTGGCCAGGCCGCGCAGCGCCTGCTGCCGGATGGACACCGGCGCGCTGCCGGACAGCTCGTCAAATGCGCTGACGCCCTCCGTGACCCACCCTGCAGCAATACACCTGTCCTTACGCCAGTTCTTTCTGCAGCTGTCTGTGTGACAAGTGAAGATCTGGATCCTGTCATGAAGCTCATGGCAGTCAGGTACATCCTGATCTACACATGTGATGCGCACATCCATGCAGAGGTTCCCCTAGTACAATTCTGCTTCCACGACAATCATAAATTTAGGAGACGGGGATATGGCGGGAAATGAGCCGCTTATCCCTATGCCTGAAACAATCCATGGCAGAGAGAGCAGTACTTGGGCTAACGACAAGGGCGCACCTGCAAGGACCTTGAAGGCGTACTCGGCCTCGTCCAGGCGGCCCAGGCGGCGCAGGCAGCGCGCGGCGCACAGGCGCAGCGCCAGCGCAAAGTGCGTCAACGTCTCGCAGCCGCTGGCGCGCCGGCGCACGCTCCACTCCAGGCCGCGCACGCTGGTCTCGTAGGCAGCCGCCCACTGCCTGTTCTGGTATTGCAGCTCCGCCAGCGCCTTCCAGCCTGCTGCGCTGTCTGCTCCGCTCATGACGCCTCCCTTTAGGGTCTGCACCAGACACAAGGCTGCTTGTCCCTCGACCCCACTTCCTGGCAGCCTTGAACAGGGACACTCTTGCCTATCATGTGAGATATCATTTGAGTCAGCTTCAGCGAGAGGACGATGGTGCAGGCTCACAATTGGCCGAGAGCGCTAGCTGTCAACTTACACCATGAGCATCTCATTGCAGGTGAAGCAAATGATTCCTGAGCTTAGAAAATGTCAGACCCCTCGGTGGCATGCTACAGCATGCAATGGTACAGGCAGAACAAGAATTCCGCACCTTTGTCACTTGCAGCCGCCGGACCACGCCGGACGGGCAATCTGGCGAGGACAGAAATCGCCGTCTGAGCGCCAGCCCAACCGCAACAGCAGCTGCGGGCGTCCAGGGGAACTGGTGGGCCAGCTTGATCCCAAAGTCCTCCACCTTGGTCAGGACAGGCTTCCCGTTGGCGCCAATCCCGTTGGCTGCTTGCTCCTGCTCATGCTGTACATTGGACACCAGCTGCGCAGGAAGCAAGGCTGTCAGGAGATGACAAGACACTAGTGTCACTGGGCGGCGCACTATTGACCAGGCTTACTTCTGCGCACTCTGTAGCGGGAGACAATTGCGACTCCATCAGCCTTTGGTCGCTGCTATGTTTGAGTGAAGCCGTACAGCAGGTGCATAAAGCACATGGCCAAGCTGCACTGGGGACAGGCACGTGAGGCATGCTGCAGAGGGGATCTATGAATATAGAGAGCAAGAGCCATACCTTGTGGAGTTTCTGGACCGAGACAGAGCCGTTCAGATTCTGCGAGATGGAGTTGCCCCGGAACCAGTTGAGCTGCGTGGCCACCCGGGGCGTTCCCAGGCTGCTGCGGTGCTTTGGGGACGTCAAGGGCGATCCATTGGGGGATCTGTTTGGGGAACCCCTCCTCAAATCCGAAAACTCCTGCAGTGTAGGTGGATCTCAGCCAGCCTCGTTGCAGCAAAGGCCCTTTTGGCAGTCATCAAATTTCAATTCATTCCGCCTTCAGCTACACACCAGTCTTGCAACCTGCAGCACTGGGCATGCAGAATGCAGTCTCATACAGGGGCACGGAAGTGGCTGCGCATCTGCAGGCTGCTGCTTGACTACACCAATGGACCAGTAGACAGGAATTTCTCAAGAACAGCAGCTTCTTAAATGAGGGACTTGGAGGGGCAGTGCAGGGCTCACTGTGCTATTGTACACGGGGAGGGCGCCGCCGTAGAGCTCCTCCTGCTCCTCCAGCAGCCAGATGGCGGCCTCGAAGGGGAAGGGCGTCGTGCAGCCGCCCGCGCTGGTGGTGATCATGCGCACGCACTCGCGCAGCGCCTCCATGCGCTTCTCATTGCGCGCTGCAGACCTGCACGCAGCCTCATGCATCAGCATGCTTCACCATCGTAGTGACAGAAATTTCTGAACTGTACTTGTGGTGATCATGCGCACGCAGTTGCGCAGCGCTTTCGTGCTTCTTCTCGTTGCGGGCCGCCGACCTGCATGCAGCCTCATGCATAAGTATGCTGCCTCCAGCACCGTAAGGACAGGGACTGCCCTGGGTATGCGCTGGCGGAGATCATGCGCACGCACTGGCTCAGCGCATCCACGCACGTTTCATTCGGGCTGCAGACCTGCTTCATGCCTGATACAGGGATCGTGGGTCTGCAATTGCGCAGTGCCTCCCTTTTCAAGTTCTACTGGTCGAGAGCGCGGCATCCAGCACTGACAAGCAAATGGTTGCCTCTGGAGGTGACACAGAGTGACGGTGCGCTACCACACTCATTCTAAATGTGAATCTGCCAGGATCACGGAGCCTGGTAGGCGTTGTCTCCTGTTGCATGCCTGGTCAAGGACAATTGGTGCCTGAGGGTATCACTGAAGAGGGATGCAGCGCTGCCTGGCAACACCTGAACCCTCTTCAGTGTCGTCCTCAGGAATGCGTGCATCACAAGGGGGGGTGTGGGTGCGCGGGTCAGCCCGCACCTGGGAGGGAAGGCCTTCAAGCGCGAGAGGTAGCGCTGCACATGCGCCTCGTGGAAGCGCACATAGCGCGGGCTGGGCATGGTGCGCCCCACAATCTCCTTCAGCGTGTCTGCGAGGCCACCTTTCTCCAGTTCCTGCTCCTCTGCTCGCTCTGCATCCACATCCAGCCGCACCCCTGCACAAGCAAGCTAGGCCGTCAAGCAGAGGATGCCTTCAAGTCTGATGCTTTCGTAAGAGATGTGGGCCAGTCCATTCCTGAGCGCCTGCCAGGCTGTCTTGTCACACGAGCCCCCGCCTCCTGCTCCTTCATTCGCAGTCAGCTGCGCCTGTGCAAGGGCGTCAGGTTCCCTGGCACGCAAGAGAAAACGCCAGTCCAAATGCCTCGCACTTGCTGCTGTATGGCCAGTGTGCTGACTCAGCACCTTGACGTGCTTGGGTAAAGGACAAGACTTCTGCAAACTGCGCAGTTTTCTTGCGTATGAAAAGCTGTACCTGAGATACTCCTGGTGATCCTGCCAAACTGCTTCTCCTGCTCCTGGACTGCCTTTTGTACACGGGACTCCTGGGCCATCCTCTCTACCTTTATCTGCAAATCAGCACAACACTGCATGCCTCAGTCTCTGAGCTGACGCTGACTGCTGCACAATGTCACTAATGCTTGAGCATTCAGCAAGGGTGACCCAAGAACAGGGGGTCGAAGAGCGCAAGACCATGGGAATACAGGAGGCAGGAGGAGGGGAGTTCAGAGGCAAGGTGCTTCAGCAGCACACCTGTATGTCTGCTAGGAAGCAGAGGGCTTCCAGTTGCTGCTCTGCTGAGAGCTCCTGTTCGAGCAGCTCTTTCAGGTGGTTCTCCGCTATGTCCAGGTATCCAGCCTTGTCATAGGAATCTGATATCCTCCACAAGTACTCCCTCTGCTTCTCCTGCAGCCCCTGCTCTTTCGCAAGCTCCAGCTGCACGAGTGACATCCGTTGCTCAATGTACGAAGACTCAGCTCAGACACTGCAGTGTATCCCTACAGCATGCGCTGTGCATTACAGCGCAGCGTCTGCCATGCTCAAGGATGACACGCGACCATGTCACTGCAAAAGAGGCCGAGGTGAAGCACTCACGAGCTTCTCATAGGTCTCTGCCGCTTCCACAACGTCTCCCATGTTGAGTTGCAGGGCAGCCATGCTTTCCCAGGCTGGAAGGGCTGTGGGATCCAGGCCAATGGCCTGGTGCAGCTCCTCCGAGGCGTGGTGGTCGTCTCCAGAGTACATCGCCGCCCGTCCGCATATTCTGCAAGTCACGCACAACGCTTCACGGCGGGTCTTGCGCCTAAAGGGAGCTGCTGGGCACCTGGAGCCACAACTGGTCAAAGGACTTCTCCTGCCCAGCGGGGCTCGCAACGGGGCTCGCACATCCTACATTACTTCAGCACTAGGATATATACAGCCAAGGCGCTGCGCAAGCTACCCAGCTGGACATGCCCAGCTTCCTAGTCATCATCGAGAGGGTTAGGATGGATTATAGGCCAACACAGCAACGAACTCATGATGCAATCCTATCCTGTTCTACAGTCGTGATGTATCTCTAACACCTCCCACATGATGGTAGCCGTATGCTACCCAGCAGATGGGCAAGGGAAAGGCAAGAGACAGGGCAATGTAGTGCAGTCTCATGGCCCCCATCGAAGCAGAACTTGCTGTGATATATAAGAATATGAACATGAATACGGCTGACAGTGTCACATTGGCATGAGAACACACATGTGTGCGTCATACGATGGGCCTGCTGCCTTGGCCAGTTCCTGCGCCGCTGCAAAATCCCCGTCCCTAAGGCGCTGCTCAGCTTGCTGCAGTTTGTCGCCCATGGCTGCAAGCTGTGCATACTTTCGCGTATCGCTTCGCTCTTTGCACTGTTTCACATAGAAAGCAAGCCTAACTCCATCATAGGGTCCCCCCGCTCAGGTCCCCCAGACCAAGCTCTTTATGAGAACGTATGCTCACGCCAGCATGATGCCCCCATTGACATCATATACAGCGTCCTGATTTGCCTGCAAGCTCCCTAAGATTGGAGAGCTCCGGCAACTGGTGGTCCAGTTGCATTCTCTTTGCTGTGTCTGACGGCATGGCGCCCCTCAAAATCTACTGGGGTGGTTCATCGCCGTTCGCGTGGAGGTTGGTTGCATGTCTGGAGGAAAGAGGAATCCCATACCAAGCGGAGCTCCTGGATGTCTCCAAGAGTAAGGACCTTCCGCACCATGGTCTCTTCTCGATGGGAAGCTCTTCCCTAAAACAAGAATGTCTTGTACCTTCTGGCGCACCTTATTGGAGCCATTTACCAACTTATGCGAGTTCACCGTATCGTGGGGTTGATCATTTGGCAAGGTACCCACCGCCGGTATTACGAGACATGCTTCGACGGAAGGTGACTGCCAGTGTATATGGCAGTGGCAGAAGTAGCGAGGTAGCAAGTCACGTGCAACATCACCCGTTTGAAGTCCCTATTGTGCTTGGCTCGCTGAGACGTTGAGCCTTTTATGCTCAGTTTGCAGAGGGGCATCAGTGGGCTTAGGTGATGGCATTTGATCTTCATGGTCGGCTGTCCATCTTGACGTGGGATTATACTGCTGTAAACAAGAGCCGTAGAAAAGTATTGAGTGTAGCGCAGAGTTTTCCGAGAGCCTGGATGCTCCCCCTCACAGCTCCTGTCATGCTGCAGAGGAGCACAAGGAGCCTGAGTACCTGGCACTGAACCCTCGCGGCCAGCTGCCTATCCTGATTGACGGGGACGTTGTCATATGCGAGAGCCTGGCTGCCCTGCTGTACCTGGACGAAGCCTACCCTGAGCACCCACTGCTGCCCAGCGAGAAAAAGGAGCGCGCCCTGGTAAGCGCGGGTACTGTGCATGAGGCATATCCTGATGGATTCGCTGTTCATCATATCACACATAGTATTGTTTTCGAGCGCCCATACTGACCTGCAACGCTGCCCATGCGCGCAGGTGTACCAGCGTGCTGTGGAAAGCTCCAATATGCAGGACAAGGCATTGCGAGTGATCCACCTGAAGGTAGGGGCATTGTCTGGCCCTCTTGTCTCATTCCTCTCATAGACAAGACCTCCTTGCTTTGCTAGGTTGCCCAGACTGCCTGAAATCCTTCCGCAATGAATATGTTGTGAGGAGATGTAGACTGCACCCGCCTGGCAGGATGCATGTGATGTATGGCAGAGTGGCTAAGCAGAGGCGGTGTGCCGTGCAGCGCTCAGACCCAGCTCCTGCTGACATGCAGAAGGCCACGGAAGCCCTCCAGGTATGCTCCTTCGTTGTTGAACCACCTGAGGCAAGTTGCCAGGCATGCGCTGTTCAGAATTGCTTGCAAGGCGTCCAGCAACAGTGTCGCCAGCTGTTACCCCCAGCAAACTTTGGGCTTTCCAATGTTACGCAGTCTTAAGGCTACTGCATCCGGCAGCTTGCAGTTAGGGGGTTAGGGCGGGCTGTTGAACAAGAGATCAGGGGAACAAACAGCATTTCTGTTCTCGTGCAGGACGAGCTGAAACTGTGGGACAGCCACACTCAGGGCGGCTTTGTGGCTGGCTCCAAATTTACCCTTGCAGGCATGTGCCCTCACCAGCTGATCCCTATAGGTCAAATGCTCAGATCAGGCCCTGCTGATGAGGCCTATCACATGCCATTGTAAGGTGCACGCTTGGCCCCTGATAAAGGGCCTGACTATTGCTGGACAGCGTCCCCAGCGTGATGCTGAAATCTTCAGGGCAGGGCTGGAACTGTGGTGTGGCCTGCAGACGCGGCTGTCGGTCCCATGGTGGTGGCATTGAGGCGGTATGGTGCATCTTTGAAGGACTACCCCAGCCTGGCAAAATATGATGAGACCATCAGGGTGAGTGACCCTCTCACTGGGCTCTGGCAGAACTTCAACCCTGGTCCTCTGCTCAGAGAGGCTGAGTCAGAGCTTCCAATGCTTCAGCGTTAGTGTGGCTTTGCAGACAAGGTTGGACAAAGTCTTGACACTGTCATGTGTGGGTGGAGCAATAGTCCTGCATCCTGAGGAGGCACAAGCATTGGTTTGCTGCATGCAGGCTCGGCCCGCTTTCCAGAAGACTTACCCACCTAAGTGGAAGGACACCCCCGACCTGGAATGGCTCAGCGACGTATGATCAGCTGCAACATCAATTGCTGACATTGCGGCAGCTCGCGGGACGTAAGGAATGTAAAATGCTGTCAGCTGAATCAGGTTCCTCACTTTGCAGACTGCAAATGGAGTTCTGGCAGCATCTGTAGACATGTGGCAGAGAAGCATGCAGGCATGTCAATGCTGATTAAGCCCAATTCAGTGCGCAAGACCAGGCCTAATCCTGCTCAATGCTTTAGCGATGTTGTCATGCAGCCGCAAACTCTTGAGATGCATCTCATCGGCAAGACATTCACCATCCTGGCATCACTCTTGACAAGGTCCAGTGTACATGCTACTCCTATAAATCGACCTTCGCCCCTCTGTGAGGTCAATCAAGTCTTCACTGCAGTCGCAAAAGAGGCATCCTCAACGCAAACACTCGCTGCAGAGATGACGGCGATCTGCTGGGCCACAACTTCCCACAGACATAAGGTGGCTGTTTGCCTGCCGGCCTTGTGAAAGAGCAATGCTGAGTTTCAGTGAAGATGTGTGAGTGGTGTTGCCCAGCTCCTGTGTGGTGCCAAGACACACTCATGCCAGCCGCTGAGGCAGCTGCTTGGGACATTGGCTGACAGTGTGAAGGGCTTATGAGGGAGCTCCCAAGTATGCTGCTAATCTCAGCAGGTCGCTGAACACTCCTCCAGCAGTCACCTCAGCACCCGCACCGGGGCCCCTGTCATTCACCCAAACAATCTCAGGCATACACCATCAGCTTGACCCTCATGCACAGCTTCAGCTCACATACAGGTTTGGAGCATCTAGCCGGTCGCGTTTTGCATGCAGCCAGCTGAAATGAGACGCCCAGCCGCCTCATTCACGAGGCGATATTGCAGTGCTTGCAGGGACAAGGCACAGGTCACCTCACACTGGAAAGAATGTGTTGAGGGGTGATGGGGTGTACCTGATGATGAGGGGTTGCTGGTGGTACCGCTGCGTGGTGAAGGCTATGATGTTGTCAGAGCCCTGCAGCTGTGCAAAAGGGTGCGAGCTGGGATACCTCTTGAGCTCCACGCTGCCATTGCCTGCTTGGCAGTCGACAACACCTGCACAAGCGTTAGGATATCTTAGCCCAGGACTGCGGGGGCCATTACAGCGTTGTATCCAAAAGGCCCGCAGGCAGGTCCTTTGCTGCCATACCTTGCTCAAAGAGTAGGTGGGGTAAGGCTGAGGCATGCAGGTTGCTCATTATAGGTGATTGCGCTGCCTATGCGCGGGCAAATGGCCGAATCAATATGTAACAGGTACTCTGCTTTGCATGAGCAGCCTGGGTGAGACAGCTTTCAGTCTTGTGCTCTGCATTTCTGGCACTGTCAACTGGTACCTACCTACAAATCTCAAGCAGTCTCCTGCAGCAGTGGCCTCATCCAACTGCTGGGCCATGAGGCCGTCAAACTCTGGCAGGCGCGCCATGAACTCGTCTGCGGAGGCGATGCTCTGCAGCGGCTCAGGCACCAGGCTGTGCACTGGGACGCTCGAGAGCTCTGTCATCATGCCCGTCTCCCTGCACATGACATTCTGACCTTGAAAACTCATAACCCAGACAATGAAAGGCTGTGTCATCATGCCTATCTCGCTGGGCCACAAGGGCCTCCCCTTCATGACTGAAGTCATGATACCAGCTGGCTGGCTTAGAGATGTGACAAGGCTCCCTTTATCAAGCGGTCTCATGGGGAATCTTAGCAAGGCAGCTGGCTGTAGACAGATGACTGCTCCATGGACACAGTCTTAAGCCATTTGGCAATTCCGCTCAACAAACACGTGCAGCAAGGCATGGCACAGATGTGTCTATATTGCCCGAAAGAGATCTGAGGGCGTGCTACAGAGTTGAAGCAAGGCGGAAGATACTCACCTTGCAAGGATGGTGACCTTCCTGGCAACATCCATGCCCGCCAGGTCATCTCGGGGGTCTGGCTCCGTGTACCCTAGCTCCTTTGCCTGCACGCAGGTAAGAGGCAGCGTCAAGAGATTAATCGGGCTGTCTCAGGCAGCCAAATACTGATTACAGCTGTGACTGGTCAGCGCAGCATTTTATGAAAGTCCGTGAGTTGTCCTGGCGGCAGATCCTGCATACGGCATGCAAGCAGAAGATGACAGCCTGCCAGCTGCTTCATTGTCTGTTGTGCAGCGAGTAAAGGGGGTTGTGCTTGTGACTTTGTACCTGGGATACAATGGATGAGAAGGTGGTTCCCGGCTGGAAGTTGTTGAAGATGTAGGAGAGGGTCCCGCTGAAGATGCCCTCCACCTTCAGGATCTTGTCTCCCGTCTCGATCAGATGGCGCAGGGTTGCAATGACTGGGAGACCCGCTCCCACAGTGGCCTGCACACACAAATGATTATCTGCCACATTGCTCAGAGATTCTGCAGTCATGGGAGCTGCATGCATGCACAGGCAGGGGGAGGCAGGCCTCAGTGGTTTGAGTGCAATGTTCTGTCGTCAGCGGGTCATCAGACAAACTGTGAAAAGAGTGTGTTCATCCTCGGCCTCGCCTCCCCTCAACCTTGTATGCTCTGGGCTTATTGTTTGTGCGCAGTGACAATACCATCCCCAAATGCAGCAGCGCAGCATCTGATGCTGAGAGTGCTGGCGCAGTACTAGATTTTCTCATCACCCTCAAATATGTCACGCTCAGATATAGCAGCACGCGTCTGTCTCTTGCAGACCCTACTTGCGCAGTCATTCGGTCTACACCTCCTACTCATGACGACATCATCAATCAAGGATCAGAGCGTTTTGTTCGCACTGTGTGGGACGTGATACACTGCGCACCTCATAGAAGTAGTGGATGTAGGACTCCCGCTGGAATTGCCTGAGCGCCAGGTACTGCTCCAGGGGGCCGCTGTTGAGCTTCTTGTTGGGGGTGATGATGTGCAGGCCCTTCTGCATCCACTCCAGGTAGTGCGCTGCAGGGACCTCGGAGGCTGTGGAGTCCACGATGACCGAGTTGGGCACGTAGTGGTTCTTCAGATGCTCCGCAAAGGCTGTCATGTCTGCCGGCTGAGACGACCTGCAAATGTCCAGGATCCAGAATAAGACGGATTGCAATCAGAGGTGCATACATATTAGACTGCCGGTTGGAGAAGCCCCTGAGGGTGCCTCATTACATCCGACCAGTGCTCATGATGCATACACTACAATTGGGATGGAATCCGCAATGCATCCCCCGTGTGAATCCATGATGACACAGTTGGGCACAGTGTGCCTCTTCAGAACCTTCGCAAGTCAATCATGTCTGCTCTGGATCCATCTGCAGACAGCGCCATGCTGCTAATCGACAAGGTAAACAGACACAGGGTAGAGGCGCACTGCTGGAAGTGCTGCTTCCAGTTTGCAAGGTCGATGGAGGACTCGGACAGCAGCATGCGGCTTGAGGACATGATGCCCAGGATGCGCACGTCAATGTCGAAGTTGCCCCGAAGCTCCTGCACGCAAGCAACTTGGCCGGTTAGCGCATTGGGCGCAAAGAGCGAATGACAAGACCCTAACGCCACTTGACTGCTTGCAGGACAACATGCCAAGGATGCACATGTTGCATGGAGATCTGCTGATGAAGTATCCTTGCCTACACTTGTTGCGGTTTCCCTATGAAGATTCAACATTGACAGCATGGCCATCACATGCCGTCCACCTGGCACCTGCCCAGCGCTGCAAAACATTGCACATGCACACACATCAGCCTCCCGTGGGTCAACTTCCCAAGGCGGGTCTACAGCCATGTGCTGCTGCACTGCATCACAGAGGCAACATACCGTCATCTGCTGGTGTATCTGGTCCAGGAAGGTGCCACCAATGAGCCCAGGTCCCACGAGGCCAACGCCCAGAGGCAACGTGGCCAAATAGAAGCGCCCATGCACAGCGCGCAGAGCGCGCACCGAGTCCTTCTGGTCGATCAGCACCGTGATGTTGTACTCGCTGCAGCCCTGCGCGATGGACCTGCAGACACCAAGAATTTGTGAGCTGAGGCCTTGACAACCTTGCTGTTCCTGCTGAGGTCACATCCAGTGCAGGGAGGTCTCTCTGCTTGACAAGCAGGTTGGAAATGTACATGCTGTAGCCCTGGACACGGACCAGTGTATCCTGACTTGCTGTCGTGGCAACTGGCAACCAGGCACGGTCACTGGCCCGACTAACTCATGCCACAGCAATCAGACCATCAAGAGGCAGGATGGTGACGCGCATGGGGCGGACCTGATGTTGATATTGGCTTTGGCAAGGGCGGAGAACATTGTGGCAGCTACTCCTTTCCTGGCACACATCTGGTGGCCCACGGCAGCCAGCACGCAGCAGTCGTCTATCTTCTCGACCTTGCTGATGCGCCCAGCTCCGATAGCCTCGCCAAATCTGCGCAAACTTCTATCTCACGGTTGACTCTCCAGATACCCACACATACAGACAGAGCAGGAACCCCCGCTGCACGAGGCTGCATTGCGTATCCGTCTCTGGTGTAGACGCATGCAGGGCCAAATGGGACAATGCTGCCAGCAAGTGCCACATAAGCATGACTGTGTTCTGTGTTGGGGCCGACTACCCAAAAGCCGCCCCAGGAAATTAAGCTGATGCGAAGCCATAGCACATCTACACTCCCATGCCAGCATGTAAGGCGTGGCTTAAAAAGTGTGCTGGAAAGCTGCTATGTCAGCCTGGCTGTCTGGGGCGCGCTTTGATGTAGTCAGTCACCCCACAATCTTGCAATTTTAGTCTGGAGGCTTCCGGTTCCAGATAGGGCTGATAAGTAACAGCAGACTTGTGAAGCGGGACAAGCTGGGAGCAGGTCTGCGGACGCGAAACCAGAGCTTACCGCTTGCTCAGTGCCTTCACAGCACGATCGCCCTCGTTCTGCTTTACCGCAAAGCAGACGGAGTGCTCGGAGGATGCCTGACTGATCATGACCACGTTGCAGTTGGCGTCCCGGATGGTGCCAAAAATGGCAGCTGCCGTGCCATGCACGCCCACCATGCCCGTTCCCTCCACGTTGATCAGCGCCACGTGGTCGATGGTCGCAAAGCCCTTCACCATGACCGGCCCTGTGCGGTCCACGTCTGTCTGCGCATCGCTGATGACAGTGCCTGCATGGAGCAGAGCGCGCTCTCATTGCCTGCCGCTGCGCATATGAACAGGGTGGAAGACGATAGAGTATTTGCTACTCATATGGACCGGGGCAGAAGATGGCAGGGTTTGACTTAGCAGTCTTAGCAGTCTCAGCCAAGCATTGCGCTCCCATCTGCAGCCAATGGTTCTCACATGTCACTACGACATCTGCCTAGTGCCTTGTTACATGACGTGAAGCACCAGCCTCATGGCATGAACACCAGAGTATCAGCTTGCTCAGAGTTCAGGCAATCAGAGCAAAGGCCTTCATGGCGGGAACACCAGAAGTTTTTGCCTGCTGAGGGAATCAGTTTGTCGACAAGATGTCAGCCAGCCAGAGCAAAAGCCGCATGGCAGGAGCATCAGAATCTTGGCCTGCTGAGAAGATAGGGACAATAGCAGAGACCTCAGGCATTTGTACCTGAGGCGGAGCGGTTGAAGAAGTTGCGGATGGTGATGGGGATGTTGTACTTCATGGCGGGCATGGTGGTGCGCGGGTGCAGCACGCTAGCGCCAAAGTAGCTCAGCTCCCAGGCCTCGTGGTAGCTCAGGCTGTCCAGGCACACCGCCTCGCCCACCTGCCAAGCAGGCCATTACACGCTCAGCAACTGCATATCCTTGGAGCTCACACAAGCTTATGCCGGGGAGAGGACATGCTAACAGAGCTCATGAGATCCTAAAGCCAGGGAAGTTGAGCAGCATTTCACATGCGGTGCCTGGAGATCAGTACGAAGCCTGAGCAACACCACGAGTAGCTTCTTTGAGGACAGTGGCAAAGAATGCAATGCAGGTCCTGTATGATCCAGGCCCTCGGCAGCAGCACAGACAATCCCCTACCACAGCTTCAGCTGTCTGCAGGACATTCTACCATGTCTTCTAGGGCGCAGCAGATCAGGGCCGCACCTTGCGGGGGTCTGCGCTAAAGACGCCGTCAACGTCCGTCCAGATGACGATGTTTGACGAGCGCACGAGAGCGCCCATGATGGTGGCAGAGTAGTCCGAGCCGTTGCGCTTTAGCGTCGTCACCTGCCCCGCCTGATTCTTGGCTATGAAGCCGGTCGCCACAATCACCTGTACAGCATGCTGTATTGCTGAAGCAACAGTGCAAAGCCTGGACCATTCTAAGGCCTGACTCAGTGATCCTGCTTGTAATCACTAAATTGGCACCATCCACAGCAAGTCAGTCAGGCTCGAGCGTCCTCAGGTCGACTGGGGCAACGTTCTCTGCGCCTCCTGCAGTCTATGATCAATGTTTGTGGAGAGATTGTCATGAGATGTAGGGGGCGCGGTAAGTGGTGTGCTCATCGCAAGCTCACACCCACCCATAAGCCCCCGTGCATCAGTCTGAGCGCCGGTTAATTCCAGTGTCTCATTGCCGCAAGCGACTGTCCACCAGTGAGTGTTGACGCTCTTTCGTTTGGGAGTAGACTCGCACACATCTTGCCTAGAGTCATGCCATGGGGTGTCCTCAAGCTCATGGAAAAGAAACCTTCTAAGGAAGGCCTCTGTAGCTGTAATGTGTTTCCAGAAAGCCCAGCAAGGGAGAGGGGCTCACTGCTGGGGAGCCATGCTTCTGTGCCCATCTGTCTAGCTGCTGGTTTGAATCTTCATACTCCACGTCCACAGAGTTGCCGTCTGAGGTTGCGGTCACCACAAGCACGTCCCTCGAGTCCATGAAGGCGCTGTCGATGCCCATTTTCCGCAGCGTGGCATTGAAGAGCTGGGCGCACCACAGCTCACCATGCCCCACCACAAAGTCTGAGAAGGCTTCTGTCACCATCCCAGCTGCATAACACATAGAACAGTGTCAAAAGCGGCCCAACTGTACTGCAAACACAGTCGTGGGGTTAGAGAGGTGCAAGCATGGCAGTCCTGACCACTGGGCCTCTCCCCACAGGTGGGCTGCAAGCAAGACTCTGGCCTGTGGCAAGCATCACGCATGGCAGATGACAAGCAATCACACACACAACAGTGCGGTCCTCTCAATGTAGCGCATCTCAGTGGAGTGGACCTTTTAGACTGTGCAGGAAATGAGGGCAAGTTGTTCATCCTGCGCACCTATTGAGATGGCGTGCAGCATTGCCTTGAGGTTGCCGATGTCATCCAGCAGCCTCGAGACAAAGGCATTGAGCTCCTTCCCTTGCCCCAACAGGAGCTTGGCTGTCTCCACATGCTTTTCCTGCAGTGCTCCTTTCATCAATACCCACACCTCATTGAGGCATCAGTGACTCCGAGGATGCACCCTCTAGAGGCATGATTATGAAAGAACACTTCTCAATGCAGTGGTGATTGGGCTGTGTAGAAGAGCTGTAGCAGAGAGAGGTCACACATAGGGCATGGCAGACTGCATGACAATACCTGGAGAGCAGCCAGATCATAAGGACAGCCTGGTCAGTGGACAGCGCTGTATACTCTTCCCCATGAATAGGCACATGCACTGTACATGACCCAGCCCAAGGAGAGGTGTTCTGTCAGCCCTTGCAATGAGTTGTGGGCTTGCAAGGCTGCAGCATGGCAAAGGGATAAAGAGATGTTGGCTGGGTCACAATTTGGTGCATTGTCATACCTGGAGAGCGGCCAGGTCGATGAGGAAGGCCTGGTCCTGCTTGCTGGCCTTGGCCACCATGTTGAGCAGCAGGTCGGTGACCTTGACTGGGGAGGAGGGGTGGCTGCCCATGGCTGACACCACCACCAGCTTCTGCGCGGCCGGCTCATCCACCACCAGCTGCGCAGCAGCCTGGATGCGCTCTGCCGCCGCCACGCACGTCCCGCCAAACTTGTGCACCTGCATGCCAGTATGATGCCCTTGCCGAAGGAGCCTCACACCCCAGCAGTCTTGCACCCTCTTCTCGTGTTAGCCCACTTTTGCATCAAGACGCCAGCATGTATCAGCACGTGCGCCTTATCATCAAGAGGAGAGTCTTATTTTGTGCCCTCCTATGTGTCTGCATGCCCTTGCACAGAGTCATGCTATGTAGGCTGCAGACCATAGGGGTACATTCTAGTAATGGTGGCGTACATTGAGTATGTGAAGAGACTGGGTGCGGTTTGCGCCTTTCCTTGAGTGCTGTGCAAGCAGGAGGTCCTGAGCATCATCCCTACATGAGTAGGTCTAGGAGATCACCTCCCAGCTAGCTCCTCGTGGAAAAGTCTCCTCTAGTACTTCGAGTGGGGGCTCGGCAATGGCAGCGTGGATGCAATTTGCTCGTGACAACCTCTCTGGCTTGCTTTGCGCAATGCCGTGGCTGCAAAGCTGCAGTGTGGCTGCAGGTGACTCAGGCTGCAGTCTACTTCTGAGAGCGTTCTGCAGCCCCCTGACCAGCTGACGACCGGCATGGCGATGGCAGACATTGCCTTCCTGTGCTTGGAACGCAGATCTGCCACTGAAGGTCGCCTTAGCGGTGCTCACGTGAGTGCTCAGCCTTTCCATGCTTGCCGCCTTTAGGGCGTACAAAGCATCGATGTCGACCAAGCACCTTGCTGGAAGTAGTTGAGTGCCTCTGGATAATCAAGGCATTCAAAAGTTAGTGCTTACGTTCGTAAGTTGCGAGAAATATGCAAAGCCGGCTCTGGCTGAGGGTTGCCTGCTTTGGCTGGCGGCCAAGCTGCCCAGAGCTTCCCTCAGTGAGTCTGGCCAGAAATGAGACTTGTTTCTGGAAATTCTGCTGATCGAGAGGACTCCTTATTGCGTCTGAAGTGAAAGGGCTATCTAGACGAGCGAAGTGTGAGCTATCTGCTGCAGTGCTGTGCTGATCTGTACTATAAACTAGGCAAGCAACAGCTGGGGGCATCGACTCGCATGTTACTAGAAGAGATTCTGGATCAACGAACGTAGAGCCTTTTGACTACTGCAACCTCTCGATGCCTGCTGAGGTGTGTGGTCTGGCCACCATGTCAAAGTACCTCAAACGCATGTCAGCATGGGTCCAGGAACAGCTGAAACGCATGGTGCGGGGACTGCGCAAACTTGTCTCCATGCTTTTTGGCCAGGACACCGAGAAGAAGAATCCTTCCACCAAGAGGAGGGACGATCTGCTGAAATGGCAAAGCGACTACCAGGCCGTGTGGGAGGAGGAGAAGGTCTTTGAGGCCAGTGCACCAGCAGAAGGTGCCCACTTGTGCCAGATATCCCATCGATGTTTCCTGCTGCGTGTCTGTTCCATATCCAGCA
This sequence comes from Coccomyxa sp. LA000219, assembly GCA_000812005.1. NCBI lineage: Eukaryota > Viridiplantae > Chlorophyta > Trebouxiophyceae > Coccomyxaceae > Coccomyxa > Coccomyxa sp. LA000219. The sequence goes on from KN714659.1 coordinate 1,546,341, forward strand.
CAACTGCTTGCCACAAGTGAGGTCTCGATGGTCCATGCAGGCCAAGATGCCCCAGAGGGGAAGTTCTTTGGCAACTTCCCATACCCGTACATGAACGGCCTGCTTCATCTGGGACACGCATTCTCTCTGTCCAAGGTGGTGTCTCTCCCTCACACTCTGAGCCCTGAATTTGCAGCATGCCTCTGCAAAGGCACTCCGCAAAGCGCGCTTCTGCAGTGCCTCACATGCTGATAATCTGCAGTCACCAAGGAGCCTCCTGTCTGCTAAGTGTGAAGCATGAGGCCTGCCTCAATAGAACACACTGTCCTAGCATGTCTGTCGATCTGGCACCTCTGAATTGGCCGAGCTGTGAACGGCGCTCCCTGAATGTACAGCTGAAGCTGTGGTACAACATCAGCATGTCTGTCGATGAGACAGCTATCTTCTCCAGTGCTGAAAGGCCCTTCATGTACTGGTGCAGCTGGAGTTTGCCTGCGCGTACCACCGCCTGTGCGGGAAGCGGGTGCTGTTCCCACAGGGCTTCCACTGCACGGGCATGCCCATCAAGGCCTGCGCAGACAAGCTCAACAACGAGATCCAGCAGTACGGCTGCCCGCCGCGCTTCCCTTCTGAGGAAGCTGTGGAGTCTGCTGCAGTACGTCTCATCTATGCAGAAATGTCCCAGCAAGCTTTTGCCGTTTGTCATGGCTTCACTCGCTCTTCTCACGCGCTCAGCAACCTCCGGCAAAACGCATGGCGAGGTCCAAATTGTATTGCACTGAATGTAGCGCTTTTGCTATTGAGACTGCCATGCGAAAAAGAAGAACAGGAACCTGAGAACAGAGATGGTGTCACAATTGATGCTACCCATACGATCTTACAGAACAATGCAAAGCAATGACCAACAAGTGGAGTTGCTTCAGTGTCACTTGCTGTCAACACAGGCGCCTGAGGGAGAGGGTGCACCACAGCCGACGGATCCCACAAAGTTCTCAGGCAAGAAGAGCAAAGCAACAGCCAAGAAGGGCGCCGGCAACACGCAGTGGGACATCCTGAAGCTCAGCGGCATCCCTGAAGCAGAGATCCCCAGCTTCAGGTACAAGGCCGCCCCTCTACCTGCAGAAACTAAATCTCATGCCAGTATCCGGAACCAAGAGCTTTGCATTTCTAAAGAAGGGATCCCCAGCTTCAGGTGCTGGACAGTCCCTCCACTTGCATGAAAGAGCGAGAATGCCAGACTCTGAAACCACGGTATTGCACAGCAAGGTGTAGGTGGCGCGCATTGCAGGGCTACACAGGTTACTCACAGCGTCGCAATTAACGATCTGTGGACTCTCACATCCAAGAATCTCATGGATTGCTAAAGTAGCAAACCAGTCACTTCATTAGCACCCCTCTACCAGTTTCTTCAATCGATTGGCGCTATACAGAAGTAATCTCAGGTATCTGCAAGTACAACTGCACGGCAGATTGGCCCAGCCTTTCTGTCCCAGTTGTGTAGGGACGACTGACTGTGGTGCTCCCGCTGTTGGCAGAGCTCTAAATGGGCACTGCACCAGGACCGCAGCTTGACAGAGCTTTGCCTGTGCAGGACCACGGATTACTGGCTGAAGTACTTCCCGCCACAGGCGGTGAGGGACATCAGAGCTATGGGCTGTGGGGTAGACTGGCGGAGATCCTTCATCACCACGGACGTCAACCCCTACTATGACTCCTTCATCCGGTGGCAGTTTGAGGTGCTGCGGCGACAGGTGCGCTATCCTATCTTCACGTCTCAGGATAAAGGCAGCACATTAGCGGCATTCTTCTTTGTCGGTGACAACCCCTTCAGGCACTTCAATTTGGCGCCTTGCTGACAAATCAGAGCAAACCACTCCTGCAATCGCACAGAGCTTGGTGTGAATTGTTTCTGGGGCTTGCGAGAAGTACCTGAGGAGGGACAGTTGACATGGATGAACCTGATCTATGTAGTACATGGCAAGGTGGTGGGCCTTCTGGCTGCCAGAGGACACATATTTCAACAAGGGGCAATGTTCAGAGTCACCTGCTGTCCACAGAACAGAGTCGTAAAGGACAGGTGCCTGGCTGTCTATCTGAAGACAAATTTGCTCTGCAGTCCTGATTAGGGCCGGCACACTGATATGGGATCCGGGTCAATACACGCTCAATGATTATTGCTACTTGCAGGGCAAGATAGTAAAGGACAAGCGCCTGGCAGTGTACTCCCCAAAGGATGGCCAGCCCTGCGCAGACCATGACAGAGCCACAGGCGAAGGCGTGGGGCCGCAGGACTACACCCTGATCAAGCTGCAGGCGCTGGAGCTGCCGGGCAAGCTTGCTGCTCTGCAGGTGTTTCATCCCTACACTCCTGCTCAGCGCGTCATGAGTTTTGCCCTGTGTACCTCCAAGCGCAGCCCCATGCAGCCAAAGACATGTTCGTGCCTGTGGCAGCAGCATGACAAACAGGCGCCCAATACTGCGGCTGCGCTGCACATGCTGCGTCCCCGCAGACGTCTGTGCTGGGTTTCCTTCTAATGCCACATCTGGCTGTAGGGTGTCTGCGCATTCCTCGCTGGCAGGTCAAGAGGATTTGCGCTGTTACTTTTGGTGATGGGAATATGGAATACCCGCTGATTGCCTGTGCACACGCTAAGCTGACCTATTGCTGCTGCAGGGCAAGGGCACAGTGTATCTGATGGCTGCCACGCTGAGGCCCGAGACCATGTACGGGCAGACCAACTGCTGGGCCTTACCTGAGGGTGACTATGGGGCCTACCAGGGCCGCAACAATGAGATCTACATCATGGCAGCCAGGTGCGCTGCTCAATAGGCTCCTGCTCAACTCTTTCTATACAATGCCATGCCAGTTGCCTGTCCAACAGATATGAGGGCTGATGCGCCACTTGCTGATCTTGAGATTCAGATGCAAGCCAAGACAGGCAAGCCCCCCAGCTTTCAGCAGTTGGCCGACACACTGAGGATGTATATGTGCTGTGCAGATCTGCAAGGAATCTGAGCTACCAGGATAAGCTGCCTGTGGAGGGCGAGGCAGAGGAGCTGCTGCAGATGAAGGGCCAGGACCTCATAGGGGTGCCCTTGAAGGTAAATTGCCCCAACATTCCATGCCCGCAATGCCAGCATGCAGAATATAGAGGACAGCTTGCGGCCTGGTAATGCTCCCTCATTACACCAGCACAAGTGCCAATCTCTTGAAGCCTGCATGCCAGCTGAGCAGCTATACATGCGGGGGACAAGGGTGTCTTGCAACCCTGGATTGGGTTTCCCTAGACCGTGTTCATGCCTGTGTAGGCACCTAACAGTCAGCTGGAGCGGGTTTATGTCCTGCCGCTGCTCACAATCTCCATGGGCAAGGGCACGGGCATCGTCACATCTGTGCCCTCAGACGCGCCCGATGACTACATCGCCCTGCTGGACCTCAAGCGCAAGGATAAGCTGCGGGAGAAGTTTGGGGTGAAGGACGAGTGGGTCCTGCCTTTTGAGGTGAGAGCCTCGCAACACAATGCGCCTGCAGGGCTGCAGACCTGGCAGAGACCTTCCAGGCCTTCAGCGTCAGTGTCTCTTACCATGATGACACCCCCTTCGTCGTTTTGGGCATATCTTTTTGGGGTGCTGCATGGAATCCACACTGCGTCACACTGTGTCACTGTGTGATACACTGTAAAGAGGATCAAGCTGATCACACACACTAAAGGAGAGCTTACGGTAAGTCAATGGCTTGATTCAGAGACAGCCACTGTGCTAAGGAACGAGGCAACTGCTGCAGGTCATTCCTATAATCAACATTCCTGGTTTTGGGGATAGGGCGGCAGAGAAGGTGTGCACAGACCTGAAGATCCAGAGCCAGAACGACCGCGAGAAGCTGGACGAGGCCAAGAAGCAGGTCTACCTCAAGGGCTTCACCGAGGGCGTCCTCACTGTGGGGCCGCATGCCGGCAAGAAGGTGAGATCTCGATTTTGCTCCGTGGTCTATCACAGAACAGTCAGGTCTACCTCAAGGGCTTCACCCAAGGTATCCTCACTGCGCAAACCCTTGCCGGCCAACAGGGGTCAGCTTCCTCTGTCAGTCAGGAGCTCATCAAATGACACATATGCCAGTCTTCTGCTACTTAGGCTGTCTGCTAGAAGCAGAGAAGCTGGCAGATGCTTGGTGACTCACAGGGTGTCTCACCCCATGACAACATGACAATGTGCATGTACCCTGATGTCGACGTCTGTGCATGCACTGTAGACTGAGAGTGTACATGGGAAGCTCACAACCTGAAGCCTATCCTGCGAGGTCTGGCCGACACCTGCGGTCTTCACGGCACAGGCCAGCCACTCATGCATGGCTGATTGCAGGTGAGCGAGGTGAAGGCCGTGATCCGGCAGGAGATGCTGCAGGCGGGGCAGGCCCTGCCCTACAGCGAGCCCGAGAAGCAGGTCATGAGCCGCAGCGGGGACGTCTGCGTGGTCGCCCTGACCGACCAGTGGTACCTCAACTATGGCGAGGACGAGTGGCGGGAAGCCACCAGGTGCAGCCACCCCACCCCTCTGAGCATATAATGCTGTGCACATTGCCTCCAGCAAAGACTCCACGCTGTTCCGCAACAGTACGTCGCTCACCTGTCAACTTCCCAGCAGTTCATAATTCATGCTGCCAGGCCTCTGGTTTCGGGCTGTAACGCTCACGGTGCAGCTTTGACCCTGTTGCTGTGGGAGAGAGCTGGCACGTGAGGCAATCTTGTTGTGGAAACCAGAGGCACTAAAGATGCGGCTGCCGCTGCAGGCAATGCCTAGATGGGATGACGCTGTACCATGAGGAGACCAAGCGCGGCTTTGAGTACACGCTAGGCTGGCTGCGGCAGTGGGCCTGCAGCAGGTCCTTTGGCCTGGGGACGCGCCTGCCCTGGGACCCGCAGTACCTGATAGAGTCGCTGTCGGACTCCACCATCTACATGGCCTACTACACTGTGGCGCACCTGCTGCAGAAGGACATGTACGGGAAGTCGGGTGAGACCCCTCACATGCCGGTACAGCAGTGCAGAGCTCTCGCCTCTGCATGCCCTGTTGCCAAGGTGCTGAAGGACAAGACCGGACGCGGTCCCAGTGAGAGATGCGACTACAGTGTTTCTGGCAGTACTGGTGCCGCAGCATGGCTTCTGATGAGTTTTGGCCACTCCCCAAACTGAGGCCCTGATACATGGCTAGCTGCAGATGAAGATCCAGATGAAAGTTCATCTGCAGGCAGCATGAAGCCGGAAGACCTGACCAATGAGGTGTGGGACTACATCTTTCTGGAGGGCCCGGAACCCAAGCAGAGCGCCATTCCTGCGCAGACGCTGCAGGCGCTGCGGCGAGAGTTTGAGTACTGGTACCCCTTCGATCTGCGGGTAGGCCTCAAGACCATTGTACTGAAGGCCGTTCCTTCAGCACTGGAGGAGCCCCCTCTGTATCCAGACATCTGTCGACCTTGGCATGATCACGTTGAGCCTTCGCTCTGTTTGCATGACCATACTGCAGAAAGGGGCCAGCATTTTGCCCCACTACAATGGCATGCAGCAGAGCGCTGAACTTTCAGCATTGATGAGAGGGGCTGCTGCCTGCAGACGTCTGGCAAGGACCTGATCAACAACCACCTGAGCTTTGCCCTATATAACCATACGGCCATCTGGCAGAACAACCGCAGCAAGTGGCCCCGCTCCATCCGCACCAATGGGCACCTGCTGCTGAACGCTGAGAAGATGTCCAAATCCACCGGTATGTCACTGGGTCCCAAGAACATCGTGCATCAATCTGCACTGGTATTCCAAACCTCTGCTGCTTGGTCGGCTTATAACCTGAGTTTTGCTCAGGGCAAAGAGAGTGGGTGCATGGAACAGTGACCCAGGATGGCCATGCTGCCTGTGTGCAATGCTAGAAGATCTTAGTTCTGCCAACTTGCCTGCCAGAGCCAGCCTCTGGCAAGTTCCTTCTACTGAGCAGGCTCAGGAGCTCCTGGAGTGGCAATGATTCTGAGGAGCTGACAGATTTTAGCTGCGCTGCAGGCAACTTCAAGACGCTGGAGCAGGCAATCCAGGAGTACAGCGCGGATGCCATGAGGTTGGCGATGGCAGATGCTGGCGATGCCCTGGACGATGCCAACTTTGAGCACACGACGGCCAATGGCGCCATTCTCAGGCTCACCAAGGTGAGCAGCACCTTCTCGTCCTTCACCTCAATCTCCTCTCCAATCGGCTGCGTATCTCTGGGCCTCAAACCGTGCTGGAATGCAAGCTTGCCCTCAAAGCGCTGTTGGAAGAGTGCAGCTCCGTCTCAGGTGGGAAGCGCAGATCAAAGAGCGCGGTCTGCCATCAAGGGGGAGTGGTGTCAGAGATGGATGTGCCGAGTAGAATGCTGCCTTTCCATGTTGCGCTCTGTTGCCCAAGACCGGGTCTGTAAGGGCTCATCATCGCGCAAGTTCAGCCTACATGTGCAGCAGGTGTCAGACATATTATACAGCTACATTGAAATGCTGGTTTGCATTTGCAGGAGGTGACCTGGGTTGAGGAGATGATCCGAGAAGCAGGCACCCTCAGGACTGGCAGCTTCAACTTTGCAGACAGGGTGTTCCAGAATGACATCTACATAGCCATCAAGGAAACCAAAAAGGTACGCCTTTACTTACCAAAGGCATCTCCCAGAAGCTGTTGTTGCTTCTGTGAGAGGAATGCACTGTACCCTTGCACTCTTTGTTCCATCTTTGGTGCAGCACGCCGACCATGCTCAGATCTGGCACTTGTAGAATGCAAGCTAGCAGATGAGAGCTGCGCCAGTATGTGCAGAGCTCTCAGCAGCCGGGCTGTTGTTCTCTTACTATTGCTGAGAGCTCCTTCCTTCCTGGTGCAGAACTACGACGCCATGCTCTTCAGAGAAGCTCTGAAGACGGGCTGCTACAACCTCCAGAAGGCCCGGGACAGCTACCGCGAGCTGGCAGGGGGTGATGGGAAGATGCACCATGACCTTGTCATGCAATACGCTGAGGTGAGCAGTGGCCATCAATGCGACGTATGATAAGGAAAGATGTCAGCTGGCATTTGAAAGGGCTAGCTCATCGTGAGCCCTGTGTCTTTGTGTCTTGTAGCTGCAAGCCCATTGAGCCTGCTGTGATCCTATGCCGTCATGAACATGCTTGGGACTGTGTCTACATTTTGCAGCCTGTCGCGAATCCTGAAGTGCTGATCAGGTATGTTGTAAATTTCTCTGAATCCGTACTTACCCGGCCTGTGTGTGCTGGCTGACATGAGTCACCTGCAATGCTGCGCACAGGTGGCAACTCTGCTGTTGACACCCATCTGCCCGCACACCTGCGAACACATGTGGCGGGACGTTCTGGGCCACAAGAAGACCAGCGTGCTTACAGCAGGCTTCCCAGAGGGCAAGGCGGACGACTTCGCCCTGCAGTATGCAGGTGTATTTCCGTATGCACATGCCGAGTTCTTGCAAGGGGTATTGGGCGTAGTTCCCTCACTAGCCAAGGAAAGGGCCTCACCGCTTGACTGTATACATATCCCTTGCAAACTATGGCTGTGGCCTTTGTGAGTGGATGCATGGCCATACGCTGTGTTATTGCAAGCCGTGAACAGCTGTGTTGCCATGCAGGCGACTATCTGCACGCAAAGGTGTCTGAGCTGCCGAAAGTGAGGAACAATGCATGGAAGATGGCCAATAAGGCGGCAAAGGGCAAGAAGGATGCCCCAGCCCCAGTGAGTGTCAGCCTTTCCTGCTATCACTGTGACGTGCTGCATGTGGTCTTCTGCAGCAAATTGAAGCAGCAAAAGATATCTGGCGCCGCTCAGCACATCTTCCCATAATTGAGCAACCTGTGTGGCATCATAATATGTATTTCCCCTTATTCTATACCACAGCCTTCGGCCATACGCGCTACACCAAATGGACCTGCCTCACAAACCAGCAGTACAAGTCACAAGCTACAGGAGGCTGGGCCTCAGACCTGTCCAGCAACTCTCCACATATGTGTCGATGTCAGCGTCTGTGACATTCGGGCCTGCCGACATGTGCCATGTGTCTGCAGGCCGGTGGCACCTGCGAGCTGTATGTTTTGGACACACTTGTTGGCTGGCATGAGGTCATTCTGGACTTTTTATTCCGAGTTTGATGCCAAGGCATGGAGCTGACTTGTGCCATGTGACTGCAGGCCGGTGGCACCTGCGAGCTCCATGCCTTGGACACACTTGTTGGCTGGCATGAGGTCATTCTGGACTTTTTATTCCGAGTTTGATGCCAAGGCATGGAGCTGACTTGTGCCATGTGACTGCAGGCCGGTGGCACCTGCGAGCTCCATGCCTTGGACACACTTGTTGGCTGGCATGAGGTCATTCTGGACTTTTTATTCCGAGTTTGATGCCAAGGCATGGAGCTGACTTGTGCCATGTGACTGCAGGCCGGTGGCACCTGCGAGCTCCATGCCTTGGACACACTTGTTGGCTGGCATGAGGTCATTCTGGACTTTTTATTCCGAGTTTGATGCCAAGGCATGGAGCTGACTTGTGCCATGTGACTGCAGGCCGGTGGCACCTGCGAGCTCCATGCCTTGGACACACTTGTTGGCTGGCATGAGGTCATTCTGGACTTTTTATTCCGAGTTTGATGCCAAGGCATGGAGCTGACTTGTGCCATGTGACTGCAGGCCGGTGGCACCTGCGAGCTGTACGTCGCGGACAGATTTGTGGGCTGGCATGAGGTCACCCTGAACTTTCTGGCCTCCATATACGATGCCAAGGAAAAGGACCGGTGCTTTCCTGCCGGCTGGGAGCGGGATCTCATAGAGGAGGTGAGGGCTGCCGGGCAGGCTGGGGGCATGGACGACAAGAAGCTGAAGCAGACCGTGATACCCTTTGCCAAGCTCAAGGAGACAGAGGCCCTGAAGGGCGGTCCACAGGTGAGCGCCGCTCTGCAGGCATTGCTGTATGGTCCATATATCTCGTGCATACATCAGGCTGTGAAACTTGCATCTTGCTTGCGGATGCATCTTCCTGGCTGGTCATGGCTCCCTGCAGCATGATGGCATGTCTGGAGGGAAGATTGCTGTGAAGAGGCCTTGAATTGTAGATCATGCTCGTGATGACGACAGCTGTGTCTGTGGGTTGATTGAAGTGGGCATCCTATCCGCTGCAGAGAGCGTGTCTCCTGATCCATGGACAAGTCAAGGAGGCAGGACATTACAGCAGAGCAGCGAGCATTCCCATTGCATGACAACATCCTACCCACCAGATGATTTGGCAGTCAGCGCTCCTGAACATGCACTGTATCGCAGGTGCTGGAAGTGAAGCTGCCCTTCGATGAGGCAGCTCTGCTGAGAGAGAATGAGGCCTACATCCGGGAGAAGGTGAATGTGCAGTCTCTGACTGTACGTGAGGCCTCACAGGCAGCTGCAGATGAGAAGCAAACGCCGCGCATCATGGATGCACGGCCTGGGCTGCCCGCGGCCCTTTTCACCTTCTAGACGGCAGGCATATGCAGTACTAGACTTGTGTGGGTTGATGGAGTCTCTCTCTGGCACATGTGCTGCTGGCTGCACAGATAGGAAGAGGCAGGCACATGTATAGCATGTCAAGGGTAGCACAGCAGTGTGCTGCGGCATGTAAGTGAACGATTATGTACTGGCAGCCGATGTTGCGTACAAGCCCAGAGACTTCTGCAGTACTGGCAGCCGATGTTGCGTACAAGTACTGACTAAGTATGCATGATTGGCCTCATGAGATGATCAGGTCCAGACTCTGTGCAAACCCCAGAGGATCAGCTCGACGCAGGTGCTACGATTAGCTGGCTCTCTAATTTTAGGCAGATGAACAAGTTGGTCAGAACAACATGGGAACTTCAAGGTCATTAGGAACTCGTATGCTGTCGTAGCAGCTGCTACCTTCTATTCAAGCAACACCTGACGCGAATGCGCATCATTCCACGACCTGCTGGGCCGCCAAACCTTTGGTAACGGTGAGAGTCACAGCTTGAAAGGAGCAGGTCCGCGAGTATCGCCAAAGATTGGCGTCCGAAACTCACACCGAAACCTATAACGCCGGTCGGTCAGTATTACGAATTCGAAATTCCCGATCGGGTCACAGATGTATCGCAGGACGACGTAATGCATTGTGAGAAGGACATGGTACATAGATCGACTCTGAAAACATCTGTGTTGACACGGTCTGGGTGCGGGGATTGCATATTGCAGATTTATCACGTAAGCCCACACCAAAGTCGCTAGCGAGATGAAAGTATTTGTAACTAGCGCGACCGGTTACATAGGAGCCGAGATTGCCAAGCTCTTACTGGCCGAGGGTCACACTGTAGGTGAGCAGCTGAGACTTACGTTGTTACGCCGTTTGATGACATGCCCCACTAGTACTGGGTGTGTAATATCTCGTGCAAGCGTACTAACAATGATGCCAATTCTGAGAATGTTGAAGACTCCACATCTCAGTGTGGCGCCTGCACGTCGCAACCGAAACAGGTTCTGCGCCGTGCAGCTGCTTTGGCACGGTCTCAAGAGAGTGCTGGGAAGCTTCAAACATTAGGGGTAGATCCTGTCATGGGAAACCTGCAGCAGCTGGATCTGCTAGCATCAACCGCAGCATCAGGTAGGTACAGTGTCTTTTGAGCGCCCGCTTGTTCATCGCATTCCTGTGAGACCCATGCGGCCGATCTGCACATCACAAGCATAATTCAACCCTAATAAAAAGCCCTCAGCCTTACAGGGACTGATCCGCAGCCTGACTAATGCAGCTGATGCAGTCATTCACACAGCGTTTGCTCATGCTGGCGAGTACGAGGACGCAGTGCAGATAGACAGGGCTGCCATTAGAGCCATGACGAATGCACTGGCGGGATCTCACAAGGCCTTCATCATGTGCACTGGGACCGGATACCTGGGCAACACAGGGCCCATCCCAGTGAATGAGGAGTACCCCTTCGACCCAGATGCACCCAGCCGATCACGCTGTCACAACGAGAGGGTGAGGAGTGATGCCCTGACTTTCTGCTGGATGCTGTCTGTACAAGACGCGCTTCATGTTTGGCTGGCTGTTATGTGACAAACCAGCGGGTTCCAAGCAATCTTATGTGGTCTCCTCCATGCTAGTGTGTCCTATACGTTCGGCACTCCAGACGTGCACTGCAATGTTTTGTGCACAGGCTGCGCTGGATGCTGCGGGCCACGGGGTACGCTCGGTGGTGTTTCGGCTGCCGCAGTACGTGTGGGGCCACGGCGGCAGCCTGTTCATTTTGCAGCAGCTGGACGCAGCTAGGAAGCTCCACAAGGCCTACTACATCTTGCCAGGTAGGCATGGTTCTTCTTCTGAGGACAGCAAGTTGATGCTTGTCTCACTAGGTGCGCTTCTCATGAGAGCCGCAGTGGCCGTCAATTTGTTATGCTGAGACTTTTACGGCGCACACGATATGAGAAGTCAGTCTGTGCAAAGTGTGTCATTGAAGTCTCAGGTCTCCGGCCACGCTGAAGATTGGCTGCCAAGCAGGCGACCAGATGACGTCCGGCGTGCACGTTGATGATGTAGCGCGCGCATACCTGCTGGCCCTGAAGCACGCTCCAGCCGGTTCTGTCTACTATGTTTCGACAAGCAACAACACGTCCATCAGGTAACACAAAAGGGGCCAACATGCGCAATGCTGTCCTACGCTGCACATGCGGCAAGCTTGAGGTCTCGGGCCGGTACAGCAAGTGCTACTCTGGAGCCTGTAAACCCTGCAACTTTCTGCTGGTGTGGTGTGCGCTTAGACATGTCAAGTCGGAGGTGCTCGTGAATGATGCCACTGTTGCAGGGGCATTGCTGAGGCTGTGGGAGCCAATCTTGGGGTGCCTGCCGAGGGCATCACCCTTGAGAAGGCCGTGGCTCTTCAGGTGTGGCCTGAGTGGATGGCGCGCATGTGGAGCTACAACAACCGGGTCAGGGCTGACAAGGCAGAGAGACAGCTGCACTGGACAGACTTCAGTCATCTCAACATGTTGAATGACATCCGCTCCGGCTCTTACAAGCCTAAGGACTGCACTCAGTGAGGCGGATGCGGTGCTTGTGTCCTGCTCATCTGATAGCGCCAGGCTAACTTGGACAAGCTACTGAGAAATCCTGCAGCATTTGGTTGATTGAAGTGAAGGTCTTGCTGGTTTGCAAGCCCTGAAGTGCGCCATTGACATGCTTTGAGATCTGATCAGTTGTCCTCATAGAGATACTCGCATACCCGTTGCATAGTGACGCTTCCAAAACCTGCAAGCCTCGGATACTGCACATAAGGATTTTGGTCTCATCGCCTGACAACACCGTTTGTTTCCGCCTGCACAAGATCGCTTGGCCCGGGTACATCAGCTTCTGATACGAGGGACGCCACTGCCTGCACCGTGTCGAAAGTAATCACTGCATTGGTGCGCAAGACTTTGGCATGGCAGAATGTAACGCACCAGGTATCGGGCTGCTGGGCAGTGTTCTGGGCAGTTGGGCTGATTGCTGCCTTGGCGGAAGTAGAGCCCTTTGAGTGGTACACTGACACTAAGAGCATACCTAAACAGTCGCTGTTATCAACGCAGCGTTGACGCACCTCTGCAAAACCCTCTTCTGCGAAGTAGGGTGACGACCCAGCAGAAGTTGCTCTGGCTGTTTTGAGGAAGTCTGGTCCTTTTGCACACCATCATTCACAACATAATATTTGATAATAGGCTTTTGGTATCCCAAGGCCCAATGCGCGCCCAGACTAGAGTGCTGGGATCAGCCGAAACCATGAGCACAGGGAGCCCATTATGAATGATGGCAAGCACCAGAGGAGGGTCACAAGACCACGAACAAAGGTATCTCCACCGCGTACCCACATCTTGCTGCACAGAACTTCTCAGGCTGGCACTCTAGCCTGTGGGGATTTCGAGCCTTGTGTTGGGCAGGACATTCACTTCCTGCTGATGCCGGAGGATTTGCAACGTCCTCGAGCACGAACGGTCTCTCGACTCTCGCAGGATGTGGACTACCACGAGCCAGCCCCTGAGGCACCAGCAAGCAGCAGGGTGCCATACAAGGACCATGCACAAGCATGTCTCACCGGGACATTTGGGGAACTCAAGCCCCTGCTGCGCCCAGGGTACGGTGACAATCCAACCTCTACCTGAGTGTCACGCTCTTTAGCGCCCGGACCAGCTTCCTCACGACACAAAGATATCAGCACTTTGCTGAGTGAACCTCACACCTATCATTCAGGCATTGTGAGAAGAGGGTCAATCAACCACACAAAGCTGCGCGTGCAGGGATCTCACGGTGGATCTTCTGAGGAGCTCAGGCTTCCAGGATCCTGTTCTGGTGCGGGCGGAGCAGAGCATATCTTACAGCCGAGAGGTGTGCTCCCACAAGCCATGCATTGCCCCAAGAAATGATTTCTTGCGAGTGCTGGTGGCTGACACTGTCCACCCTCTCAGCTCTCTAAACCAAGTAGAACATAACCCATACCCTGCCAGCTGACACTTGAGGGTCCCATAATAAAGGTGTTGTAGGCATGGTATCTTCACTCCTGGCAGGTGAAGTCACTTACCCCATGCCAATCTTCCCCATAATGCCCCCAAGATTCTTTCTCGTGATTGCAGGCTCTGGGGATGAGCATTCCAGAGGGCCTGAGCCCCGCCTACATAGCAAGAGCACTGGGGCCGGACACCCGCGTTCCCACGATTGATGTGGAGACGCAGACCTCAGGCCCCAGAATGATGCTGGCCGAGTGGGCGCAGTACTATAATGCTGCTGAGAAGGATCGCCTGCTCAACGTTGTCTCCCTCTCCTTGGCTGGGACGCCTCTGCAGGTGAGGCTTGAGCGCTCCTCCTTGCCAGGCTGATATCACTGTACCCACTCAGTCAGCTGAGGGTGATGCATCTAACAGGCTCACGACTCATGGACATGCGTATTTCAGCTGGGGACAGTGACACGACATTGAGGAGGCAGCCCTTTACAAACAGCACAAGGACTCATTTTGGGCCTGCTCATTGTGGCTGTTTGCCCTTGGTCGGAATGCCTCTGCGTGCGAGGGGCTTGGGGCCGGGACAGCAGCTCTCATAGCTGGGCGAATTGATGCAGTAGCATAATCCATGTGCACAAATGGCAATCTGCTCCCAGAATGCTCTCACGTGTTCAAAGTGTCTATGCAGAATAAGGTGATCCCGCCTGCGGCAGTGAGCGGGCTGAATCTGGTGGATGCTGTGTGGCCGCAACAGGAGAAGCCTCGCCCAGAGGTGAGACTGAACATAATTCTCGTAGCAGGCTGCATGGTGTTCATCCTGCTGACTCATCTGAGGACTTGTAAAATAGCAGCGGCAAGGCGCCTTGCATGAGATGAAAGCGGCTCGTGCTTCCCACACCGCTGCCCTGGCTGCTCCTCATACGCTACAATGTCGCTGAGCACCGTGCTGAAGTGTCTGCGCTGTGCAGGTGCTGCTGTATGGGCTGATGAGCCCGGCAGGCTGCTACACAGACTTCCATGTGGATTCTGGGGGCAGCTCCATCTGGTACCACGTCGTGAAGGGCCGCAAGACCTTCATCCTGGTGCCGCCAACGCCTCAGAACATGAGAGCCTTCGAGGACTGGTCGTCCTCAGACAGACAGGCATGTCTCATGTGCTCCTGCGATCTTGCTCCTGCCGGGAGTCAGATGAATGCATGCAATGTGGCTGCTACTTACAGGCTGCAGCTGATCTGAGGAATTAAGGCTGCTGTCTGTAAAGGAGTGCTCTCCTGCCACAGCAATCTGAATGGCACCACAGCCTGATAATTTAGATTGCTCATCCCTTGCCGCGTCAGCATGCCACGTCGTATGCGGGAGCTATGCAGAAGAAGCCCTGAAGCCGTGTGGCTGCGATGCAGGGTGGGATCTTCTTTGCAGACAGGGCAGAGGGCTGCCTGCAGGCAACCCTGAATCCTGGGAGCACCCTCCTCATACCCTCGTCATGGCCGCATGCCGTGGTCACGCAAGAGGATGCTGTGGTGGTGGGAGGGAACTTCCTGCATGCCCTTGAGCTCAGGTATATCTCTGCATCATCCCCAAGTCTCACATGTCTGCGTATGCCAACCCTAGCAGATAGCCTTTGGGCGTTGCATCAGGGAAACTAGGGCAATGTGAAGACAGTTTCAGGTGTATCTGATGCATACGGGGTACTGGGGGACAGCACCGCCTTGGGTCGCATCTTTCGTACTCTCAGCTCTAATATAGCGTAATGTTGCGCACTGCTGCAAGCTGATGCCCATCGTCCTTGGGCGCTGCATCAGGTCAACTGGGGCAACCTGAACGGTCTCAGGTGTAACTTATGGATGTGGGGTGCTGGGGGTCAGCACCATGCTCGGACCCATTTACTGCCAGATCAGCGCTAATGTAGTGCACTGTTGCGCTTCGCCTGCCTTGAAGCAGAAGGGCGAGGTCACACCCTATCGCACAGCTGCAAGCTGATGCGTCTGCCAACGCAGGCGCGCTGTGGAGTGCTGGGAGATGGAGAGCCGCCTGAAGGTGCACGCATCAGCCAGGTTCCCGCTGTTCGAGCCGCTGATGTGGCACACCGTGGCCAGCTACCGCCGGAGGCTGCTCTCAAGATACCTGGCGGCTGACCCGCGCGCCATGCCCACTGCCTGGGAGCTGACCGGGATCATGTGTGTGCTGTCCTTTCTGAAGCGGCAGATGGACAGAGGAGACTGGTTTTACTGCCCAGAGAGCATTGAGGACCCTGAAGGCAAGCCTTCATCTGCCTGAAATTCTGTTAGTCCTCTTTTGGCTGCGTGCTCTGACAAAGGAGACATGCACTCTTTAGTGACTTCCTGAATGCGGACGACCCTCCAGCTGATCAACTTGGGCAGCATGGGCTCACAGAGCGTGTGCATCACAGACTGCATCTGAAAATGATCTCGTGTGCATGACACTGGCAGAGATATGGCGTTAGCGTCTCCAGTGAAGCGATGCGTGCCTATACTTGTGCAGGACTGCTACAGGAGACAGAGAAGGCAGTGTCAGCTCTTGTACCTGAAGACATCCTTCCTGACCTCTTCAGTGGCCTCGACCCTCTGGACCCAGATCCAGTCACCTCCACTCCAGCAGGTGTGCTGTAGTTTCTGGTCATTCTTCTGCCCACAA
Source organism: Coccomyxa sp. LA000219 (assembly GCA_000812005.1). Taxonomy (NCBI): domain Eukaryota; kingdom Viridiplantae; phylum Chlorophyta; class Trebouxiophyceae; family Coccomyxaceae; genus Coccomyxa; species Coccomyxa sp. LA000219. The sequence goes on from KN714659.1 coordinate 1,562,469, forward strand.
TCCTGCAGTGACAGCCCTGCTCTTCATGCTGTATACCGAGGTTAAACTATACAGAGCCTGGCAAGTGTACAACCTCCAGCAGGGCTTTTAAAATGAAAGACTCTGGTCCACCATATCCAAGCATTCTCACGATGGTGCTGAGGTGCTATGCAGACATGCTACTGGAGGATGACTCGTCCCTGCTGGAGGACCTGGGCGGAGGCGTCGGGTTGCCCTTGCCTGATGTGGCTTCCCCTCACTGGCTGGGCGGCATGGGCCCGAGCAACAGTGATCCAGGGCCTGCAGCCGGTACGCACAGACGCCTCAGCACTGACCACCATCTGGCTCGCCATCTGCTCTGCCAGAATATGCTGTCACATTGTCATGTCCGGAGATTGGAAAACCTGGTTCGTGTACTTTCAAGGGTTCTCCAACTATGTCCCCTAGTTGCTGAGACTGTACGACTTGAGTGATCGCCAAGCATGCGCCTCAACTGGTTGAAAAGCGTGACGTGATTGCATTCTAAAGAGTTCACTGTTTGCCTGCACATCCTACACCAAGCAAGATGCACTGTTATGTAGGAGGCTCCCCGTCATCAGAGCAGTCTGAGGAGGCAGCTGAGGAAGCGCAGTCCTCTGGGGACGAGTGGACAGCGCGAAAGCGCAGCAGGGGCAGCGCGGCGCAGCGCGCAAAGCAGCAGCAGCTGAAGCAGCTGAGGGCTGCCAAGGCAGCACGGGAGAAGCACAAAAGGCGGGCTGCTGAGGCCGCTGCAAGGCTTGCAGCGTCTGGAGGTACAGCCAGCACCTTATTCCACCCACATGTGAATGATGATGCCACAGCAATCCGCCTCACATCATTCAGACAACAGGTAAACGTGCAGACTGTGTCCAGGCAAAAGCAGGACTTCCTCAGGGCCTGTACCTACGTTTACATTATACAGATTTTCCCACTGCATGTGGAATCAGGAGGCTACAGTTAAGGTGCTTTGCGCACTGCAGGAGAGCGTGCGCAGCGGGAAAGCAATGCAGCGCCTCCAGAGCCTGCCATAATCATGAAGGCTTCAGCCAGACAAGCCCAGGTCAGCCTCTCTTTGCACTACATTCACGAGCTTATATGCTCTCCTGATGGGTCTGTCTCAGGCATGATGTTGCAAATATCACACGCTGCCCACCAATGTGCCTGCATGCTCAAACTTTTGTAGCCCAATTTGTGTTGCACTCCACACTGCTTGCGTACTTAGCGGGATGGTGCTCCTGTCAAGATTGGCTTTGCATTGGCAACTCCATGTGAGCTGCATCATCCTGTCTTACAGGCTGCAAGAGAGGGCAAGGCTGGTGGCGGGAGGGAGGCGCTGAAGGCGCAGATGATGGTGCTGCACCTCCGCTCCCGCATCCAGAAGGAGCTTGCCATGCAGGTGCGCCATCCTGGCCCTACTCGTCCTGACCATGCCGGGCAGATTCATGGGAGTCTGATCCTGATAGTACTTGACCTTTTGCATGATGATCTTCAGCATGTGTCAAGACCATCACGGCTGCTGCAGTTGCAAGCCACCAAAGTGCAGCTATGATGCTTGCAGTGTTGCCAGGTCCTCTGGCGCAAACTGCGCTTGTCATGCTCCCAGAGCCACATGGCTCTGACAAGGGGCACAGATGCATTAGTATGTGTGAAGGGTATGTGGAGCTGAGCAGCGGGTGTCAACCTGCTGTGTGCAGGCGGATGCAGCTTCCGGGAAGCTGCAGCTGAAGGACAGCGGGGCGCGCCTGCAGGAGGGCATCAGCGAGACGGCCGCCAGGCTGGCGCAGGCGCTGTTCACCCTGGCGCAGCATGGCGCAGCAGAGCCCCACTGGCCGCCCCAGTGCTTTCAGACGAGCTCCCTGCACTTCATTGATGCTGACGGCCAGGTTCAGGTGTGTGCACCAACAATAAAAGCTCTCTTCTTATGTGTATCCCTCCTGTGATAGTCTCTCTGAACAAGGTCTATGTGCTGGGCGTTGTGGGTCTGTTGCTGAAGTTTGGGACAACTGCTTCACAGGGAAGCATGACACAAGGGTTGTGAGGTCCAAGGTTTGCAATGTGGTCAGATCTGACATACACAGACTCTGCCTTGGCATACAACAGCCGTTCACTGAGCATCTTGCGCAATCTTTCTGAGTCCTGGGCTTGCATATGTCCTGGCTCTGACTTCTCTTTGGTGCAGGGCCCCTTCTCAGTGGAGCACATGAAGGTGCTGCAGGCGTCCGGGGCTGTGCAGGACGATACCCTGATCACTGCTGCAGCAAAGGGGCCTTCCCTGCTGAAGGAGGTCATGCACATGTATGAAACACACAGCGCATCCCCATCCCTCAGGTATAGTCCCCATGCCGCAAACATCTCTTGTACAGGAATGGCTTGCATGTCAATACACCTCCGCGTGTGTTCCAGGTTGCCTACGTGCCCTGAATAGTCTTGCATGGCATGGCTGGGCCCCCAACTTACATGCTGTGCTGTAGGAGCCCAATGGGCCCAAACACTGCCCAAAGTAGGCCCAGAAGCAGCGGTGGGGCGCATGCCAATTCCAGTCTCAGCGGACATGGCAGCGCAGCATCGCAAAGGACGACCGTGTCCTTACACAGGCCAGGGCACACTCCTACTCCACACCAGGGAAGGTGGCAGGACTCTGCCAGCAACTCAGGCAGGCCCCAAGAGCAGTGGAGGGTCCCCAGGGACCGACCAAGACAGCATGGCATCAGCAGGTGTGATGCCAGCTTGAAATACTGGGATCTGCTACCAAATGCATGCAGGGATGTTGCCCTCCCTTCTCTGTCACATTATGTGTGCTCCTGAGATCTCCTCACCGCCTTCACAGTCGTGACAATTGCCAAAGATAGCATCAAGCCTCCCAATGCACTTTCTCTGTCACTCAAGCGGACATATGGGATCAGCCAGTCAATATGTACCATGACAAGTAATAAGGAGGATAGGCTCAGAGCAGCGGGTCAGGATCACTGCTGACTTGTGCTTCTGCCTGCTGACAGGTCTGCAAGCAGCCGGGGCGCCTCGGATGCTGCAGAGGCGCAGAGGAAGATCGAGCAGGCCCGAGCGAGGAGGTCTCAGGAGCAGCAGAGGCAGGAAGAGGCCCGCAGGTGACCTCACTCTTCATTTGATGATCGCATGCTTGTGCATTCAGTCCCAGCCCCAAATCCTGGATGAGTCATGTTACAGCAGCAGAGAGCCATGCAGCAGTAGCGCCTCAGGAGAAGGATGAGAAGGTCTGGCGCACTGTTCTGAGACTGGCCTGTTGCGTGGCTGACGCAACCATCATGAGGGATCAGCAAGGAGAGACGTGCAGCTGCTACTCCGAAGAAAATCATGGCTTCTTTGGACATGAAAGGAAACCTTAGCTTGGCCAGTCAAGGCTCTGCTCCCAAGGCTGCAGCAAAGACAAGGTGCTGACCAGAATTTCTGTGCCAATACAGGCGGGCTTATGAGGAGCATAGAAGCAGGGCGGCAGAGGCAGTGTCGCAGAGGTCTCAGAGCAAGCCCTCATGGGCAGAGCAGGCAGCAGCTGAGCTGGCAGAGGGTGAGCTGGCGGGTGACGAAGCCTATCAGGGCTCCTGGACCTTCATGGGCAGCAGCGGGCAGGAGATGGGCCCCTACATGAAGTCTGAGCTTCTTGCTATGCATGACAGGTACGGCCACTTGTGCTCAGACCGCGTACTTACGCTGCAATGGACCGCAGGGTTGCAATAGACCTCTGCTGTGGAATCAGACTGCATGGCTTTAATGCACGACTTGCCATCAAGCATAGATCCATGAGAGGTGATGACGTGCACATTGCAAACCCATGCAAGCACTCACCTGACACACTCTTAGCAGACATGAGGTGGTGATGTAGTGCGCTGCCTGATGCAGTGGCAAGATAGACGGAAAGACCATGGTGTACGATGAAGAGGACGGCGTCACAATTGAGCTCTCTGCGCTCATGGCAAGCGCTGGTGGGTCAGGGCGCAGCACCAGCCCAGAACTGCCCACTTTGCCCAAGCCGCATGCTCAGCAGCCTGAGGAGGCCGTCCAAGCCAGTGAGCATCCTCCACCCTCCCATGCAACACGCGCTCGACAGGCCAAGCCCCCCCTTGAGAGAAGACTTTGGACCTTACTGGCGTCCAGTCGTAGCATCTTGCCAGCAAGGCATCACTCAATCGGAGTTGGCCCTGCGCATATGAGGGATTTGAAGCCTGTGCCAGGCCACTTGTTACCAGAATTCCGCTCACAAGGGCGTACATGCTTCTGCAGGTGGGAGTGTATTGGCTGGCTCAGCAAACGGACACACTGTCAGAGAGCAGCTGTACTCAGCATTGGATGGCGATGAGCATCTTGAGCAGACAGCCCTGCAGGTATGCGCTCCAATTCACCTTTGACACCCCCAGGATTCAGAGGTCTCGCTGCCGTACTTCCTGTAGCGCACCTGAGTCCTGGAGCAGGGATCCCTACATGCATGTGGTGCAGCATTTCTGCAAAGCCGACTCCTCACGTTCTTGAGGACTTGGCACGCCTCTTCAGTGTCGACATTGCCTTTGCCTGCGACCAGACTGTGCATGGGAATGGTTGACAGCACAAATGTTACGCAGAGCTTATCCCTGCCAGCGCAGGCCACCCCATCAGCCCGCCCCAGGTCGCCCAAGAGGAGCACCGGGCAGTACCTGCCCGGCCTTGCCCCAGCAACGGAGGTGCGCAAGCGTGCTGCCGAGCTGCGCCAGCAGCACCTCGCCAAGCTCAAGCGCCTTGCTGGCAGCCAGAGAGCCGCCTCATCAGCCGCTGCAGAGCCGAAACTGGGTGAGCAATCTGTTTCTGTGCCTCCAAGCAGAGGCCGTCTACATTGAGGAACAACCCAGAGCAAGTTTGGTCTTATCCTGCCCAGACATGCACTGCACGCATTGTCACCCTCTGCAAGGCCGTGTGGTCGGTCACTGCCATGAACACAGAAGCCTTCTGGCAGTGGTGACGTTCATCAAGCTATGTACACCTGCAGGCCCTGTCCCATCAGAAGATGGAACGCCTCCGCCGCCGCCGCCGTTGCCAGTGGATCTCTTGCAGACCGCTGATGTGGCAGCACTCTGGAACTCTGCAGCAGCGGGACCCAGCCCAGCACATGTGCTGACCAATGGGGCCACACAGCCCGGGACACCTCAGCATGGAGCGGCATCATTAGGAGCTGCGTCTGCTGATCCCAGCTTGGATGGTGACAGTCTCGGTAGTCACCAGAAGGCTGCAGCTGCACCCTCATGGCAGCGCCAGCCAGTGCATGACTCATCCAGCATGGCACCATACTCATACGGAGGCGGCAGCTGGGTACAGCAGCAGGCATACCATGGGCAGCAGGGGCAGCGCTTTGGGCACCAGGAAAGCCAGACAGGACAGAACACAAGCAGCTGGCAGGGGACTGGCACACTTAATCCAGAGGAGAAGCATGCAGCGCAGCAGGGGAATTCCTATGGGGTTTCGCAAGCACAGGCCAATGGCTGGCATGGGTTGTCAGAGGCACAAGCTCTGGGAGCGGGAAGTACGGGCTACCCGGGGCAGCTAGGCAGCGCGGCCCCGCCGGGCAGCCTGGGCAGCATGCTGCAGGGCATCATGACCTCGGTGCGTAGCAAAGCAGGCTTCAGTCCGGCTCATCTTTCATCCGCCCCCTCTCCTGCACAAGGGGACTGGCCCCCTCCCGGCATCCCCAAAAGCCCTGCCGGAGGCCAGATGTTTGCAAATGGGCAGCTCCCTGGGGCCGCAGTGCCCGGGGAGTATGTGAATCATCAGCAGGCCCCTCAGCCAGGAGCAGGGGGCCATCCCTGGTACGGCTGATAGTCTGATTCCTTGCGGCGGTCCAGAGCATAGAATTGTACATTGTGCTCTGAGAAACTTATGAAGCCGAATTGCGGAACTTTGCGCTTTCCATTGCGTGGCCATGGATTGCATGAAGTCCCATGCCCTGAAGGGCGTCGAGCGCTTCTGGCGTTCCATGCAGCATGGCAACACATGTCAAACCCTTGAAGTATAGCTGCTTGAATTGGAGGCTATAGTGCTGCGTCCACAAATGGTGACGTGATTGCACCAACACATGTGTCGATTGATTGTTTGCAATCAGAAGAGCTGCTCTTCCTTCGCCTTGCGCTTGCAACTCATATGTTGTATGCGAAAGAACGCTGGAGAATTGACTGCAAGATGTATATGTTCATATGGTATTTACTTACTTATAAAGCTGTTGTGAGAGACTGGCTTTCCTGTAGAAGCTGAATACAAAGCCATTTACAGCATGCTTGCAGAAGGACACAATAATCATGAGCATTCTGTCCAGGATGCTGATCACGCAGGCACTACCCAATCAAATGCATCAAACCATATGGCACGCATGAAAGTTCTCTTTTTTGCAAGGCTCCTTGCTATTCGATACTGTGGCTCCCTTGTTGCCCTAGTGTGTCTTGTGCCCTTGTTGTCATGGTCTCAGCTTTTCACTCAATATTCTCTGCAATCGGTCATTTCCCAGATTAGAGGGACTCCACAAAGTGATGCATGCATGCCTGCCAAAGGAAACGCGTCAGATGACCTGGCTATGCGCACACGACAAGTGCCACCTGTTCTTAGGCTCAAGCTTGCCCCCAGGTGCGTTGTCTGAACGCCTCATCAATGTTGTCAACCACATATATAATTTGCAGAGACTGGTCACTAAGAGGTCACCACGGGGCACAGCAGAAGGTGTAGACTTCTCAGCTTGGTGAGTGCATAGCAACCCTCCACTTCGCAGGCGGTCTTGCAAAACGCTGCTGGAATTGGAGGGAAAGAGGCAGCATCTGCACTCGCAGGCCCATATGCACCAACAGCTGTACAGCAAACCCCATGCAAATTCTGTGTCGGCATCACAGCTGCCCTCACAGTGTGCTGGTATCAACAGAGATGGGCTGTTCCAGGCAAGAGGACGCAGCAATCCCACAAATGAGCAGGCAGCCACCGCGCAGGGAGCTCTGCTTGTCAAAATCTTGCAACTGTGACGTGAGCAGCTCCATGTGGGGCTGAAGAGGAGCTGTGGCATGGCTCGCCAAGACCACAGCAGTGTTCACCACAAGAGAAGTCCTTGTTGACCCAAAAATGAGCGTCTGCCCTAAGTGCTGCTGTGGCAGTCCATCAGCTGCCCTGAGATTGGCTGGTCATAGCTGGTGGCTGGCAAACTCCCTGACACTGCCCCGCAGTGCAGGATGGACTGCCGCAGTCATCACAAACAGAGTCGTAGAAGACACAAGGCCACGGAAGCTATATGCTGGCAATGAGGTGAGACTATTGGCCATCAATGTGGGCAAGGCATTCACATGTATTCAGACTTTGGTGTCAGCGCCAGGGTAGAAATTTTCAGAGGGGTGGTTGGCAGCAGCTGGTCCTGCGGCAGGTGTGGATACCCTTGTAGCAGCTGTGCTTGGGGCTGCGTCTGTCCTTGCAGGGTTCATAGTTGGCCCGTCAGCTGCTGCGCCTGACCTGGCAGGGTTGACAGTTGTCCCATTGGGCGCTGCACCTGTTCTGGCAGCGGTGGTCGCAGGGGCTGGGGGCACACCGTTGGGCTCTGCGCCTGCTTTGGCTGCGGCTGCGGCTGCTGGGTTCTCATTGGCAATGGCCTGCAGAAGGACACAGCTGCTTATCCCAGTCTGCTCATCACACATCACGCGAACTCAGCAAGGGGTAAGGTGCATCTGCAAGCTTTGGTCCATGTTCATACCTTATGCTTCGTAAATATGCAAATCACTGCTAACTTTAGGGATGCAGCTCCTGACTTGCGGTGGCTGAGTCATGCCCCAACATAGCGACACAAGCGTGAAGGTTCTGGGCCCAGCACTGCCGCAAGCTTCCATCCACCCAACACATCTGTAAATAGGCCCTGGACCCTCCTTACTTGCAGGACATGGCGCTTGCACAGTAGACGCCAGGACAACTGCGCCATGTGCTCCACTATGTGATGTGGCACGTACAGTATTGTTGCATAGCAAAGCGCCTGCAGCTGCTGATCTGCTGAGCCAAAGTCCGGCCTCATACGCCTCTCACCTCCCACATGGAGGGACGATCAGCAGCAGGTCCGCACCTTGTCCTTCTTGGAGGTCTTCGCGGGCACCTCCTTGCCCATGTTGGGCGCGGGCAGGACGCTCTCGGGGTCCAGCTCGGACGTGCACCACTTGCAGCGCGTGGCGCCCTTGCAGATCTCCTCCAGGCAGAAGGGGCACTTCACCTTGGGCGCCTTGGGCTGCGCATGCCAATGCGTTGATCAGCTGCGTCCTTGATTCTCTTCCAGGCAGCAAAAACTGCAAAGGACGACTGACAAAGCAGCACCTGGTGTGAAAATTCACGCCAGAGGAAGTGTCCGGGCCTTCAACTGCATGGTAGCAGCAGAGGCAATGCATGGATGACCTCTCAAGAGAGCATCACTTCTGCCAATACAGGACTGACGCCACTGCTCCGGAACTCAAAGCCCACTGCACAAGATACTGGGGCTGCAGCAATGCCTGTGTCTCCCAAGAATCAAAGGAAAGGCTGACACGCTACTTTTCGTCATTCTACAATAGGGAAATGTGGCAAGAAGGCAGCCGGGCTTACGTAGAACTTGTTGAGGAGGGCGTTGATGGGGAGCACCACGATGAAGTACACGACCACGCAGATGATGAAGAAGGTCAGGCACTGCAGGCGACAGCAGACTGTCAGTCTCTGGGCACAACTTCGGCAGCTTTGGGCATGTCAGAGCTAGTTTCTGTGGTTCAACCTGTTGCACTTGACATGCTGCTGCCACTCATATACAGCAACTCAGCAGCATGATACTCTATGGACGTGGAGCATTGATATGGTGCAGCTCTCAGTCGGCTAGTCAGGACCTGGACGTCTGTGTTGCGCTTTGTGCCATGAGCGGCTGTCGCGCTGAGTGTGTCATCTGTAAGTGGACCGTGGCAGAGACGCCTCACCGCGTTGATGAAGTCGCCTATGAGGAACTTGGAGTTGTGGACGGTGAAGTACAGGTTGGTGAAGTCCTGACCGCCGTAGATGGCTGCAATGAGAGGCGTGATGATGTCAGCCACCAGAGCCTTGACCACTGCTGTGAAGGCTGTGCCGACCACGATGGCCACTGCCAGGTCTACCTGCACAGGTGGTGCACGCAACTCAGGATCATCAAGATTTGCAGGACCACAGTGACACCTGTAAGGTCTATCTGCGCAGCGGGTGCATGCTCAGGCGACTCAGGGTGACTAAGACATGTGCGAGGAGCGCCGGATGTGATTTCAGGATGTAAGGCATGACTCTGACATCGCAACACAGCCGGCACACGCCACAACCAGATAGTGACTGTTTCTATGCAAATCTTATGCATGGCTGTGTCCATCATGACAGCAACAGTGTGGATCTGATCTACACAATGCGTTACACGCAACAGGAAGGACCAACTCCAGAAATGAGGGTAATGTGATCCTCTGCTCTCTGATGATGATTGGGTAAGCCAACCCACCACATTGCCACGAAGCAGAAAGTCCCTGAAACCAGTCACGATCTTTGAGCCCCCATGTATGCCCTTCTTGGCGTACTGGTCGAGGTGCTCCTTCTTGGCGTATTCCATAATGTGCGCTCTCCTGCGAACGGATCCTAATGAGCATCCCGGTTAGCTACACCACTCGCTTCTCTGCCAATACCAGGCAGGAAGAACCCTAGATCATGCCCAGGGCTCTTTCTGGGGCTTCTGATGCATTCGTACCGCCAAACACATTTCAATCATAATCTCAAAGATGTACGAAAGCACTACGAACGCTCATAGAGTTCCGTGCGAGCAGGAGACTGCGCATGGCTTGCCGGATGTCAACACGGTGTGCGAGCTTTGGGGGTCACACGAACAAGCAAGCCTGTCGCAAGTACTCATCAAATTGCTTTTCACGTGCACGAGGACTCGTACTCTTTATGTTCAAGCCCAGCTGCCCCTCCCGACACAGGGGCATGGGGGACTATCTGTCACCCTTTTAGCAGCTCTCCCACCCTTAAAGACTCGCATTTACTGAGAACAGATAATATGGAATCATGTTGATCACCTTTTCTCGGCTGAAGCAGCGTCAGAGCAACTTCAAGCACTGGGTCGGGCGGCCCTTTGCGCTGGCTGGTGCGTGCGTATGGGGACGTGCGACAACCGCCTCAGAGTAATCTGGATTCCAGCTGCTTATACCCTGGATAGACTATATAAAAAAGCGGCAGCACCGTTCCCACCAATCCATTCCACGAGCGTACACCTCAGCGCACCGTGTACCGTATGCAGATCCTGATTTGGCCCCATAGGTGAGTGAGATAAGCCACAAAGTAGGCAAAGGTGGAAAAAGTCATGTCACTCTACCTGTCGCTCAGAGGGTCCTTTGAAGTGCTGAGTCCTTGAAATGTAGAGCATCTGCCTCTTTCAGGCACTGGTGCTGACACTCATGAGCGCTCATTTACAGACTCATTGCTGCATTCCAGTTGGATTGATGGTGTATATATATATATGTGAGGCAACCCGCAGCCAGAGGCCATAGGGCATTCACAGACCTGTCTGCAGCCAGAGTCCGGGGCCGGTCAATCATGCACAGTCTGCAGCCTTGTCAACTGGGAAATGACTCACTCCTAAACATGGTGTAGGTTCTGATAGCATCAACACCCTCATTACCAGTGCAAGAAGGCTGGGAGCAAGTTTTGTTACATGGCTCATGGCAGCTGCATCAATACAGCGTCAATGGGGCTCACGCTGAGCATTCCTTATGCTTGTGCAGACTGTCACCAAGCCCCTTGCGTCCTTATCTTGCTAGCTAGACCTAATGTCCCGTATGCATCTGCCATTCCACACCTATGCATGAACATGAGCCTGTCCTTGCAGAAAACCTGCTGAATGCAACTGACAGATACAGACTGCTTCGAAGAAATCCAGCATACCTAGCTAGGCTGACCCAGGCCGGGCTCAATGCTTGCTATCCTCATTGACTTCCTTTATGTATGCTCCAAAGGGAAGTGCGCAACTGCTGTCACAATATTGCGTAGCATGGGAACTGGAAGCTCTTGCTGAAGTGTACTGTGCCACCTGAGAGCAATGCAGTGCTGGGGGTGCCACTTATGCTGTCTGGCGCACACTTGCTGGCGTCCACCTATGACATACAGGCTGGTGTGTTGATCCCCACACTGCGCGAGTTCTGATGAAAGTGGCCGTCCCTCTTGCTTATGTCTTGCCGTACAACTGAGAGGTGTACTAGTGACGCTTCTGCTCTTGATCGTGCGACATTGCAAGTACTCAGTTGAAACGCAGATGGCTCTGAAGGCGTCCTTGCGACTCATGGAGTGCTGGTGGAACATCCGCAGCCTCACAACCCTGCAGCAGGCGCGCCCTGGGGCGCCGGAGCACTCTGCTGCTGCTGCTGCTGCTGCTGCAGTTGCTGTGGCTGCTGAGGCGCGGAGAGCCCTGGAATCATCATCTGCCCCAAAGCCTGCTCCTGCTTCACGGCGGAGGGCTGGGCCATCTGCTGCTGCATCTGGGCAGCCTGGGGTGGCGGCTGGCTGCCGGGCAGCCCTGGCATCTGTCCCATGACCATTTGGGCGAAGCTGGGCAGCCTGGAGCCTGCCTGGCGGGCGCTCATCTGCTGGGGCTGCCCAGGCTGCCCGGGCTGCCCTGCCTGTGACTGGGTGGCAGGCGCCCGCTGTTGCGGCAGCAGGAACCCCGCTGCACAGCAAGCAGCAGAGGTCAAAGATATCGCAGAACCACAGCAGAACCTGAAGCCTCATGAGATATGAGAACAACGTTCTGAAAAGCGATGACATGATGATGAGCTTGGGAAGTACTGAGAAGCTTCGTGCAGCTGCAGGGAGTGCTTGCACACCTGTGGCTGCCATGCTGCCCGAAACAGCCTGGGATGGAGGAGCCAAGCTAGGCTGCTGCATGGTCACAGGAGGTGCTGCACTGGACGGTAGGATCAGCGTTGTTGGGCCTGCATTGATGCAAAGGGTGCATCAGACACCAGGCCACAGCAAGTAAGGGACCAGAAGTTGCAGGCAGTGCAGTTGTGTTGCCTGCTCTGCCCGCCGTCTGTGGGCTACTTGCCCCTTGAAAAAGCTGAAAACATGAAACACACAGTGCAGCATACCTGTATCTCGTGCCCTGTCATGTGCAGCATCGAACAAGGGCCATATGCATTGGCGTCACTAGATGAAAAATAAGACACAGAGTAAGTTTGAGTATTACCTGAGTAGTTGGAGAGCCTAATGAGAGGCTGCTGGCCTGCAGACTGGGGTGTATATGTGGGGCCCCCCGGCGGCGCGCTGTACATGACGGTGCCCGGCCGGGGTTCCCCCTGCGGGCTGGCCAGGTTCCCCGTCTGCATGAGCGCCTGCCAGGGCTGATGTGGCGCTGCGGCGGCGCCAGCTGGCGGCCGCGCCTGCCCCATCTGCAGCTGCACCAGCCCGGGGCTACTGGTAGGGCTTGGCCCTGCACAGAATCAGCGCACTTCAGCAACAGATCCATTAGCGGACAGCTCACAAAACTGCTCATCATGGCCATCCCTGCTGCAGCTGCATGATCAGGGAACCTGGTGTCTTTCACAAAGCGACAGTCATTGAATAAAAACCAGTACACAGGTAGGGCCTGCTTGCCCTTGCTGCAGCTGCATGACCAAGAGAACCTGGTGCGGTGTACAGAGTGACATTTGCGGAACTTGAACAGCAATCTCGGAGGTGAGAGGCTCACCTCCGGGGCGGCCGTAGGCTGAGAGGTTGACCATGCGCTGCTGCGGCGCCTGCTGCGCGCCCGCGGGCCGGGCGCCTTGCGGGCTCTGGGCAATGTGCAGCACCCGCATCTGCCCGGGGCTCTGCTGCACGCCTGCGTGGCAATGCGTGAAACGTCAGTGGTTGCAGCCAGGAGTGTCCCAAAGAGTGCGTCCTGCTTCTTTATGTAGCCTGGAAATTGATCTACGCATCCAGCCATCGCTGCATGGAGATGCCTCGGCTTGTGATGCTCCCATGACCTTAAGAGCGTGCCAGGCTCGCAGTTGCGTGGCACCCTGGTGCACTTGCAATGCAAAGCCACAGTGAGATGAGGTGAATGCAACACATGCTACAGCAGAGGATCTTCTGCATGAGATGTGCATCTGCTTTGCATTTCACATTTGTGCTTGAGAGCGCTGTTACCCTGCGGGAATGGGCTGGAGGGCGGCTGCTGCGTGCGGGGCGAGGGCGCGGGGGAGGGCATGCCGCTGGGGTGGTTCAGGAGGTTGCCCGGGACCGCCGCGAGCGCAGCGCTGGCGGTCGCCTTGGCGACAGCTGTCTGCTCCACCTCCTGCGCCGTCTTCTTGAGCACGCGGTCCGAGACCTTCTTCAGGATGAAGTGGAACTCCTGCAGCACTGCCTTCTCCTGGGCTGCATACACCTTGGATGGCCCTGCAAGCATACAACACCGTGTGAGCAGGCTTGCTGCCAGATAGCGCCATGTGGGCACTCACATGCCTCAGCCCACCTGAGTAAGGCTGCAGTAGATCCATGTCTAGTCATTGCAGCTGGCATGAACACTCATGCAGTCTGCCTCTTCATCAGAGACTGAACGCTCTGGTGCCCGTGTTCAGTCTGCACACTCAGCTGGCATAAACACATTAGGGCATGCCTCAGCCTGCAATGCACAACCGTGTACTGCACGGCACATGGGGCACTCAACTGACATGGCATGAAGGGCATACGTCAGCCTGCGCCGAAATCGGGCTGTATGGCGCACAGCGCACCTGAGTAGGAGGAGTGCGTCTTGTCGGGAGCGCCTCCCCCGCTGCTGCTGCCTTCGGCCGCGTTGTGCTTCTCGGCCTCTGCGTTCGCCTCTCCGTCGGCCTCCGGCTTGGACGTCATCTTCTGCTCCGTCTCCTGCGCGATGAGCAGCAGCAGCGAGGCCATCTCTGCGACGCCTCCCCTGTTCACCATCTGCAACAAGGCAAGCGTCACCACATCAGCATAGCCTCAAAATCAGGGTAGAATCCAAAATGGTGTCTCTGCGATCTTTCAACTCTTGTAGGTAGTCACCTCGAAAGCAAGCGGAAGGAGTCCCTGCATCACAACGCCAAGCGTACAGGGAAAGGCTATGCAATGCCACGTGAGGTGGCCAGCATGGTCATCTGCCAGACACACAGCCCAATGAACACAATCATGGAGCTGTCTTTATGCTGACATGCCAGCCTCCACTGAATGTATCATTCAAACACTTATATGGCACCTCCCAACAGAAGCTACATGTTCATGCACGTCAGGCAATGTACGAGTATGTGTGAAGATGGAAGCTGCACCTCGCGCATCGTCTCCTGCAGTACGGCTCTGGAGTGCACCAGCGGCTTCAGAGGCTGCCTCGGGCCTGAAGAGGCAAGCCGCGGGCTGGGCATCGGGGAACCGCCCATCTGCTGCGTCATGCTTGACAATGCTCCCGAGACCGCCTGCTACACGACCACACCGCAGATCACACAATGACAAGCATGCCCTTTCCATGTCAAAAACGAGTGAGTTGATATCATGATCAGCCCTCTCCGTGCTTCATCTCTGCAAGGAGGATGACCCCTGTTGACCGTCGCGGGATGGGTGTCATTGTGTATGCTGATAGTCATGCTGCGGGGGTGACTCACCTCAGGGCCTCCAGGCGCAGTCATGGGTGCAGACAAGCTGTGCAGCGATGGCGGGGGCCCGTCCTGCTGCAGCAGCTGAGTCATGGGCCCGGGGGGCCCCTGCTGCATCTGCATGCCCCCCGGGATGGAAGGCATCGCCCCTCGAGCCCCAATCTGCATGCTGATGCTGCCGCCGGCTGCATTCCCTGCGCATCATGTCATCCCGCTAAGCTCAATCGCTGCATTGCATGTGCTCCTTACTGCTTTGGAATGACGAACACATGATCCTGATCGCTGTTGGTGGTAGCGGACAGGACTAGCAAACCTCTCACCTAGACATATTTCAGCAATGGAGGATATGGCTCACAGCACTGGAGGATATGGCTCAGAAAGACAATATCAAGCTCCACCGTGGGACAGAGCATCGTATACACCAATGTTCAACACATATGGGTGCAGGGAGGGCCACCTGAGAACTGCGGCTGCTGTGCTGTGTGCCCGGCAGCGATGCGCGCCCTCTTGGCGGCATGGTGCGCGTTCATGCTCCTGTTGTGCTCGTGCACCAGGCTCATCATCACCATTTCCCTTGCGTCAGAGCCCTGCGGTTGCAAAGATGTGTCAGGGGAATTTATGAGGAACATAAGAAGTTTGGATTGGTCACACAGGCTCGCCAGCCTTCAACATGCACACTTCTGGATAGATTCAACACCTCAACAGCCATATTGCAGCACACGCTTCATAAGGTGGCGTGCGGAAATAGCGGCAGGCTGACAAATTGCAAGAGCTTATGCCGTCTGCAGCGAGCGGGAAAGTGCTGCACCTCAAAGTTCTTGCAGTCAATGCACTTGCAGTTGTCGGAGCAGTAGATGGAGGCCTGGAAGCACTCGCAGTACTTCTTCAGGCAGCCGCTCTTCTTGCAGTTGCAGCCCTTGTTGTGGCGCGCCGCCGGGCCGGTCGCCAGCGCTGCAGCGCCGTCCTCGCCGCCCTGCGCACAGTTTGCAGCTGACCTCAGCGGCTGCCTCCTGATTCTGCCATTTTCCAGAGGAGTCCAGAGAGACAACGACAGACGGCGCTGCGCTAAGGCCACATTCAAGTGACTAGTCCACACCCCAGCGCAGAATGGCGCCGTGAATGGCTGGTTCGATTGGCAACCGGGAAGACAGTGCCTTGGCATTACTGCTGCACCTCGGCCAGCCAGCATGCCATGCAGCAAATCAGAGCGCCATGTAGGGTGTGGAATGCTGGCGTTGTCATCTTTGGGGTTTCAGGGTGCCAGACCTGGATCTTGGGCCGGAAGGCGTTGGGGTTGCGCTCGAGGATGGCCTCGACGGCGGCCTGGCGGACCTGCTCGGACTCCTTGTTGTTGCAGCAGTTGACGCAGTTGCAGTTGTCGCAGTAGCGCCCGCTGGCGAAGCACTCGCAGTACAGCTTCAGGCAGCGCGAGTTCTTGCAGTTGCAGTGCTTCTTGATGGGCCCGCTCAGCGTCACCACCTTTGACACCTTGGGGCTGGGCCGAGGCCTGCATAGGCAGCCACATTCTCAGAGATACTACAGCGCATGTGCAGCACATTGTCATGCTGTTGCGATGATGCCTCGTCCTTGGGGCGTGCTGTTGCGGTACTGTGGCTGGCAGCTGAGCGTTTTGTACATGACATATGTTGCTCCCGAAGAGCTCTCGACTGGTGGTCATAGTGACGCAAGCTCCACATGTGTCTACGGAACAAGGCCAGCCACATTTAGCTTTCTACTGCAAGCATGACCAGCAGAGGTTGTGCGCCGGGCGATGCGCCGGCCTACAGGGTGGTTGCGGTGAATTGCATCATTCCATACCTGGGCGGGGACTGCAACGTCTGCAGCTGGACGGAGTTGGGGGTCCTGCCGTCGGAGCCGGGCACTGCGGGCATGCTGCCCTGCGGCTGCTGCTGCCCAGGGCCCGGCTGCCCATGCTGGCCCTGCATCTGCATCTGCTGCTGCTGCTGCTGTTGCGCCACCTGCATCAGTTACCACCCAATCATTCCGCGGCATGTCTCCACACTTTCTGCATTGCCGACTCTATGACACAATATGGCATCGCAGAAACATGCACTCAGAGGCGCGACGATGGCACACGTTCAGTCTTTGTGTGTCTGTGGGGGAGACATGGTCCCAGGGATAGCGGTGTGCCCTGGAGATTGTTCTCGGATTTACCTGCAGCTGCATGGGCGGCGCATGGTGCACGACAGTGTTGCGCGTGTTCTGCGGCCGGGGCTGTGATGCTCCTGCCATAGCAGCCCCGGTCGGCCTGGGCTGGGGCGCCTGCCCGGGCTGGGCAGCGGGCCGGGGCATGGCTTGCCCCATGTGCGAGCGCTGCCCAGTCGCGCCCGCCTGGGCCCTCTGGGCATGCTGCTGCCCCTGCTGCATGTGCGCGGGCATGGGCGCCCTCGGCAGTCCAGCCATGGACGGCGACTGGGGTCCACCTGCATCCATGCATAGCACTGCCTCAACATACTGGAGTCCGCTCTAAGCCTGTACAACGTCCACACACATATGGGGGATAGAAAGCCAGCTGTGAGGTCAACAAGCAGATGCACGCATGATCGGAAGCCTGCACTCTGGAGACATTAGCAATGTGGGGTGTGTGCAAGAAGAAAGGTACCTCGCTGCGGTGCGCCTGGGCGGATCTGCTGGGTTCCTGACGCTCTCATCTGCAGCTGGTGCTGCTGCTGCGCCTGCAGCTGCTGCAGCTGCTGGATCTGCTGCACAGTCAGCGGCGGCGAGGTGTACTGCTGGTACGTGGGGCGCTGCTGATTACCTGCGTGTCAGTCACCACTGAATCCCATGACATGTATGGTTTGCAAGCATCATGTATTCGCAAGATGCCCCTTGGGGCATGCTGCAGCTCCAACATTGTTGAGCAGTAAGGGCTCGTCACATGAACACAATGAGAGCAATGCTCTGCGATACAGACAGCAGAGCTGTCGCAGGGCTAGGTCAGCATCATGTGCGGGCAGGAGGACTCACCCAGAGGTGGGTGGTACTGCATCTGCCCAGGCGCAGCCTTGGGCATGCCCGGCTGCTGCCCGAGGGCCTGCCCCTGCACCTGCCCAATAGTCGGTTGCCCCTGAACCATCTGTGGCACACCGAGCTGCGGTCGCGGCTGCGCCATGCTGTTGGGCGGACCGCGCGGAGAGTACATGGCTGCCTGGCTGGCAACCTGGGTCCCCCCCGGCTGGCCCATGGCTGGCGTGGGGGCCCCCGCCTGGCCGTGCATCAGGCTTGTGAAGGGCCTGGGGTGCTGCTGCTGGCCTGAGGGCGCGGCTGCAGGGAAGTTGATTGGGTACTGCCCTGCCAATTGCCCTAGCTTTGGATCGGGATACCTCTGAGGCTGGACCCTGCTCACAACACAAAGACAGCTGTCAGTAGCAGCATTAGGTGATGTTGACATGTACTAGAGCAGCGTCCTGTTTGTGGGTTCCTTTGCACACCCAGCATGCAGGGCTGTGGCGCCTCATTGCCTGCTGGCTTGCCCATGCAGCATGCACCACTGACGAGTGCCTTGGGGTCAGTGCAGGCTTTGCATGCAGCTGCAAGCCTCAAGCAGAGCTTCTGATGCTGTTAAATGCTCCTAAGCTCCTGGTATAAATTTCTAGATATGACAGTTGGTGAAGAAGGCCTGATGGTTCAAAATACAAAATTTTGAAAATCCTCTGACAAGGAGGACGGGGCTGCTGTGCCTTGTGCCTGCATCACGAGCTCCTACAGGGTGCTTCAATATGCGCAGAATGGGTGCCGAGGTCCAAGGGCCACAGATCAGAGTTTTAGAAAGTGCCATCTACGCCTCACCCTTGTTGGACTCCGGTCGCGCCTCGCGGAGCGGTCGATTGCAAAGGTGGTGCGGTGTTTGCTGGCACTGTGGAGTTCTGTGGCCCTCCATGAGTGTCTGACGGCTGCATTCCGGAGCTCATGGTCTGGACTTCCTTGCTAGCTGTTCAGATCCTGGTCTGATCTCACTTACCACTCCTCCAGGGTTGCCTGCCCATACGCGGCATTGCATCAGTAGACTTTCGTATCTCATGCACAGTACGTTTGGAGGCAGAGCTTGCAGGTTGGTGAGGTTGAGCGGCGCATCCTGGCAAGCTGCTGGAAGGGTCAACTGCAGCAGCTGGAAGGACAAGGGAATAAGTCACAGGTCTTGCATGCACCAGCCCTGCGGGCGCTCGGCCCTCAGAGCACCTTGAAGGGCATCCACCTTGCATGGAAGAGCCAGATGCGCAATCGGCAGCCTGCTGGGAAGCCGCAGGCCCTAGTAGGATTACTCCAAAAGCTGCAAGCCTCCTCTGCCTGCAGTCCCAACCCCAACGCGGCCCCTAAGGGTGCCAGCCTGGCGACACTGACGGCGGTCCTGATGGCTTGCTGGGCTGCAGGGCGCGCTGCGGTGGCGCGATCGTTGCCACTGCGTTGTTCCATTTCATTTCGTGTTTGTGCGCTGGTTTGAACACAGCGGGTTGCCTCTTCTGGAAACGTCCGATGCGTTTCTTGCGGGCAGGCCTTGGGCTTGCATCCTGTGGCAGATGAATCGCTCTGACTATCAACAACTCTCTACAAATTGCGTCTGACGTGGGAGCCAGGACTCTCACCCTCTCAGAACCGCACCTGCCGCGGACAGAGAGCTTGGGCAATGACACTTGCACAGGGTATCAAGCCACCAGGCCAGCTCCTAGCGACCCCAAACACTGTGCATTTGAGCACCAGAAGGATCAGGCATTGCCGTAGGTAGGCTGCTTTATCAACACAGCAGCGATTGCACAAGGAAGGAGCCCTGCTGACTGGATGTGACCTGTAACTAAGACGTCTCATATCCAATCCCGGACACTTCAGAAAGCCAAAATGGATACTTTGTACACGCAGGAGAGATTTCGGATGTTCTAAGACGAGAGCAGGAGTCAGCGATGCAGCTGAGGGCCCAACGAACGAGGGCAACCCAGCACTGCAGGAGAATCTGGTACACATGGTCCGGCTGCAGATTGGTCAGGAGAAGGTGAAGGAGAGCGTGGAGGTTGAGAGGCAAAAGCTCCAGGAACTTGCAGAGGAGGTATGGCTCCATGCATCCTCTGGGTGTCTCACATTGCTATGCGTGTGCTGGCCCAATCCTCAGCACCGCTCATGAGTGAGTGGCTTCACAGAAAGCTCACCCGTCGCTGGAATGAAAACAGAGCTCGACACACTGCTCTTGTGCACTGCAGGCGAAAGAGGAGGTGGACAGGCTTTCTCAGCTGACCAAGGACAGGTCGACATTGGCCTTCGGCAGTGCTTTGGTACGTACTGTTTCCTCTGACCTTTTCAGTGAATCCCAAGGGTCCACATAAGCTTTGATCTGAGGCAGGCGCAGTGTTCTTGTACTGACCTCCACGCATGCGTAGCGCATCATGGTTGTCGCAGCAGCATGCGCCCTGGCTGCAGTGCAAGAAGTGTGTGCATCCAGGCGGACAGAAATCACGCGGCGGTTCAGCTTCCATGACATTTGGAACAGAGGAAAGATGGTTGCCTCCGTAGTAATGTCATTTGTGCGCATCCAGGCGGACATAAATCAGGAGGCGGATCAGTTTGAGGAGATTCTGAGGAAGAACAGAGCCAAGATGGAGGCTGCTTCCAAAGAGCTTGCGGACTGGGAGCTGGAAACAGCGCGCGCCCGCAACGAAGGCACTTTCTTCAAGGGTCTGTTCAAGGCAGACATCCTGCAGCAGCCCTCTGATGAGAGCAGAGCGGCGCATCAGCCGGAACCCTCAGCACAGGTGCACCAGCCTGCCGTGCAACAAACTCATTGAGAGCATGTTTCCCTTCCACAGGAGCAGTACACGGTACCAGAACAGCATGCAGAGAGCTTGCTTAGAACAGAGTGCTTGCACCAGTGGCTACCACAATTGCTCCGGCCCTGCATGCACATCTAGCTACGCGCAAGAGGAGTTGGTGCTGCTAGTGGCTATGCAGACGTGCTCTCTGCATGCCTGACTTGATGTGTGCATCTTCCCAGGGCGGTGCAGCCAGGTACAGCGCGGGACAGCATGCAGCAGCGAAGGAGACAGCTCTGAAGCAAAGCAGCAAGGTGTTGAAGTATTCCTTTGGATTCCTGTCACTGACTCTCCTGGGAGGTGCCTTAGGAGGTGGGACCTTGAACCTCTTGCTTTTCTGTCTGTGCTTCATCTAATGCCATCAGCTGTGAGTGTGTCAATCGTGATCACACAGAGATGGTGTCAACGCCTCACGAGCTCACAGATGTTGTGCTGGGTCTGACTATGGTCATGCGCATGTGCATCTCACACATGCTCATCAGCATAGCAGGCTTGTTGAGTGCAACACTCTGCCTGGAAGAGAGATGTGCATGCAGACCATTGAGAGCGTGGTTTGCATGCTGCAGATGTCTTTGGGGGATCCGCGACTTTGGCGCTGGACGGCAGGAACGCGCTTCTAGGGCTTTTGCTGGCTTATGCGGCTCTCAGAGCAAGCCAGTACAATAGGGAATGACGTGGCTGCTGCGGCTATGCGCGACAGGGCATGACAGCAGCGATGTATCATGTTCTGTACTGTATTGGGGCAGGGGACAAGGAGCCCGCTCACACAGCCCCTCTTGTTGATCAGCAGCTCACGAGGTTGGAAAAATGGTGTCCTGATCTTAGCTACAGATCTCAGACTAGTGCCAGTTCTGGGATTCGCAGGCTATATCAGTAATCTCAGAATTGCTAGCCAGACTTAGATCGTGACTGGATGTTGTTTTCTCCATGATTTTGCGTGCTGTAGGCTCAGTGCAATCAGAGCGAACCAATACTAGATTTTGTACATCGATCATGCTTGCTAGTCTCATCCACGCCTCAAAACGATGACTTGGCTGATGTCACCTGACAGTCACCAGATACATCCGAGCACCTTGTACTATTGCACTTCCATTATGTTCGTTATGACAAGGAGCGTCAGTAAATGGTGATTTAGGACACAGAAAGCTCTAACAAGCGATGTCCAGGACGCCGTCGCATCGGGGTCCCGCCATTCACGGTTGCCTATTTGGGAACCCAGCTATCGCAGATGAAGATGAGGCTGCCTGCGAAAGCCAGCGAAGGGGCAGGAGTTGTAGTAGAGTGACCCACAAACAGCCACCATGTCCCCTGGAATGTTGAGCATGGAGACCATGGCTGCCCGTGGGTGCAACTCGGTAGCCAGCCAGAGAGCATTTGTAGGCAGACCTGAGGTGCTCAGGGCCAGCAGACCCCTGCTCAGAAGCAAGGGTAGCAGGCAGGTCACAAGGATGGCGGTGTGTTCCTTTCCTACTGCAAATTTGCAAGGGCAAGCCAATGACGCCGGCCCCTGACAGCTTTGAAAGTGATCTGAAGGCATATTGCATGCAATGGTACCGCATATAAGCGGTGACGAGACAACGCTTCTTCTAGCATTCACACATCCCAAAGCAGAGACTGAAGCACCAAGGATATCGCTTTCTTGCAGGGCGACAACGACAAGCTTGCCTCCATCTATGCCAACGCTCTGGTAGAGCTCGCTCAGGCGAAGAACGCCCTGGACACAGTGCACGCAGATGTGGACTCCTTGCAGGTGAGATATCCTTATAGCATACCACATCCAACATGATGATCACAGTCCAGGTTAGATGCTAGGCAGTGAAGCAGAGCAGGTGTCAGCAACTCATCACTCTAAGCAGTCCTGCATCCGTTGTAACTACTGTGCATCTATGCATGCTGGGGCACGTGAATACAGAAGGGAGCAGCCTTTGCACCCACATTGAGGCGCGAGGATATTTGCGCATGCCTAATGACAACAGCTGCTTCCAGGGTCCGCGAACAGAGAAAGGACCCACAGTGAGGCGCAAGGGTATCTAGTGGCAAGAGCCGCACAAAGGGCAGACGCTGCGCTAGTTTCTGGACGAGCGCTCCCCTGAATAGTCATGTCCCGTGCAGAGCGCCTTCAAGGACACTCCGGACGTGAAGGAGTTCCTGTTCAACCCCATGGTGGAGGAGAAGAAGAAGCGGGATCTGATGAAGAGTCTGGCGGACGACGCCGGCCTTAGCAAGCACACCCTCAACTTCATGAACCTGCTGCTGGACCAGGGCCGCCTCTTCTCCATCGCCGAGATCTTCGACCAGTTCGAGATCCAGTACTGCAAGCTCACCGACACACAGGTGCGCCTGGAGGCCTCTTTTTGCACCTGGCTGTGTTCCAATCACTTAGTCCTGGAATCGGCTGAGTTGCAGAGGTTATCAAGTACTTGTGGAACTTCTGCTTATGCAACCTGCATCTCAAAACTGCAAGCTCACCGACATGCATGTGAGAGTCCTGCAGCTTTGCATGCCAGCTGGCTTGGTTTCCAAGCTGTTTGGACAGCACAGCTCAGCAAGCGGCTACCATGCAAGGTGCCAGAATGTTCTGTTCTGACGTGCTTGTACTAAGACTGCCATATCTTTGACATGAGTGAAGCGTGCATGTTCGCGGTGGCATCCACCAGTGTGTTTTATTGAAGCTGGTGCTATCCCACAGTAGCCCTCCAGCATGCAGCTGATCTCCAGTAGTCTGACAGGGCATATGACTGCGCAGGTAGCCACTTTGAGGTCTGCCGTGAAGCTAGAGCAGGAGCAGCAGTTTCTGATTGCCAAGAAGCTGCAGGAGCTGACCGGCTCCAAGAACATCAAGCTGAAGCCAGTCATTGATGAGGAGCTGATTGCTGGATTTGTGGTCGAGTACGGCTCATCTCAGGTGAGAGGCGCTGACACACCCACCCACTCTGTGGTACATAGCCGACCTCGAGATTTGCTTGGGCATGTCAGAATTTTGTGATGTCTGCTTTCTAAGGACTTGCAAGTCCGAGTGCTGCTGTACATCGTGGTCTGTGAATGCCCTCTCGCCTCTGGCTGTGGGTTGCCACCACATGCACATGTTTACACCTTGGCTGGTGATGCGATCCAAGGTCCTCCTTGCGGCATGAGAAAATGCTGAAGTGCTATTTTATGCATGCAGATTGACCTCTCTGTCAAGGGCCAGCTTGACAGGATTACACAGGAGCTCAACGCAAACCCTCAGCTTGCGACAGCATGAGTGTCAACAGCATTGGTGCATAGTCTCTCCAGCCTGGCAGGCTGTTAGGGCAGCTGTCCTGAGCAGCACTGGCGAAGAGGACTGTTGGGACTTGCACCGCTCAAGGTGCAACGTCCAGGGAGCAAGGCTCAGCTGTGATGTGAGGAACTGACACTTCAGACTTTGGTGAAAGCCTGACTGAGACTGATAATTTTCCCATTCAAGTCAACAAAATCAAAAGGCAGAGAGAGTGTGCCACTTCCTGTGCTTTAAATTCTGAGAAGAAACGCTAATTTGAGTTGCAGAATGTTCTCACACCTTCACATGAAGGTAGCAGAGGGTGACAAGATTGAAGTGGTTGAGTTGTTGTAAGAATTGTCAGCAATATATATATCCAGCAAAATCCCGCGCTCTCTCACGCAGAGCTCATCACATAGCAAACTCTCTGTGCCAGGTCAGACTCTGGATTTCCTCTTTGCAAAAATACTTAGACAGCTTGCGTCTCGGCAGTAATACACACGTGTTTCATCATACATCCTGTCAGACCATTGATACATGCTTCCCACTCCATATCACGCGAGAGCGCCAATATACAATCTGTCCGCTTCAGCTCTCACCATGTCACAAAGCTGGCACATTCTCTTTGTCTCACACCCTATCAGAGCGCTGCTGCGAGAGCAGGAAGGCGCCTATCCCCAGCTGGCGCCTCTTTGTGACAGCTACAGCTGCAGGCGCCCTGTGTGGGTGAGCGCCTGCTCTGCCGCGCTTTCTCAGGCTGCTGTCTGGCAGCGCCTGAGCGCCCAGCGCCTGCATGCATGCTCTGCTGGCCTGGATGTCATCCTGCAAGGATTTCCGCGCAGAAACGAGGCGCAGCAGGCGCTGCTGCTCGGCCAGGTCAATCGCTGACAGGTCTACCCTCTCACTGCCGCCGGGGCTCCTCATGCCAATGCTCTCGCAGGCTGCTCCTGCGCTGCTGTGCTCGCGCTTCACACCTGGCATGCTTCCAAAGACTGGCTGCTGATGCAATGCCGGCTCTGGGCTGCAGATGTCGGTCACAGAGACACCCGGGCTGGAGGCATGTGCCTCGCTACAGTCTTGTTCAGCGCAGGCTGGGCTGAGTTGGGGAGTCTCCTGCTCATGCTTGTCCTGCGAGCCTTCGGGTGCAGTGGCCCAGGAGTCACGGGATGAGCTGTGTGGCAACGGATCCCTTTGCAGTGCTGCAGCGTCAGCCGCTGTGCTGGACTGTGCATGCTGAGCTGCGCCTTCCCAGCACGCATGCTGGCGCGCCTCTTCCTGCTTGACACAACCAGGCGTCTGCTGCTCTGCATGAAGGTTGTCGTCCTGCGCTGCTGAGGCTGGCAAGCTCCCATACTGGCAGCTTGCATGTTGCATGGTGCTTGGCGTTTGGCCTCTCTCATGCTGGGCCTGGCCTGGCGCTGAGCTGCACGAAGAGGTGCCTGCGCCTCTGGGGAGAGCGCCTGCAGAGCTTCTTGCCGCCATGCTTGGAGGCAGCTTTAGCTTGGGGCTATTCAGGCCCAGGTGCACCAGCACGCTGTGGTCCCGGCTGTCTTCCCGGACCTCCTGCTTGACTGGGCTGCCAGTGTAGCTGAAGCGCCGCAGGCTTGCCGCTGACTCCATCTTTGGCTTGGACTCATCCGCTGCTGCTGAGCTGTAGAAGTCCAGAGCCTCCTGCTTCACCCTGGCTGGCTGCCAAGCAGCCGCTGAGGCCTCTTCCTTGCATGACTGTTCTCTGAAGGCAAGATCAGCAGCCTCTGGCTCAGCCTTGACTGCCTCTGCAGCAAGGGCTGGAGCAGCCTGCTCTGCGCTGGGGAAGCCAGCTGGCTCGCCCCAGTCGTCCTCTTTGAGATCATGCTGAGCTGCGCTGCGCCAGCTGGCACAGCTGCGATCCAGGTCGGCGGCTGCGTCAGCGCACTCATACCCCCCATCCTCCTCGTCTACCTCGCCGTGCTGCTGCCAGTACAGCGCCTCCTCATTGTCTGCTGCTGGATCCTCTGGCGCCTCATCAGGCGCCACCCCTGTGCTTCCTAACCTGGCACTTCCGGACATCTCACATGCTGCGGCTGAGGTGGCTACCGGGGCAGTGTCTGCTCTGCCCATTGCTGGAGCAGAGTAGCTGTGCTTGTCGGCAGCTGCGTCGAGGCTGGCAGCTGGCAACGTCTTGGCCTTCTTCAGAAAGAAGTCCAGGCGGCCGCGATCCTTGGTCAGGTCCATCAGCTCTGCAAACCTGCAGACACATACAATGCATCAGATACTGCTCTGTATGATATACGCCTGAAGTGGCTATTGATGTCTCTGACAGTGCTGAGCGGAGACTTTGAAACAGACATCATCTGCTGAGAGGCGAGACGCCCTCCCAATTTCATGCTGTGTTCTACAGGTCCATACAGCTTGAGAGGCCGCAATGCGCCTTCACAGCGCACAGCACATGCTGCACGATAGCGCCATCTGTGCTTGTGAAGGAACGCTGAGCTATCACCAGCTGTATAAACAAGGCATGAACCTCACCATGTTGAGCTATCACATGGCAAGCGGAGTCTAGCAGGGACTATGCTACCACATGGTCCACAGAGCATGTATAGGGACCGTCTCATGTGGCCTTCACAAGTGGCATGTGTCAGCGAGCACAGACAAGAATAACATACTAGGGCTCAGATCGTACCTGTCCACCAGCGCCTTTGCGGAGGCTGCATTGGCCGCGTTGACGGTGGGGACGAGCTTGCGGGGGCGCAGCGTGCGCACGCAGTCGCGCAGCTCGTCGTAGGAGGAGTGCTCCGAGTAGGGGATGCCGTAGATGCTGACGTTGCCCTCCTTGCGCACGTTCACGCCCCTCTTCTGGAACGACCACCCTGCGCAGGGACCTTGCGTTTCAACATTCATTGCGGCGTTATGAGTGATGGGGTAGAGCGAAGGTTTAGATGCCCTGACACCTGGTATCTTTCAGTGATGGAGCATGGGAGCGCTGACAGGAGCCAACAACGCCTCTGCTGAAATGGAGACTCTGCGCAGGGACCACGCACGTCCACCCCACCAATCTTGGTGGGGATTAGCAGAGATAGTGATGGCCTGAGTCAGCCGCACCCATGTAGAACTCCTCACAGAAAGCATCAGGAGGGCGAGCTCCTGCGTGGTGCTGTATGTACCTAAGCCGAAAGCAGCATCCACAGCAGAAGACAAGGGAAGCAATGCGATATACCAAGCAAGCAGAGCTGAGTCACACGGGGCTGCTTAAGCTTTTCAGCTAGGGCACAGGAGGCTATCACCTGTCGGTCTGAAGGCAACCACATGTGTCCACTGGGAGTCAGCAATGCGCTCCCGGAGTGCCTCCGGTAAGAAGACCTTGCCCATGAAGCTGACATGGATGCGAGCTGCGTTCCTGTCCTTGGTCACCAGCCTCATATCGGCCTCTGGCAGCCCCAGCAGCCTCAGCACCTGCCACAGTGCACCCCACAAGACTTGAGGTAGTAAGACATCAATCGTGACCGTCCTAGCGCTGCCCATCTCCCAGGTCAGTACTGTCACACCGCAGTACATTACACAAACACGAGCTGAACCTCCAGGCGAATACGGCGGATGCCTCGATAGCTATGCTCACATGTGGTGAAGTGGAAAGCCATATATACTGAAAGTAATGTGAAATGGTTTGAAGGCATGACTCACCCTTAGCTTGTCAGCGTTGACATGGCAGCGGAAGCCCATGGCCTTGGCTGCGCCAAGATAGGCGCGCTCCTTGCCGATGCGGTACGAGCCCATGACAAACAGCGTTCGGGGCTCCTGTGAGATGTGCTTGGTCATGAGCTCCACTATCTTGCAGATGGCCCTCTCCTGCACATGATGGCACCTATGTGAGGCATAGCTACCTTCACGTGCACAGGTGTGCCCAAGGGGGACGATCAACCACACAAAATTAAAGATCTGCCTTCCCTGCAGCAGGATAATTGTAGGATTGTGGGGGCTGGGGTGTGATGAGAGGCTGTAAGGTTGGTTGGTCATCAATTAAATTTCGCGCAGAAGCATAGCACAGGGCTGCTGACAGGCATGCCAAATGCAATTTGACTGTGCTCTCTATGTTGCCCCCTATGGAAGTGAGACAGCCTGGCACAATGGAGCTGGACACAAACGAAAGGGGCGTTGAAACAGATGCTGAATGCAAGCTATCTCTGGTGACTACATTGTGAGGCACGTGAGCATGTGATGCATTGTGTATAATAAGGAATGACTGAGTCGTTTGTCTTCTGTCTTTGAGTGTGGGAGGGTACTGTGCTGGAGGAGTCATCTACGGAGTACTTGTGAGAGCACAGAGTGGGCGAGAGGCATGCCCTGTGTACCTGGCTGGGGAAGGTGTGCTTTGGGGAGGCATAGGTGGTGTCCAGGAACAGCTGGTCGATGCGCTGCTTGGCCAGCGCTGGGTGCTTCCCCATGCGCGGGTTCCAGCGCATGTCCCCAGTGTGCAGGATCACCTGCACATCAATACGCCCTCACTGCAATGCTGCTAGGTGGGAAGCTAAGCTCCGTGAGCAGGCGCTGACTATGTCAAGTAATCCATCTGCAACTACTGCCTGACCTTGGTATCCACCACTTCGATTAAGAAAAGAGGCCGACTGCCAATAGGCATCTCTTCATGCCGGGTAGCATGGTGCCCCAATTGCCACTAGAGCTCTCTCTTCATACCCGAAGCAGTGAAACACCAAGGTCAGACAATTGTAGACTGTTGCGTTCAGTGTTGCCATCGTGATTCTGTGCATTGTCAAGTCCACTGCTGGCAGCTGCCTGATCTGAGGTATACATTCACCCGTCCTGTGTTGCTCTGCGGCGCAATGTGATATCGCGGCAATAGAGGGTTGCACACTAAGGCATGTGTAGGAAGGCCTGAGAAGTGAGCCCAGGGTTCAAGAGGCAGCAGGCGGCTCACCTCATGTGAGAAGCAGCTGCCTTTGGGAGGTGGGGTCTTGAACAGCAAGAGCACAGCCCCAGGGCAGTGATTGGCGTCTATGAGGGTAACGCGTATGCCCTCAATGACCAGCTCGGTGTCCATTGGCAGCGCCCGGATGCAGCTGGGGTTCACGCGCATGTCCCTGATGAGCAGGTTGCTCGTGACATGGCTGCAGTATATGGTGCCTGCTGAGAAGCCGCTGTTGAGCCCTGCATAGCCATGAAGACGCTTGTGTACAGTGCCTGCGATGCTTTGTCCATTGTGCCTATCCCAGAAGTAAGCAGGGTAGAGATACGAGTGAAAGGCTAGCCAATTCGTTTTATACGTCTGAGAGGGCTGCAAGACTCCATTTCAAAGGCCAAGAGCGAAAGCGCAGAGCAGCTGTGAGGGCTGGTACTTACCTATCGTATGGTCTGCATGATAGTGCGTCAGAAAGTAGTGCCTGCATCTCGGTGACTGAAACTTGAAGCCGTCGACCATAAACGGGGTGCCTGCACCAAGTCGCACGTCTGGAGCAATGGTGGCGGGTGTCGAGACGACTGACAGTGTACGAAGTAACTAGGACATCACTGAAAGAAACAGCCGAAGTCTGCAGTTTGAGACTCACCAGGTATCCATTTGATGTACTCCCATTGGGATGCCATGCTGAAACTTACATTTTGAGTCTATGAGGCACTGTGTCCTCGCTGGACATCAGCTGTAGCAGCAAGCGCGTCTCGGGCGGTATGACTGCTGTTACTTTACACTCGCAGCACATGCCCGTGAGTGAGCGTCCTACGTACAGCGTCCTACGTACAGCGTGCTCTCTAAAGTAAAGTTGAGGAATTTGCAATGATGCTGCTCAGGCAGGAAGAGCTCTGTGCTTCAGGCATGATCTTCACGGGCCCTGAGATGCATGCTATGTACATGGCCTGATCAGGACCATCCTCATGGCTCATCAGAAGGAGAGTCCTCTATGCTCAGCTGCAGGCCTTACAGAACTGCTCTCTTTTTGTGTTGGGGATCCCATTTTGCCGAAGCAGTCAGCAGGCTCAGACTGCAGCCAGAGTTAGGCAAGAACATCCGTCTCATACCAGTCTATATATGTGAGCAATTAGCTAAAGCCAGTTGATGTGGACAATAGCTACAGGGAATGTAACGACTCTTAGCATGAAGTCCCCCGATACTGACAGCAGGCAGCCGGTTATGATATGAGATCGTCATGATCACAGGATTCTTGGAGTGTGACAAGATTGCCCAAAGGCTCTCGTATGCAGCCCTGACGCTGTAGATCGTCGACTCAAAAGCCAAACGTGAGATGGCCATAGGCTTGGGCTGGAAGAAGTTCTCCTTCTTCGAGCAAGATGACAGACCAGGGGTGGCCATCCCTGAAGAGACAACCTGCAGCAGTGGCAGCCAGCACCACATCGCCTTCGGCTGCTCTGGTGGGCAGGTGTGCAGCCTGCTAGTCTGCAAGCCTGCTTTTGCAATCTTACATGCTGAGCACCCTGCATATACTATGTCTTGCTGACAGGAGCTGCCACTGTCCAGGTGGTGCTGTTTGAGAGGGCGTTCACAGGGCAGCTTGCCTTTCAAGCGCATGGCCACCTTGTCACACAGCTCATCTGCCTGAAGGTACTGGGGCTTCCCTCAACGGCTTCAGTGTGCCTGCCCTACTCAGAGATATGTGTATTCGCCTGTGTCCCCTATGGAAGGGAAGTCAGAGGTCACAGGTCACTTCCTCAGCTTCGGTAATACCGCAGGATCACCCTATACTGATGTCCCTTGGCCAGGAGGACGCCTCGCTGGCATCTACAACCCTCAAGGTACGCTTGCACTCCCAAGTAACATCACAAAGTGGCAAAACGGCCTGGGGAGCCCTGATGCAGGCTACTCCCTCACAGTCCCAATCTGGTGAGGCTCCCTTTGAGAGCTTGCCATTGCGAGACAGTGCATGAGCCTCAATGGCAGTCTCATCATCAGCCTGGGTCTTGAGGGAGCAGCCTGCAACCAGCGAGGGATCAGCATCTCTCAGTGCCAGCCTCGCCATGCTTCAAGTGACATACATGTGCTGCGCTGTCATGCTGCAACGCCTGGGTTGAATCTTTCACAGCCTGCATTGAGAGACACCTGGCGTATCAGAGAGGCCTGCCCACCACAGGTGTGGAATCTTGAGGGTATGCAAGTCGGGTCGCCCCCGCCGCTCCTGCGCAATCTGAAGCCCTTTGCAACCAACCAGAAGATGCCCGAGGCCGCTATCACCTGCATAGCAGTCCATGAAGCGAGCTGGCCTCGCTTCACGATCGCAGTGGGCCTGGCAACCAGCCAGATCTACATCCTGCGCGGTGGCTCAGGTAAAGCACCTGGGCTGACTGCTGTGGCGCCTTATCTACACCCATGCCCTTGCACTGATCAAGAATGTATCTAGAGCTGAATTCTTTAAGTCTTCACTGGTATAGATTGACTCACAAAGCCCAAGATGCACCAGCTCTGGAATGTGGGAAACATGAAAGAGTGTAAGCAGCATATGCTGGGAAAGTGAGACATGTGCGCTGCACCCACAGGCAAGGAGAGGCTGCAGCGGAGTGTGCTGCACATGCGGGAAGGCGCTGCAGGAGAGGAGCTTGTGGGACTCGCCTTCAAGGGTAAGTTTGAGCTTCCTCTCTGCAGCCTGTGAGTACACTGTGCCTGCAGACCTCAGCTGACGCACAGAAGGTGTCCTGTCTTGACTTTGGTAGTCAAGATGCTGCAGACAATGATATGTGTATCGAATTATACAGAGGTGTGTCACGTGCAGGTGCAGATGCTGACCTGTACCTTTATGCTGTCACGCATACTCAGACTGCAGTCTTCAACATGACAATAGCAAGCAAGGTGAGCGTGTGCTCAGCACTGCCTTCAGAAGGATTCAGCATGTGTGCTATGTTCATGTTTTTCAAATACCTATTTAAGAAAGATACATGAGCCTCCACCTTTGACTATTGTCCTATGCTGTGCAGAGTCTCCTGGATGAGATGGGTGCAGAGAAGGACTGCACTACCCTGAATCCTGAAGGAGACCTTGTCGTCGCTCGCCCCGAAGCAGTATACTTCTACTCTGTGGACGGCAGGGGCCCCTGCTTTGTCTTTGAAGGTGTGAACCTTCATGATTCCACTGCAGATGCACATGTGAATGATCCACTGCCATGGAAGTCAATGATATACAGACACATTATTCCCCTGCAAGGAGGACTGCGCTCTGATGGATTGGCATCACAGTAACACAGATGGCCCTTTTGCTTGACCATGGCAGAGGCAGAATGTGAGGAAATTTATTTGTGTGCAGGTCAGAAGCGGCAGCTCAGATGGCTCCGGCACTATCTGGCGTCTGTCACAACCAGCATCCTGCCCAGGGCTGTGAGCACCACGGCCTTGCATGTGTACGACCTGCGCAACAAGCTGGTTGCGGCCAGTGTGACGCTGCCGCAGGTCTGTGCTGGCAATGTCTTGATACCTGTCTTTACCCTCCCGAGACCTGCAAAGCGCCATTAATCAGCACGTAGAGCTTTTGGGAGACTCTCTCCTGTCCGGACTGCAGACCCTGCATGCAGCATGCCTGGCACGCCCAGAGTCCCAGACATGTCAACTTGGATGGTCTGCTGTGCGACAGGAGGAGGCTCCAAAGGAGGGGGATGTGAAGGCGCACCTGCTCCAGCCAATGAAGTAGCCTACTCCAGGGTTGATGATGCGTGCAGGATCCCAGGCACATTGAGACGGCGTGGGGGTCTGTTGTGGTGGTGCGGCATGACGGTTCTGTGGCGGTGCTGCATGAGAAGGCGCTCAGCGCCAAGCTGGAGCTTCTCTATAGCAAGTCCCTGTTCCTGGTGGCGCTCAACCTGGCGCAGAGCGAGGAGGTGAGCCTGTGCCTCCTTCAGATCTGATGGCTCACAGATTGGACAGCTGATAGTGCGCAGAATGTCACGCAGTGCGCAGCATGGGCGCTCTGCAGATCCTTGAGAATGCGCGCTGTGCGTGGTCAGCAGGCCTGTCAGATATGATGGATCCACGGATTGGAGAGCTGGTGTTGCGCTCAATGTCACACAGTGTGCGCAGCAATCTAGAGCCTTCTGCAGTTTCTCTAGAGTTGCGCACTGTGCTTGGCTAGCAGGCCAGCCGGCAAAGCTGAGCATGTCTACCTCCACGGCCCTGTAGCATAACTGCAAGGCTCTGCAGCGAGGATGCTCTGCTTTGCATGCCACCCCATCCGTGGGATATCAGTATCAAGGCTATGTACTGGGAAATGTATCCCAAGCCTGATTAGCTCTGTGCAGGCAGAGCCCAGCTCTGTGGCAGAGATCCAGCGGCGCTATGGCGACCACCTGTATGCTAAGCATGACTACGACGCTGCCATGACCCAGTATGTGGCCACGATTGGCCACATGGAGCCCTCTTACGTAATCAGGAAGTTCCTGGATGCCCAGCGCATCCACAATCTTACCTCGTACCTTGAAGAGCTGCATACACAGGTGAGCTGCCTTGGCTCTGTCAGCCCTCTTGCTGGCTCAATCCTTGGGTTCTTAGGCATTCATACCCTTTCCCTCCATCTGACTTTTGCGTACCTCACCATGTTGGCTGAAGAGACCCAAGTTTGTATCTAGCATAGGGAATGGACAGGGGATAGAAAATGTGCCGCATCTGCCTTCAGGGCCAACTCACGAGGGCGCTCTCCTTGCGCGGCCTGCATGCCTGCCATGAGGACCAGCATTTGGATCTAACACTGCGCATTTGGCTGTGCAGAAGCTGGCAGGGGCAGACCACACGACTCTGCTGCTGAACTGCTACACGAAGCTGAAGGATGTGTCCAAGCTGGACGCCTTCCTGCGAGGCTCGGGGGCCTCTGAAGGCTCCAGCACCCTGCCCTTTGACGCTGAGACCGCTGTCAAGGTAGGGTCTCTGAGCTAGGACAGCATTCTTTCCCCCTCAGAACTTTAGGATCTGGCTGCTGGGGTCAGCACTGGAAGAACATGCGCAGGAAGACAGGGATGATATAATTTCAGTCTGTCAAAGTATGCCTAAGAAGGTCTGTAAGCAGTGCTCTTAGCAGCAGCCCAGAGGGGTCTGTTTGATGGCAATGCGCAGATGTGATAGATAGCATGAATTGCTGCAAGCATGCCCCTCAATTTTCTGGAATGGATCCTGCTGTGCAGGTGTGTCGGACCGCGGGTTACTATGAGCACGCCCTGTATGTGGCCCAAGCTGCCAAGGAGCCAGAGTGGTACCTGGACATCCTGCTGGAAGACTGCCAGCAGTACGACGAGGCCTTGGCCTACCTACAGGACCTGCCCCGGCAGCAGGCTGCCGCAGCACTCACACGGCATGGAAAGGTGACACTCACTGCTCCTAGAGCCCCCCAATGTGCTCAGAGCAAGAGTCAGCAGTATCTTCAGACGCTATTTCCAGCCTGAGAGTCCTGGTCTGGTGCATCTTCTCGAGAAGTAGGTGCTCAGATCTGCCATGCCATTGCATGTGAGAGACTAGCCTGCGTGTACAATACAAGCAACTGGTCTGATACAGAGACTCTGACAAGGGATGTGGCTTTGCAGTCCCTCATCAACAGCAGGCCGGAGGCCACCACTGCGCTGCTGATGCAGCTCTGCACCGACATGGGGGACTCCTCCAAAGCAGACAGCGACTGGGTAGCCAAGATAGGCGACTTTGCCCACCTTTACACTGACAGGTGTGTCCTGCCCTTCCCATAACATCGAGTCAACACCTTAAGGCTGTATGCGCTCAGCTATCTATGTACGTTCTCACTGAGCTTGCCAGAGCAGCCACATGAAAGCCAAAATCTGGGAATTCCTTCGCCAGTTTCCGCCCCTCCAGGCTCCAGGTACCCATCA
Source organism: Coccomyxa sp. LA000219 (assembly GCA_000812005.1). Classification (NCBI taxonomy): domain Eukaryota; kingdom Viridiplantae; phylum Chlorophyta; class Trebouxiophyceae; family Coccomyxaceae; genus Coccomyxa; species Coccomyxa sp. LA000219. The sequence continues at coordinate 1,596,922 of KN714659.1, forward strand.
AACCGTGCAGACATGGATCAGCCTGTTATGCGCGATATTGCATACTGACACACCTTTGCTTATTACACGTTGTGACTGCAACTCTGAGGAGTGTCATTGTCTGCTGCCCGTACAGGCCGCAGGCGCTCATGCTGCTGTGTGAGTACGTGCTCAACTCCACCAGAGCGCCTCCCTCAGAGGCGCTGCTGTTCCACACGCTGCTGCAGCTGTACCTGGCAGATGACCTGCCGGAGGAGCAGGACGAGCAGAGCATGGCTGCAACCTCTGAAACCACCCGCAGGTGTGTGCTTCTACGCTTTGCAGATTCCACATGTGCATCCGAGGGAGTGCACTGCACTTTATATGTCATGGCAGCTTCGTGCTATCCTCCTGGAGTGTGCTGTGGCAACCCGTGACAAGGCATGTGAATGATGCTGGCCGAGGACAAGATGTTACTTGCTCACATGCATGCTTGGCTTTATGCGCAGGCACACAAGGTTCACGACCCTACTGCAGAGAAGAGTACTCTAGCTGTGGGGGACAGGGATCGGTGTACGCTAGTTGCGCTATGTACAATGCTGCTGCTGACAATCCTGCATGCTTCCTCTGCAGGGAGCAGGCGCTGGAGCTGCTGAAGAGGGGATGGCCGCCAGGGGACGAGCCGCGCTATGACCCGGACCACGCGCTCATGCTCTGCCGCATGGCCGGCTTCAAGCTGGGCCTCATCTTCCTGTACGAGAACCTGCGGCTCTTCCGGGAGGTCCTGCAGGTGCGCAGAGGGCATCTGACACAGTGTATTGATGTGGCACAGGGCGGTTTCACCACACGCCAGGTATTGGCAAGAGTGAATGCAGAAGTGGAGAAGGGCATGGCACAGATCTCATGGCATGTGCCTTGCAGAGCAGATGTGGGTTTGCAGTGCACCAGGGTTCAGGAGAAGGCTCTTGAGAGCAGGCCTGCAGACTGCACATTCTGCATGAATGTCACCTTCACAGCTGTGGCACCCAGACAAGGGACGAATCCACTCCACAGAAGACCAGCTTGCCTGATTTGCATCGCTACACCTCCCTGTGCAGGGCTTTGTGGGCAAGCATGTCATCGCTTATGCCTGCAAGCAGTACTTGAGAGGCTTGTCATGGCTTGCAGGTGCTGATGGCAGCAGGAGACCATGCAGGCCTCATAGAGGCATGCGCCCGGCTGGGGGATGTCAGCAGGGGTGGGGACCCGCATCTGTGGACTGAGGTTCTGCAGTACTTTGGCTCGCAGCAGTATGACTGCTCAGCCCAGGTACACCCTCTAGACACTTTTGGAGCCTGACAAATTTTTTCATGCTTCTTTCTGTATGGATCTCCGACATCAAGATTGTGTTGGACAGCACAGCTCGGCGCCAACCTTGACCTCATATGTCAGGGGGATGAGATTTCCAGACCCACAGTCAAGATGCACCAGACTCTGATGCTACACCTCTTGAGCCTGTTTAACATTTTTGAGAAAACAAATTCTGATGCTACATCTCTTGAGGCTGTGCAGGGTCTTGAGAGTTGTCCCGATGCAGGTGCGGGAGGTGCTGGCGCACATAGAGGCGGGAGCGCTGCTGCCGCCGCTGGTGGTGCTGCAGACGCTGGCAAAGAACCCGCAGCTGAAGCTGAGCGTGGTCAAGGACTACGCGGCGCGCACGCTGTCCGCGGAGGGCGCCGCGGTCGAGGAGGACCGCAAGGCCATCGCACGCTTCCAGGAGGAGACGGCCTCCATGCGGGCCGAGATCACCGAGCTGAAGACCAAGGTCTGTCACCTTCACCTGCACTGCCTCAGATCAAGATAGTACCTGGTAGCAGTCATTCCTTCCCTGATGCTCACATGGCTTAAGCCTTGCCACCGAGCAGGATTGCCACATCTTGATAAAGTTGGGGTTGTATCACCGCGAAGCTCCTTGGGTGCGGACCTGTGCGGTAACTACCCTGATGCCTGAACAGACATGGGCAGGGCTATCCCTCATCCCATTACTGCTGCTCCACAGGTGCGGGTGTTTCAGAACAACAGGTGCGCGCTGAGCGGGAGCCCTCTGGAGCTGCCAGCGGTGCACTTCCTGTGCGGGCACTCCTTCAACGCGCGCAGCCTGGGCGAGAACGAGCGGGAGTGCCCCCTGTGCGCGCCCCAGTTCCGCACCATCCTGGAGATCCGGCGCTCCCTGCGCGCCGGAGCTGCGGAGCAGGTGCGTCCCATGATGAGAGATCTGCCAGTCCAGACGCACTGCCTTGTGATGCACTCTCTGTCCATAGTTGATACAGGTCCTAGGACTGGGACTGCTCCATGGCGCTATCTGATGGTCATGCTCCCAATTTGCTAGACATGGGGAGGGTGCTAAGCACAATGTATCTTCAAGAAATAGACGTTGTGTGTGGCTCTCGGCAGACTTCCAAGCCTTTTCTTGACCATTGGGCAACTTGAAGAAGCATGAGGCTTGGTAGTTCGAAGGAGCAACGCAATCTCTCTTTCTTTTGAGGCCGGCAGAACATTGATGTGTGTAACCTGGCCCTGGCTAGCAATTCCAAAGCATTGAGTGACAGGGCCTGCCATCGTGCAGCAACCAAATCCTTCTTGGCTGACAATAATTGTGATGCATTCTCGCAGGACAAGTTCTTCACACAGCTGCGGAACAGCGCTGACGGCTTCAACGTGATTGCGGACTTCTTCGGGCGCGGCATCCTGAATAGTCCTGCAGCTGCTTCACACTGAATGTGAGAGGGTTGAGGGGCTAGGCAATGAGGCTGAGAGGGCTTACATGCTGGAAAGCATGGAACCTGGAGGGTACCCATGGGATGTGTACAGTCCTGTGGCTATTCACAGAGAGGCGAGAGGGTCGAGGGGATAAGCAGTAAGGTCTGCAACAGATGAGGGGCCTTCAGGTGCTCATAAGATTGGCACCTGTAGGAGGTTTATGTACCGTGTACAACATTGGCCCATGCGTGCTTTTGCATGTTGGCCGACGGACTGCCTTTGCATGTGGGCGATGGTGCATGTGTGTTGAAGGAGTCATGATTTGCATAGCATAGCGTCCTGAATATGAAGAAGCAGAGACTGGAGCGACCTACCAGAGATATGTTGCAAATGCAAGTAATGATTCTGATAGGGGTGACCGGTACCGCTATAGCGCTCAGGCGCCTGCAAGCATCTATGTGGGTTCTATGGAGACTTGCAGGGTGCGCATGGAGGAACATACATCGAAAGCCACAGTGAAGTCAATCCTGCTGACCTTTGATGCATGGATAGCGTTGCTTGTAAATCTTTCCAAATCAGACCACCAACATCAGTGTGTGAGAGAAGCCTATATAAGCCATCTCTCAGGGCACCTCCTCTGTACTGGATGTGCTAATGCAACACCAAGTACCCATCAACATTGCATGCATTCGGCGTTGTTACGACACAGTAAGCGCGATTACATGATAACGCTATCTGTTGACGGGCGAAGCCTCTTCATTGCATAGCATTGAGTCACTTTATAACGTATACTGCAAGGGCATCGCAGATGAAAGACCCCTTCGCCCGCTCTAGCAGCACAGATGTCTGGATCCTTGATGGCGGGTTCGCTACAGAGCTTGAACGCCGCGGAAAGGACCTCAATACGGTATGCTGCAGGCGAAGCCCTAGATGTCTAGTACAGGGAGTGACCACATTCAAGCCCCAAAGCAGGCGCCAACGCAGCCTCAGTCTCATGTAGGATCACTTGTGGAGCGCAAGGGTGCTCAAGGACGATCCTGAAGTTGTGCAGGCCACTCACCTTTCATACTTTGAGGCAGGTGAAGGCTCAGCACTATCATTACAGTTGCAATGCTTCCTCTATCTATCTCTGACTTGACAGGGCTTCCCTCTGGGACAAGCTGGTGGGCAAACATTTAGAAGTGGTACCGTGCAGGCGCTCACATTGCCACAACCTGCTCCTACCAAGCTTCCTTCCCTGGGTTTGAGCAGGCAGGCATTGGCCGCCAGGATGCTGAGCAGCTGCTGCAGCGCAGCCTGCACCTAGCAGACGCAGCCCGCACCCAGTACTTGCAGGCAAACGCAGGCACGTCTCTCTACTACCCTACGCAGCGCACCCTGTTCCTGAAAGTGTCATCCGGACAGATGTAGCCTGTAAGCCCTCACCTCACACACCATTCTGGGGAGCCTGGGTGTATCTTATGTGGCCGCGCTGACACTTGGTGCCGTGCAGAAGCATCTGACGGAAAGCTCTTAGTGGCGTTCTCAGCAGGGCCCTATGGGGCGGCCCTGAATGACGGCTCTGAATACAATGGCAGCTATGCTTCTAAGGTGTCAGAGGAGCAGATAATGGACTTCCATGCCAAGCGCCTACACGTGAGCTTCCCCTGTACCTGCATGAGGACCATGCAGAAGATGGGATCCTGCAGAAAGAGAATGCCCATCTCGGCCCCATATCCGTCCATCTGCCCATCATGGCAGCTGCGCAGGTCATCTTGCATTTGGTGACATGAGGGCAGGACGGATGGCAAGAGCTGATGTTGTCAGGCAAGACTGGGCAGTGTGTCATGATTGCAGTAATGGAGGCAGTGGCGGGAGAGGCAGCGCTGGATGTGATAGCCTTTGAGATAGTGCCCATGTGGCTGATGACATGAAGGCAGGGCAGGATGGCAGTAGCTGATATTGCCAGACATCCCTGGGCAGCAGTTCACAGTGGCAGTGCTGCAGGCAGTGGCGGGAGAGGCAGCGCTGGACGTGGTAGCTTTCGAGACGGTGCCATGCCTCAAGGAGCTGCGAGCCATCTCCCGGCTCATGCGCACAGAGTTCCCCGGCACTCCAGCATGGGTGGCATGCAGCTGCAGGGATGCAGGGCACATAGCCCATGGCGAGAGCCTAGCAGGTACACTGCCCCACTCTTTCGCACTGCCTTCTGATGCACAGCTAGTTTACAGCAGCACGCTTTTGCAGCGGATTCCATGAGCAGGCTGAATCCAGCACAGACGACATCTCACAGCGTGCTGGGTGCAAGGCAGTCTGGTGTGAGCCTGCTGAGTGATGATCTCTAATGTGCGTGTGTACAGAGGAGTGCCTTCCAGCAATCCTGGAGGCTGACAACATCACAGCGCTGGGCGTCAATTGCATACCGCCTGCACTTGTTGCACCAGCTCTGCAGGTGAGGCTACAGACTGCTGTATGTGCTTTTGAGGAACCAATCACAGCGCGACGGCTTGTGGTGTGTGATGTGTAAGTGATCTGTGTGAGAGATCCTGCACCATTTACCCAAACATGGCTGGGTGCTGCTGCTTCTTCTTGACCTTCACTCTGCAGCACTGCATGTAGCACTCTTGAGACAATGAAGGACAACTGCATCATTGCCTCTGCAGACGCTGGCGTCCAGTCTGAAAGGTCGGGGCCTGGAGGGTCAGAGGCACCTGATAGCATACCCTAACTCAGGGGAGGCTTGGGACGCTGGAGTGTGGAGCTGGAAGGAGCACACACCCCTCAGCTTGTCTGGCTTTGAAGAGGAGGCTCGCCAGTGGGTAGCAGAAGGCGCAAGCATTGTTGGTGGCTGCTGTAGAACGACACCGGCTCACATCTCGATGCTGGCAAAGGCATTGCAACAGAGCTCGACCTAAAGTTTAGCTTGAGTTCTCTCTTCAGAGAGAGGGGAGATAGCTATATCTGTCTCTCACACTGCACTGATGAATGTCAAGAAGATACAGCTAGCTAGGGCACTCTTCAGCAGCAGATGTCAAGCAGGACGCTGTAATGGCTTGGCCAATATGCCGAGACGATGCCGAGACCGTGCAAGGCAATCCTGTGACACTCCCGCGCTGAGCGGCTGGCGGGATTTGAATTCGCATTGCGGTTGGGCACCGGGGCTGCCCAAAGGCCAATGCATGCATCGTCCCGATCAGGCTTCACGCTGAAAGCGCGCACGCTCAATCGTGAGGCAGGATCCCTGCAGGCATTGCAGCAGAGCGTGGTCCGAGAGGGAGATCTGGTTGAGACCAGTGGGACGCACAGGAGCGAGGGTATCTCGAGTCTGCTCATCGGCGCGTTTTGACTTTTCGAATACCAGCCTCCCACGAAATCTGATCCAGGCTCCTAAGTAGACTTGTAAAGACAGCCAGCGTCTGTTGGTTCTTAAGGACACATTTCTGCCTTCGGAGCTTGTCCAAGGCAAGGGGAGGAGCATTCAGCATCCAAGAACACAGGACTGAAGGGGCGCCAGAGGAGGCAGCAGCATATTTCATCGGCAGAGCTAGGCCCTCAAGACTGTCCTAAGCTACAGAAGGTGATCACACTGATGTGATTGACATTCCTCACATTGCACAGTCCTACTTAGCCTGGTGCACCCTAAGTGTACGACAGCATCTGGACTTTGCTTGGCTGCATCTGACATACCTGTACGAGTCAGTGAGCTGTCCACAAGCTTGGTTCGTCAATGTTGCAGGTCATAGGTGAGGTGGAGAGGCAATCCTAAGTTCCCACCGTGTACTGCCAATCTCGGTGCAGACATGGGACTCTCAGAGCAGAAGCTTGTCTTAGACCTGGTGGCATGGGCCGGCAACGTGTCGTCCTCGGTGCTCATCATCTTCGTCAACAAGGTCCTCATGAACACCACAGGCTACGGCTTTCAGTACGGTACGCATCCAGTACCACTTTGTATATTGTACGATGGGCAATGCATGCACATGCGAAAACCTCTCGATGGCAGTCCTTTGAAGTGGCGAGGAAATGCACCTGATCTTATGTCAGTTATTACTGCCCTCAAGACCCCAAATGCGCTCTCGATTTTAAGGCGAAGAAAGATGGCTCAGGAGATGTTTGTCAACATTGGTGCAACCAGTGTCCGCTCTGTGCTGCTGAAGGGAAATTCAAGTACTTCTGAAACTCGTGTGCTCTTGCAGCCACAACTCTGTGCGCTCTGCACTACATGGCCTGCTCTGTCAGCATCTGGACGACACAGGCCTTGGGTGGTGTCAAGAAAGTCACTCTCCCCTTTTCTGGTATGCACCCATCTCCGTTGTGCTACCTTTCTTGTGTAACCATGCTGCATCTATGGGCTCCCTTTCCAGGGATGCGCAAGGAGTTTTGCACATCCAAGCCCTTGTCTGAAGCTTGCCAGCAGTGGAGTCATGCTGCACGACTCAGCAGCGAGCTGTTATCAATGCATGCAGATCTGCTCCTCTTCACGGCCACCGCCAACCTGTCCATCGTCTCTCTGAACCTGTCCCTCATGCTGAACCGCGTGGGCTTCTATCAGGCAAGCCCTCACTCAACCCTGCCCTTGAAAAGTGACAGGCTCGCACAAGACTCATCAAATCACCGGAAAGCGCGTGTGGGCGTTGCGGTACTGCCATTATGCAGTCACGCGGGACACTGCATGAACCTTCAGGCTTCGTCTGTCATGCTCCGCTGATGCATGCAACACATGAGGTGAGGTAAGGGCTGAGCAGGGCGGTGCCGTGGCGCTGCAGATAGCGAAGCTGCTGACCTTTCAGGCTGCGTCTGTCATGCTCTGCTGATGCATGCACCAAGCAATGCTGAGCAGTGTGGTGCTGTGGCATCAGGACTTGCTGCGGCATGCCCAGTCCTGCAGCATCAGCAGATACACTTCTCAGACTTAACATAGGTGTGCTGCTGCAGATAGCGAAGCTGCTGATCATCCCCTTCGTGTGCGCGGTGGAGAGCGTGTGGCTGAGCAAGGTCTTCAGCCGCTCAGTCATCGGCAGCATTGTCACCGTCGTCGCAGGCGTGGCCATTGTGTAAGCCTCATCTGCGGCCCCAGCAGCCCATTGAGTGCTTTCTGCTGCATGCCAGCATTACGGTTGTTGCCTGTGTAAACCCCGCAGACACAGCTGTGTGCATATTGCATGACATGCTATGGCGGGGCATGGGTAAGGAATGCCTGATGGGAGCATGGGAGCGTGCCATGCTGGGTGCCGCACAGCTCAGCTTCTGGAATGCAAGGGGCTGCACCCATGTCGCAGTCTTCAGCCTGAGAGGTAAGGCAATGTGATGCAGGACCATCACTGATCTGGAGATGGAGAACAACGTTCTGGGCACAGTCATCGCAGCGGTGTCGGTGGTGTCCAGCGGCATGCAGCAGATCTTCTGCCGCACCATGCAGCAGAAACACAACCTGGCCAGCCACGAGCTGCTCGCTAACACAGCCCCCGCCCAGGTAATCAAGCTCTACTACCTCCCTTGCAGCCAGACAGGGCAAGGAATAGGCATTCCTGCTACTCCCACAGTGTGACAGACGCCGCAGCTAAGTCTGCTGGCAATGCTGCCCTTATTTGGCCGGTGCATGCGCCGCCTCTACGACGGAAAATTCCCAGTGGAGATAATTTTTTATATGGCGCTGGCTAGTGAGCGACGCGGTAGCATGTAGCAAGGAGCCTCATACAACCTCTCTGTACAGTGTAAAGCTATGCACGATACCCATTCCCGTACCGCTGCATCGTGCCACGGCTGGGCGCTCAACAATAACTAGAACATGCCCGCGTTACGGGACCTCCTCTGCAATGTATATCACACGGTGTGCTGCCTGTGAGCAGGCATGGACGCTGCTGCTGCTGGGGCCCTTCCTGGACCGCTACATCAGCCATGGCTGAGTGCTCACCTACATCTGGAACGTGCACGTCTTCTACTCCAGTGGACCTCTTGGTGACACTTGCAGATCTAATGCTGCACTTCACGTGCAGGCATGGACGCTGCTGCTGCTGGGGCCCTTCCTGGACCGCTACATCAGCCACGCCTGGGTGTTCAACTACGACTGGAACGTGCCCGCGCTGACCTTCCTGACGCTGTCCTGCGCCTGCGCCGTCGGCGTCAATGTCTCCCAGTTCATGTGCCTCGGCCGCTTCTCGGCCGTCTCCTACCAGGTCCGCTCCCACCGAAAAATGCGGCTCAGTGCTGGCCGCTTCAGACTAACATCTGGGCTGCAGCTCTCTTGCATCAGCAATGCCAAAACCTGGGAGCTTTCAGTGTAAGATGCACAGCTAAGGGTGTTCACATAAGGGGCAGGCGGCTTTGCCAGAAAGGGAGATTTCTCGGACAGGGACTGCACGATCATGCAGCATGGTTGAGGAGTGACAGTGCAGAGGCTGAGAGGACTCAGCAGAGTCATGAAACTGATCAGCCAAGCTGAGGAGAATATTGAACAGGGACTGTAGTAGTATAGCTAGTAGCATTTCACTGTGAGCATGATGCTGAGAGGACCCTGCAGCTTCGTAAGGTCGATATCAATGCAGGTGCTGGGGCACAGCAAGGCGATGCTGGTGCTGCTGTCCTACACAGCATGCTTCAAAAGAGTCCGTACAGGCATGTGTCTGAGTGAAGTTGTGAGGATGGGACCGAGTGCAGGTGCTGGGGCACAGCAAGGCGATGCTGGTGCTGCTGTACTATACAGCATGGCTCAAGAGGGTGAGTGCAGGCATGTGTTTGAGCAGAGTCGTGAGGGTGAGATAATGCGCAGGTGCTGGGGCACAGCAAGACGATGCTGGTGCTGCTGGGCGGGTGGGCGTTCCTGGGTGACAAGGTCAGCCTCAAGCAGCTGGCCGGCATGGCGCTGGCCGTCCTGGGCATGGTCTTCTACGGCGTTGCCTCATCCCAGTGCGTCCCCTACCATGACCTCCTTTGCTCTATGTGCCAGAAAATGAATTCCTCTAGGAAGATTATCTGCTCCTTTCCTGGCTACAGGACATTAGTGTGCCATACGGCATGCTGCAGCCTGCGCATTGAGTCTCTTTTGCAGCGCCCGCAGCTGGGGCTCAGGCGAGGGTCAATGTCCTGGGTTGTCCTCACCTGTGCCTCAAGTCTTGCAGGAGGTCGTGGTTTTAAGGAGTGGGTGCTCCACAGGACCTGTTGCACAGTAGGGCTCTCCAGTCAGATGTGCTGCATGGGTTCTGAAGCTTCCCATGGTCCTTGCAGGAAGCCGGTGGTGAAGGAAATCAAGCCCGAGAAGCAGGCACTCCTCAGCAAGGGCAGCGGAAAGGGCTCGGGCGAGAACCGGGTGGACATCCAGGTCACCGCAGGACAGGTATTGGATCACGTCTACTCATCTTGCATCTCTTCCAGCCCCCCCACCCTAGGCTGATCAGGATGCTTGATTCTTAGAGCATGACCTCATTACCTTGAGGCACGCCTTGACGTGCCCCGATGCGAAGTATACTGGCTGTGCGCGGCGACTGCTGTCGCGCAACGCTTGTGCTCTAATCCCCGCTCATGCAAGGCCTTTGGCCACCACGAGTGCTCAGGGTGATGTCATGTGAGCGTGCTGACTAGGCTGACATGATGTGACTGATGTGTGCAGAAGGCCATGGGAATCCCCATCAGCGCCAAGGAGGAGGTCTGAGGTACACACTTGCTGGAGCTTGCTCAGCATGGGGCTCAAGACGTGAGCTGTTCAAGTCTGTGGCACATTCTTGGCGCCGTCACTGGCGAAGAGGCAGGCAGTTGGAAGAGCGGCCTTCTTTCATCCCAGTTCTACCTGGGACACCCCAAGACGGCTTTATTTGTTGGGCGCTCAGCATTGCACAGGGGCCAGCTTGAGCTGACCGGGCGTTTTGCTCTTGAGTGGCATGGACAGCCCCTGCAGCAGTTGCTGTCTGGCAAGTCAGGGATGAGCTCGGCAGGAGGTGCTATCTGCCTGAGGACGGGGATGCCCTGTGGTAGAGGTCATCTGCTAGCTTTGCGTATCCTGCAAGAACATTGGTTTGCGCCCTGTGTCCTATCCATCCCGTGATCCCTGTGAAAGCGCCACTCTTGTCCACATGAGCAGGACTTGCTGGCATCAGCCAGCGGCTTGCATTGTCCCTTGATATGTATGTCAAGTAAGATTTCTTAGGCATGGCGCAGTGCAAGCTCCAGGCAGCTGGCAATTTCATCTAGCTTAGTATGGGTCCCATTCACGGATGCGCAGTAAAGGTACAGTAGTGTTGTGCTGTCATCATCCATGCTGTGCACGTGCAGCAAGGTCTCTACTCGCAGTGTCCATAGAAATCAGCAACTGACAGCGTGGCTTAAGCTGACGGTGCACATTCCTTGATCCCAGGGGTCCTAGTAGACACGAGTGCTTGTGACGCAACGTGCGCGCGCTGTTCATGTATGATGTGCAAAGAAGAAGCAGGTATAGTCGGTGCATCAAGGTGGTACTGAGCGGTGTGCTTGCAAGTTCAGGCATGCCAGGTTGAAATATATGTACGTAATATCACATTCATAGGTTGGCAACTCACGGCAGCAGCCTGACTAGACTGTGCTACAGAAAATTCTGAAGTAGCAGGCAGTCAACGTCCACAGCAGCATTACTTACACTGCGATCTGGTCTATGCACCACATGTTCTTTCTGGTTGTTTCGCATGCTCTCCTCCACAACTCCAGCAGCCACACCTCAGCTCACACGCACTGTGCCAGAATCGCCTTTAGGACATCCAATGGCCACCTTCATGCACCTCCGGGATGTTTTGTATGCTCTTTTCCAAAGTCTCAAGCACCCAGACCCAGACTATATGCGAGTGCTGCCACATTAGCTTCAGGCCAAGACAGCCTCAGGCAGCTCCAATGGCCACCTTGTGCACCGTGGACTCCTTCTGGATGTTCCTTCTGGATGTTCTGCATGGTGCTCGAGTTCACCATCTGTGAAAGACTCGCTATGTGCGCTGGCGGATCAGTATGAGGCCTAGATAGCCTCAGGCCACTCCAATCGCGTGTGCATCATGGACTCCCACTGGATGTTTTGCGTGCTGTTTTCAGCTATGTCCAGCACCCAGAGCCCTGAAAACAGCCTCAGGCCACTCCAATGGCCACCTTGTGCACCATGGACTCCTTCTGGATGTTCTGCGTGCTCTTATCTCCACAGCCATCTTCAAAGTCCATGTGTACGCTGCAGACTAGTCTCAGGCCACCCCAATGGCGCCATCCGTTAAAGACTTCCCGTGTGCGCTGGCGGCTTGGTACGAGACCTAAACTGCCTCAGGCCACCCCAATGGCCACCTTGTGCACCATGGACTCCTTCTGGATGTTCTGCGTGCTCTTCTCCACGATCTCCAGCAGCCGCCCGATGCTGCGCGCCCAGCCGTTAAGCAGCTCGGCCGGCGCCTTGCGCGCCGCGAAGCGGATGACGCCCGCCGGCCGGTCCATGCGCGCCGTGAGTGCTTTCGCCACCACCATGTCTGACAGGTGCTTCTCCGCCTGCGTGCACTTCTGTTCCATCAGGATCCGGCCTTGGCCTGAGTAGCCTTCAGTAGCTTTCCGTAGGCTTGGACTGCCAAGTCCCCCATGAGCGCAGACCAGCTTGTACATTGATCATCACCAAGAGAGGCACATATGTCTAAGAAGGTCCATGCATAGAGATGCAGCCATCAACACATGCCAGGAAGATGATGTTCCAGCCTGTTGCAGAGCCATCGTGAACGCTGAAGGTGTCAGTCACTGCAAGTAAACTTCTCCAGCACAGCAATGCAAGCGCTGCGGGAGGGCGAGTACCTCGGCTGCGGGCAGGTCGAGCAGCTGCGCCAGGCGGGCGACGGTGATGCGCGAGTAGTACTTGGCGATGACGTGGATGTTGTGCTCGATGACGCGCAGGCGCAAGTCCTCCTGGCGCTTCTTGCCGTTGTCCCCGCCGAAGACGCTCTCCTCTCCAGCCACCTCCGCCCGGTGCTTCTCCTCGAAGGACGTCCACCAGGCCACCTGCACATGCAGCATTCGCACGTCAAGGGATGCTGTTGCAAAGATCTGGGACCAAGTTGGGAGCTGATATTATAGAAGACAGACAGAAGTACTGCCATTTGGCCTGCCTACACCAAGTGCAGGATGCATAGCGTCAAGCGGCAGAGCTTGACTGCAGTTGCTATGGGTCCTGTGTTGGCACCATATCTCCTGCTCGTTTCTCCCGTTTGTGGCCAATCTTTCCCAAGCAACAACTGCGCACAACCCAAGGCATGCAAGGTCATGACATGGGCAGTCACGGTACCTCCTTGACGATGAAGGTCTGCAGCAGCTCCTTATAGTCGGGCAGCTCCACCAGCTTCTTGTCAGCGGCCGTGGTGTTCAGCAGCGTCACCTGGTCGCTGTCAGCCGAGGCCAGCACCACGTACCAGCAGATCTTCTTCAGCACCGGGGCCCACTTGGCCGAGTCCTCCTGGATGCTGGGGATCTGCATTGCAGGTGGATTGTTCATCATTGTGCGGGGACAGCCTTAGGAGCATATGAGGTGGTCTTCTAAGAGAAGTCTGTATCATCATGACCAGGGGCTGGCTTACTGTATGTGTAGGCACAGAGCAAAGCCCCCAAGGCATCCCGAGACCGACAGACAGTGCTGTAGTGAGCTGATACCTCTCAGGTACCCCAAAGTAGTATTTAAATTGTAGGCTAGAGAAAGAGGTGGTGTAAGCAGAGAGATGCGTCGAGACAGGGGGATGCAGCAGCTGAGACTCGCCTCGTAGATGCTGCGGTAGCAGCGGCAGATGTCGATGTAGGAGTTGTGGTGCTCGTGGTAGCGGATGAGCAGGTTGTAGTACATCAGCTTCAGGTCCTCCAGGCTGGGTGTGTCCTGCAGGTGTCACACCCACATCTCTCACACACCCTGCAATCCACCCTCCGCACCAATGCGACTGCAACATTATGCAGCGCTCCATGACTGACAGGAGTAAGAGGCACTCCTGAGTCTGCTCAGTTCAGTGTCACCTCCCAGAACCTCCTGCACTAACAGGCGCACATGCTATAGAAGACATTTACATGTACAGGACAGCACAGGGAGGCTTTGCAGGCATCCTGCAGAAAATGTGGATCGTTCATGAAAAGGCTGGGAGGTGCTGAGGCTCACAGTGTCAGCAGCCTGGATTGTGGTGCCCTCAATGCCGACCTCGCCCTCCTTCTGGCCCTTCTTGTTCGGCTGCTCCACAAAGGCTCGGGGGCTGACCTTCTTGGCCAGGATGTGCGCCCTGCAGCAACGCACACGCGTGAGAAATTCCACTGTGCCAAGACCACGATGGCAACCTGCATCTGGTTGTGCCATGCTTCCTCCTGCAGGATATCCAGATAGTGATCCTAGCATGGCTCAACAGCCCGCACATCTCATGTAGTCATCAGGTGAGGGAGCTGCACAGCAAGGACTGAAGCGTGAGTATCTACACCAAACTCTGGGGTGGTGGCCTGACCTGATGTAGTCCTTCCTGTCCAGGCACAGGCGGACCTGCTCCAGGATGTAGAAGATCTTCTCCGTCTTTGCCATGGCGCCAAAGGTCTCCTGCAATCACAGATAGGTATGTCAGGGTACGCAGGTGCTGTGCCTTCAGGTGCAATGCCAGCATATGATGGCTCAGACTCAGAAACCTTGCAGCCTGAGGTCACCTGTTTATCAGTCACAGGCTAAAGGGCCTAGCGCTCTGCTTACAATGCTTCCATACCTCATTTTTCAGGGTCTCTCGCCACCATGGATACCCAGCACTTGATGACAACATGGCAGGTTCAGAAATAAGGCGGGCGTGCTTACCACAGCAACTTCCTGGAGGATCTCGGCAGCTTCATCAACCTTGCCCTCCTCCTCCTTCAGCTTGGCCAGCTGCTTGGTCAGACGGGCGCGCTCTATCTCCACAAAGATCTGCATGCCAGCTCCACATCATAAGGCTCTCTTGTGATGGTCAAGAGGGCGACCAGGGTGTTCTGACGATTCATTGATGACAAACTGAAAATTGCTGCAGTTGCAGCATTTGGCAGGTGCCAGAAACCCTGCTGCATTGGCATCTCTCGTGTGCAAGCATCACCCCCTGTGCCCCAGCCAGAAACACCCAGTCCAAAGCGCAAACATGTAGCGTTGATCACCGCACTAGGAGTGAATGTCAGAGGCCAGTACAGGTGGCTGACCTTGCCCTCTGTGACGGTCTGCAGGGTCTTGATGAGCTCTATCCGGGTCTCCTTGTCAGGCGTCTGGGGAATGTAGGCCATACTCTGGCGCACAAATGACTGTATTGCCTGCACGGGATGCAGAATTTTGTAAGAATCCCTCCTGATGAAGACCACTGGCATAATCAATGCTTGGAGTACACTTTTGATCATGTTATTGAGTCCTGCGCGCCGTATACTCCCCACTCACAGAGTGATGCCTGCTTGGATGTTCTATGTAAGTGAATTGAGTGTGGAGTCTACCTGCTTCAGCTGTGACCTGCGCTTTGCCAGGAGGAGGATGTGCTCGTTGAGTAGCTTCCACTCCTTGGCCAGGAACAGTGTCTCGACGATGGCATTGCAGCAGATCTTCGTTGCTGTCACGTCCTCCCCTAGTCTATGCTGCTTCTCCAATGAAAGCAGTGTCTCCAGGCACGCTGTCAGGTTGCCCTGCAAGTTCAGATATGTTATCAGAATACCAACAAGATTGCGACTGGTTTGTAGTTGACTGGCCTCCGGTATGTATTAAGCCAAGTGACTCCTAAAGACACGATTGATCAATTAATGTGACAAGGGACAGTCAATGCAAAGGCGCGGTTTACTGACCTCGAGAGCATTTGACTTAGCTTCCTGCACTTCAGCTTCTAGTTTGCTGTAGTCCACTTTGCCTCTCTTGACCTTCTCCAGTTCCTCTTCCCGTTTCTCATCACTGACGGCTATGTTTGCCGCAGTGAAGTCTTCCATCGTCACGAACTCAGAGAGTACTCAGACAGCGCCCTACAATGGATGCGAAGGTAGCTCTACACTGTTGTCTCTACTGCTTGCTTTGTTGAACTAGGATGGTCTTCAGCTTTTAGTGACTCAAGTACCTCAAAGAACCTGCATGCAGCTGAGCAGCGGTCTAACAAGGTGTTACTGACACTTCACAATATCGAACGCGTGTGAGCGGGTCTGACAAAGTCATGGTGCTCTGCATCCCTCCTCATGGTCAATCATGGGTACCGGCTCAGTGTACCAAGGTTCACCCTTCGGAGCCGAGGGAATTCACTTTCTGCCCTCCTTGTGCCTGATGCACAGCTCTCCAGCAGCTTGCTTGCATTGACCTGCTCTCAGGACCCGGAGCTGACAGGGTGTCACATCATATGGTCTAACGCCTATCGTAGCCTGTGAGCGCACATGGACCTGCGAGCACATCGAGGCTAGGAGCTTGCAGCTGAGTACAGGTACAGCGCTCCCATGCACCCAGGAGTGCAAGGCAATCACTATTGTGACCTGCATTCCAAGCGCAGTACCTTGTGACGAGGAAAGCTTGTGACACGCTGGGCATTTGTAGGTAGCCAGCAAGCTGGCCTGTGTTGCCCTTCACAACTGCCCTGCTTGAAGGGAAAGGATTATTGCGAATTATCCTCTCTCGATACGTGCCACATCTCCAGGTGTATGGCTGAGAGTACGATAGCTGCAGATCACATTGTGCAACATGGAGCACTCAACCAGCTGTCACGACGTCCCTCATGTCCCCTTCCTGTATGGGAGCTAATAGCTGCACATATGTCTATGACGTGAGTCCCTCAAGCCCTCCCCATGAATGAGTGCTGGATCCTTGGATGCTTTAGAGCCTGTCGTTGGGCAGATCTGCTACACTGGTTTGGTGAGTACGCATGAGAGAGGCCTGCCCTTGCAGGGAATGGGTGACAGGACCATCACAAGCATGTAGGGCTCTGAGTGCCTTACAGCCTGCAGCGCTTCATGTGATTGTGCCACTCAGAGGCCGACATTACTCAGTGAAGGGCCAACTCCTGTGGCTGTCTCGGCACTGGCATGCATGCAGCCGCCTCAAGATGATTATCAGCTGCATGTCAAACGCCTGCGCATGCCAGCAGGCGTCCAAATGGCTCGAGAAAATCTGCCGGTGCCAACAGCGGCTGCTGCCACTGAGGTGGTTGCATGTGCGTTCAAATTGCAACAGTCGCCTCCAGGGCAAGCGCAAGCTACAGATTGAGTTCCTGGTGGCTTTGGCACCACAGCTTCTTGTGGCGGATCTGCTGGAGCCCTGGAACAGTCACGAGACAGTTCCATATGGCCCATACCAGCGCTGTGGCAACAGCATCACCAGAAGGCTGTGTGCTGAGTCCCTGCATCACCTGAGGGTTCGGGTTCCTCCGGGCTTCGACCTGCAGATCATCGCAGGCGGCCTGCCCAAGGTCCAGACGCTGCACTTCGAGTGCCAAGAGCCTTTGGACTATCTTATCTCTGGGGAGTTGGGCCTTCGCACTCTGGACATCTCCCGCAACACCGCATGCCAGCTGCTCTATTTGGGCAACATCCTTCCCGGCTCTCTCATAGTGCCGCATAGTTGCCAAGTGTACTTAGAGGCTAACCTGCACACCATGGCCCAGCTTCTGGGCAGCTGGGATGGCATCTACAGGAGTGTGGTGGGCTTGAAGCTGCACCTAAACCTAGATGATGATGCTGAGGATGAGTCAGTCTTGCAGAAGCTTCCCAAACTCTGTGCAGCGTTTCCAAGGGTGACAAGCCTCATCATGCACATGGAGTCCTACTTTGAGGCTGCATTTGGCAAGAGTGGGCACATCGATCTGCAGGCACTTGCTGCTTTCCAACACCTCACAGCCCTTCAAATCACATGTGATGTTGAGGGCGCAGGGCTTACGCCTGATTGGCAGATCTCTGTGCCCAGTATCTTGTCAGTGACACGGCTGAGCATTGAGATCTTAGGTGCCCTACCTGAGTTCCACCTACATATGCCCATTTTGGGCACAAGGCTCCACCAGCTGGCCGTGTACACAGAGCACCTTGATGAGCTGTTTACATACACAACGTCTCGAGGTCTTTCTGAGAGGGGCTTGCGCTTAGGCGCCCTTCGGGTAGAAGGCAGTTCTAGAGGATTGCCTGCTTGTCACTTTCTCATGCCAAGCAACTGTGTGGACCCACCAGCCTGCTCCCTTGGCAACATTCACTCATATTTTCAGAGGGCAGTTGACATCCCATGGGCATCATGTGGGCAGTTTGTCGACCAGCTCCCCAGCTCGTCAGCAGGCAGTGCGAAGCGCAAAAGAGTATTCACGTGAAGGGTACTGCTCCGGGCAGTGCACAAGAAGAGACAGACAGGAATGGAGTCTTAGCAGGGTGTCTGAGATTGTCACGTTGGCAGCATTGTTCATGCGTCTGGTGTATGAGGGCCAGCTTGAGTCTGACTTATCAGAGACATCACCTTGGACAGTCTGCGCAAGCGATGCATTGGAAAATCAGCAAGCTTGTGAGTCAGCTTTGCACCTGGAGTCCACCATGGCCAGAGACAGACATCATTGCACGTACACGTGCTGCAAGTCTCTCAGTAGGCAGCTCACTCAGATCCAGGTGCTGTGGCATTATGGGCAACGTTGCAAAACTGCTCAGGTCTCAGACTACGGCTCAGCAGAGATTGCTCATATGAAGTACCAAGCCTCGTCATGATCAACAAGTTGCCAAAGCTACAATCAATTGAGTGCGTGCAGCACCGCATAGCACATATGTGAAGGAAATCCACAAAGTAGAATCACTGATGATCACGGCCGCAACCCATGGTGCCTTGACTGCTGCAACTGTATTGCATAGCTCATGGTGACTTTAGAGCACTGATCTCTAGCCTTTGACCCATATCGCCCTAACGTGACCCTCAAAGCTGGCTTGCCGGCAGTTAAGTGAGCTCCAGCTGAGAGTAGTGTGTGGATCCTGCCGGTGCACTAGCATGCCTATTTAGGTGGTCAATCATGACAACCCCGAAGGCATCCCCGAGGAGGTTGATTGCAGTCCTGCATCTGTCCAACAACCAGTCCAATGCCAAGATGACAGCCAAGTCTGCTGCAAAGCGATCCAGGGAAACCGCCTGCGTTTCAAGCAGGCACCTCAGGTCTCCACTGCGTGTGGTTGTGTTGAACAGAGCTGTGCTGCTCTCAGATCAGACTGCTTGGGTCGCAGCTGTGCGAAACAGCTAAACCACTTACTACCCTCCCTGCCCTGGCAGCACGGGACATGGCATGATGCACATGGCATGCATACTAGAAAGCATTTGAGCAGCAGGATGTTTCGAACACAAGCTGTCCCTTTGGACAAACTGGAGACAGGTCAGTGCCCCTCAATGCGTAGAGGCACGTGCAGCTGCATTATACCTGGAGCACCATGAGCATAGTGACAAGCCCTGCCGAGGGTATGGCGGCAGCGCCAATGGCCGCCAGGGTTGCGGTCAGGGCAATGACGCAGATGTTGCCTATGCCCAGCGCCACCCCATGCGCCTGCAAAATGCTCCCTCTCAGCTGCAGCAGCTGTGGTGTCATATGATGCATGCACATGCATGCCAAGGGCATGTGCGAGTACAACGGGGCTACAAACACTAGCATCAGGGACCATGGGTTGTAGTAGCGCAAGCCTTGCATGGGATGTAATTTAGTCCATACAACAGTGTGGGTCAACACAACAGCCCAAGATTGAACAATGTGACGCGTATGCTCTATGCCCGCATGCTGAGCAATTGAACGTGAAAGGCTCTTCTCATGCACTGAAAGTCGCACCTGTGCCAGGAAGATGACTGTGGTGGCTTCATACAGCGCTGTCCCGTTCATGTTGACTGTGGTACCCAGCGGCATGACAAAGTCCACAACGCTCCCCTTGCACCCCATCTCCTTTGCGCACTCCATTGCCACCTGCATTGCAGAACGCACAGGACTGACTGGCATCTGAGAGAGCTGAAACTGACTGAAATGCAAGAGCGCACCCGGCATCACGTAATTCAGCAGCATTTGTTGTTTCGAGGTTGCTTCTTCCACCATATCACTTGGCATGCATTGTGCCAATCCGTGCATATCTGCTACTGCGACTGATATCTCCAGCAGCAGCAGCAGCAGCGGTCCCTACTCAGAATGAGCAGCACATGCTCAGTGTGATGCGAGACGCTATCCTTGAGCGTCTGACAGAAGCTTACTGGCAAAGCAGCGCTGCTGGAGCTTGTGCCAAACGCCAGGACGAGCGCCTTTGAGAAGCCCCGTGCCACCTCTGTGGGCTTCCTCCTGGTGATGAACCAGAAGGCCAGCGGCAGTATGACGACTCCAAATATGATCAGCCCTGCAGCAAAGGATAAAGCCTAAGATGCATGCCCATCAGCAGCCATGACTCACTCCACAGACAAGCTCTGCAAGGGAGTCTGCTACCAGAAGCAGTGTCCTACCCAGAGCTTGCACGCAGCATCCTATGCCAGCCTGACATGGACAACACGCATCAGGCCGCACACACAAATCCTCACGTGACAGAGTCAAAGTCAATGAGTAAAAGCTGCAAGTTGACAGCAACTCATGCCATCTATGTAGGAATGTGGTGGAGGTGACCTGCAAGGACGGTGGTCAGCCACAGGCCCAGCGCACCCAGCGTGCCCAGCAGGCTGCATGCTCGGCAGATGGCTGCCGCGATCAGGGAAGCTATGCCCAACGGGGACGTCCAGAGCACTGCTGACACCATCTTGCCTATGACTGTGTTGAAGACCTGCAGGCACAGGTCATGGGCTCACACCCCTCCACGCAATCCAGCATTCACGTCGTCAAGGCTTTTGGAGCTTGAGGATGCGCCACGCTTGACAGATGTGTGCATCCCTGTGGTGCTGTGGTCACAACGCAGCATTCATAGAGAATGGATCTCATGTTCTGACTCCCTTTTTGCCAACACTGGGACTGCTCCAGCACTCACAAGGCCAGCTCTGCGTCGAGGGTTAATCATAATTGGGGGAGGCGCACCGTAATGAGGCTGATGAAACCATCAGCCTGGTCCCCAAGGGACGCCAGACAAATCCCGAAGAACAGCGAGAACGTGATGATGCCCAGGATGTTCATGTTGACGGCTGCCAGGACGACATTGTCCGGCACCATATTGCGCGCGACCGCCAGCAGCGCCTGAAGAGGTGATGCCTTCGTCGGCGAAACGCTGGCCGCCGCCGCCTGTACAGCAGTCATCAAAAGTCAGCAGGAAGGAGGTCAACAATTCAGCATCTTAAGCTGCTCTGAGGCTCTCTGATCTGGGTAACTGTAATCCTTGGCAGGATGCCAGAGCACTTGCAACAGCGCTCACCCAAGGTTTGCGCATTCACTGGACAATGGATCTTTGAGTGCGTGAATTTCACTGGGTGTCTGAGCTGTTCGCCTGTAGCGCGCGTCTAACTTGTAAGGTGTTTAGGCTCTAGGGTGTGCAATGAGGCTGCCCACCTTCAGGTCGGGGGTGTGACAGGAGGTGACAGATCCTCCGCTGAGGGGAGATCCCTGCCCTGGCTCGATGACTGTCACCAGAATGATCCCCAGCGCAACCGCTGCTGCCGTGCACACTGTGTAGTAGCCCAGCGTCAGTCGCGCCACCTTTGCCATGCCCGACGCAGAGCCCCTCAGTGCGCAGACCCCTGCACATGCATGGCCCTGCCATGAGCACCCCTGCACAGCGCCTTGCTGCAATTTCCCTGAAGGAGCGCCTAGGAAAGCCCGGGCAAATGCACATGAAGTATAGGCCTTGGAGGTCAAGCTTGGCAATCTTGCAGAGCAGCAGCACAGTGATGAAACACGTCCAAGTGCCTCCTCTCCACCATAGAACACATGAAAGTTGTAAGATGGTGTGGGGCATGTGAAAGTGGACAACTATGTGAGGATGTGAGAAATGGTCAGCCTGACGCGCTTCAGAGCATTGAGGTTCTGCTCAGGATGCTCACCGGCAACCATGGAACCAGCAACCAAGGGCAGCACGAGCATCTTGAGCAGCCGCAGCATCAGCTCTCCAAGGAAGCCCAGCAAGTCTATCTGCTCGGGCGACAGATCCGCCATCCGCAGCAGCACGCCACCCACAATGCCCACTATGACTCCTGCAGCAACGTCATAGAATCCTCTCATGCCTTTGTATCGCCAGCAAAAGTCCTCGGAGCATTCTTTGGCTCCAAGCTCTATTGTTTGTATACCCGTGTATGCTGGCTCAGATAGAAGTCCAGGCACAGCAGCTGGTATAGGTCTCTAGCTCACTGCGGCATATCCAAAAGTCTGCCTTGATAGCCTGTCAGGAGCAACCGGTCTAAGCTGAGGCAGGGTAGGGCTCTGCACACGCTCAGCATTGTGACTCCGTGTTGCTGTGCTATTGCAGGCTAATAAGTATCCTGAAGCAGACAGGGTATCGCACTCCTAGCAACGCCCTCTGAGAAGACCAGCTTGGCTTGCACATCAACAGCAGAATTGCTGCAGCTGGCTGCTATGGCCAAACAGATCTCCGCTAAAAGGCCTTGCTGAAGTTGCCACACCGCTTCTGCTCTTGGTTAGGGTACTTATCAGCCGCAATAGCACAGCAGTATGTTGTGTGATGGTATGCTTGCCTACAACTTATAGATGCCTTTGTCTACTCCATGTGAATCTAGTACACTTGCGAGGATAAGGATTTCTCCCCACGGACCAGCACCTCAGAGCCCATGCACAAGCCTGGTGCGGCGTGCACCTTTCGACAGGTCCATGGAGCACTCACCTATAAGCGTTAAAAAGAGCAGAGGCTCCTGCATCCCGCAGCACCCCCTTCGGCGCTCCACGGGCCGCCTCCCGCTCTCCTCATCGCCTTTCATTCCGTTCTCTGTCGGCTGCACTGAATTGATGTGCTGCCTATCTTGCGCATGCTCCCCGTTCCCTTCACTTGATGCCTGCACACCCAATTATACATGTCTTAAGTCACACATGCCTTAGCTGTCTGCCCTGCAGGCCATGTCATGACAGTGATACATCTGGACCTGGGTCCACATTTGAAGAGGTGCCACAATTGGCAAACACAAGATTGGTACAAACAAAGGTGATGACTGCATTCACACAAATGGAGCTGATCACACCAGTCAATCCCCAGCAAGCACATACGGCAAGAATGGTGAGGTGAGGGGCATCGATACCCACCATGCCATTCAGCAGAGAGGCTTTCTCCGACGCCTCAGCCGCCGCTGACTGCTCGTAGCTTGTGTGCGAGGCAAGCACCTCCAGGCGGCTGCCTCCGCTGCTGCTCCTCACATGATGCTGCACATGCAACCAAACATAGCATCATGCTCCCTGTGATCACTGCGCTGTTGCACAACCAGAGAAGAGTACAGCATGCAGCCTTCATGTTGCCTGATGCGTGCTGAGGTGGATTGGAGCTCCCTCAGCGTGCCTGTTGGCTGCTGCAGCCCTTCACATGACATCAAACACACAAGATCGAGCACGAAGAAGAGCAGGTTTCATGATGACTTGGCAGACCTGTGGTAAGAGGCCTGGCGGAGGGGCTTCGCGGCGCTGCCCAACCTGAAAGGTGTTGATGGGGCCGCCTTGCGCTGATGCAGAAGGGGCGCTGGACGACCCATTCTGCTCAAGACCCTGCATGCATACGCCCATTCTGAACCTTCCAGCTTATGGGCAGCAGCTCCGTCTGGAGTTGCTGACACAACACGGAAGACAGAAGCCCTGCTGGGCTGCAATGCACTCTATGCCTGCGAATGCTCCTGCATCCCTGGCGCTGAATCTGGCAAGCTTATCCATGCACTGAAGAACTGGGAGCTGCTGGGACAAGACACAGTACGGTGCAGCAGCTCTGTACATATCTGGAGCAACTGTTCTGTATGCACCATGCTGGGGTCAACACACAGCAGCAGAGGCCCTGATACCTAGCTAGCAAAGTAAGGAGCAGATGAAAGTCACCAGGGAGGGTGCTGTGAGGTTGTGCTGCTGCTTCTTGGGCTTCTGCATGGGCGGCGGCTTGCTGAGCATGGGGGACCTGCTCGGCGCGGCCATCACCGCGGGCGCTGGGATGTTCTGCGCGCTGTTCCGTGAGATCGCCGTGAACGTGACCGCCCTGCAGGCACAGGGGTGAGGGCCTCAGAATTAGCCTCGAGCCAAGAACTGTCAAGCCTCTCTTATCATGGCCCATTCAGCAACAAAGCCCATCACCCACCGAAGACACCCGCTGAACTGAAAGCTCACACGTAAAGATGCGTCTCTTGCTTGTTGTAAACCGATCACCAAAGACATGCCTGCTACTTATTCTCTTCTTGAAAGGCCTTGGTCTATTGTACTACTGTCTGCTGCCCATACATGCTGATGCTCCAGCGCAAATTTATGGGCGACTGCACGCGTTTAAGAGAGACCTTTGTTACTAGTAGAGATGCTACCTGGGGGAGTCACTCAAGGAAACATCAGAGAAGTTGTTCTTGCTGCCAGCTCGCTCCACTGCGGGTGGCTCTGAAGGGGCAGGTGCGCTCCCTTCCCCAGCCGAACTAGGCTCATTTGTCCCAGCTGTTCTGAACAGAGCCCTCACCGCTCCCCTTATGCTCCCAGTGCTGGCAGCTGCATGCAGAGAAATACTCAGGGACCCTAGAAGGTGATCACGGAAGGTCATGTGTGCAAAATCACATAGGACTAGCATGGAAAGCTTCTATTATGGCAGCTCGAATACAGCATGTAGGCATTTGCGGGGTTTTGGGTAGCGTAGGCAGGAATGAAGTCAGCCTGTCATGCCTGCAGAGCCGAACCCACCTTGAGACGATCCGGTCAAGCCATTCTGCGGGGCTGGGAGGCTGGTCGAGATTGCAAGGCTGTTGCTGGGTGTTGCATCCAGCGGCAGGCTGCTGCTCAGAGGGACTGGGCCAGGCCTGCTGGTCTCAGGCATTGCTCACTGCATGCTGTTGGAGTGTAGCTGTGTCAGGAGCTTCTTTCTGTCCTCCTTGCACCTGCTCTGCAGAAGCGTGGGCAGCACTCACTAAGAATGCCAGCGCTTTCGTGTGTGCACAGTCAAGATGTTGCGGAGCGAAAACCGCTTTTGAATGCATGAAATATCTGATGCCAAGGCTAAGATGTTACATTAGGGATGTAGCAGCCCTGGGCATAAGGGTAATTTTCTGCTGTGTGTCAACACGTCTCACCTATAGATACAATTGGCGACCGCCACTCACACGCCGGAACGCGTCCTGGTCATTCTCTATGAAGGGTTCGAGGTGCTTTGAATACCACCAGGTATGGCAGCTCAATGCGCGACAAGTCGATGAAGCTTGCTGTCTAGTACAAAACAGGTACGACGGACCTTGAGCCGAATTTTTGCACGCTGCAATCAGTCAACACTGTAACCTGTACACAGGCCAAGCTTTTTTTGCAGCACGGAAATGCTGTGTTGGGAAAGGAGCATACTTTCATTGTTCTGTCACTCGGAAATCGCAAAGAAACCGTCCACGCTGTCAGACGGCGTGCTGAATGCAGGCTCTCACTCTTTGCGCTAGTAGTTTCAGTCAGAAGGGGGTCACGATGACTGCCGGGACGTGGAAGAAGCCATGAAGCCTCTCTTATACTCGAGCGGCATCCAGGCTTCTCTCAGATCGGAGTGTAGCCTGTGAGCACAGGTCTGACCTAAACAGCCCTTCCTCATGCATGTTGCAAGCGAAACCAACGATCTGTGCTATGATGACCAAGCACCCAATCCTGCTATAGTTTCTCAATCATGTCGAGAGTTTCAACTGGCAGTGAGCGTTCCAGCATCCATTGCTCGAGTTTGGGGAGACCCATTTACAGGGGCAGGAGGGATGCCATTTTCCTGCACTAGTCTTTACTTGTGAGCGGATAGGTTGTTGATGCATTATCGGCATCTTGCAGGCTGCTTGGCTCTGGGAAGGGAGAGGACCTGTGTCCTTAGGGGTCTGACATGATGGGCCCCTCAGGGAGGCTTGCACTGCTTCTGGCCAGGACTGGAGCAGTCAGGCAGTCTATTGCAAGAAGTGGCGTCTGCCTTGTTGGTGAGCCCATCCCATCCACCCCATACGTCTGCAAGGCAGTGCCACATGCTGAGATGCATCCCTGAGATGTTCAGTGCATCAATGCCCAAAATGCCACCCTGAGATTATGCCTGTCTTGGGCAGGTACACAAGCAGGATGCAGTGGGACAGGCAGATGCCTCAGCACGTTGGTCCTCAGCCCACTCAGAGCTGCAGGCATTCCGCACATCTCCTGCGCCCTGCAGCAGCTGCAGTCACAGCGGTCCTTTGCCTCAGACCTTCCGCCCCACATTGAAATGGAGATGCCCGCCCTCTCCCCAACCATGTCTCAGGTGGATCTCACACCTACAGCCGTGTGCGCTGATGTATCTCCTACATCGCGCGCCTGGCCCCTAACACCCAGCATGTTTAGTCGTGCCCAGGACTCGCATTCAATTCGTGTGTGTGTCCAGATGCAGGCTGGCTGACAGGCCTGGTGCTGCTTGCAGGGCAACATTGCTTCATGGAAGAAGAGTGAGGGAGAGGAGTTTGCTGCGGGAGATGTGCTGGCAGAGATTGAGACAGACAAGGTGAGACTTTTGTCCTCCTGACGTTGATGTACACCCTGCAATTGCATATGCCCCACTGCGTCAGGACTGCATCTGCAGCTGTCATAAGGAGGTTGCCCTCTGCTGGCATGCCAAGTCAGCCTGTCATCATCACTGTGCCTGGTTTGGCGGGCTGGTCTTGCCACAGCCCATGCACAGGGAGGACATGCACCTGCGACAATCATGCACGCCATGCGGCGGCACATTTTGCAGCATGCCTGCCAATGTCATAGTGCCTGTCCTGGCTGTGCAGGCCACCATGGACTGGGAGGCACAGGACGAGGGAGTCATAGCGAAGATCCTGGCGCCAGATGGCAGCAAGGACATCCCAGTCGGCACTGTCGTTGCTGTAGTAGTGGAGGACGCTGAGCATGTGAGGCCTTTCCCAAACTCACCTTCATTGCATTGAGAGCGTCATCCGTGGCTTTCAAAGTTGGCTCCATAGTAAGGCACTTGCCCACCCATAGTAAGGCACAGGGGTATTCCCCGAGGCAGTAGTAGTGCAATAATTCAGCACCAATCGTGGATTCACTGAGATGCTTTGCAATGAAAGCATGCGAGAGGCAAGGTTGAGTGAGGAGTTCCATCACTGCATTGATGATCAAGTCATCGCTGTTTGCAGGTGAGTGCCTTTAAGGACTTCACCCCGGGCCAGGGGGGAGGTTCCGCAGCCCCGGCAGCTGCTGCCTCAGACGAGCCTGCAGAGGAACCTGCAGAGGAAGATGAGGGTGGAGACGAGGAAATTGCTGAGTCATCAGGGGGTGGCGGCGACTACCCGCCTCACTCAGTCATGGGCCTCCCTGCGCTGTCTCCCACGATGTCACAAGGTGCTGCTCCTCCCCTACTCTGCCACAGATCCCCATGTGTTGTGCTTCCTTGCCCTGCTCTTACCCTCCTGCCCTAGCCAGGTCTACATGCGCCTTGATTAGATCCACAGAGCCTTGTGGAAGCTCAATGCTCCATGCCAATTTGTATGCCGGCAACCCAGGCGCAACACGCTGGTCACGCTGAGGGGCCAGCACCCAGGGCATCATGACCATACCTAAGTGCTGGAACCCCAGCTTTCACATGAATCCACAACAGCATCGCATTTCATGCAGGGAATATTGCCTCCTGGAAGAAGAAGGAGGGTGAGGAGGTGGCTGCAGGAGACAGCATAGCAGAGATTGAGACCGACAAGGTGAACCCTGTGCCTTTCATATGCCACCCACAAGGTCTGTCTCTATGGCCTGGACTTGGAGATCATGGGGTCTCTTTGGAGCCTCTCCCAGGCAATCCTTTG
This sequence comes from Coccomyxa sp. LA000219, assembly GCA_000812005.1. Lineage (NCBI taxonomy): Eukaryota > Viridiplantae > Chlorophyta > Trebouxiophyceae > Coccomyxaceae > Coccomyxa > Coccomyxa sp. LA000219. The sequence goes on from KN714659.1 coordinate 1,624,412, forward strand.
AAGACTCCACATGATTCCCAAGTCTGTCTCCTCTCTCGCAACAGGGCTGCTCCTTCACACAGGAGCATTTCCCAGGAATAGCTCCTTTGTGGCAATCAGCCCCTATGCGAGACAGGGGTAATCTTGACCTGTGAGGAATGTGCAGGCCACCATGGACTGGGAGAGCCAGGACGACGGCTTCATTGCAAAGCTGCTGGTCGAGGATGGCGCCAAGGACATCTCTGTGGGGACTCCTGTCCTTGTCTTTGTGGAGGATGAGGTATGTCTGTAAACAGATTGAGCTTTTGTAACCCCTTGCTGTGCCAAGCATGCATGCCTTGCAAGCTTGTGCACCTTGCAGAAGCCAGGATGCTTGACTGCATGGAGCCAGCCAGACACAAGCAAGCCTATGTGCCGTTTTTGCGCGCCTTTGATGTTGGGATCTGATGCATCACAGAAGCAGACATTCAAAAGGGCTTTTATTGTCTGCTTCTGCAAAGGCACTGTTTCTCCTGATCTACCAACCGACTTCTTGGGCATGCAACCCCTATTCCTGTGAAGATGACATCAGGCACTGAAGGCTGCTAGCGTGCTACAGGAGTCTATAGCTGCGTTCAAGGACTTCAGCGCCAGCGACGCTGCAGGAGCGCCTGCAAAGAAGAAGCCAGCGCCCAAGAAGGCGCCAAAGCAGGACACAGCCCCGGCTGCCCCGCAGCCAAAGAAGGAGTCGCCTCCCCCGAAAAAGTCCCCACAGCCCAAGCCGAAGCAGCCATCAGGTAGGGAAGGTGCTGCTATGGCGAGCCTCGTGCGTACTGCCTCAAAAGTATTTCAATGCTGCATTGAGATGAGAGGGATAGAGGTCAGGTGTGGGCGGACGCAAGGCGAGCTGAGCTGCCATGTACGCCACATGTGCTGGCATCCGCTGCTGCAGGCCAAGCATAGCAGCCGCAGCGCTGCATGGCTTTGCAAGGCATGCAGCGCGCTACTGATGCTCATCAGACACTGCGGTCATAGCTGCAGAATCCAGATCCAGTATGATGCGCAGGTGGACGGGTGGTCGCGAGCCCTTACGCCCGGAAGCTGGCGGCAGATGCTGGGGTAGACATCTCGCAGGCCAGCGGCAGCGGGCCGGGCGGGCGCGTCGTGGCGCAGGACGTGCAGCAGCTCATCGAGAGCGGCGGCGGCGAGGCGCCCTCCTCCGATGCAGGCGCTCCCAGCGCAGCTGATGGCGCTACCGACGTGAGCATCCTCTCATCTTTTCTCCTGCTTCCTTAGAGCTCTTTTCAGGGCGCCCTCTTCCAGCCTCCGCAGCAGTGTTCTGATGACTCAGGCACCATTCTACTTTCACCATGCATGGTAAGGCTGTACAATGGTCCAGCAAGAGCATCAGAGCACTGTTGAGACGCTGTGTCATGAGTGACATGCTGTCACATGGAGTTTACAAGTAAGCGTTGGGTGACGAAGGGGTGATGCTGTTGTGCAGATGGGAGCGGAGTACAGTGATGTGAAGAACACACAGGTCAGGCGCATCACAGCGGAGCGCCTGCTGCAGTCCAAGACCACCATTCCGCACTACTACCTCACAGTGGACCTGAACGCGGACAGGCTGCTGGAGCTCCGCGGGCAGCTGAACGAGAAGCTGGCAGCCTCCGGGGGGAAGCTGTCCGTCAACGACTTCATTGTCAAGGCCTCAGCACTGGTGCGTGCTCCCCGCCAGTCCCTAGACCTGCTGGATGGTCACCTTAGCTGCGTAAGAGCACCCGTGGCATCAGAGACCTTGCTCAAGAACCCGCAGACTTTCTATGTGAGGGAATGAGCACGCCAAAGGTTACAGCATTTATGCTGCAAAGAAATGTCAAGACCAAAAGCGCGAGAGAGGGAGGGAGAGAGCATAGAGCTCAAGATGTCAGTACTCTCAGTGCTGACAGTCCTTTCTGCAGATTTGGCAGAGCTTGCTCCTTGACCTTGGGTGCATTGCATTGCAGGCGTTGAGAAAGGTCCCTGAGGTGAACGCATCATGGAACACGGACTACATCCGGCAGTACCACAACATTGACGTCAGCGTGGCGGTACAAACGCCTGGCGGCCTCATGGTGCCAATCGTGCACGATGCTGACGCCCTGGGCCTGTCAGAGATCTCTGCCAAGGTCAAGGACTTGGCCACGAAGGTGAGCCCCCCAGTATTATCCAAGTACTGGGCCTATCCCATCTAGGGGTCATCTGACATATCCCCTTTGAGCGTGTGCCATGCTAGCACAATAGGGGTATGTGCTTTGTGCGCCCAGCTAAAGCTTGCTGGATTGATACTGACAAACATGTGTTGCTGGAATCCCCCGTGACTACTCCATATCCTGCAATGCTTGCCCAGCGCACATGTCCTGTGAGGTATAGTGCTTTCACTGAGGGTTTGCATGAAAGCTGATCTTAAATGCAGGCAAAGGCTGGCAAGCTGAAGCCGCAGGAGTTCACTGGCGGCACCTTCTCCATCTCCAACCTGGGCATGTACGGCATCACAGAGTTCTCAGCAATCATCAACCCACCACAGGTAACTTTTCTACATCTGTCCCCTGCCATTGTCCTTGCTGCAAGAAAGCAGGAGTGTTGCTTGGATGCCTATCCTCCAGAAGGTGCCGTGCATTAGGACCCTCTGACCAGGCTGCAGGAGGTCCCAGATCTCTGAAGTGCTCTGCTGTGTAGTGCTGTACACTCCACAGTGCTGATCCTCAGTTCTTTGGAAGTCACTGCTGAAGCAGCAATAGCATCTCATGCTTACCTCCCAACAAACTTGGGCTTATTGCTTATAGCTGTGATCTTGCTGATGCAAGGCAGTCATACATCTGCCAAGTCACTGACCACTGTGTAATGTGCAGGCGTGCATCCTGGCAGTAGGAGGCACCCAGAAGAGGGTGGTGGCAGCGCCTGGAGGCACATTCCGGGAAGCCAACATCATGAGCGTCACATTGTCATGCGATCACCGGGTGGTGGACGGAGCTTTGGGCGCACAGTGGCTACAAGCCTTCCGGCAATATATAGAGGAGCCCACATCAATGCTACTGTGATTATCTGACCATAGTGGCAAGGGAATAGGCAGGCCTTCAGTTGAGGGATGTGCCGGAGCAGGCAGTGGACCTCACTCAGGTTGAGTAGTGACTGAATGCGCTTGCTGCATATATCCGCGCCTTTGGGGACATCAAACCTTGCTCTTACAGGCGATACGGCAGCATGCAGTACTGCAGCTGTAGTGAGTCTATGTCATGCCATCTACCCAAGCTCAGACCAACTTTGGCGCTTAGCTGCCCACTGTGACAGATCTGAATCAAGACACAGAATCTTTGTGCCTCACAATCTGTAGACGTCACACTCTTGGCCTCAGGACACTTGAGCAGGGCAAGCCTGTCACACAATCAGAGGTGCTGCGCTAACATACGTTTGCAAAAGCACTGGATGTCTGATCGCACTGTTTCTCAGGCTTGAGACAAAAGTTAGTTCTCCCTTGCCAGTGGGGCAACCCAAGAGGGCTCTCAGAGACTCTGCAATGTCTGGGCTGGCACCGGCTCTCAGCATAGATACTGCTTGCAGGTCTGCTTCATCACCAGTCCATCCTTGCAGTTGCACTTGTTCAGTACTTTCCAGGCCAGTTCCCCTCATCACGCTGCTCGTTCCACTTCTCGACCTGCAATGCCAGGGCACACAGCTTCAGCTACCGGTACCTTCAGTCATCGAAAGCATGTGAGTCCAGGCCTGCATGAAAGAACGTGCTGCAGTAACCAGCTGTGTGCGACTGTCCACTTATCTGATGTCCATGAGGACGTGCAAGATGATATGGACTGCTGAGGTGTGGATGTAGACTCACCCACTCTGCAGGGCAGATGGATCTGTAGGATCTCTGGTAGAACTTGCACTTGTCGTCCTCGTCTCCACTCTCCGCTACGCACCTGCAGTTGCCAAGAATGGTAAGGCAGTCTTCCACAGCTCTCAACACCTTTCCCAGCACTCCCGCAAGATTGGCTGCTGACCTGGCTTATACATGCGAGCTTCCCAGCATCTTCAGGGTTGCCGTGAGATTATCTGCAATCAGTCCATGAGCGCCTGGAGTCAGCATGCAGCGCCACATATGCATAAGGGTTGGCGCATTGCTGCGCACCTGTAGTACTCATTGTACCGCGTGTAGCAATTCCGTGCCTGGTTGGTGCCAGGGAAGCGGGGGTCGTAGGGGGATGTCCGGATCTGCATGAGCAGTAAACAATATCAAAAGTCATGCGCTATAGTACCTGACATCCTCTCATGGTCCCAGCAATATCCTTATCCTCTTAAGGGCGGGGCTTTGGTCCATGCATTGCAAGGTGCCCAATGCTGCACTGGGGCTGTCATGGTGCGGGAATGAATTTCTCACATTGATCTCTGGCTTGGGCTCCTCCTCCTCCTCTGCTTCCTCCTCTGCTCCCTCAGACTCCCCATCCTTGGTGTCCTCTGCAGCGTCCTCTGCAGGATGCTCTGCAGGCTGCTCCTCAGCAGCAGGCTCCTCCTGTGAACAGATGTCATTACTCAGGACTGCCAGTCTCTGTCTTGCTCGTGATTTCGTGTGAAGGGCCGACATGCGTTCCAATGTATAAGCACTCGCGATTCTGCCTCATGAGGCCAAGGCATGGAAAGCACCCCAATGAATTAGACAGTGCAGGTCAATAGTTTTCGCTGCATGAGCCACTCACAAACCGCCACATAGAAGGTAATATGCATTAGACACAAGCCGACCGCAGCAGAAGCGGAGCTCGTTGCTTACCTCTTGAGGCTCACAGTATGAGACCACGTTGCCCATGGCGCCCCTTCGAGTCGAATACCAGTTCCCGTGCTGCAGAAAATGAAGAATGTCGCAAGTGCGCGCGGTGTAATGGTGAAGGCCTGTCAATGCATCTATCGAGCATGCCCTACTCTATACAGAGATGCGCAAGGGCCCCCCGGCTATGAAACTCTCACATTTGGTCCCCCCGCTTACTGCCCTGGGCAAACCTGCCCACAAGCTGTAGCGAGGACATGAGGTACTCAGATGACCATTGCTGAAGCAAATAGGCTCTAGTTATCTTCATACACGCCACTCTAGCTTACTTCCTGTGTTTCGACAGCTGTAGCTTGGCACCTGGCATGCAGACCTGAGTGGCCCCTAAAAAGCTTAACGAGCAGTCGTGCCCCTCAACAATAGCCTGAGCAGAAGCAGAGATGGATGGCTCAGTGTCAGGCGCGGCAGCGGCCTCACCAGAGGGGCAGGAGCAAATTGCTGACGCGGTCCAGCAGACGACAGGATTCTCTCCAGCGTCTGAGCCAGCTGATGCACCGCACCCAGCACTACGTGAAGATCAGATCCAGAATGCAGTAGCATTCTTGGCCCATCCCAAGGTACTTGAGCCCTCATCCTGGCACATCCCTTTTTCATGCCCCATCCTTCGTAAGTGGAAATACACAGATGCGTGCGTGAGCTTACAGGTCAAGAGGAGCTCGCGTACTCTACGTTCCTACTGCACAACCAGACTCCGGACACCGCTCAAAAGAGCACTGCGCCAGTGTGACCTTGTCATGTGCCTCTGGAGTGAGGTCTGTGCCTGACTACAGGTCCGTAGCTCGCCTGTGGACTCCAAGCGCTCTTTTCTGGAGAAGAAGGGTCTCACCGAACGTGAGATTGCTGAGGCCTTCCAGAGGGTGCCAGACACCCCAAGCGCCTCTGCCCCTGCTGCACCTTCAGGTGTGCAGCTCTGCATGCAGAGCAATGCACCTATCGTATGCAATGCTGCAAATCCTTCACCGCATATCTTGACTATGTGCATGAGCCCCTGTACGAAGTAGCCGCTCCATATTTCCTACCCTGATCTGCATATCAAAAGCTTTTGTGTTCTTTTCTGCGCATTGGAAAGAGCAGGAATCATTAGTGTCATGCCTACTGATGTTCAAGCCAATGAGAAGTACACAGCAGGCCTTAAGTGAGGCATGCTACTGTAGGGCTTCCAGCAAGTTCTTTTGCGCCCCCACCAAAGCCCTATCCCACCGCCACAGCCGAGACGCTGCAGCAGCTGGTGCCTGCCCCTCTCAAGCAACCACAGCCCATCAGGTGGACGCAGGTAGGTCTACAGGGGACCCTTGTCATTCTGATGCCTGCCTATGGTTGCAGTACCCCTCATGGTGTCACGCTGGAGCTCGGAAGGCAGGCCAGCCCTGCACCAATGAATGCAGCATGCATGAAACAGATGCAGCAATGAGAATGGTATGGAAGCAAGCTGCAGACCACGTGTGACATGCACCCGGCTGGGCGTGGCCTCTTGGCGCACCCTGCAAGGAGTGCAGCTTCAAAGGAGGGACGATCATGATATAGACAGTGAGTTTGATATGCAGGTGGTGATAGGAGTGGGCCTGCTGGCGGCGGTCAGCTACGCGGTAAAGCAGTTTGTGGCGCCCAAGGTGTCGCAGTGGTACCACGAGTGGCGGCACGACGCTGACAAGGCCAAGGCTGAGGAGGAGCAGCAGAAGACGGCCCAGCTGGTTGCCAGCGCAATCCAGTCCCAGGTCAGTCAGGCACACCATCCAACACAGTACAGCGCCTCTGACAGGCTCACGAGCATATGGTGTGCATTGCTATGTCACAGATGCTGAAAATAGAGCAGGTGTTTACACTCAACTGCCTCTCTGCACTTCTGTTTGGTGGGTGAGGCAGCGAGCATCTCGTGTAGTTGAAGCAAGAGTGTTCGTCATATACTACATGCCACACTGTAACCTGTACACAGAAATGCAATAGTGTTTGCTGCAGATAACGCAGATGCAGGTGGTGCTTCGCAGCCCGTAGGATGCTCTTCTGACGTCAATGCATGAGTAGCCTGGCATCTACACTGGCTGACAACAAGGACTTGTGGCTGCAGACAGCGGAGATGCAAAAGACACTGGAGAGCCTCAAGGACGCCCTCACCACCCTGGAGAAGGGAAAAGCTCCTGCAGAGGTCCCAAAGGACTCCATCACTCTGACGGACCTGCGCTCTGAGCTGCGCGTCCTCGCATCCTCCCTGAATGAGTGAGTGCCTTTTTTTCTCTTCTGACATCCCAGTGATTACGAGATTGGACATCTCTGCTCGGGCAGTCTAATGCAGCGCTTCCTTCCCAAATTCTTTTGATGAGCATTTTGATCTCTCTGGGCTTGCTGGCCCGCTTGCTGTTTGAAGTGTGCTTGCTGCTACTGCCAATCCTGGAAGTCAGGGTGCGGGCTTTTGAGTGACAGTTGAGTGCTCTGGTGGATAGAAAGACAAGACGCAGAGGTGTCCAGGGTGTCTGTGTGCCATGAACTGAGTTGCGTCTCTTGCATGCAGGTTTAGCAGCCCGGTCAAGGCTGCTTCGGGAGAGGGCGAGGGTGAGAAACTGGAAGAGATCAGGGCATTCATGTCAACCATGGTGCAGCAGATCCAGGAGCTCCCAGAGGCCATCAAGCCCGTTGCAGCCCCCAGCGCAAGCTATGGTGAGCAGCATACCTAACACGGTCGAGTAGCAGCCCCCTGGCAAGATTACTCAGATCGGCAATCAAGCCCATTGCGCTAGGCGCTGCACGCGCTAGGCGCTATGGTGAGCAGCGCACCACAGACCATTGTGTTGCAGCACACGGCCAAGATGGCTCTAGATTGGCTTCAGTGAACCTACGAGAGCAATGTCAATGAAATGCCGGTGAGCTGATGTGACAGGTGCATGCGCAGGTGCAGCAGGCAACCAGCATGGCCAGAGCGCCTTTGCAGCGCACGCTGCGCACGCTCTGCCCAATGGGGAGCCCCTGGAGCCCTCTGCCCTGACCAACGGGGACACCCCCAGCCAGCCGCCTCATCCTGCCAGCTATATGGAGGTCAGTCAATCACCTGCAATCTGCAGTTCCTTAAGCCCCATATTCAAGGCACTCGTCAACTGTGCTGGCTTAAGTGAGCAGTCATCAATGCTCAGTGCATGAAGACACGGCCAAATTGCACCGGCCTTCGTGCTGCTGCATGAAGTCCCCCGCTCTCTGCATGTCTCAATCCAACATTCCTGTGTGTGCTATATTTGTTGTATGTTGGCTATGGGCCTCTACAGGGGAAGTCTATCAGAGGACAGGGTCTGTCAAGGCAAGGACTGCGCCTCACATAGTGCTTGCTGTGCGTAATGAGCAAGTTCTCTTTAGGTACTGGAGATGCTGGAGAAGGGGGAGACCCCCCCCAACATCCGCACCGACATCATGGACGAGCCGCCCAACCCCGCCGCGGTGCCCAGCAGCGCGCGCATGAAGCCCCGCGCGAAGCCCTGGGAGCGCTCGGGCCCGCCGGCCACCTCTGCGCCCTTCCCTGCATTTGCCTCGGGCGGCTCTGGAGGTACGCCTTTGCAGCCTGAGCCCTACAGCCTGGAACAGCCTGAGTCCGGAGACAGTGCATGACCAGGCACCATCTGTCGCGTCCCAAACCGTGACAGCTCTGTGCAGCCACAGCTGTGCGTAGGATCTGTATGTAGGCGCCTGGGGCAATGGCTACCAGCTGAATGCACCCTGCCTGAGCAGATGCAGGAGGGAATGTCCCTCAGCACAGCTTCTGGCAGGTTTGTTTGGCTTGTAGTCCTTGCCCCAGATTGCAAGTCATGACGCAAGGCTGCCCTGCATTGCTGCATGCCGGCAGGGGCTTCAATCACATCTCCAACACTTCAAAGGCTGTCTGCACAGACCACTCTGTCAGGTCTGGCCTGATTGAGGGGTGAACAAGGACATGAGAAGGTCACGTAATGCAACAAGGCAGGGACCTGACTCCAGTGTGTGCTGTGCGCCAGGCCTTGCAGCGGGTAGTGTGTTCCCTCCTGCTTCGCGGGCTGCACTGAGCCCCCGAGAGGCTCCTGTGGAGGGCGTTGGCGAGAGCACGAGTGCCCCTATGAATCAGGGCAGCAGCGGCCTGGCGCAGGTGACTGAGCTGCCACCTGGCGGGCCACATGACGCCGGCTCCAGCAGCAGCAGCCCTGCTCGTAAGCCTCGATGTCTCTTGCCATACTCAAAGTTGCCTGCATGAGACCACTGTCTGACCCTTCTTACCAGGTGTATGAACCTTTCTGAGATAGTCTTCTGCCTTGCGCTATTGCGCTGTGCCTGCTCCAGACTGATTGTGCATGGCACTTTCCATGAGCCTGCTCTGCTGTCTGCTGTGTAGTGAATGCAGCATGCACCACCTGTGCAGCGCTGATGTGTCCTGATTTATCCGCGTTGTGCTGCATATGCTGGAGCTAACATGACGATGAGATCTCTAATCGTGTGCTGCCCTTCCTGTTGCCTAGCACCCTGACTGCTCCTTTTGCTGCAGCTGCATGGAGGCCGCCAGCTGTGCCTCAGCCCTCCCTTCCGCGGCCAGCTGACCCCCCGGCAGGATTCTCAGCTGCAAGCAGCACTGCAGGAGCGCCTTCGCAGCAGCCTGCTGAGAAGGAGGACGAGGATGAGCCTCCACAGGCGCCCAGCAGCCGCGACGAGGCAGCTCCTGCGGAAGCAGAGGCTGGCAGTAGCAGCTAGCCTGTTCAGGCTTGACGGGCCGGAGCTGCTGATGAGGGATTGCGCTGATGCTAAAGGCACCTGTGCTGCGAGCATTGACGGGACAGGATCTGAAGCATGCAGGGGAGATGTACTCTAGTGCTGCACCGCCAGCCTGTACTACTTATGGTCAGAGTGCCTGTCCGTACTTTCACTAGGGCATTGATGCCAAAGCTGTGTCCGTGGCATTTGGTCTGCTTGTGCGAGCAATGGGGTTCTCTAGGTGCACGATGCTCTGATCAGGATCTTAAAACAAGGCCCCGCAAGTGCATCATCGTAATATCAACTTGAAGGGTGAGCTCGAGCTCTCAGGCAGCCGGGCACATGTACATTCAGGCATATGCAGATGACATAACTGAGGCATGTGTGCTGGCAGCTTGAGTATCATTCCCAGAGCATCTGTAGATGTAGGAAAGGTTTGGGTGTATCAAAACATGGAGAGGGATTAAGGCAGCTGAGGCAAACCTAAGATGTTGTGCTTCCAAGTGTGCAACAACCTTGTAGTCATTGTGTGTTACTGGACACAATACAGGCCATGGGCAGAGCTTTTGTCACACCCGCATCACAACGTTGTTGTTCCTAAACTGGTCAGACAAACATCACTCAGCTCAGAGTGCGCACATGCACACAGCATGCAGCACTCCTGATTATTGTACACAACGGTATGCCAGAGACAAGCCTGGCCCGCAACAATGTTTGCAAGGCACACTGCATGGAAGGGCCTTCTTGCTCAGCTTCAACAGAGTATCTTATGCATGTCAGGTGCCTGCCGCTTCCTGCTAGCTGCCCCGGAAAACTCCGGAAGGCTGATGTGCTCTTCTAGCCATCTTCTCAACCCAAACACAACCGGCAGCGCAGAGACACACAAGGGTGTGGTGCATGCAGGCACCACCTATCCCAGAAGCACCCCACTGTGCAGCAAGCACGCTGACCTGCTCAACGATTTCTCCAAGGAATGCACTGCTGAGCTGCTCCCTGCAGCGCCCCTCTTACAACTTGTCCACCTTGGAGGCCTGGATCAAGGGGTTGTTCTTCGCAAGCTGTTGCCGCCCTGCAGCCTTGTAGTCGAAGTCGCAGCTGTGGGCTTCTGCATATCTGCAGCAGTGGAACTTCCAGAGTAAGCACCTAGGGACTGGTGCATCACGAACTTACACAGAGCAGCTCATCTTAACAAAGAACATTTAAAACGCACATGAAGATCGAAGCATCACATGACACCACGACAGGGCTAAGAAGAGGCTCCCAAAAGGGCAATCCCCTATGTGCACTATGACACAGGCGTTGGACGCGTCTGCTTATGGTTCACCTGTGCTGGGCGCAGAAGAAGTATTCGCAGCGACACTGAAATCCTGTCAGCCCGATCTTCTTCCGGCAGGTGAAGCAGCGCCCGGTGTTCAGCTGCACAGGCCTGCGCCTCTCGGCTGAACTGCTCGCCACGGCGGCAGGCTCGGAGGCCTTGACATCCGGCGCACTGACCTCTGCTTCTGCTTTGGCTGGCTCTGGGGCGCTCTGGGGCTCCAGGGCAGCCGGTACTGGCGCTGGCAGGACAGGGCTGTCAGGCTTTCCCATATCCATCCTAGAAGCGTTCAGAGCTGCTGCTGCGGTCTTGCCGTTGGCTGCAAGCTTCTCCTGCTCCGATATCTGTTCTCGGTAGCATTTCGAGCACATGTTCATGCAGGCTGGGTTCCTGCAGGCCAGGGCATAGGTTTCAGACACTGCTGGAAGCCCTGACAAAGCGCCAGGCTCCCACAACTTAGCACCTATAGCTCTGGAATACAGCACGAACAATAGAACATATTCCCTAAAACAGCAACGGACAAGATCCTGCATCCTTAAGCCACTCTGGCAGCTTTAGACCCATTCCCCAGGTTGCCTCCTTCCAGGTAGGACGAGGGAGAAGTGGAGCCCTGCCAATCTCTGAAAGCCCAAAATGGCCGTGGATGGTGAGAGCCTTACGCGAAGAATCCGCAGCCGTTGCTGCATAGCCTGGGTTGATTGGCTTCCTGCTCGAACTGGTCGCTTGGGCACTCGTGGCTCATCTTATGGCAAAGTCTGCCCTCTCAGCGCACTCTCCTTCTCCGCTAGGCCCTCTGATCAACGCACGGAAGCCTTCGAGATGCTCTGAGCAGAGCCGGGCGGTGTGACAGGGTTTCAGAAGCGCGTGTGCCCACATTATGGCTCGTCTTCTTCTTGACATCTCGTCAGGCCCGACGCCTGATCTGGCTCGGACACCTCAGCTGCCCCATCAGTGATGCAGGAAAGGTGATTACCACTCCTCGCATCTTCTAATCTTGCAAGCACTACGGCCGGAATAGCTTTAGCGCAGGCCATGTACTGACGCACAGGTCATGCAACCAGGAATCAGGCCAGCGACATTCGCATGCAAGGAAGTGGACACCCAATGCGGCATTGCCAAGTCCACCTTTTGTTGTAGAAAGCCTATCTAAGTGACTGTAGAGGTCATGGACGAAGCTCTCAGGTGCCTCAGAGATGGAGTTGTCGATGGACGATCTGCGCCTTTTGTCCTAGTACAGGACTCTACAGACGTGCTAGGGGGCCCAGCCCTGGCTGCAAAGGTACATTTCTAACGAGAAACTGTACCAACAGGAAGTTGTACTGGGAAGCCCTTGCCCTGCTTGTTCTGCTGCAGGCAAGTGGCCTTACAGGATGTCTGGCTGCTGTGCCAATGGTGCATGCTGATGCTGAGGTCATGTTGTCCTGCAGCTTTTCAGCTCCCTCTGCAAGGCTCTCAGGGATGGACGGAGCCAGGCACAGCTGCTGAGCATGGTTCCAGCAGATGCGAGCTGCGCATCATACATGCCGGAGCTGCAGGCAGTGCTTGGCACCTCTCTGCAGCAGCCATGCCCAGATCCTACAGCCCCCAAGTAAGCTCTGCTCGATTTTTCTATATTCTTGTTTACATCCCTGCCATGATGGCTGAAAACAGATCCCATGCCATAGCATGTTGCGGCCGCCCCTGTACATCCAGAGAAACTTTATGCGCACTGCAATACCCTTGCAAGCACGGGGGTCCATCTGTCCAGAGAGCTGCTATCCATTTTCCTCCACACCTTGTTGGGTTTTGCCAAAGAAGTTTTCCAATTGAGCATGTGCCTGTATATGCAGTGCTTTGCAACATTTACTGGCCTCTATGGGAGACATTGCGCCTGGCTCGAAAGCCTCGGGTCCCGGCCAAGGCGCAGCAAAGGTTGAGCCATGCATAGCTTTGGGAGTGGACTCCCTCACAACCCTGATGTTCCATCACCCTGTATACCAGGTGCGCATGCATCACTGCTGCTGGCCCTGTGCAAGATGTATGGATGTATACAGCCACATTGTGAGGGCAGTCATGTGGCAGACAGACGTCATGTGCGGCGGCCCCAAAGCAACAGTCTGCAGCCAGCATCATGTCATTGAGACTGCTCTGACAAGGTGGCCATGCGCACATGTATGAGGGCGTCATGAGACTGCAGAGCGTGTAGTGCTACTTCAGGTACAGGTTTAATTTGGCACATTTATTCCTCACAGAGGCCTGGGCGAGTGCAGGTGCTGGAGTGGGTGGATGATATGCTGCAGCAACCCAGGCTGGCGTGCTTCCTTGCGACAATACATACGGTGAGCAGGCACACACACACCCTTCACACCCTTGTTGAGCGGGAGCTGAGGGCATACTGGTGAGGCTAGCTGTCTGGAGGTGTGCTTCCTCGCAACAGGGAAGCTGCACTTCCATGCAGTACAGGTGCCAGTATGCGCTTCAAGCCTTCCATGCTCGAGGGTACCAACAAGAGACAAACCCCATCCGTGCTACACCTTTGCTCTGGGTGCTGGGGTGTACCCAGTCACATTACGATTAGCTCTATGAGGAGTGCCATACCTGAGCTTCTCAACTGCTTCACCCTTGCCACAACTTTCAAGGGATGGTAACAAGCCTCCCCAACAGTGCTTACCAGAGCTGACACAGAGCGGGGCTGCAGTGCAGGATCTGCATGAGAGCAGTACAGTGAACAGCCTGGAGCGAATGGCTTCATGCACTGTCAGGGCACTGCCCTGTCAGGGCCAGCCCCATGTCTTTGCTCGAGCCCAGCAGCCTGATCTGGCAGTCGAGGTCTGCATCAAGCAGCGGACAGGTACCATTCCCAAAAAGCGCTTGGTTGCCCTTGACTCAGCCAGCCTACGCAGGGTCATGTTACGCGGTTGTCATTCAGAATGCCCTTAGTTCCGCTCTTGGACTGCTCTGTTGAAAGACTGCATGCAGCACTGTGTGTGTATGTGTTTTGCCTTGGGGTCCATGAGCAGATGACGGCATGAGTGGCAGGGTCCCAAAGGTCTGTGCTGAAGCTATGCATTGTGCAGGGAGAGTGAAGGTGTTGACAGAGTTCTACCAGCAGCTGCCAAACGGATCCGTACTGGAAGTGAAGCCCCTGCTGGAACCTGAGAAGCCCCTGCCAATGCCACAGGCTGATGTCGCTCCCATACAAGGTATGAGCCAGAATCCTCTCATATATGGTGGCTCTTTTGCCTGACGTCATGCTGATGCTTCTCCCTTGGAAGCTTTAGAGATGGCTGCTTCAAGTTGCAGCAAGGTGGTTGTCTGGCCCTCTTGGCAAGCCCTCCTGACATCCTCCCGACATCAGAGACATTTAGTGTGCATGTGAGCGCAAGCACATCTGCGCTACTGTAGGAAATGCAGCATCGGCTTGTCTTGTAGGCATTGGGTCCTGATGCCCTTGCTGAGCCCATTACTTCTCTGTGCTGTGTGGCTGCAGAGCTCCAGCCCTCAGGTTGAGGCCTCTGTATGCTACAAATATGTGACTGGTGCATGGGGGCATTGTGCAGATGCTGCAACAGTGGAGCTGGCAAAGAAGATGACAGGTGGCATGCGGCTGACGCTGACTGAGCAGGAGTCTGCAGCGCGGCAAAGCGTGCTGCTGCCCTGGGAGCAGCGCCAGGCGGGCGCTGAGTCGCAGGACGAGCTTGTGAGCGCAAGCCGCAAGGCCAGCACTGCCAGCAAGGCGGAAGCTATACAGGCTGCTGGCGAAGGTGCCAGCTATGGGCAGATCTTCTACGAGAGGGACTCAGAGACAGATCCTGACTCTGACGAAGACCCTGACGATGATCTGGATATCTAGATATATTGGCAAACAAGTGGGTGGACCATCTTCTGAGGGTGATGGATCGTAAAACTGACATTGACACTGGCGTGTAAGGTGGATCGGTCCGTGGGTGATCACAAAATGCGCACATGCAAGGTCATCTGCTACATTGCAGCAATGGATCACACATGGCTGCATAGCCTTGACCTGAGGATTATGATCAGATGCTCCAAAGAGCAGCATGCGCACAGCGGCACATCAAGATGTCTTGCAACGCAACGTCAATTACTCTCGCGATGAGTCAACTGGAAGCCAAACCTGTGCCATGCATGTATACATGACCACTCAGCATATGTGCCCTCAACTTCTCACGGTGCATCATAGCCAGTTCTATGTTGGGTATCTCCATCTGTATCGCCTTCCTGCTTGTCATTGTCACACAGCAGCCACTCCACACCTATTTATTTCATTGTTCTGATGGTTGATGGTCTTGATATGAACAAGTCCTTTTCCCGTTGCTGTTGCTCCTACTAGACTGCAAATGCTGGCTTGGTCTGTAAGAGGGCACACCTCAGATGGTCAAACAGGGCTGTCTACGTACGTATACGCACCTTCCTTCTACATGGAGAGCAATGAGGGCAATAAACCTGCACTATTGTACGAGGAAACGCTACACATCTACACTGATATCATTTAATGGCACAATTGCCTGAAAGACCATCAAACGTAGCTGAGCAAAGCATCTTGATCATTTTCAGCAAAGGTGACACATTTGTGCTGTCCAGCTTTGATTCATGAAGCACACCTGCTGCTGAAAGCAGCCTGTCAGCAGGCGTTATGATCAATTCACCATTTCTGTGTGAAGGCCTCTTAACAGGCCGGTTTGGCCTCTGCAGCTGTTGCTCTGCTGGTCTGTACTGCTCTGTAAAGAGCGTGCGTCTTTCTATCTGTAATCTGTAAGCTGTGAATGATTGCGCATCAGCCATATTTGACTAATCGCTTCTCTCGCGCTGCATTGTATGCCTTTCAAGGCTGTCTAGGATATGCGACGCATCTCTAGTTGCCTCTGACGGAAGACTCGGCTATTTCAATTCTCCCTCATGGCATTGGGGTAGGTTGGGACGGTGGGTGCCCGGCAGGGATCGCACCTCTCCAGCTGCACATGCAATGTCACTTCATGCATGACACGGTCTTCAGAGGCCAAAAGTTCACTGCCAATACCCTTCTATGTGCCATGCTCTGCATGTAATGGGTCTGCTGATTATGTATGACCATAGTCTCCTTTTTAGAGAGGTACACTCACAAGAGGACTTTCCAACAGGATTGTGCAGCCCAACTGCTGGGTACAGAACACAACAAAGGACTTGGCACCTGTGGTGCAGTGGGTGCAGGGCATACCTGCACGGGAGGTATTGTGAGCTGCCTGCTGGGGTACTCTTCCATGATATCTCGCAGGGGCGTGGCAGATGACTGCCTGCTGGGCACTTCCCTGTCAGGGTGCGGCCTCTTAGATGGCGACCCTCCATACGATATCCTGCGCATGGTACCCCAGCTCTTATGCTGCTGGCAGACCACCAGCGCGCGCCTCACTAACTCAAAGGCAGGAGCGTGATGGTTATCAAAGTGTGCACCGTCTCTGATACCCTCACATAGAGCCAAGGCGTGGGCCCCCCACACCAAACAGCAGTAGCAGAATCTTGCTGTATGCTCACATCTTTAGGTCATGATGAACAGTCACACTGGTGTATAATTCCACCTGTGCGCGGTCACGCTGCTGCTAGATGGCAGGCGCAGCTCGTGCATAGACACTCCAGACCCTTGCCTGCTCGTAGGCACCGCCATGACCTGCACTCAGCAGTGAAAAGTGAGAGCATGCATGCAAGTCTCCAAGAATGCATGGCGCAGGGCGCTTTGCCCTGTCAGTGTCCCTTCCCACAAACGTCTTTGTGTGGCCAGTTGCCGACAATGTATGCCGGAATTGTCGGTCTAGGCCACCCTGCAAGTGATAAATGGTACCGCCCTCGCTGTGACCAGGGAGATATGAACCACACCTGCAGTGATATTCTGTCACCGCCGTTACCCTCCTTCCCGCTCTTCTGCTGGCCAGCCCCCTGGTCCACCCCAGAGATGTACACCCTGGGGCTGCGCTGTTTGCAGTTCGGGTGCTGGATGCCGAACAGCACCAGAAGCCCTAGGTCCAGCAGGGTCATGAACACGAAGCCCACAAACACCACATCCGCTCGCCGCTGGATGTCTGACGCTGTCATGAGCAGCCTCCTCCCTGCCCCTAGCAGCCTCCTCCCTGCCCCTCCCGATGCTGCCTCAGCCTGAGAGCAGCAATGTGGGCTCACCCGCATGTCAAGCAGCAATGAATTACCTTTACACGGCACCCAGTCACATGCACCATGATAGAGCCCACACATGCAGCTGATGAACCCTGCAAGTCGATGCCAGAGACTTGCACATGGGCTGTCCATGGAATTTCCCAGGAGTCAGACCCCCACTGCCCACTGCGTGAGACTCTGTACGGCCTGATCATCCAGCAAAACCTTTGCCGTTAAGTTCTGCAGTGAGGAAGGAAGGCTTACAGCAGCTGCCTGCGAGACGCCGCTATTGAGGCCGCTAATGATTCCACTGAGCGTGCCTGCTAGCTGCGGCGGCAGCGCTGGCAGGCTGCTCTGAGCGTTCTGCAGCGCCTGGTTCTGCTGTGAGAGCGCCACGTTTGCAGAAGTCGACTGCATGGCACAGAAGGACCGGTCACATGCAGGCGTCAGATGTGCAAGACTAACATGACCATCACCTGTCAGGGCAGGTGAGCACCAGCCAATGCATCTTGCACTTCAGCCCACGCAAGATTGTCTTGTGATGGCTGTCCAAGCCACAACAGCTACGTGAGACAATGTAGCTCAAAACAAGAAATGAGCCCACCTGTCGTTCGATGTTTGCAAAGTTTGTCTGGACCATCATGACTGCCGTCAGGGCACAAAATAGGCCCATCACCATCGTCCGCGAAGAGTACCATCTCTGGTGCTGCACCAGTGCAGCAACGAACAGTGCAGCCGCCTGGAACCAGATAATCCACCAGGAGAGCTGCAGGCGAATACTGCTGTGTGAGGCAAGTCACACTGCAAGACCGTGACAGCCACCGAACCTCCCTGTCATCATAAATGGCCGACTGTATAGATGATACAGATGTGCCCCTGTGCAGTTTGATTATGCAGCCGCGTGGTAACTCATCAAGACCACTGATCAGGACTCATGGAGATACTTCCGACTATCATCTCCGGAAGCTCCCCAAGCCGCTGAGCATGCAGCTAGAATTCTGTATATGCCGCAGTAGTTACCTGATAGCTGCTGTTGGGGCCGTTGTAGACCCTTGAGAGGGCCGCAACACCGCCAAGGCTGACTGCCCAGAAACAGGTGTTCAGGCCGAGGAAGGACCAAGTCACCACATCGACCCGTCTCCCCCAGTCTGCCATCTCTCTGAGTAGTACGCGATGGAGGGTTGTAGCTGCGCGCCTGTCAAGCATGCATATCTGTGCGAATCCTCAGGTCCGCTGGGCTTGAAGGGTTCCGAAGTCAACGTTGACCGGCATGTGCACGCATGTGCGAAGGTGTCCAATGTCATCAGGATGTTCTTATGCGCTCCATCGTTCGTCGTGCATGATCGCGAAGGCATGTCATAAAATAGATCAATTGCTGGACCTCTGTGTCGCGTCTCAAGTGCTACCCACGAGACCTTAGGTCATATCTTTACTACAAAGCATGAGCAGGTTTCTTGTTGGTCTGATTGGAGGCCCTGTACTGGCCCTGACTGCGATATATCTACAGCTTTTGTTGTGTGATACTGTCCCGCCGTTTAGACATACTGAGTATGCGCCCCTCAATATAAAGATCAGGGATGCCGAAGGCGCTCTGGCGCGGTTCGCGAGAGCTTTGAGCTACAGGACTGTCAGCAACAGCAATAACACCGACCACATTGAGTCCCGAGAAGCCTTCAGAGGCTTGCATGTGCACATCACTGAGGCATTCCCGAGGGTGCACCACGAGCTGCAGTTAAAGAAGGTGCCTTCCGTCTCGGCAACACCCCAGGGAACGCCAGCAGCATGTGAATGTTTGTGCTCTTCAGACGATGCAGTAAATCCAGGTGGGCGACTGGAGCTTGCTGTACAAATGGCCTGGTCGAAGCTCATCCCTGAAGCCTGTGCTGTGCATCAGCCACATGGATGTGGTGCCAGCCACTTCAGAGTCCTCTTGGACCCAGCCACCTTTCTCTGGCGCCAGAAAGGACGGGCAAGCCTCTCCCTTATGCTGGAAGCAGTGATCTGAGCTGCATTTGCAGCACTCTCAGACTCTTGCCTTATGGCCTACATCACTCGGCATGGCCTAAGATGAATATGCCCTGCACGCAGCTTCATCTGGGGAAGAGGGGCGCAGGATGTCAAGGTCACAGTCTTTGCCATGCTTGAGGCTGTCACGACGCTCCTGGAACAAGGGTGAGCATACGTTTTATGCATCTCGTCTGCTCTCAGTCATAAAGAGAGGCATCCGCACCCACACCTGAAGAGCTGCCGCGCTCAGTGCGGACATGCACAGGGTCTCCACCTGCAGCCAGCTGGCTGGCATGCAAGGCTGATTGACAGGTGGACACAATGCCATGCCTGCACTGTGCAGGTTTAAATGTGTACAATGCATCTGCAGATATGCGATCGACCAGCCTATTTCCGTATGCATGCAGTGGGGAGCATACCATGACCATTCAGCCAAGACTATAGTCCACATTCCTACAGGCATGTGGCATTGTGTGTCCACAGTCCAACACCATAGGGCATTCAGCCATCTTGGACGACACTTTCCGGCCTGCAGGTTCCAGCCAGAGAGGACGCTGTATCTGGCGTTTGGGCACGATGAGGAGGTGGGTGGTGGACTTGGCGCCAAGGCACTGGCCGCGTATCTGAGGGGCCAGGGGGTGCAGCTGGAGTACGTTCTGGACGAGGGGGGGCCTCTGCTGGTGGATGGGCTCCAGCCCTTCATTAAGGACAAGGCAGTGGCGCTCGTCGGGACTGCAGAGAAGGTGCCGAGCCACTTCTGCTTCGTGTCCTGTGTTCTCATGCTTGCACCCAGACCTGAATCAGAGATCATGCAGTGGCGCTCGGCGGCACAGCAGAGAAGGTGCCAAGCCAGTCTTGCTACATGTCCTGCCTTCCTCACATCTGCAGGTTTCACAGGAGTCTTCATCTGATAGACAAGTTAGTGACGCTCGTTGGTGTAGCAGAGAGGGTTCCAAGCCTATCCTGCTTTGTCTCTGTGCACTCCTTGCATCCCATGAGTGCGCAAAGTGCGCCCATCAAGTTGGGTGATTTTCATGGCAGCTGAGCCCCTGCGGCTTACACCGTGCACTCTCTCTATCATTGCATCAGAGCCATGGCAGTCTTGGTGCTCCTTCCTGCCTAACAGGGTGCCAAGAGAGCTGTGCTGAGCTGCAGGGCTATGTCAGCATGGACGTGCAGTTCAAGGGCAAGGGCGGGCACTCCAGCTTTCCTCCTGCAGATGGCTCGCAGGTAAGCATGCACCCTCCTTTGGTGACCATGAACATGTGAGCTCTGCATACGCCTCGCTGAACATCTCCAGCAGGCAGGCTTGTTGACTGTGCATCAGCTGTGCCCTGCCCTACCACTAGTCTCGTCAAAGGATGCCAGTGAGTTCAAGGGAAGCTGCATTAGCACTAGTGTGGTAGTATGCCAGGCAAGCAGCATCCATGCGGCAAGCAGGAACGCTGAGCTTATAGAGCAGCAGGCTCGCCCCCGTACCTCCATGATATCCAATCCCGCAATTCTACCACTCTGAGCGCACAAGTTTACATGTGCTTAACAAACTTTTCATGGCACAGGCAGTCACACAGCTGACGAGATTTCTGGGCGACATGTATGCGCACCTGCCAGCGCCTGTCATCGTCTCGCCAACGCTGGAGTTCCTGCAAGCTGTGGGCATGGCCAGCAGCAACCCTCTCATCAGCTTTGTCCTGGCTCGCAGCGCCTCCTGGTGAACATTCCATACATGGCTCATATCTTCTGCCTGATCCTAGGGCAGTGAACTCCCATGCTCGGTAGTCGAGGCAAGAATTCAGATGAGTGAGGCCTCTCCGAGTGCCTGTGCACACCTCTACAGACACGATTGGAGCCATTGTGAGATATGATGTGCAAGTTGCGGAGGTGCTGCAACGCTCATGTTACAGATACAAGTTTGATGCCTGGTGGCACTTCTTCTGCAAAGTTTTCTGGTGAGGAGTGTATTTCAGAACCATCCGGCGTCGCCTGCAGGCCTCTCAAGCAGCTGCTGGCTATGTTCCTGGCTAGGCAACCGGGTGAGGTGGCGGCAGCTGTGCGCACCACAGTGGCGGTGACAGGGGTCACCACTCACCCAGCGGCTGGGAATGTCATCCCTTCCCTGGCAACAGCCCAGTTCAACTTCCGCTACCTCCCAGGTCAGCGCCATACATCACATGAGTGTCCCTGGCATGCCCGCCTGCTACATGATGAACATGCATCACAAAACTTCTACCATGCATTTTCCAGGATTGGCTTCCGGCAGCAGACGACACCACCTTAGAATACTGTCATTGTCACACCAGCAGCTCTTGCAGCCCTCTGATGAGCACCTTGCAGGACACCTCTGCCCTGCGCATGACTGTCTTAGGCAGAGCTTGTAGTAGCTAGAATAGCTCTCAAATTGATGCGGCCTCGCAGGAGAGAGGAAGGACTTTGCGGAGAGGTATATACAGGCCATGCTGCCGAAGCATGCTGAGGTCAGCATGCACATGCACGCGCGGAATGAGATGGCCAGCCCTGTGACTCCTGTCAACGGCAGCGCGTTTGCTGTGGTACATCAGGCCATACAGGAGACACTAGGACGCGGGAGGGTAAGCTCCTGTTAAGTTGCTTCTCCGTGCCAAGAAATCTTGAGCACCTACAACTTGTCTCATGCAGTGGCCAAGCTGTCCTGGGAGCCCAGGATTTCAGTGCTTCCTATGTTCCTGATGTTGAGGAACTCTTTAAAAAGCTGAAGTGGTGTGCCTGCAATAGTCTTCCCACAGAGTACCTGTGCAGGCTGTTAAGACCCACATGCATGTGCAGGTGGTGGCGACAGTGCCATTTCTGTTGACAGGCGGGACAGATTCAAAGCACTATGGGGAGTTGTGTGGGGGCCAGACTTTGCGATTCATGCCGGTGGCCATGAACCGGACTGCGGGAGATCTGAAAAGGATACATGGCATGGATGAAAGGGTCGCTGAGGGCGCTTATCTTGATGCCATCAGATTTTACACCCGATTCTTTCAGCTTGCACTTGTTGCCCGCCAGACCTAAGATCAGCTCACATGCGAGAGGATTCAACGCACTTTCTCTTGAGCCCAAGCATGACACTGTCCAGATCTTTACAAGCGCACAGGCATGGCGCGAACTCGAAGAGCACATCGCCATAATGTACAATACACTGATCTATCCTGCTGGGTTGTACGGGATACTTCTCGGCCCGGCCCAGCTCTTATTTCTCACACTAATAATTGTCCTTGAGCATCATCGCTGAAAACAACACATGTGCATTCCAATGTTGCTACTATGTAATGCCAGCCCTCACAGGTGTTTGCCAGTGTGTATCCTGCACTCTAGAGATCTCCTCGAGTGTTCCTCAGAAGGCCACTTTCCTTCATCAGCTCAAGGGAAGAACAGCCAAAGAACTGTCAAAATCTAAGTGGCTGGGAGCGCTGGGTGCGGCATGAATCCTCTCGGTTGTTGCACTCTACGAGTATACTTAAATTGCTCACCATCTTAAGGAGCCTTGACCGCAAGCTTCTTCACCACTTGAGCAAAACGCTTTCCCTGCACCAACACATATCACACGTCACTTCAATGTTCACAAGCTAACAAGGTCAGACCGCAGCGCTCTCAAAGCGCTCTAGAACCACTGGAGAGATGTTCGACATCAAGTTCTTGAAAAACCTCAGAGACATGCTCTGTGGCCCTCAGACGCAATCTCTCGCAAAGACTCGCGCGTACAAGCACCGTGCAGAGCAGACTGCTTCCGCTCTGGTCCGGCATCTTGCCAATGCACACAGGGACCAGCATCATTGCTACACTGAATTGATGGCAGGTAGCCACCTGGTACTCGGCAAAGTCCAGCTCAATCTTGGAGGGCTGGCGGGAGCCGTCTCCATTCGCCAGCGTTCCCGCGCCCCAGGCGCTGCCGCCGCGGGCCTCCTCGTTGCTGAACAGCTCCTGCCCCATGCCATACCTGCAGCGCCGTCACCGCACATCCTTAGCTGTACTGGGTGATGTAAGTCTGTGTGTTCAAGACAGGTCACTGCAGGCATCTTAGAGTATTATAGGTGCAACACAGATGAGGGACGAGATGTCCATTGCAGCCTGGTTTGATCAACCATTGGGCATTGTTTCCTCTGCCATGTGCATGCCTGTAACCGTGGCTGATCAAGCAATGAATACTTGATCAGCTCGAGTACCACAGCACATAACAGAGGAAAACCTTTAGATAATGTTTCCCCTCGAGCATTTGCCTCCTTTGTGAGTCATGGTTCAGTTGGCTACAAGCAAGAGAGGGCCAATGAAAGGCAAGTCTTACCCAGCCGGAACGAAGATCATGCCATGATGGACAAGGTTGCTCAGAGCTGCAAGCACATGACACTATAAGTCAGTCATCTCCCACACTCATGCAAGAAGGTGCAAGACAGAGCGGGTCACAAGCCCAGCTGCGGAAGACAGACCTTGACACTACTGTAGTGACAGGCCCTAGTATAACGCTCAGCTCGTTGGAAATCTTGGCGTAAAGCACACTGAATAAGCTCAGAAGATGAGGAAGTGCTTACAGTTGGAGATGGTGGTCTCCTGGCCTCCGCCCTGGCTGGCAGTGCCGGTGAACATGGCACCTGGCTTGCCGTCCAGCGCGCCCTTCGTCCAGAGGCTGCCCGTGGCGTCAAACAGCGCCTTCATCTGAGATGGCATGCCGCCAAACCTGCAGAGACAATTGACACACGTGATGCATGTGCCTTGACCCAGACATGGGGAGAGCTGGCACAACCGCCACAACAGGTGCGGCATATGCCGGCCATATGTTCACCCCACAGCAAGCCAGGCACCAGCTGATGCGGAATTGCAGGCTCTATGCTCATGCAATCAAGCGTGATGTGCAAAGGCTCGCACCAGTGAGGCATCAGATAGCCTGCGCGCCTGCCACTAGCAGGTGTGGACATGACACGAAGGCAAGATGGACAGCAATTGAATGCATGTGCCCAAGTCATGTTCAGCAGCTTGGATTTGTAGCATACCTGGTGGGGAAGCCGAACATGAGGCCGTCAGCATTGGGCAGGTCGTGGGGGTCCATGATGGGCACGTCGGGCTTGGGCGCGGCATGCATCTTAGCCAGGATCTCATCGGGTAGCGTCTCCTGCACCTGTCAGCATGGAAGGAAACTTTCGTGCCACGGGCCTCTACCAGCATCTGCATCACTCGTGACAGAGTGTACCATAGTAAGCTGTGATACGAGAGAAGTAGAGCATGGAGCACAGCTCGTGGTTCTGCAAAATGACACTCACCTGATAGAGAGTGCCCTCAACTCCCTCAACGCTGTTGACGCCCTTCAGGACAGACTGCGCCATCTTGTAGATGTGGCCATACCTGGAAGACACAAGGAGAATTGCTTATGCTTTAGGGATCACAACGTTATGGGGCAGGTCTGTCTCTGTGACTGTGCTCTGGCATACGGCATTTTCGAGGCAGGGTATGTGATGTATTATATGCGCAAGATAATTGTTCAGCAGGCGTTATGTGAATGCAATAAAAATCTCTCGATTGATAGATAATGAGGGTAGCTTAGAATTACTAGAGCCGTACGTCGAGTAGAAGATGATGAAGATCTTGTTGGTGGCCATTTTCCTAGGCTGTTCCTCCTTGATGCTGGGCTGTGGGTCTGCATAGGACAAGCTTACGCTTCACTCTACTGCATCTATGCATGGCAAACGAACGAAAGTTATCACATGATGTGAACAGAATGACAGCGACGTGATACAAGATTGCCTTTAGGACATCACACCTTGGGCAGGTGTGGGCTGTTCCTTCGGTGCGGAGGTAGGCTCGCTATTGGTGAAGCAGCTCAACACGTTACCACCCCCTTTGCCCATCTACTGACCATCAGAAAGCAAGACATGGCGTGCGGCCGGTCTGCAGGCTTTATATAGCTGAGTATTATCTGATGATCCCCAATCTGACGTAAGGCAGGCCGGGAAGCTGCAGCATTTTGGGGGAAGCTGCCATCCCCTGAGGACGTCTTTGTGTTTCCGCTTCACAGAGACTGCCAGCATAGTAACTCAAACCTTCAGAATGTCTTTTGGAACGGGTTAGCTTCCGTGTGGTACTGCCCAAGACGCTTTATTGACGAGCCACTGGCAGTCCGTCTTCCAGCTGAGCGTCATTCAACGGCCTGCACGCGTGGGTGTTCTGCTACATAAGATGACGTGGTGGAAGGAAGGCCTAGTGCCATGACGGAGGGGCACCACCCCTTCGAGGGCCCATCCACAGAGGCCAGCAATGAATGCTTCGTTGCAGTGCACATAGGTGCAGGACGCCACTCCAGGAAAACAGAGCAACAGTACAAAACAGGTACAATGTATTCCACTTTCATAGACTCAGGAGTGTCATATTAAGTGCTGACGCTGACTCAGCTTGCCCCTTACAAGGGCTATCCATGCATGGCACCCGGACACACTTGTTGAAGTGTTCACTGCACGCAGTGATGAAAGCGGCCTGTCAGAAGGCTGAGGCTGTCTTCAGAAAGGGCAACACGCCCTTGGATGCTGTGGTAGCAGCCGTTGCAGTGCTGGAAGTGAGTCATTTTACTCCCGGGCCAGACAAGAATTGGAACAGTCTCCTGTCATGGTCTGCCAGCCCAATGCCCTGCTATCAGGGCCACTTGCTAGTGCGATAGGGATCACGCTCTGGAAATTATAGTGTGAGAAACGAGCCCTGCCGCTATCACGCCAAACAGCGCTCTGATGAGCACGCCCTGTTCATCAAACTGCCTAGGTGTGTGTGCCCAGGAGGCTGGCATAGCCTACACATCATGCAGGTAGCGACCAGGACATTGCTGATGACACTCAGTACATCCCTTGCCTTGCGTGCAGGATTCCGAGATATGCAACGCAGGGAGTGGCTCTAATTGGACCTTTGGCGGGCATGTTGAGTGCGATGCCAGCGTGATGAGCGGGGACGGCGCCTTTGGTGCTGTGGGTGCAGTCTCAGGTACCTGCAAGCCTCACGTCCGCAGAGTACTTCAGGCAGCCCCAACTGTTGTTCCACACATGCTTGTACAGCAACCTGTGCCTGTCTGGAAGGCCCTTATTATACTTGCTGGCGCCTTTTTGGTTCTATCAAAGGTGTCCCACCTGATTGCGGCTCTGTCGGGCTGCCTGATGAGATGTGATGTTTGCGTTCGCAGGTATCCAAAATCCAGTGACTGCAGCCGCCAGGCTAGCGTGCCAGAGCAGGCTTCCAATGCTGCTGCAGCGCGTCCGGCCCATGTGAGAGCAGCCCTGTCACCTGATACCCCTGTTGGTGGTGATAAGAGCCGCCACAATCTGGACACCAGACATTGGGTCACATGTGCATGTGCATGTGCAGGTTCTTAGCTGGGGATAGTGCGAGAGAGTGGGCACATCAGGAAGGCCTAGATGCAGCAGAGAACTCCACTGACGCTCTCGAGGTGAATCTCACAAATCAACCTCATCTCAGCTTGGGCTGCATGACCATGTGTATCCATTCTTGACATGGAACGGCTGCATGAGGGCACTCAGTCCGCCAGGCTGTGGCAGAAATGGTGCAGCTCCCTGTGTCTAGGTCTTGACAGGCGTACTGATGTACTCTCCTGTCCTGCTGCAGTGGCACAAGACCGAGGCTGCGCAAGCCCGCTGGGAAAGGTATCATCAGATGCTCACAGATATGGTAGTGTCCCAGCTTTATGCATCCCACAATCTGACTTGTCTAAAGCAGACTCAGTATCTGCAAGGGATGTTGATGCTGAGATACTGACATGGAGACCCAGCTGCCACGCTCCTGTTGCATGTTCTGAGGGCGTTTCTGCCATTGGCAGGCCCCTCAGAAAGCAGAATCTTCGCATGCCGCTTCTCACCACGATAGCCGCGCCAAAAAGAGGATTGCCTTGTCGCGCTCATTGAGCACAGAGCCCGCGTCTGATGGGGACGACTGCCTTCTCCTAGACACTGTCGGCGCTGTCTGCGTGGACTCATCAGGTTGCTCCTCATGCTCTCTACTGCAGAATGTGAACTCTTATGACAGATTTCTTGTGTGGCCTCATCACTCTTTTGGTGCATCTTCCCTCTCATAGAGAGGCAAGACGAGTCAATGACGGGCTAGCCTCTTGCTCTTGAGAAGCTGCCTTGCCATGTGTTCTTATAGCTGTCAAGCTGCTTTTTGCAAGCTGCAAGGTTGCCCCAAGACGCGCGTGATGTTGGCTTGCAGGCCACCTGGCATCTGGGGTATCATCTGGGGGCATTGCCCTGAAAGTGGATGGGAGGGTCGGTGAAGCAGCCATGTATGGCTGCGGCTGCTATGCCCAAGACCCCTCAGACAGCAGGCGAGCTTCCCTTGATGTGCAGAAGGAATCGGGTGCCGGAATGCTTTGTACAGCATGCCTGCACATGTTTGCCTGCAAAGGAGATCATCACACACATGATTTCTATGCTGCCGGCTCAACCTCCTTCTGCTCACCAGCACAGTGTGCCTGTTTTTGAGAGGCCTGCTCTACAAGAGCGTGAACGTGAAGTCATCAGCATGAGCGGCAGTTGCGCTGTCAATGCCATTTGCTTCAGGAAGCTGTGCAGTCAGCAGCATTCGCCCCATCTGCAAGGTCATCAACAGACTGAGTGGTGGTCGTGCAGGTCAGGAGTGGCATGCAGCGTCACTGGCGTGGGAGAGAGCATAATGCGAGCAGGGCTCGCTAAAGCAGTCTGCACCCAGATGTTGAACACCCCAGCTAAGGCAGTAGACGACACATGTGAAGCATCCATCAGGGATAACATCCTTGAGGGCCAGCCAGCCGCCATACCCTGCCCACACAAGGACTGTGGCATCCTTGCTGTCAGGGTGAATGCGGCAGGTGGGTATCTCATGATGCGTGCTGTGCAATTTGATGGATCCCAGGCTGAGCTTTGGGGAAATCAACATGTATGGGGTGACAACAAGCAGTGACCCAGCAGCGCAAGTTGCAGTCATGTGTTGACAAGGACTGCTCGAGTGCAGGAGATGAATTGTCTCAGGGACAGCAAAGCGCGTCACAGCAGACAGCCGATGGCAGTGGCGATGACAAGCAGAGACCACAGAGGATTGATGTGGAGATCGGGGTTGCGTGCAACAGCTCTTCCATGGGCTTTGCTTTCCTGCATGGTAGCATGAAGGCACCAGAGTGTATAATGCTCAGACAGGGATTACATGCTCCAGGCGCTCATTCCTCTCATGAGACCTTCTGCTGCTTTGGGAGCCATCATAAATGGGAAGTATTGATGTAAGTTGTTCGTAAAGTTTGAAATTACTCGATCTATCTGGCCTGGCACGGTGTCCTAGGCCTAATCACAGCAGAACCTTCATCAGCACCGATCTCTACCACGTACGTGTGTGCCACGCACTAGCACCTCGCGTCATTGCGCCTTTCAAACTCAATCTGTTCAGCTCTATGTCGCTCTGCGCTGCAATGATGTCCTTTCTCGATGAGGGATACGCAATCACTAAACAGTGAGTCACCCGCGTGCAATGCTTCTTCTGTTCGTTCATCTCAGCAGATCCATTAGCTTCACAGACCGACTATCCGCCCATAGTAATATCCTTCGTGCCTCACAAGATAAGAAGAGGCCCTTGTCCGCTTTTAAGTGGGTTCTTAGTGCCAGAAAGCATAGCGCCCTTGTAGCTGTGAAAAGTCTGACCGCTGAGTATACGTCCGTGCGCTACATCTAAGGAGTTGAAGGAGCGCTGGAGACAAGTTCAAGTCCTTCCGTAGTGCTGCCATGCCAAGGTGCGTACATTACATTCAGAGACAAATGGACCAGACAGCCTACCCAACGAGTATAGCTAAGCAGCTCAAGGGAGCGGCCTTGTAAGCGCCTCAAACGGCCTCCGTCGTCTTGCGCTTGAAGCATAGCTCCACGAAGCCATTACAGCTGTGCTACTCCTGTCCATAGAGGCTTGAGTGTATACATATGCTGTTCCCATTATTGCCTGGTATCAGGCAGGCCAAAGCCAATCACAGCTTGTAATAACAGCATCACTCTGCAGAAAGACCTCGCAGTTCTCCATTGATCCTTGCCAAAGTTTAGGTTGAGGATTGCCTTTTGGCCGCCAGAACGTGCCTGGGCTGTGTAGGGGCTTGCAGCCCATATTCCCAAGATTCTCGTGTTTTCCGAGATGACATCTCTATAGGTTGTGGGGAAATGAGTGTGATGTACCACAGACATGGCAGGTGTGGGTGCCCTACAGTACCAATCCTGCTCCACCAGCGGGAGCCTTTTGGCGGGTGCATGCAGCTTCCTGCAACCAAGAAACTTCTCATCAGGACTTTCCTAAAGAGGACCGCAGATAACAAGAATGGGTGCACTGCAGGCATGGCAGCGGTGGAGGGCCAAATGTGATGTCCCTGCTGCGCTGACGGAAGCAGGCGCTTGGCGAAAGCAGCTCTGTGCAAACAGGAAATCTTCTGAAAAACTTCATGTGTAAAATGTGTGGATGCACTGCAGGCATGGCAGCGGTGGAGGCCCGAACGTGCTGTTCCTGCTGCGCCAGCGCGAGATCTCTGGCGGGGGCAGGCGCGCAGTACAGGCGGCTTCCTCCAGCGAGGCAGGCGACGGCCAGAAGGCCCTGGGCGGCTACGCAGAGGAGGACTTCCTCAGGCGCTGCTCAGCTTCCTACTGCGAGCTGAGCCCGCCTCCCAGGTCTACCATAGCCACAGCTTTCAGCCCGGATGGCCGCTACCTCGCATCAACACAGTAAGCCGCAGCCTCTAATCACCCATTGGGCCTGCAATACATGTGCCTGCAGAAAGCACTGTATATTCCTGTCATCCCGGTTGCAATATCGCTCTAGGTGCAATGAGCGTGTGCTCAGCACGGAATGTAACCAAAGGAATCCTCACGCTGATGTCATGCAGCAAAGCTCTTTCAAGCGCCTGTGTCACCAGCCGCATGTCATTGCCAATGCACCTGTCACATAGTCACCGCACGCCGCACCAGAGTGGCCTCAGGATTGCGATGTGTGAGTTCCTGACTTCAGCAAGCTGACCTCTTGAGGCTGCTCTGCAGCGGGGACCACACTGTCAAGATCATCTGCCACCGCACCGGCCAGTGCCTCAAGGTGCTGACAGGGCACAGGCGGACTCCCTGGGTGGTCAGGTTCCACCCCACGCAGCCACACATTGTGGCCTCTGGCTCTCTGGACTATGAGGTGAAGCACCTGCTGCAGCTCTTGAGTCACAATCTGGCACAATGGAAGGCATGAACATACAGCTCAGATACTAGCTTGTGCGTGAGCCTGCTAAGGCACTGCTCCAGGCTTGATGCGTTGCGCAGTTGCGTCAAAGCATCAAGCATGTGACAGGTATTGACAAAGTCAGCAGGCTTACTGCGCGGCTGCCGGCACTTGCTTCCCCCATGTGGAGCATTCTTACAGAGGAGGCCTACTGTTAGAGACTCCTGAGAACGCTGCTGATGTGGGATGTGTGTGCAGGTGCGGGTGTGGGATGTGGAGCTGGGCAAGTGCCTGATCTGCTTCAACTTTGGGAGGCCCATCGCCAGCCTGGCCTTCCATGCCGGCGGCACCTTCCTGGCAGTCGCCTCTGGCCACAAGGTGTGCCATCTGCCCCTGCCTACTGACCTGTTCACCAAAAGGCGCCACATGACACATGCATACATCCGGCTGCATGGCAGGCGCTTGAGCTTTGCAGGAGTTGCGTGTGAAGCTGCATGCTACTTGGCTTCTTAAGGGTCTCTTAGGACTGTGCGCGAAAGACACAGCCTTGTACACTCTGAAGAGAGGGGCGGGAAAAGACATGGAACGGTCCTCACGTGGTGGTGCAATGTTGCAGCTCTACATGTGGGAGTACAGCAAAGAGGGTGTGCAGCCAATGGTGGTGCTCAAGACGCGGCGCTCGCTGCGCGCGGTGCACTTCCAGCCTCACGGGATCCCCCTCCTCCTCACCGCAGAGGTAAAACAATCAGCAGAACCTCCATGCACTTCCCTCCATTTCCTTGCATTGCTTCTTGTGCCAGATTGCATGCCATACTCCTGTACAGTACTATCTCATCTAGCATGCCATCCTTCATACACAGGGGGCGTGGCACACGTGTCATGACTGGTGTCGCAATCAAGGTGTCCTGACGTTGGTAGTTGCTGTCTGGAAAACAGTTCAGACATTGCAACCTGTACAGAGACAGTGATCACAAGGATGGATTGAGCGGCAATGTATGTGCAGGTGAATGATGGCAATGCGCCTGCTGCGCTGCCGCTGCCGATCTCTGCTGACCTGGAGGAGCCCGCCCTGCTGCCCGGGGCTGCCCAGGGGCTTGGCGGCCGCGGGCCCATGCCACCCATGGATCCTGCTCCTCCCTCCAACCTCACTCCCTCCCTTGCTCAGGGCGGCCAGCCATACTCAGCTGCTCAGCAGGTACGTCTATGCTCTCAGGCCTCCTATCATCCCTGGAAAACGCTTTGAACGCTATGATGGCAGCATATGATGGCAATTGTAAGAATGGGGAGTGCATGTCTTCTTATGTGAGTCAACTGAGCAAGCCCTGCCGTCTTGCAGATCCTGGGGATCACCAGCAGAGCAGGGGGAGTGGATCCCAGGAGCATCAACATGGGCCCTCACTCAGACCAGCCGATGATGGCCACGCCACAGGCGCCAGTGCATGCGCGCCTCCAGCACGGCGCCCAGGGCTACAATGCGTTTCCCTCCTTCCAGGACATTGCGGCCGGCTTAGCAGCTGCGGGTGAGCTACCGTTGCAAAGCAGTCTGATCTCGTAACAATATCAAATCTGGAGTGTAGGCTCATGAATGGGATGGCTGTCTGTAGCACAGGGACGCTGAAGTGTACGTCGTGAGGCAACTGATATGTGCTTCTGCAGGGCATGACCCTGCGGCTCAGGCTGGTGGGCGCGTGTTCCCATATAGCGAGGAGGCTGCTCAGCTGTCCGGGCAGTATGCTAGCCACCACATGAGCCAGTCCGCTTGGGGTTGGCTGCCCGGGCAGACCCGGAGGCAGCCCGCTGCCCAGAGCGGGCCCCTGCCCGGCCCGGGCGCCGGGCTGGGCGCGGAGCCCATGGACTGGCAGCGCCAGGGCGTCAGCACGCTGGATCTGCGCAGCCGCCCGCCGCGCCAGCGCGAGCTGGAGCGCCGCGGGCGGGACCGCAGCGGCGCCGGCTTCAGCCGGGGCGGATCGGGCAGGGCGCCCAACCCACAGTCATGTCAGGGAGCTGCAGGCGGCCAGGTATTGCCATAACTGTTGTATGACAGATTTGTATGCATCATGTACACATTCATGTACACTGCCTATAAGTGCTTGCCTGAAGGAAAAGAAGGGTTATCAGCTATCAGCGCAGGCAGGTCAGTTGTGGATGGTCGCCCTTCAACACATGCAGTCAGCAATGCACAACAACAACTGGCTGGATTTGTCAGAGGAGGCAGAGTCTCACCTGACCTGCTTGCTCATACCCATGCGTCCCTTCCAAAACATATGCATATCCAGTGCCTCCCTGGAGTGAGGCTCTTGGACTCCCTTGTGATGAGTCTCATCACTGAGTTTAGCTTCGTTCTGAGCAGGAGCATGGAATGGCAAGCAGCAGTAGCCTTCATGAGGCAGGGATGCCCCAGGGAGAAGCTGGCCCCAGCAGCAGCTCGCCCAGCATGCAGAGCATGGGCTTCGCCCCCGGAAGCATCCCAGTGGGCCAAGCCCCCGGGATGCCCTCTCCCTGGCAAATGGGAGGTGTACCCTTGCATGCTGGTGAGACCCTCCTTGACACCAGGCCCTCCTCTGGAGTCTCAGCCACATGTCTCACACACAGTTGCGTCTGTGCTGCTGATGACATCCGTACGGGGACCAGGTTGGACAGCAAGACAATTAGCTGACCAAGTCTGGCCGGCCGACCTGGTCCCTGACAGGAAAGTGCTTGGTGATAAGGAAGGCTGGGTGCATGCCCTGCTTCCCCATGTCATGTCTGCTTACTTGCATACGCTGTCATGCAGGAGCCCCTCCTGGGTTCCCATACTACCAGCACCACGCAGCCGGCAGCTTCCCCCGGAGGTGGCCTGTCCAGCCAGGCAGCCTACCCAATGGATTTGCCAGCCGCCCACCTGCAGCCCCTCCCCTTGTACCCGGCTCTGTACCCCCCGTCATGTTCCCCCCGGGCCAGGACCCCTCCACCTGGCCCCCCATGTGGCGCCCCGTCATGCCCCAGCCTGGCACCATGCCGATGCCGCAACCGCCACCTGCAGCGCAGGTTTGGTCCCCTTTCCCTCTGATTCAACAATTGTGGATGCCGGATGGCTGCATGTAATGGCAGAAACCTGTTTCTTGGGCTGATGAAGAAGAAGGTCAGACCGTCCCTGAGATGCGCCAATACTTTGAGAGCAACTCTGAGATGCACATGCAACATTGGTCCTTCCATACTTGATCCCTCTGCAACATTGGTCCTCTCACACTTGATCAAGTACAGGTGGGCTGACGATGCATGTGCATACCAGAGAGCTGTGTAACTCCCACAAGGAATGACCCACTGCCGTACTCTGAAAGTGTATACTCTGAATATCAGTCACTTGTACCACAGGGGAGCCCTGTGTCCGGACGCTTCGGCTTCTCCTGGCCGAGCCCGGCCGGCTGGACGGACTTCCGGCCCTTCCACATGTTCCGCAGCGGCGCGCGGCGCGCCACCCGCTACCCGGGCCGACATGCGCACGGAGGTAGCACTCCCCCTTCATGATTAAGCACAATGTCTTACTGCTTTTGCGTTTTGGTCTGTAGACGCGCGATGGCTGCCTTGCACTTTCTCATCTAGCTTCTTTGCCCGCCCTGAGGGGACGTAATCAAAGCAGGGACTCAATGTGTCATTCATATGCCAATCTGAGGGCAGGCATGTGCAAGGTGATTGCTTGCACCTGCACGCACCTAATGCCCTTACGCCTGACTGTTGGTTGTGGGTGCTAAGTATAACGTCCAACATCAGGCCTGAATGTGAATGTGTCGCTTGTGTGCGCAGATGATGTGATAATACTGCCGCCGCCCCCTGGACAGATGACACGGGACCTTGTGGAGCAGTTTGACAGCAGGTGGCTCGGCACAGGGGAATACGACCCCTCCATGGCACCAGAGAGGCCTGCGAGCCAACCCAGGGCAGGTGAGTCACTGCTCCGGGACTCAGCATCAATCTGCACTCTGCGCCCCCTGCTTGATCACAGCTTCTCACCAAACTTGATACATCCTTTGTATAATGGGGCTGCCTTTGACACTGTTGCTGTAAGCATGCCTCCCAGAGCTTGAAGGAAGTGCACCAGATGGACCCCTTTCCAGGACACGCATTTATGTTGCCTGCATTGCACATGTGAGACAGGTCTTTGTGAAGCGCTTCTGGAGGCTGGGTGCTGGCTTACACTACATAGTGTCCTCAAGCTGGGCCTCTAAGGCATGCACTAAGTGACTATGATGGCTGGTGCAGGGATGCATGCACCACTGCCGCCCAGCATGGTCCCTGTGGGATGGGAGTACCCTGCCCACCTGCTGCAGCAGGGCACCATCCGGGCAGGCGAGCCTGCCCAGGGCGCCTACTCCGCAGCTGACTCAGTTGCAGCCCCACAGCCTGGCCAAGCACAGCAGGCACGCTCACCTTCGTGCCTCCACATACATATAAGAGCTAGGGCCAGGCTAGGCTACACCTGTTCGACATCACAATATACTCTGAGTGCGGTTATCACTAAGTTACCTGATTCCATATAGCGGCGCTCAATTGTTGTGCTGTGTTGCTTGGGTCCATACAACACTTCCCCTACAATGCGCTCTATACGCATACTGCAACAATCACAGATTCTCCGCCTGTGTCCAGCATGCTGCAGCAGCATAAGCGGTGGCCGACCTTAGCAGCACTCAGCATCAAGCTGAAAGTCTAAACTCATAGCGAGGAGTGCTCTGACAGATTAAAATCCTTGCAGGATGCTGCGGCAGTGCGCGCCTCGGCCGCGGCCGCCAACGTGATCAGCAACGAGCAGCCGTGCCGGGTGAAGCTGCGCATCTGGCGCTACAGCCCCTTGGAGGACGTCCCGGGGACCAGCGGCGCCTTGAAGTCCAAGACCAAGGACAAGGAGAAGGCATCCAGCAAGCACGCCCCCAATGGTGCGTCTGTGATCGAGTCTGGTGCAGTACAGTGCATGTATTTGTGGGCGAGGGGTGCCAGGCACATTTAGAGTTCAGCTGTACTTTGTGATAGAGGCAGGCCCAAGCAGGACCGAAGGATGTACTTTGGACAGTGACGCCCAAGTTTAGCTGAGGGAATATCGTCATATTGACATCTTGTACCAGTTCTGATCCTGGTGCACTGGACCATGACAAAGAGGGTCGTTATGAGTGGTCAGGCTGCAGGACTGTGGGAACACAGGAAGCAGTGGCAAGCTCAGCATGTCATTGCTATTTGTTTCAGGTAAATGAACATATGCAACACCCCAGTTCTAGAGCAGTGCTTGTTGGCTGCAGGCGCAACAGCAAAGTCTGGCGCCCCCGAGCCCCCAGCCGCCCCTCAGGTTGACGCGGCTAACCCCAGCACGCCAGCGTCAGCGCCTGCACCCTCTGCTAGCGCAGATCCCTTTCAGGCCACTGCCTCTTTCCTTGGTCAGCAGCGCGCCGGCAATGTCCCTGCCTTTGGGAGCGCAGAGGCCCGCGCTGAAAGAGATCGCTTTGCAGCTCTCCTACAGGCTGCAGCCAGGTCCAATGCCCAGGCCAGCCAGCCCGCAGCGTCACAGGACACAGCAACGACACCGCAACCGGCCGCTGCCCCCTTCCGCAGCGTCCCGGGCGTCAATCTCCCTGATGGTTGGGACGCAGAGGGCCGCGCTGAGAGAGATCGCATGGCGGCTACCCTGCAGGCAGCTTTCAGGGCCAATGCCCAAGCCAGCCAGCCTGCAGCCTCACAGCAGAGCGCAGCCATGACAGCGCAGCAGCAGCCAGAGCAGGCGCAGGAAGCTACTCCTGCAGACGCAATGGGGCCGCTCGGCCAGTCAGCTGCCCTGGAAGAGGCAGCCGGAGGCAGCTCAGACGCGCAGGCCATGTCTGAGGGCGAACCTGGCGGATCTCCTGTCACCCCGCAG
Organism: Coccomyxa sp. LA000219; assembly: GCA_000812005.1. NCBI lineage: Eukaryota > Viridiplantae > Chlorophyta > Trebouxiophyceae > Coccomyxaceae > Coccomyxa > Coccomyxa sp. LA000219. The sequence goes on from KN714659.1 coordinate 1,660,442, forward strand.
ACTGCAGGGGGCGCTGGCTCGGAGCCCGAGGCTATGTCAGATGGCGAAAGCAGAGGCGCCGCTGCTCCAGAGATAGAGCCCATGCAAATGCAAGAGCCACAGCTTGTGCAGCAGCCTGATACTCAGGCTGTGGATGAGGGTGAACTACCCGGGCAGCCCTCTGCTCCCAGCTGCATAGCGGAAGCGGCAGGGCCCTCAGCAGTGCCTCACGCGCCTGCGCCAATGGATGCGTCATCCCAGCCGCAGGCGCAGCAGAGGCCGCAGCGGTCAAGAGCAGCGCCTGATCAGGCGCAGGCTCGGGCCGCGCCCGCAGCGGATGCGCCGCCGCCCCCGCCGGAGGACTCGAGCGTGCGGCGGGGCGCTGTGACTCAGCCGCACCGGGCGAGCCGCCATGCGCACCCGAAACCCCTGGAGGCGGCCGTGCTGACAATCAGCGACGCGGTGCTGTGCAGCGAGATGGGCGTCCACTTCTCGCCCTGCGGCCGCCTGCTCGCCGCCTGCGTGGCCTGCCAGGTCAGCAGCTCCCACCATCGCTATATATGGCATTTCTGCAGCAGCGTACGATAAGGTTGTCTAATCACTGGCTGGTGGTCAGGTGGAAGACCTGCTGCAGTGGTTTCTGCGGCTGCACTTTCACAGTTGCTTTGCCAATCACACGCTCAAAAGTGAGCCTGTTGCAAATGCTATATGATGTGAAGCTGTTTGGGCAAGAGTGTGAAGGTTTACATGTCATACTGGGTAACACCTGATGCTTTTTTGCTCAGAGCCTCAATGCGTGCATGTGCAGGGGCCCATGACAAGAGGGCCATTCCCGGCCCAGACGCGCCAGAGCGTGGTGTACGAGGTCCGCATCTACAGCATCTCGGGCAGCTCCTTTGGGGAGGTCATCTGGGCGAAGCGCATCCGCGCTGCGCACTGCCTCACCTCCCTGCAGTTCTCGCCCACCTCCGAGCACATCCTGCTGGCCTACGGCAGGTGGGTCTCCCACTGTGATTGCAGCAGCCGTCTTTCTGGGATTTTTGTAGATAGATTGCACGGTGTCAGCCCAAACGCAGAGAGCCCTTCCACATCTCATGAAGACGTTGTTCAGTCTTGTTCATCTCAAGACTGAGCAAGGGCTTCACAGATGTGGAAAGGCTTTCTTGCCTTCTCAGGGATTGCAAAGAAGCCCTTCTGTCCTACCAGCCCTTATGCATGCGTGTGGAGCCTTCCCTCTATGACAATATTGCTGCCTTTCAAGCAGCACAGTGTTTGGCCTCTGCACATACAGCTGTTGCGCCCATGTTGTGTGGTAGATGCTTCTCTTAGCACCATTCTTGGCTACGTCATTCCATGTCTAGGATCCTGTAACCCCAACACTGACTGCATAGGACCACTCTGCAGGCGCCACGTGTCGCTGTTGCGGAGCCTGGTGGCGGATGTGGAGAGCAGCGTGGTGCCCTACCACACCATCGTGGAGGTGTACCGCGTGGCGCCCCACATGCCTCTCATGCGCGTGCTGCCCTCTGCTGTGGATGAAGTCAACGCCGCGCTGTTCCACCCCTTCAAGGTAAGCCTGAGGCCCATCCTGCTCAGCCCACTGGCTTCAATTCATGGGTGTCAGCCTCTGGACTGTTAGCATGCACCTGACATACAGCTTCCTGTGTCTTCAAGTAAGCCCTAGAAAAGGGTGCCAGCCCAGTCAATTTTAAAGATGTGTCAGGGAAGGGTACTTACGGTGAGGCATGCGGGCTGTCAAGGAGGCGGAGCTGTGACCTGCCGTGTTGATTGTGCATGGGTGCTTGCAGGGAGGCGGAATTGCGTACGGCACCAAGGAGGGGCGGCTGCGGGTTCTGCGCCACTCCGCATGCGCAGCGCGGGGATCGCAGAACCGGGCCATGGACAGCCAGGGCAGCACGCGCAGCTTAGTTGATGAGCTGATTGAGGCTGACCAGCTGGCTGCAGCTCAGGTCGCCTCCTCTGATGATGAGTGAATTGTAGCCAGGGAAGCTAGTTGCTCATAGAGTTGTGCTGATGACAGCATGCATGTGTGCAAGGAGGGGCAGATCAGAATAGCGTGCGCATGCTAAAGGGTGGTGTATAGGAGGCCACCCCTTTGTAGCAGTCATAGGCGTTGCTGCTGAAAGCATTTGGGTGCATATGAGGAGGAGCTCACAGAGTAGTCCGCTCAAGAGCATACACATGTGTACAGGCCCATACAAGCATACAGTGAGCTGCTTGTTGTGCTTGTATAGAGGAAGCGAATATGTGGTAATGGGATCTGAGAGGCGCACACATGCCTGTGTCCCCTTTCTCGCTAGGTATATGCATATGATCTACTACTATGCCGTTGCCTCCCCACCCATGAGGCCCACGATATGGGCTGATAAGCGCACTTGTGATTACACAATATGTTTTGTTGAGCACATCCCATGATGACACCACTGGCTATGCATATAACCATTGGGGTTGGCTGGGGTATGCGTACGATATTGTAAGGACACAAGGTTCCACTCTAGTCACCCTCCAACATCACGCATGGCTGGGGGGTCTCAAGCGCTTGGGTCTACCCAAAGGGCCAAGTCATAGGGTCTTCCTCCTCCAACTTGCCTTTGCCAACGCCCAAGCAGTAAGGGCAAGCCTTACACCGACACTTCAAGTCTTGCTTGGCCCGCCTCAGCAGTTCTGCGTCGGGAGGGATAGAATCATTGCTTGCGTGTAAAGTCACGCACATATTCGAATCTCCGACCAGCTGTAGATTCCTGCCCTTGAGAGTCATGCACAACTTTTCTTGCTGCTGCATGTGGAAGGCGATGGGCTTTCCCGTGATGCTCATCCTTGTGATAGTGCGTCCTATGCTTTCAGGATTGGCGAATTCAAGGGCGACCTTGCCATGGCAATACACCAGCAGCGTCGTCAGCTTTGGCAGCATTGGTATGGTGATCCACAGACCGAGGCCCTCAACAACCAGCTCCTTGAGATTCTCGTGCTGCCAGTGCCCAGAAAGGCACCTCAATGGTTTGACACCCCACTCCTGTATCTCACTAAGACTAGGGAGGGACCACCCATCTGATCGAGTTAGACGGAGGCTACACGTGGAAAGGACTTCCTTTGAAAGAAGTCTAGAATGCTTATAGCAGAATTTCGAAGCCGCTCGTCTTCATACTCATCCTCATCACTTGAGGAGTCCATATTGCTTGACCCCATGTCTGAATAGTATTCTTTTGCATCCTCTGCTAGCCATTCTGGCATGTCGTTCTGGAATCACACATGCTTGGCACGTTTCACCAAGGGTTGATGCTTTTGCTCCTTGAGCATGCGTATGAATGGGCTTGATCTACCCAAAAAGTGAATCTCGCAAGATGGAGGTAGGATATGGTCAGCAAACGAGCAGTCGTGAACTCGTACAACCTCCAGGCTATTTGAATCAGAAAAATCAAGGCATGTCAAGTGTACAGGCGCATCATTCCCTTGCAAAAAGACTGACCGTAGATTTGGTAGATTCCGGGAGTTCAAGCCCGGCAACTCTACGACTGGGTCTCCCTCCCACCATTGACATGGCGGTAAGACATACAAGCAAATGTGCCGGAGAAATATGCAATTTGGAAAGTGCAAGGGATACCTGTCAAGGAATAGGCTGATGGTGTTCAGCTTGTGGCAAGAGGACGTCACAAGGGCTTGCAATGGCCCCAATAGTGACTCATTGGGATTATTGGGGTGCCAGCCTTCTATTGTCAGGTCTAGAGTCTCCATATTAGCATTGAGCTTATGGCCTGACCTGAGGAGATGCATCAGGAGGCTTTCAGAAGAGCCACCCCAGACCCGGCAGTCGATGTGGATTGCCAGGTGTTTGGTGGCTTGCAGCCGGTTTCCTATCCAAGTGAATAGCTCTTGCAGCCAGGCCTCAGGCTGGTCTCTGGTCATGTGGCGCCAAGTAGTTTTTCTGAGTCTCACCTGGCGCAGCATCACGTCTCTCACTATGATCGTCAACGAAAACGAGAAAATCGGTGACAATGAATTGAGCACACGTGCACAATAAGGTCATATCGCCAAGGGGTTGCCTTGATTTGGTGTTTTGTATAAGATTGTATGCACATGTCACACGTCACTCCATACATTTTGCAGCTGATGGACCTGGGCAGTGTGGTCTTGCAACTCCTGTGTTTGAACGCACCTTGATCACAGGAAGGGAAAGCGTGTTGAGGCTGCGACAGGCGAGTGCTGGGCCTCTTGCCCATTGCGTGGACGGCATAAATGTAGAAATGTGTTGAATGATGTCCTCTTCCATCTCCAACAGCTGCAGCTCTGCAGGTACAGGCCACTATTAAAGCGAGCAAGTGATATTGTAACGTCTCAACATGCACAAATGGACATATGCAGGGCTCTGTAGACATGCTTAGGTGGCACGAAATTGCCTGCGAGTAAGGAGGTTGACAGCGAAATAAGAACATCTAGACACACCTGATCCTGGAGATCCGTTGGTAGCCTCGCCATGTTTTGGACTCTGCATCGCACCGATGCCCTCAATGGCACGCTAGTGCCCTAACAGAGTATCGGGCCAAATTCAGAAACTTTAATCCGCACACTGTGACAGTAAGTGAGGGCTAGCAGATCATGTCCTGAAGGTTGTTGTTCCTCGACAGTAGCGCTCTGCACAGATTATTCTCAGGAAGATGTCGAGCTAGGATCACGCAGAACCTCCTCAGCATTCTGGCTTCAAAGCAGCTACTAGCACGGAGGAAGCTTCCCGTACAGATGAAGGGCCATGAGAAGCCGTAGAGTGCGATTTCAATGAAGAGGGGCTGCCATTATCTTGCACATTAGGACCAGCATCTTCTATACGACCACAATTGTAGCGTTTCAAGGGCCAAGGCCCTCGCTGCTTTTAGATGATCAGGAAGGGCTGTAGATCCATCTGCAATGCATGCGGCCAAATGAAGAGTGAGGCGTTGGTCCGCCTGTGTTGAGTCAGACTTGAATTCATCAGATGAGACCGATAGTATTAGCTTATTGCAATGTCGATAAATGAATATAATATACCCAATCTCAGCCAAACATATGTTAAACAAATTGCTCCGCCTTTTTTAATACTCAGAAGCATTTCGCCGTGTCACAATCAATAAGCGCAGTGTTGTGCATTACATTCTGTTCCCGATACAAGTCTTTGAGATCACATATTCTTCCATTGGCTGTGTTGAGTTTGGCTCTGTCACGGGTACTATACCATGTTGCAAGAATCACTAGGATTGCCCAAGATTCATCCGGACACAACTTGCACCACGGATGATTATAGTACCACACATGTACAAGGGGGCCAAAGACAGCCTAGGAGCATGACAGCCTCACCATACAGGGCTTTGAAGCACCACAAGCTCATGTGTAGCCCAGGAGCATGTTGGAGGGGTCATCCTCGTCTAGCATCCTTTCACCAATGCCCAAGCAAGAAGGACACGCGCTGCACTGGCATGCCATTTCTTGCATGGCTTGCCGGCGAAGCTCTGCTGCAGGGCATACGGGGTCATTGCAACCCTGGACTGCAATGCACTTCATCCAACCTCCATCTAGCTTTAGGTCTCTAGCCTTTAGAGCCATGCAGAGCTCCTGACGCTGTTTTGTATCGAAATGGATGTAATCTCCTGTGACGCTCATCCTTGTGATGGTACGTCCCAGGCTGGAAGCATCTACAAAGTCAAGAGTGACGCTTCCTTTGCAAGAGACCAGCAACTTCTCCAAGTTTGGTGACGCTGGTATTGTGACCCCCAGGATGTTGCCCTCAATGAGGAGCTCCCTAAGGTTCACATGCTGCCAACGCCGAGAAAGGCCCTGCATGTGATAGACTTCTATACTGGCATAGCCAGATCCTTTACGTGCTTCATGTGAGAAGCAATCCAAGCTGCAACCCACGTCATGGGCATATATGCAACGACTGCCCTTTTGTGGCCACGTCATACGGAGGCTGTGCATGGCTGGAAACATGTCTGGAATTCCCATAGCATACTTTTCGCGTAACCTTCTAGTATGATGCTCATACTGATGATCTGAATGGTCACCATCCTCTATGAACTCCCCAAGATCAGTGGGCAAGCACACGTGGGTCGCTTCGGCGACCAAAGGATGCTCACGAGACTTATCCATGTGACCAATCATGAATACTGATTGAGCCGACACAGAGAGTCTGCAAAATGAGGGTATGGAGAGGTCATCAATCCAGCAATTTTGGACATCCATGAACTCTAATGTGGTTGAATACCGAAAGTTGATGGCTCTCAGCTGTACGGGCTCCCGAAGACCTTGCAGGAAAATAGTTTGCAGCTTTGGTAGATTTTTACTATGCATTCCAGACATCTCTGTGACTTCAAAATTGTGTTCCGCGTAGGTCTCCTCATACCAACGCTTAATTATGTGGATGGCGGAATGCGCAGGCAAATGTGCCGCAAGAAGGGGCCATGCACCTGCCATGAGGGAGCTTTGTCAAGCGTCAAGCTTATAGTGCGGAGCCTAGGGCAAGAGGACATCACAAGCTCTCCTAGCCTGCCTGTGTGCCCCTCTTTGGGGATCGAGCAATCTTTGCGCCTGTAGAAATTGTCACATGTCCAGCCTTGATTGTGAAGCCAACATTGGCAAAGTTGGTTCACAATCAATGTCTCCATGTGGGCGTTCAACTTATGGCCTGATTTGCGAAGATACCGCATGATGTCCTTAGGAGTGCACAGCCATGATGAGGTGCAGTCAATGCCAATAGCTAGGTGTTTGGTGGCCGCAATGCGCTTCCCCATCCACTTGAAGAGATTTGGCAGGTGGGATGGCCAGCACGCCAATTTGCCATGCCCTACCTGACACAAATCCGATCATAGTATGATAGGCCAGATTATATCGCAAACATGGAACATCCCACAATGCTGCAAGGACACACTGCATATCTTGAAGAGGCAAAGAATCATGAAAGCTCAAGTGTAGACAAGTGCGCTTAGCAGTCGTCAGGTGTTACTGTCTGGGCGCGAGCTATTCTGTATGATGTGGCACAACTCCCTTTTGAAGGTCTTTCACGAATATCATATGATAAAATCTCCCTTGTCAAGTGTTTTGCGTTAAGAACCATCATATTGCCCGTTTGGCAAGGTGGCATCATGCCAGTGCGCGTGGGGGCATGCCAGTACTCACTTTTTGTGAGGCTAATAGGAGCCTATCGTGTGAATATACATATTGTAAAGACTTGATGGGTGAGGGTCCTATGCCCAAGTCCATACTATGATCTAGTAGAGATTAAGCCCTCCGATGTGGGCTAAGCTTGCTTAGACTTGGCGCTTGTTCCCTCACTCACTGTCTTGCAATTCGCATCCCCATCCTTGAGCTCCATCCTAAGGTTTGTGACGGCCTCAAGGTTGAGACAAGCCTTGAGGGACGCGGCCACTGGCGTGCTGTGGCAACCAGTGGACATGTTCGGCAAGAAGGCAAACGCATCTCGGGATGAGAGCCTGAGTGCTGCGGCCAGCAATTGGTGATCCTGCGAGGCATCGTGTGAGGAATTGAAGAGGGAGCTTCCTCTGTGCTTGCAGCTTCCCGAGACCCAGAATCGACCCATAGGGCCTAGGGGAGCTTTTTCTAGGCTGGCAGCTTCTCACGGGCTACTAGCAGTAGAGTCGATCCAGCAATGCCAGGCAATGCCGGGCACGGAGAAGGGATTTGCAAACTGCTTCCCCAGGATATCCCGTACTACACTATTGCTACATAGTCATCCATCTGAAGGGCGTTGAGGAACGGGCAAGCCCCAGACCTTGATCGCCCAGCCCACTGCGCCACATCCACCTGAACGAACAGGACCTGACCCAGTAGAACTGTCAGAGCAATCTTTCATGGATCGCCTTCGGCATGTATCAAAAGCTCCAAGACATGGCAAGCTCAACAATCGGTCGGCAGAAGCAGGTGCGACTGTGGGGATCATCATCGGATAAATGTTGCTGTCAAAACCAGATCTGCAGGCATCTCTCTAGTGCACGTGCATTGTCTTACTATCCTTCAACTCTTATCGTATCCGTACTGGGTTTGTTATAACTTCCATCAACTCCCTCTGTGCAACTGCAGGGCTGCAGCTCTTGGACATGCCAGAATGCATACTACAGCAAATATCCCAATCCATGTCTGGCAGGCAATGGGCGAGAGGTCCAGCACTCACCTGTCGCACCTTAGATGGACTTTCCCTTCTTGCGCTGAAGGTGAGACAACATGGCTGGAACCGCAACTGCTCTGGTCTTACTGTAGCTAGTCACCTTATATGTGTAGGCATCGTACAAGCAATTTGAAAATGACCTAGGCATCCCTACGCTGGCATTTCTAAGTTCCTTCAGATATAGATGTCATTTGGCTGCTTACTAAAAGCGGTAGTGAAAATCTTTGTGCTGCATTAGGTGAGTCATTGCACCCGGAGCGGCCAATGGAGCCGCCTGAAGGAGCTCTTCATCTGGATGGGCAAGCGGACTGAGGCCACCCAGCATCTGGCAATCCACATAGACTGCAGCAAGAACCCGGAAGGTTTACCTCCTAAGATACTTTTGGGTCATCTTCTCAACTCTGACCACCTGGATGCAAGATTGGAGGTCCTAGATCTGACCATTGATGGCTGGGGCCCCGAGCACTATGGTGGGTCACTGATGGGGTTGTTGCAAGAGTGGCTGATACCATCTTGCAGCAAGTTGCACACCGTGAGCCTGCCGCTCGACGAGGCTCCTTCATGGCTGATGAAACGCCCCTCTTTGCGGCACATTTGTCTGGACCTTTCGCCGCTTCAGGTAGATAAGGGATTCCTGTGCGAGTTTTCTGGCATGCAGACTATGTACCTACCGGTTCTGCAGACTCTGTATCTGGAGGGCAGCCATGAGTGTATAGAATTAGATTGCATCGACTTCCGTGATTCCAAGAGTCTGCAGATTATAAGTGTGCATGATTGCTGGATAGCGGATCTTTCCTTGCCGCCATCTTGCGAGGTCTGGGTGTCAGCTCAGTCCTGCTCCCTCATCCTTAAATTGGAGAAGTTCCGAGGGCACCCCTTGGTGAGCAGCGCAAGCCATGTGTGCTTAGCCACTGATCTGGCAGAAAGGGTGGCGACAGACGGGGATTACCTAGATACTGAGTGCTACACAGATACTGGGGAGTACTCGAGTGATGAAGATTGGTCGGATGATAAGCCCTGCCAAGGCCCACATCCCTCAAGGAACTTTCTTGGCCGTCTATTCAGGAAGGCCAAGATAAAAGAACGGAAACTCCGAGAGTCTGCAATGGGAATCCCAGACATGTTTCCCAACATGCGCAGCCTCCGATTGACATGGCCAGATAAGGGTCTTCGTCCCTCGGTCAAGAGCCGTGACTACAGGCGCTGCTATATGGATTATATGGATGCAAGGGAGGCGCAGCTTGCTTGTGGCATGTCGCTGTTTACCGTGAGGTGCCTCTCTTGGCAGTGGCAGCACGCGAATCTGAGGGAGCTTCTCATTGAGGGCGACAGCCTGGATATTGCTATCCCAGCGTTGCCAAATTTAGAGACGCAGGCTGCTGGTCTTCTGCCACAGGAATGTTGCTCTTCTTTTTACAAATCCTGAGAGCCTAGGACAGACCATAGGAAGGATGAGCATTCTAGGAGAGCAAATCTACTTCCACAAGCACCAAGAGCTTTGCAGGGCTCTGAAGGCCAGAGGTTTAGAGTTGGTTGGGGACTGGAATAGGTGCATAGCAGTCCACAGATGCAGCAAGCCTGCCCCAGCCACATCAGAGCTGGTCCAGCAAGCCGTGCAAGGCTTGGCATGCCAGTGTAGAGCTTGTCCTTCTTGCTTGGGTATTGGCAAGGGATGCTAGACAAGGATGACCCTCCCAGCCGCTACATGATATTAGAGAGCAATAATGGCCTTGACTACGTATCGCATATGTAGTGCTCAATGGCCCGGTGATGAGATCATCACAAGCTCCTAGCTGTGTGCCAACGCCTCTCTGCCAGAGAATGTGACAATGAATAATGCGTGCCAAAATGATCCATTCAATCTCTGCTACGTTGTGGCATACCAGCAGATGAATATTAGGATAGCAAGTGCCACACTATATTGCACTTGTGAAATAGTAAATGACATGCCATGCCATTCCAGTGGAATATGAGATCACCTGAGACGCCCTCTCTGGTAGAGGTGCAAGCTAACTTAGTAGTACTTGCTCCAATTCTTAAGCCTTCCACTGGGTAAAGATAAATCCTCTTTAAGGTAGGGGACTTGAGGCCACTAACAAGCTTTTGAAGCGTGAGACACAAAGGCCAAGTGCACTTTGCAATGACAAACCAGCTTGAGTTGTAGCTATGCCCTCCACCATGCATGGCTAAGAGGGTTATGCGCTTCAACCACTTTTCTCCCAATGCCTTCGGCGGGAAAGACATGCCTTGTAGGTACATGCAAACCCTTGCCTAGCTCTTGTACCTCAGTGCAATCTTACATATTAGTCAGAGCTCGGGCTTGATTTAAGGCTACTGCACAATATATTATATGATGACGAGACGATATGGATCACGATTGACATTGAAGGACATCACTCTGCTTACAACATTTAATCAGTAGCCTAAGCTCACCGTTGCATGTAGCTACAAGATTGTTTCTTGTGTAGCATCGTCTGACCAATGCCCAAGCAAGAAGGACAAGCCTTGCATTGGCATGCCAAGCCCACCGTGGCATGCTGGATCAGCTCTGCCGCAAGAGGGACAGGGGCACTGCTTTCATGGATGGCTATACAATTGTCCCAATCTCCAATCAGCTCCAAACTTCAAGTCCTCAGAGCCGTGAGGAGCACATGTCTTTGCTCCTGGAAAAAGTGGATCTGCGATCCTGCAACACTCATACTTGTGATGGTACGTCCTAAGCTATCAGGATCTGCAAAGTCAACATCGACACTCCCTGTGCAAATGACCAGCAACGTCTCCAGATTAGGCAGCGCTGGGATGGTAACCCCCAGGCTGTGACCCTCAATAATCAACTCCTTGAGATTCACATGCTGCCAACGCCGAGAAAGGCCTTGCATGTGATATAGTGGCATCTCAGCATATCCAGACTCATGAGGTGCTTGGTTTTCAAAGCATGCCAAAAGCTCATCATAGCTGCGGTAACAAAAGCAACGGATGCCCTGGTTCGGCCACGTCATGCGGAGGGTGCGCATGGCTGGAAACATATCTGGAATTCTCATGGCATACACATGGTTTGGCGTAGGGTCATAAGACTCTGAGTAGCCATCGCTACATCTACGCTTCCCGAGATCAGTAGGCAGACACACATGGTTTGCTCTACTGACCAAGGGATGCTCACGAGACCTGTCCATGTGACTGATCAGATAGCTCGTCTGAGCCGAGACAAAGACCTTGCAAAATTGGGGTATAGAGAGGTCATCAATCCAGCAGTCATGAACACTAATGACCTCCAAGGTCTGTGAATCCTGAAAGTCAATGCCTATCAAGTCTACAGGCTCTCGAAGACCTTGTAAGAAGAGAGTTTGTAGCTTTGGTAAATTTCGGCTGTGCAATCCACACATCTCTATAGAATCATAGAGATAATCGACATAGGTTTAACCATACTCACTCTCAATGGTCGTCGATGGCAGAATGCGCAGACAAATGTGCCGCAAAGAGGGGCCATGTACCTGCCACGAGGGAGCCTTGTTAAGCGTCAAACATGTAATGTGGAGCCTTGGGCAAGATTGCATCACAAAATGCTGTAGGGGGACCATCATATTGCTTCTGAGATTGTCGCAATCGTATCTTTGATACTGAAACCAACACCGCTGAGTCAAGACCAATGTCTCCATGTAGGCATTCAGCGCAAGGCTTGAGTTGTGAAGGTGCCACAAAGGGTCCTCAGATTCGCGGCATCCCCTGCAGTCGATGTCGATGGCCAGGTGTGTAGTCGCTACAATCCGCTTGCTCATCCAAGCAGCGAGCTTTGGCCGGAGGGATTGGCGCCAGGCAAGTTTCTCATGCCCTACCTGATGCAATCCAGATGCCTTTTCACTGAACTGAGTGCAGAAACAAGAAAGCATGGAACAGCCAGACGAGCACCGAGCTATACAACATATGTTGAGAGTCCAGCATCTGGGCAACTCACATGCTCTGTGAGCAAGACAATATGAACCAATCAGTGGCTGATTGATATAGCATGAGCACACCTTCATCACAGGAAGGGGAAGCGCGTTGAGCTTGCGACAGGTGCATGATGGGCCACTCGCCCACTGCTGGGTGGGCACAAAGGTAGATATGTGCTGGAGTATATGATCTGGCATGGCCAATATCTCTAGGGGTCCCGATGCAGGTGGAGGCAGCGGCGGGGGACTTGAGAGGCCTTCATAGCACGCACATACGGTTGATTCGACATCAAGAGAATGCACAAGTATCACAGCAGCAAGCCGATTTTTGTTGAACGCCTCTAAGTCTCTGAGATCTGACAACAACGGCTATCCTATACTCGCACCTGTTTGTGTCACGACGCCGTTAACATATTCTTCCACCTGTGAAGTTGCCATTGCAGCTCCGATAAACCTCTGGGGTACCGGAACCGGCAGATGAAGGCTCGTTGCTCCGTCCCTAGTAGGGTAAATAAGCGCAGACACTTCTCTGAGTACTTGACGACCTTGAAGCGGAAGAAACCTCCTACGTGCCCAGCGTTGCCGATTCCAATTCTGGCCCGTGAAAAGCTGCCCAGCATAGTGGTTCAAAAGAGCATGCCAAGCGTTCAAGAGACAGCCGCCCAGCTGTCAAGATGTCTGTCTCGGGCGCTTAACCAGCTTGTCCTCATCTTAGAGCCCTCGGATTGTGTGTGTGATCACACCTGCGTGTTATTGATCGTGGATTGAGGCATTGCGCTGCCAATGGAGTGTGGGGAGCAAAGTAGGATGCACCTTACAGATTGCAGGCGATTGTATCAGCAGCCGAAGGATATGCTTTGCTGCATTCTATTATGCAACATGTTGTTGTCCTCGGTGTGTACTCTTAAGGCAAGTCTCCACATACCGATCTCTGCAGTGCAAGGCATAAGTTCAGCTGAGGTCTGTGTAGGAACACGACCTTGTTGACCGATGGTGCTAAGGCTGGCACCCTCACAGACGCTTTTAGCCATATACAATGTAACGAGAGGGCAGCCCACAACCTGGGAGCAGGAATGCCTCATCACACGGAGCACTACAACACCACAAAGCTTAATGGTAGCCCATCAGCAACTCTAGGATCATGTATGGCTGCGGGGTTGTCCCTCGTCCAGCATCCTTTGACCAATGCCCAAGCAAGAAGGGCAAGCCTTGCAATGGCATGCCAATCTTGCAAGGCCTGCCGGTGCAGCTCTTCTGCGGGACATACGGGGTCATTGCACGGACGGCAATGCAATTCATTCAATCTCCATCAAGCTCTAGATCCCTAGCCTTCAGAGCCACACACAACTCTTGACGTTGCTCTTTGTGGAAGTGGATGTATGTCCTGTTACACTCATTCTTGTGATAGCCTATAGAATAGTAGTACGCCCCAGGTTCTCAGCATCTACAAACTCAAGATTGACACTCCCCGCGCATAGGACTAGCAATGTTCTCAAGATTGGCAGCGCTGGCACGGTGACCTTCAAGCTCATGCCCTCAACTATGAGCTCCTTGAGGTTCATGTGTTGCCATTGCCGAGAAAAAGGCCCCTCACGTGATGTACTTCCATTGCAGTGTACGTTTGCACCTCACGCGTTACATAATAAAAGCAATCACAGTAGTTTTTATTGCTGCGGTATCTAGAGCAACGGATGCTTTCATCTGGCCAAGTCATACGGAGGCTGCGCATTGCTAGAAACACGTTTAAAGTGCCCATGACACTTCTAGCGTAGGTCTTCGAAATGTGCCCCTGAGCACTTACAATTATGGATAAACTCCCCAAGCTCAGTGGGCAGGCACATATGAATTGTTTTGCTCACGAAGGGATGCTCACGAGACCGATCCATATGGTCAATCAAGAAGTTCAATTGAGCTGACACAAAGACTTTGCAGGGTGGAAATATGGAGAGGTCCTCAATCCGGCAGTCTTGAACATTAGTGATGTCGAATCCCTAAAGTGGACGCCTCTCACTGAGGTGGCACCTCTACAGGCTCCCGAAGACCCTGTATGCACGGGGTCTGCAGTTTTGGGAGATTACTGCTATGCATTCCAGACAACCTTTTGAATCCATAGAGATGTTTGGCATAAGGGCCACACTCCGGGAACCCAACCTCAAGAATTGTGGACGGCGGACCCTGTAGACAACCGTGATGGAGTCCGTAGACTCACGAGTAAGCTGGCTCTCATCCTGACATGTACATGCCACAGCATGCCGGTGTTGTGCCCCTCAAGGCTTGTCACATTCTCGAGGCCGTTCCAAAGCTGAAGGTGGACCTTAGGAATAATAAGGTCAAAGTATGTGGAAGTCATTGAGGGCACAAGCGCCATCTTTACTATGCATCAGCAACCTGGTCAAGCTTACTGATAGTACTAAGCTGGCAAAGCACGATTTTGAGGGCTTTCACCCCTAAGACCTTGGGCACACTATGACAATTCTCGCCCAGCAAGCCTTCACAATGTGTAAGTCTTGATGATAGGCTCCTAGTGGCCCTACAATAAGTTAGTATTGATATGCCTCTATGCACATTGGCATCATGAAAGTCCGCAAGACAGGCTGTATGCCATCAGTGATGGGTTTTCGCGCAAGCTGAGACGACTTCTTCACATCTCGACTTACATGGCGTTCAACAAGTTGGATGAGATAAGGTGGTAATATCAGCTGTTCATGGGAGACCCTAAAAAGGGCGCTCTACAACTTCTTGTAGTACCCATGCTATGATTTGTGAGGCTTACATCTTGTTCACCACCGGGTCTCGAGGTAGCTACAGGACTCCTTCTTACCTAAGACCGTTGGACCAATGCTCAGGCAAGAAGGGCAGGCCTTGCATTGGCATGCCAAGCCCTGTATGGCATGCTGGAGCAGCTCCGCCGCGGGAGGGACGGGGACGTTGCTTTCATGGATGGCTATACACTTATCCCAATCTCCACCCAGCTTCAAACCTCTGGTCTCCAAGGCCGTGGAGAGCACATGTCCTTGCTCTTGGGAAATGTATTACAGTGTTCCCGCAACGCTCATCCATGTGATACCACGTCCTAAGCTATCAGGATCAACAAAGTCAAGAGCGAGACTGCCTTTGCAAACGACTAGCAATGTCTTCAAATTTGGCAATGCTGGTATGGTAACTCCAAGGCTGTGGCCCTCAATAAGCAGCTCCCTGAGATTCGTATGTTGCCACTGCCGAGAAAGGCCTTGCATGTCATATACTGGCATCTCCTCACGTCCAAACTCATGAGGTGCCTGGGTTGAAAAGCATTCCAAAAGCTCATCACGATGGTAGCTACGGTAATGTCTACAACGGAGACTCTTGTTTGGCCACGTCATAAGGAGGGTGCGCATGGCTGGAAACATATTTGGATACATGGCATACATTTGGCTTGGCGTAGAGTCATACAACTCTGAGTAGCCATCACTAGATCTATGCTTCCCGAGATTAGTAGGCAGACATACGTGGTTTGCTCTACTGACCAAGGGATGCTCACGAGACCTGTCCATGTGACTGATCAGAAAGCTCGTCTGAGCCGAGACAAAGACCTTGCAAAATTGGGGTATAGAGAGGTCATCAATCCAGCAGTCTTGGACATTTATGACCTCCAAGGTCTCTGAATGCCCAAAGTCAATGCCTGTCAACTTTACAGGCTGTAGAAGACCTTGCAAAAAGAGAGTCTGCAGCTTTGGTAGATTTTGGCTATGCATTCCAGACATCTCTGCAGACTCATAAAGATCTTCGACATCGGTGTCACCCCATTTATACTCTATAGTTGTGGACGGCGGAACCCGCAAGCAAATGTGCCGCAGAGATGGGCCATGCACCCGCCACGAGGGAGCCTTGTCAAGCATCAAGCATATAGTGTGGAGCCTGGGGCATGAGTACATCACAAATTGTTGTAGGGAGACCGTCATGTTCCTTGTGAAGCTGTCGCAGTGGTATCTCTCATATCGAGACCGACACAGACACGTATGAGTTAAGACCAATGTCTTCATGTGGGAATTTAGCTCAAGGCCTGAGCTATGAAGATGGCACAAAGGGTCCTCAGATTTGCGGCATCCTCTGCAATCGATGTTGATGGCCAGGTGTGTAGTCGCTGCCATCCGCTTGCGTATCCAAGCAACGAGCTTTGGCCGGAGGGATTGGCGCCAGGGAAGTTTCTCATGCCCTACCTGATGCAGTCCAGATGCCATTTACCAAACCAAGTGCGGAAAGAAGGTTCCGGGTGCATAGCACAGCCAGACGATCACCGAGCTATATGAGAGCCCAGTTCTCACATGCTTCGTGATGGAGACAATCTGAGTCATTCAGTGGCTGATTGATGCAGGATAAGCACACCTTTATCACAGGAAGGGGAAGTGCGTTGAGCTTGCGACAGGTGCATGCTAGGCCACTCGCCCACTGCTGGGTGGGCACAAAGGTAGATATGTGCTGGAGTATAATATGGCATGGCCAATATCTCCAGGGGTCCCGATGCAGGTGGAGTCAGCGGCGGGGGACTTGAGAGGCCTTCATAGCACTCACATAGAGTCGATTCGACTTCAAGAGTATGCACATATATCACAGGCCGATCTATAACGCCTTTAAGTCTGCCAAAGCAATAAAACCGGGGAACCCTACGTTCGCACCTGTCTTTGCGATCTCAACGTCATTAACATGTGCTTCCTCCTGTAAATCTGCCGTTGTAAGACAAACCTCTGGGGTTCCGGAACCGCTGAACGGGTGTGGCCTGGCAGATCAAGCTTTAATGGTTGCTCGTTGCTCTGGTAGGATGGCTTCTCGCGTACACTTCTGTAAGAACATGACGACCTTGAAGCGGAAGGAACCCCCCACGTGCTGGCTGCCTGCCCAGCACTGCCCAGCTTTGCCGCGTTAACTTTTGGAAGCTGCCAGCACAGAGGAAGCTCCCTAGGAAGAGGTCCGCCAATTGCCCACTTTCGTATCAATGGTGAGTGGCGATGAGAATATTGACTGTTCGGAGTTGCAAGAGGCAATGGTAGTGAGAGCAGAGGTCTGAGAAGGGTAACACGGACAACTGTGCTGGAATGAGCAGCGCGTATGGCTAGCCAGCTCTTGCTACCTCCGTCTAACGAAACCTAAGGATACAGAATGCATGAACACCACTAATGTTTATATGACTCCCACTTCGCATAGGCACCACGATGCATGTTTACACTGTGACAGATTGAATGCAATACAAACAAGTGGGCCAGCATCATTGCACTTTCAAGCCGTTGCGGAATTTGCTTGACTTGGATGACTGTAGAGCTCAGCCTCAGCACCAGCTGCAGTATAGCCGCTTTTTTGCCTAAAAGAAGGACACGGATCACCACGAAAAGCGAAAGACAACATCAGTCCGCCCTAATACATCAGCATCCCACGAGCATGTCTAGCGCAAATCCTCGGTGTCGCTATCAGAGTCTTCCTCGCTCAGCATGCTCTGACTGATGCCCAAGCAAGAAGGGCAACCCTTGCAGTGGCATGCCAAGCCTTGCATGGTCTGTTGGAGCAGCTCTGCCACGGTAGGGGCGGGGTCATTGCTTCCATAGACTGCTACACACTTATCCCAATCTCCATCAAGCACTAAATCTCTGGTCCTTAGAGCTGTGCAGAGTTTCTTTCTCTGCTGTCCGTTGAAGAAGATCCGCCGTCCTGTAACGCTCAATTTTGTGATGGTTTGTCCTAGGCTGTCGGCATCTACAAAGTCCAGAGCCACACTCCCTTTGCAGCGGACTAGCAGCGTCTTCAGCTTTGGCAATGCCGGTATTGTGATCCCTAGGCTATCACCCTCAATGAGCAGCTCCCTGAGATTTACATGCTGCCAGTGGCGAGAGAGGCCCCTCATGTGATATACTGATACATCAGCATACCCAGACTCCTCACATGCATGATTTGAGAAACACGTTAGAAAGTTGTCCCAGCTGCGGCAATAACCGCAGCGGATGTCCTTATTTGGCTGCGTCAAATGGAAGCTGCGCATGGCTGCAAACATATCAGGAATGCCCATAGGATACTTCTGGCGTAGCTGTGTTTCTTCTGAGAGGAGTAAATCGTCATCAGATATGTATTCCCCTAGATCAAAGGGCAGGCACACATGCTTTGCTCTGCTCACCAAGGGATGCTCACGAGCGCAATCCATGTGATCAATCAGAAAGTCTGATTGAGCCGCCACAAAGACCTTGCAAGCTGGAGGTAAGGCGAGGTCATCAATCCAGCAGTCATGAACATTTATGACTTTTAGTGTGCTCGAGTGTCGAAAGTTAACGCCTCTCAGCTCTACAGGCTCCCGAAGGCCTTGCAGGAAAAGAGTCTGCAGCTTTGGTAGATTCTTGCTATGCAAACCACGCATCCTTTTCAACTTATAGAGACGTTTGGCGGAAGGGCCTTCATCTGGCCAACCGCCGTGTTCAACGCTTGTGGATGGCGGAATGCGCAGGCAAATGTGCCGCAAAGAGGGGCCATGCACCCGCCACGAGGGAACCTTGTCAAGCGACAACCATATAGTATGGACCCTGGCGCAAGAGGACTCCTCCATCACAAACCTCTGCAAGCGGGCCGTTATTGGCTTTGTGAGACTGTGGCAATCGCTGCGATCATACCTCCGATACTCACGCTGACATCGACACGTCCTATTCAGGATCAGTGTCTCCATTTCGGCGTTCAAATTATGGCCTAAGCTGTGAAGAAGAGACGAAAGCTCCTCAGGGGAGCAGCCTCCTCTGCAGTCGATGTCAATCTCAAGGTGTCTCGTCGCTCCAAGCCGCTTGCCCATCCAAGCAAAGAGCTTTGGCCAGCGGGATGTGCGCCAGGCAAGATTCTCATGCCCTACCTGCAAACCAGATATATGTTCACCAGCTTGAGCATAGGAATAGATTGTGGATAGCATTACTGTCAGACCTCCAAGCTAGTATACGACACTTTCAAAGTTGTTAGCTCATGCATCTGAAACCTCATATGGTGTGTTATCAAGATGCTGTCTGAGGCTGACCGAGCAAAGAAGTTTCATGCAGCATGAGCACACCTTCAGCACAGGAAGGGAGAGTGCACTGAGCTTGCGACAAGTGCGGCCTGGGCCTCGTGCCCACTCTTGGCTGGTCACAAAGGTAGATATGTGCTGGAGTATACGTTTTGGTAGGTCCAGAAGCATCAGGTTCCTAGATGTCAAACGCGCCAGCGACGGGGCAGCTGAGACGCCTTCACAGCATGCATGATGTTAGGAGACATCACCGATATGTGCAGGTGCCAAGGACCCTCCTTATTCTCAACAGTATGCCTTCAGGTCTGCCAGACTAGATAAGTCGATGATACGACGGGAAGCCCTCGTACCTGACCCCGCCCTAACAACAACGCCATTCGCCTTTACCTTCACCTGTTTGTTCGTCATTGCACGCCGACGGCTGTGGCTGGGACGCAAATACTGAAACCTACAGGGTCCCGAGTGTGTGCAGACAGCCTGGCAGGTCAAGGCCCAAGGGTGAGTCTGCCTCCGAGCTCTCCTGGGATGGCTATAGCACAGACCTTGTCAAGTCGCGCATCTGGCAACCCCGAAGCACGAGGAACCTCCTACGTGCCGGCTGCCTGCCCGACATTGCCCAGCATTGCTGGTCGATTCCGGCCCGTGAGAAGCTGTCAGCACAGAGGAAGCTCCCCTTCAAAGGAGCATGCCAAGCCTTCGAGAGAACAGCTGAGAGGGGACAGAATGCCCAGCTGTCAAGAGTGTCTGTGTAGGGGGCTTTAATCAGCTAATCCTCATCAGAGAGCGTTCGGAAGGTGAGTGTGAACAACATGCACATGTTGTTAAGTGAGTACCGAGGCATTGCGTTGCCGATGGAGAGTGGGGATCAAAGCAGTGTGCATCTCATGGATTCCAGGCGATTGTATCAGCAGCTAATATGCTTGTTGCATTCTCTGTTATGGAAAGAGGTTGTGATTTCAGTGTGTGTTGTTAAGGCAAGTCTTCACATAGAGCTCCGCATGTGCAATGCAAGGCATCAGTTGATCCCACACAGATCTTGGAGATCATACGACCTTCTCAACTGGCAGTGCTAAGGCAGGCCCTGTCACAGATGCTTTCAACGATGACTTATGTAACAAGAGGACAGCCCACGACTAGGAACTCAAATGCCTCACCTTTAGGAGCAGTACGGCACAACAAAGCACATTTGTAGCCCATCGGCATGTCTAGGATCAAGTATGGCTGCATGGGTCATTCTTATATAGGATCCTTTAAGCAATGCCCAAGCAGGCGGGGCAGGCCTTGCAACGGCATGCCAAACCTAGCACGGCCTGCCGGTGCAACTCTTCTGCGGGACATACGGGGTCGTTGCATCCTCGAACTGCAATGCACCTCCACCAATCTCCCACTAACGCCAAGTCTCTGGCTTTCAAAGCTATGCACAGCTCCTGCCTCTGTTCTTTGTGAAAGTGAATGTCCTTTCCCGTGACGCTCATGTTCGTGATGGTACATCCTAGGCTGGCAGCATCTACGAAGTCGAGTGCGACACTCCTTGTGCAGACTACCAGAAGCGTCTCTAAGTTTGGCAGCGCTGGAATGGTGACCCCTAGGCTTTTGCCGTCAACAATCAGCTCCCTGAGGTTCACATGCTGCCAATGCCGAGAAAGGCATTTCATGTGATGCAATCCCATATCAGCATACCAAGTTACCGCCTGCGCTGGAAGTCGGTATGCTGTGTACGGAAAGCACTCCAAACGGTCATCAAAGCTGCAGTATCTATTGCAGCGGAAGCTCTCATTTGGAGTAGTCATACGCAGGGTGCGCATGGCGGGAAACATGTCTGGAATGCCCATGACATATTTTGGGGGTTGCTCAAAGAAGCGGTTTGATTTGTGTATATAGTCCCCAAGATCGGTGGGCAAACGCACGTGAAGTGCTTTGCTAACCAAGGGATGCTCACGAGACCCATCCATATGAGCAATGAAAAAGCTTGATTGAGCTGACACAAAGACTCTGCAAGTTGGAGGTACAGAGAGGTCGCTGATCCAGCAGTCATGAACATCAATGACCTCCAGTGTGTTTGAGTCGTGAAAGTCAATGCCTCTTACCTCTACAGGCTCACGAAGGCCTTGTAGGAATAGGGTCTGCAAATTTGGCAGATTATTGCTGTGCATTCCCGACATCTCCTTAAAGCTATAGAGATGTCTAGCGCTGGGGATGATCTCCGAGGCGTCCTCAAAGATCTCTAAGCGGCCACGCTCAATTGTGGTGGATGGCGGAATCTGAAGGCACATGTGCCGCAAAGAGGGGCCATGCACCTGCCACGAAGGAGCCTTGTCAAGCGACAGGCTTATAGTGCGCAGCTTGGGGCAAACAGACATCACATACTCCTGCAGCTGGGCCATTGTTATTCTTCTTTTGGGTACCTCACAATCCACACCCTCATATGTATACCAAACACACCGCGTTTGGCATGGGCACCGACACGCTCGAGTCAAAACCAGTGTCTCCATCTCAGCGTTCAGCCTATGGACTGAGCTCCGGAGATGACGTTTGATTTCCTCAAGCGTGCACTCCTCCGTGCAGCTGATGCCAATCGCTAGGTGTGTAGTGGCTGCAATCCGCTTCCTCATCCAAGCCAAGAGATTTGGCAGGCGGGATGGGCGCGCGTGAACATATTCGTACCCCACCTGATGGAAGCCAGAAATCTTCTCATTGAGCTGGACACAGAGGCCATATTTGAGACACGATGCCAGGGTGACGCAACTTGCATTTGGCACTGGCCCTTCATGATTTGTTCGGTAAGCCTGCGGTTATAGATTCACAGCCCAGTTTGTGTAGCCAGAATGTGTGAGACAATCACTTGGTGCTAAACGAGCACACCTTCAGCTTTGGAAGGGGGAGTCCATAGAGCTTGTGACATACGAACACTGCCTCTTCGGCCCATTGCTGGGTAGGCACAAAGGTAGAAATGTGCTGGAGTATAGATTCTGGCATATCCAAGAGCTCCAGGTTTCCGGGTGCAGGAGGAGCCAGCGATGCGGGAGTTGACACGCCTGCATAACATATCTGTACGATCATAAATGGACACAAAGAGTTGGTGCATGGTTCCGCAGGGCTGCCTCAACTGTTCAGAGGAGTCTGATCCGGCAGAGATTTCTAAGAGACCCTCATCATTATTGGGGGTTCCTGCATCCGCACCTGATACGGCTGAGCCGTCAATATACTTGGCGACTTTTAAGGTTGCCATCGCGCACCGACTGCAGTTAATGGAGAGTGCTCTGCTAAACCTATCGGGTGCTGTCTCACACGACTTGTCTAGGCTCGCAGATCCAGATCCAAGGGTTGCTGTCTATTCAGCGCAGTCGAAGTTTGCAGGACTTCAGCGGCCTTCCCAGGTATTGCGACCTTGAAGCACGCCGAACCTCCTACGTGCTGGGTGCCTGCCCAGCATTGCCGATTACATTCTGGCCCCTGAGGAGCTGCCGGCACAGCGGAAGCTCCCTTCATGAGACAGGAAGGTTTTGTACACTCTCACATTGAGTGATGTGGAAGATTCTGAACTTTTAGACTTGCAAGAGCCAATTATTGCTATTTGTATGCAGGGTCATGACTACTATAAGCATTGCATTGTGATAGCGTGCCTGAGGCAAGATGCATCGTGGTGCCTGTGCATAGTGGCAGTCAGGCCTATCTGTTAGGGTGCAGGCATTCTGTACCCTCAACTCCAAGTTGCCCCTGCAGCAGGATTAGGCTAGCCATATGTGCTCTCATTCTAACACCCTTTTGCCCATCTCAGAGCTCATTGCTTTCAATAGGCAAGCCCATTGCATGTTTACGCCATCATAGAACCCATCAATTGAGCGAAGTTTACTCTATATACACCTCAGCCTCAGCACAAGCTGCAAAAACAGCCGCTTGTTGCCAATTAAACAATGACATGGGTCACCACCAAAAGTACTAGGGCCCCACAAATCCATATGGATTCTATTGGGCCAACTGCAACGATTGGCTACCTTGATCAAGATAGCAGCCTCTATACAACAAGTGCCACAACATAGCACCGTGCTATGTAGTGACTACAAACAAGGAAACCCTAGCTACCATCTCCGCTATGCACGGCTACAATGATCAAGCTCCTCATAGACCGTTGTGCCTATGCCTAGGCAAGAAGGGCATGCCTTGCATTTGCATGCAAACTCTTGTTGTGCCTGCTCTCGCAACTCAACTGCCGTGGGGACAGAACTGTTGCTTAAATGTATTGCTATGCACCTACTCCAATCTCCTACCAAGTTCAAATCTCTCACTGTTAGAGCCGTATACAGCTCTTCATGTTGTACGACGCTCATTCTTCTGATGGCACGTCCCAAGCTTTTGGGATCTATGAAGTCAAGAGCAACGTTTTTTTCGCAGAAGACCACCAGCATCTCCAAGCATGGAAGCGCTGGTATGGTAATTCCTAAGCTAAAGCCCTCAATGAGCAGCTCCCTTAGGTTCACATGCTGCCAATGCCGAGAAAGGCCACTCACGTTGAACAACCGCATGTCACCATATCTTGGTTCGTTTTGTTCTGTCCAACCAAAATAGTGGTTGTACTTACGGTTATCA
Source organism: Coccomyxa sp. LA000219 (assembly GCA_000812005.1). Lineage (NCBI taxonomy): Eukaryota > Viridiplantae > Chlorophyta > Trebouxiophyceae > Coccomyxaceae > Coccomyxa > Coccomyxa sp. LA000219. Next base: position 1,684,107 of record KN714659.1, read on the forward strand.
TACTTCCCGCAACGGATGCTTTCGTTTGGCCGTGTCATATGAAGGCGGCGCATGGCTAGGAACATATCTGGAATACCCATTGCATATCTTTGCAGCAGCTCTTTTCGATGCTCAGCTGAATAAATCCCATCATACACCTCGGCTGCAAGATCAGTGGGCAAGCACACGTGACTAGCCCCACTCACAATGGGGTGCCCGCGTGACCCATCCAAATGAGTAAGAAACACATTAGATTGTGCGGACACAAAAACTTTGCATGATGAAGGTAAGGAAAGATCCTCAACACAACAATCATGAACGTTTATGACCTAAAATTTGGTTGAATCCCGGAAATCAATGCCTCTCACCCGTACGGGCTCTTGGAGACCTTGCAAGAATAGTGTTTGCAGATTGGGAAGATTCACGCTCTGCATTCCAGATAGCTCCATATACTCATAGAGCTCTTTAGCCCAGGAATCCTCGTAACAAAATTCCAAACATGTAGACGGCGGAAGACGTAGGCACATGTGCCGCAAAGAGGGGCCACAAACCCGCCACGAGGGAGCCTTCTCAAGCAAAAAACTTACCGTATGTAGCATGGGGTAGGAGGACAGTATGAAGTCCCTTAGCCGGCCAAGGGACACTGCATATGGGTTGGCATCGTCCATGCCGCGGCCCCAGTCATGGGATGTCAAAACCAATATACCCATGCGAGCGTTCAGGTCATGCCGCGACTTGCGGAGGTCGCATAGAAGATCTTTTGTAGGGCCGTATCCCATGTGGCCAACGTCAATTTCCAAGTGGGTGGTGGCTGAAATTCGCTTGCCCACCCAAGTGAAAAGATCCGACAGGTCGAAGCGTTGGCTCGTGCGGTTGTATGGCCCCACCTGAACAAGCTCACAGCCCTCAGCACATTGCGGAGAGCAAAGATAGAGACAGTCATCTCTGAGCAAACAGTAGCAGTTCGACTCGAAGTCTGAACAAGTTCTTCACTGCAATGGCACTCTTGTCGGACATGAAGGCCGCCTTCAAAAGCACTCAACTTGAGACTGCTCGTCTGACCATGCCACATAATCTACAGATGTTGCCTGAGCACACCCTGAGCTTAGGAAGGGGAAGTTGCTTAAGGCTTCGACATGTGCATGCCGGGCCTCCCGCCCATTCCTCGGCTGGCATGTTGGTAGATATTTGCTGGAGTATACTATCTGGCATGTCCAGAAGCTGAAGCCTGGCAGGAAAGGACAATCGCACAGAATCTGACACACCTGCATAGCATGTCGCAACCTCAATCACATGTACGTAAGCTACGTTCGGGTGCCGCGACATGTTTTCAGTTCCGACTCTGACTCAGTATATCGGATATGCACCGGACAACTCCGTGTTCGTACCTGCTTCGGTCTCATTATATCTTGCCCGATTGCGCGATGTCATTGCACGTCTTGGAAGATGCGAGAGTCTCTGGGATGCAAGTGGCCTGGCAGAAAACCGGTTCTATTCAGTGAAAGTGACTTTCTTTGCACGGTGGGTATGGGCGGCCAGCAAGGGTCGAGGATTCCTCGTAGCTCTTGCCAAGATCAGCAGTACAACTCAGTTGTGGGAACATTCCCTGCTTGAAGCGTCCAGCATAGCTGTGACGATACTTGCCCTTGAGAAGCTGCCACCAAACAGAGGAAGCTTCCCTTTACCAAGGCAGCTTCTGGGATCGGAAGCCCTCACGAGGTGAGTTGCCGGCGCAGATGTCTGTCTCGGCGCAGCAAAAGGGTTGACCCAAAGAAGCAGCCTCTGTAAGGTGGAGTCTTCTCACCACAGCTTGTGTGGGTTGAAAGTGGTCCCCATTTGAGGTCCCTAACGCCTTGATGGTCTGATCCAATCTCAAAAGGCCCTTTGCTCAAGAGTGCAGTGCTTTACACCACAGGCCGCACAGACAAAGAATTGTAAGACCATCAACACCGGGAGAGGCGCATGGCTAAATATTCCTGAAATCATCTGTGGAGCCCATTTGCATATATGAAAGGCATGCCGCGCAGTTCACAACCTCTTTGCTCTAGCACTCAGGAAGCACACACCACCAGAGTGTGTCAGAGTGGATCAGCGGATGACAGCCATAGTGCATCCACCACCACTATTCCCTTCAAGCTCAAACCGGGCTATTTGCGAGTGCTGCTTCAATGCCTTGTGTACCTCAGTCCTGAGCCGCCCAGTCCCCATGCCATGCACTATGAAGATCGAAGACCCGCTGGGATTACAGGCAATTGCTTCGTCAAGTATTGACGCCACATTGTCCGCACGCATGCCCCTGATATCTCTGCACATGCAGCAGCACTTGAGGGACATGGCCAGATTGGCATGAGTGACCAAGGTATTGCTCTCCATATGCTTCGCAGCATTGCTTTTCGCCTCATAGAGTTGGGACTCCAACCTTGTGTTGTGCTCAAACTGAATAGTCATTGCTGCAGGCTCCTGCGACTCAACCTGTGGCTTGGCCTTCTGTGCACCCTGCAAGCACAATGCACACACCTCGGCACATTGAACCAGCATGAAGGGCGTCCTCCATACCTGAAGTGGTAATTGATATTGGCAGAGGCGCAAAGTGATGCAGGGGCATAAGTGAGGGCCCGAGAGTCCTATGATACAACTCAGAGGCACTACAGAATTAGCAACGCTGCCCACCTGTTGCTGTAGCAACGATGCTTGCTTCTGCTTTGAGCCCGGTTTTCTCTGGTCCCGCTGCAGTGGTTCCATGTCCCGTGCCTGTGCCTGAAGCAGCAGCTTGCCAACCTGTAGCAGCACACGTCCTAATCAACCTCAAGTCCTGTAAGAACGGCCTTGATGATGACATTGTAACAGACTGAGACTAATCTAAGGTCTGAACTCATACGACGCTAAAGATGCTAAAGACCCACGCCATGTAAACAAGGCTGTGATTTGGAACCCTGAGATGCTTTACTCCCTTTCATTTCATGGACGACCTTGTGTCACTGCACACCTTGACAGAGTATTTGCCCTTTGCATCAGGGCCCGCAGTAATCTGGCCTTTAGAGCTACCCATGGTGAGCAGCAACACTGCATCACCATGCGCTGGCTCCCAATCTGTCGCCCTGGGCGCCCGGCTGTCAGCATTCAAATCAAATGCTGCAGCGCCTGTTTGGGGAGCTGACGCCCGCACCTGCAGCCACAGACCTTGTCTTACTCTCATTGCCTTTGGTGGTTCATAGCCCTTTCACCAGGAAAAAATTACACAGTGAGAGCTGCTGCCAACATGTCAGGTGCATGGGCGTCATGGATCAGAGAAGGCTGCAAAGGGAGCTGCAGTGGGGCAGAAAAGGGCGGTTCAGAACCTGAGCAATGATCTGGCGGGCCTTCTCGGCGCTGAGAGTGCCACTGCGGTAGCTGTGCAGGGCTTTGTCCAGCTCAGCCTGCTTCTCCGCCAGCTCAGCCTTCTCTTTTGCTGGGCTGGAAGCAGCCTGCATGTAGCTGAGCTTCCTCGAGATATTGCGGCAGCAACATCAACATGGCATCTCACTAGCGGCACGCTGGCGCGTGGCACACGTGATATGCTACTGGACACCCTGCATTCCCGGCCAGGTAGGGTGTCCTGTAGTCGTGATGTGCAGTGCACAATGAGCGTGAGCAGGAGTGACACGCAGCACAAAAATAGTCAGAAGCACACCTTACGCGTCTGCTCCTCCTTCTGGAGGCTGGCAATCTCCTCTTCCAGACGCTCAACGTCGCGCTCTGCGCGCTTTCGGGCAGCTGCAGCCGCCTGGACGACCAGGCGCGCCTCCTCCAGCTCGCCGGCCAGAGACTCGCGCAGCGCTGCAGCTCTGTCGTCCGTCCTGCTCACTGAGAAAGAAGCCTCCTCTGCCACCTATGTGGAGACAAGACATTCCTGAGCATGCCTCACATCGAACTGTTGATGTGATGGTACATGATGACGTCAGCTGACACCCTACAAGCCCCTGTGCATGTGTGTTGTGATGCCTTAACTGCAATTTCTGCATGCTCTGTGCATAGCTTCTGTCTAACAGATGTTTCCTTATCAACAGCAAAGACATGTTGTACAAAGTAACAGCGTTAGCAGGCGGCCATCATCCGAGGTGTCTCAGCAGCGCACACCTTGCGGGCCTCCTGGATGACGAGGGGGTCGAAGCCGAGGCCCTCCGCCACTGCCAGAGCGTTGGATGCGCCCACGCTCTGCCACGTCAGCCGGTACGTGGGCCGAAGTGTTTCTAGGTCGAACTCCACCCCAGCATTGCAGAAACGCTCATCCTGTGCCTGAACAGGCAACAGGCGGAGGTCAGGACATCACTGCGTCCCCAGACTGTGTAAATCTACTGTCAGACATGCTCTGTCACACTAAGACATAGCTCAGCCAAGGCATCGTCAGGTCAGACATCTGTTTGGAATGCAGCATTGCTCATGCTGTGCCTAAGGCCAAGGTCAGCACCTGACTGCATATTCCCTGCTGCAAGTTCTGGCTGTTTTGCCATCTTCTGTAGCCATTATGCAGGGCGTAGCTTCCGCCTTGACTGCTGCACAGAGGCCAAACGAGGACCTGTACATGACAAAGGCCAGAGAAGGGGGCCGAGAGAGCTCACAGCCGTGTCCTTGAGGCTGGCATGGTGGGTCGTCGCCAGGGTGAGTAATGACCGGCCGGCGAGCGCATCCAGCAGCGCCCCTGCAAGCGCTGCGCCCTCTGTGGGATCTGTCCCGCTGCCCACCTGGCATGACAAACCTTACGTCATGCAACATCACCTACACCACATTGGCATCCCTGACTGGGTAGTATCACAACTGGGCAAGCTAGGTGACTCAGAACTTGAGGGTAAGAACATGTGTCGCACAAACAGTGTTCAGTGCCCTGAGGCATCACCTTTTCCAACCTGGCATCACTATACACAGGGGGGGTCTCATGAGACTTACCTCGTCAAGGAGGACCAGGGAATGCCTTGTGATAGAGCCCAAGATTCTCCTGACCCGCTTGATGTGGCCGGAGAAGGTTGACAGGCTTTCCTGGAGGTTCTGGCTATCGCCCACGTCTGCCAGAATCCTGTCAAACCAAGCAACCGCAGGCATGTGTGGTTCTCCTGCAGACATATGTAAGCCATTGTACGTTGGCACTTGGCTGTAGCTCCTTACCCCCCATTCTTCATGTCACAGCCTATCAGGATGGCGTATCCTAATCCTTGGGCCTTTTCCCACACATTCAACACCCCCACGGCTGACTGACAATGTCCCTGAGCCTCCCTATCCATATCCATGCTGCTCATGAAACATGAGAGCAGAGTTTCAACACCATTTGAAGTGTGTGTCCTGAAGCTTTGCGTGATACCAGAGAGCAATTTGCAGCAGAGGTCAGCAATAACCATCTACCTTCTGCAGGCTGCAGGGGGAGGAACAGGCCAGCTTTGGACATGGCGGCTGCCAGGCCCAGGGCTTTGAGGGACGCTGTCTTGCCGCCTGTGTTGGGGCCAGTCAGCGTGACCACCCTCACTCCAGCAGGAACCCAGAAGTCGACAGGCTGTGGCGCCTTGGCCCTGGCCTGCATTTGCATCACTTGATGTGTCATAGGAGAGGGATGATGCAACGCAGATGCCAGGTGCTGTGAGGAAAATCCATCAGACGGGCTGATGTCTTCCATCTCAGGTGTGGTGCAGCACCTTCCAAGTTGATGAGGACGATGATAGCACCTCTCCAGGCATGGCTTGTCAATCACAGACAGAGCAAGCACCAGGTGACGGCAGCCTTAGGAATCCAGGTGCTTCAGCGTGCTTGCTGCAGCCTGCCTGCTGGAGCAGCTGGACCCAAGAAGTGTCACTACCAGGTGCTTACAGTCTCTAGACGGAGACAGACTGCATCGCCGGCACTGGAGCTGCGCCATGCAGGCAGAAGGGACACAAAGATGTGGCTCACTTGCTGGCTGCCCGCGTCAGCAGGCGCCTGGCCAGGAGCCTGACTTGGCACGTCAGCCCCGGGCGCAAAGGAGTCCAGGTAGCTGAGCTCTGTGTCCTCAGACGCTGCAGATGGCGGCTCAGGCAGAGGTGCCAGAGAACCCTGCAGCAGCAGTGGGTGCCGCATGCCTCCCACCTGCACGCAGATGCGCCATTAGTCGCGCAAGCAGGCGCAGGCATGGCTCAGCTAAAGAGGCCTGAGAGATTGTGGCACCCCAGCACGCACACGCTGTTCTGCTCCAATGTAAGCCTGGGCACAACATGCAGGGCAGCTGCGGATGCATTTCTTATGCGAAAGACGATCCAGGGCTTGCAGGCATAGCATTGCCTGCGCACTCCTTGGAATTTGGCATCTTCTCAGAAAGGTGTCTGATGCAATCTAGTGGACATGATATACCTGCACGCAGCCGTGCTGGGTTGCCTCTTCTGGCGCCAGGAAGCGCGGCTGGATGCCGCCGCACCAGGCTGCATGACCGGCGCGTGCCATGCATACGTCCAAGGCTGCTACGGCGTCAAGGGTCTGCACATGGATGGAGCACATGGTTTCAGTATTGTTGTGCTATCACTCCCTCAAGTCATGGACAAGATTGCAATGTGTATGCCGCCGACATGTGAGCACCTGCGAACTGCTACAGCTTGGCACATCTTTAGCCACTACTTGCTTGATGTTGCTAGCATCTACAGCAGCACGAGGCAATGCTACCAGACCGTTCCTTGCGTCAACTCGCCAATGACCTCTATGCATGAAAGCTGTGCATCCAGAAATCCCAGGTGGACCCAGGCCAGAAGAGGCCTCACCTGCCAGATGCGGGCAGACCGGGCAGCCACGGCGGAGGACAGGGCAGCCAGGATGCGCGCCTCCTCCTCCTCCTCCTGCCCCGACAGCATGGCTTCCCGGTTGTTCAGCGCCACTGTAGGCTCCGGGTCCATGTACATGGTGGAGCCTGCAGGCAACAGCAAGACAACACCTTGATTGATGAGAAGCCTGCTGCCTCCCGATTGCTTCTTCCGGGCTTCAATTCCGCGGACAGGTGCAGGCCTGCACCCCCTGGCAAGTAATGATGCCTTGCCAATGAAGCAGCATGCAGGAGAATTGCCGCTCTGCAGACACCGGCTTGATATTTTGATGCCCATCAGCCCCATGGAGGACAGAGTAACAGAATTACAGAGAGCCACAAGGCAGCATAAAAAAGAAGGCCCTTGCATGTAGCAGAGATGTTCGCATGTGAAGTGGCTGTAATGTGCACCTGTGGAGGACGTGGCTAGGCTCATGCTGCCCTTGGGTAGCTCACTCTGGCGGCCTGCCTTGATGGCCACGCACAGCCTGTTCCGCCTCACCACCACCTACGATGCACCAATCTCCGTAAAAGCCTGTCAGACCTATGACCCCAGCACCCCTACACACAGCACTGCTGAAGAGTGGTTGGATTGCCCCAGGAATGCCGCGCATGAATGCAAAGATAGATTGGTATTGTGACGCCGACACCCTGCAGCACTATGTAACCATATGCGCTGCCACACAACCCCACCTACCTATTGAGAAGCTTCTGGCACTGTTCTGTGACAGTTTGCGCGCACCTGAGAGCGTTCGGCAGCGCCCTTTCTGTGTAGCTCCCGCGCCCACTCCTCCATTGCTAACCTGAGCGCTCGCAGGTTCTCCTAGCAGACACAGCGAAAGATGTCTACTCAGTGCCCACATAGGCTTGTAGCCACCTGCATTGAGTGTAAAGACATGCCATCGCGCCATTGATAGCTGCTGGCTCGCTGTATCTCCATAAGCATGGGAAAGGTTGGTGCTGGCACAGGCTCATCACTCTGGGCTGTGCAAAAACAGGATGCGTGAGGTCCTTTCAAAAGTATGGCGCCCGAATGTGCAGTCAGCACAATGCAGCAGGGAGTTACCTGGCGCTGCGCCCGGATAGCGCCCAGCTTCTCGCTGGCTTCATCCAGGATGCGCCCGTCCTTCCTGTGTATGCACTGGTAGATGCTGTCCGCCAGGTCAGGCAGTGACCCTTTGATGCCTGCAGCTACTCGCCTTAGGGCTCCATGCCTGCATGCATTCATATTCGTGACAATCTCATCACCCCCATACACTGTTACAGGTGCTGCCTGCTCCCCACAACATGTGTGGCGTTTGGCAAAACGTCATGTGGCTTGCCCAAGCAGCCTTCAACTCAGCTTGCTGCACCTTTAGCATTCAAGCCCTGCAGTACTAGCTTCATGACAGTCAATGGATGGCTCACTTTGGCTGTAGCTGCTCCTCCACAGCTCTAGCAGCCAGGAGGGTGCTGGCGATTGCTGTCAAGTGCAGAGGATGCAGGGCACGCCCCTCATCCAGTGCTTGCAGCATGGCCCGGATGTCCTGAACGCCATCCAAGCTGAGCTGCGCCTCGAGAGCCTCTGCAGTCTCCTGCAGCAGGCGTTCGCTGCCAGCCTGCATGTACAACGAGACTCTGGGAAGATCATCATAGGTGAGCTGTCATCTTAGGCAGCATTGCCCGGACGTCCTGAACGCCAACCTGCGCCTGTCTTTGAGGGCCTTCCCGGCCTCCTCCAAGACAACAGCAAACAGCTCCTGCAGGTGGATGCCTCAGGGGTGCATCAGCTCGGGAACACCACTGGAGAGATTCTTCATCCTCTGACCCCTTCCACTCGTCCTGGACAGTCGAAAGGGAAAGTTGTGCAACAGTGGCGGGATGTTGCACAGCGAGGTAATGTCAATATATACTTTTTCAGGGCACACCTGGGATGCTCCCATGGGCAGGCCGCTCTGCAGAAGCTGGTCTGCTGCCATGGGTGTGGCAGCAAAGCAGGCGACCTGGGAGCACACCGCTGGCCAGTCCAGAAGGTGCAATGACTCCTGCTGGATCTCTGCAGAAGCAAAAGCTGAGCACGTGAGGCGCCCTCATGATAATCTGCAGACACAAAGCAATGCTGCTGGCCTTACAGGATCACAAAAGCTTGTTGCCGAGCCTGTGTGAGAATGTCCTGAGCCCAGGGACTTGAGATGTGTATGTCAAGACGATCACATGTGCCTTGGAAGGATGCATGACATACCTCCTGCATCATGCTCAGTCTGGTGCTCCCGGTGTATTGATAGTCCCTTGCCATTGCTTTCGTGTTTGAGGAGCTGCTGTGTACCATTCTCTACGTCTTCGTTGGTCTTTTCTTCTATTCTGTGATCTTGGTTCACTTGAGGCAGAGCTGCTGCCACATGCGCCAAATTCTCATGCGTCTTCTTTGGAGAGCAAAACTTCCAACAGTCAGTCCTTACAGTGCAAAGATGTCTTTGGTTCCCATAAAGCTTCCTCCTGCACGGTCGCCTGCAAAGTATGGTGGCGCCGAATGCAGTGCCAAAGGCCATACTTGCGCTGCCGGGTGTGGCCATGGCCACACACACCGCCTTATATCACATTTCAAGCCGCTAAGCTGTAGATCTATGCGCTCTTGACCCTCCTGGCTACCTCGGGGGCAGTCACCAGGTGATGTGATGTCTGACCTTGGACTTCTCACTTTACTGCGCACTGCCCTGTCAAAGACATGGTAGCGGGTACACACCCTTTCAAGAAAACGAAGGATCTTGCAGCCACATTCTAGGCTGTGGTATACGCTTTTGTGTAGCAGTTCGACCAACGTGGAAGGTGGCGCTCCTGATGAGGAAGCTACCGTCCAGTGCTGTCCAGCTTCCGAGCTCTTGATTACAGGCGAGGCATACTACAGCCACCTCTTTGGGAGATTGCTGGAGGTAAAGTAAAGTGCTAGCAGCGTATGTACCCTTTCATCCGTCGCAACATCTCATGCAAGGCTTGTTTGTCCTCATGGTTGTCAACCTCACTGCTAGGAGGTAATTTGCAGTACACTTAGGACTTTGATCACACAGTACACCAATCAGCATATACTCTGGCTGGGCCAATGTTGCATTTGCTTGAGGCTTTGGCAATCTGTGTCGCAATCAAGGCATCCAGAGTGCTCTGGTGGACATCAGGAATGTCAATCCATATGGTTGACGCCCATAGCCATCCGCTTTGTGAGTGTTTTACGCTGCTTGCCTTACATGCAATGCGCTCTGGAGTTGCAGTTCCTGTGGAGCCCCATCTCCAGCATTCTTTCCACGCAATGCTGACCCTGATGTGAGGCTTAGGCCTTGCGCATCCTGGCTGGCTGAGTAGCTCCAACACGCTCGCTCTCTCGCGCTCACTCCTTGCCTAAATGCTGTCAAAGCTCAGGGGCCCCTTGTGGCGATACTCCCTGAGGCCCATCAGAGCCAAAGGGTTCCTCACAATGAAGCGCGCAATCTGCCACGCCATCTCTGATGCGCCCTCGTTCAGCCTCGGGAAGGGCCTGTCTGGAGCTGCAACTCCCAAGAACCTGCTCGCACGGGAGCCGCCTCAGTCACGTCTTGAGCAGCTGGACTCGTATGTGCACGTAGGGTTCCAGCACCTTGGTAGAACTGAACACAGCAGACTACATGGGACTATGCATGCATATGCAGCAGTTGCCGTGTATGAGCCCATGCTCACGACAGGCATTGCATGTACCACAGCAACAGCAGCAGCACGCTCTTGGTGGCAAGCAAATCTCTGGTAATTGGAGCAGTATGGACAAAGGGTCAGACTCTTGCAGCAGATGCTTGGGCTTGGGACACTGCACAGAGCGGATGTGTACCTGCAGAGGGGCTCCCAGCCGTCCTTGGCCTGCCACACCAGCAGCTGCTCCTGTGGCATGCTCGCCTTGATTTGGGCATTGTGCTGCAGGTAGGCCTTGATGCAGGCATCCCTGTCCGACATGGTGTCATCCCCAAACTCCCACAGCAACCACCACCTGCCTACTGCCTGCAGGTCAGCCGGATATGGCATCAAACAGCGCAACGCTTAATCTCTTGAGAGGCGCAGACATCCCACTTCACAAGCTGCAACATCCATGCCATTTTCGTGGCGTCAGCCTTGATCTGCTGCCCGCCCACAGACATGAGTCTGCATGGGATCTGTCTCTCTCAATCTGCTGAGGCCTAGAAAACCCCACCGCCAGCACCCGCTTCCGCCTATCTTGACAAGAGATGGTGGGATGAACACCTGCAGCTTCCAGCCCATGGGAAAGCACCAGGAGATGGGCTTGAACCACCAGGTCTGGTACAGCCACAGCAGAGACGCCACGTAGCTGTCGTACCACTTGTCTGGGTCCCTCACACTCAAGATGACCTGCAGGATTGGCTCTTATCAGCTTCTCTGCATGCTGCAACGCTCTACGTCCTGCCTTCTGTAACCATGCAGCTTCTGCACAGGTATGTGCTGACGATGGTCTCCTCTGGAAAGCTAATCTTTGGACACAGAGGAGCTCTTTCAAGAGAGCCCATCAGTCAGCAAATCAGTGACGTAAGACTTGCGGGATGTTCAGGAAGGCGTCTATGGCAGAGATTGGCTGAGGCCGCCTACCTTGGCATCGGGATATGCCTCCATGACTAGAGGTATGAGTGGGGCTGGAATGTCCACGGCTGAGTTGAATTGCCTGAACAGCTGCTTGGTAGGAAAGTCTGGGCGCCTTCCAATGGCGTACTGATACAGCGTCTCAAAGAACTCCGGGAGGTAGGGGAAGAAGCGGGCATGGAAGCAGGGCGAATAACCCAGGTCATCCAGCGCCACCTGTACAATGTAAGAAAAGCCTCAACATGCTGCTAATTCAGTCCCAACCAAGTGCAGAGAAGTTAGTGTAAGGGGTTCAAGCACTTGCAGCTGGAAGCTGAGCAGTTCCAGCATGTTTGACAATGAGCTTGCATTCAGAACAGGGGTACCCTGCATCAAGCTGACTGAGCCCAATCCAGGCTCAACATAGGGGAGGACAAGGGTAAAATCCGACACCTTGAGAGAGGATGTGCCTGTCCTGCCCCAGCCAGCGCTGATGACCAGGGGTCCGTCAGGGATCTCTGGAACTGCCTGGGGTTGCATGGACTCTGGTTCTGTCCTTTGTTGGCATGTGTAAGTCTCAGGAGCTGCTGCAAGAAGTCTGGACTTGCTGCGGGTGATCATGCCGCTGCGTTGGGTCGTCTGTCCGTGGCTGGAGCCACCCGCAAATGGCTTTTCCTCTGAGTCTTGGGTGCATTGAAGACCCACAAAGGGATCTCTGGTCCTATGGCGAGCCACTGCAGTGCTGCCTGCAGAATGTTCCACTACCTCATGAGTACTTGGATGCATGTGCATCCGGAGATGTGCGTAGGAGAGCGCATGTGTCAGAGATGCTGCCTTCAATGCGCAAGAGATGTATCTGCCGGACGAAGATCAAGCTTACCGGCCAGAGTGTGATGTGTGCACTGAGGAGCATGGTCCCTCCAAAGCGCGTCCGCCTCTGCTTCGCGCGATGCTCTTGAAGCGGAGCTATCTTGTTCCCTGCAGGTTATTCTGAGATTCATACATGTTCTGGCCGCGACGCGGATGCTTCGAGGTCCCGCAAGCCCTTGCTGAGCTTGGGGATCAGCTCGCACCTTGATCGGCACATCGTGCAAGAATATGAGGCCCAAGAGCAATATATGTGCTATTATCTCAATGGGTCTCTCTACTACTGGGGTATTTCGTCAAGCTTCTGCGTGTCCGAAGATATCGCTGTACCAATGTGCCGGTCCTCGGCAGTGATGTATTCGGTTAGCCGAGCCTCCTGTGTGCCAGGCTGTCAAAATTATTCTTTCGTGAATCCCTCTTCAAAGGACTGGAAAACTAAATGTAGAGATGACGCTCATTGTCAGAGCCAGGTTGGCAGCCTCTGCACTGCTTGTTCAGGTTCCGAACAGTGCTGCCTCCAACGCCTACGTGAGGATCATGACTACAGATACCAGACTGCAGTGAAGGAGCGATGTCGCCCGCTCTTATGCCACAACACGGGGTTGCGACCTACATGAACTTACCTTCGGAATGGCACGTGCGGACGAAGCATGACGTGCTTTGCGCGCGCAGCGCCGCGCAGCGCAGCGCAGCGCGTCAATTTGCCTTTGTGAAGCGACACTCCGGTCTGCAGCAACGCGTATGCAGGCGGCTAGAGAAGGCATTTCCATGCAGCTTGCGATGCGAATTTGCGATAAGGCAGAGATGCGCACTTACCGCGCACACAGACCATCTTCACCTGGCACTGATTATCTTACCCATCTGTGCAAAGCATGACTGACCAGCGGAACATCAAATCGTAGAGGAATTAAAAGTTAACGTACGTGTCACAGACAAGTCTGAGCGAGAAAGGAGTGCCGTCTTACAATGCCGAATGCCAGCTTTATGGCAGCAGCTGAGCCCAAACTCAAGTTTTGCTATAAGAGCTGAAAAAAAAACTATCTACAGGCCAGACCTCATACTGTGGCCATGTCTAGGACACCCTTGCACAACTCCACCCCTATGCACACCGCCCTTCTATGGGGATACTACATGGAGGCATGCCCATTCTCAGCTCAGGATACTGGTACACCAAACGTCCAGTCTGCCCTGTTACTGGAAACAATTACAATGCGCTCAACGCTGGACCCGGCCATGAGCCGACTCAAATTTTAGCGCCAGAAGATAGCGGAACAACCAGATAAGTTATGGGAGGAAATTGAAGCAGGTCCTATGGCGTTCCATGCAGGACAGTGCAGAATGGTCTGACCTATCTGTGCAGCAAGGAGATCATGTGCTCTATCGTGACATGGCTGTCATGGCGGCTGCCTGCTCCATAATCATCTCTATCACGTTCTGCCAGCCATCTGTGTTCACATCCACGCCTGCATGCGCAGCGACCCCCTGGAACCCCCCCTTACACCCTTCCTTCCAGACTGCGGACGCTTTGGCGTGTAGAGATGTTGTGAATCCATGGTTACATGGCGTTCATGGCGAAGGTCTGGTTTGTGATGAGGCCAAGGGAGGCCTGCCAGCCATCACTCCACACATCGTTGCCTGCAGGGGTCCCCCCACCCCTCAACCAGCTTTGCAAGACCTCCATGTATGCACATTCCTAGCGAAACCTTGCTGCAAATGCAGGGGCTGCTGCACTGGCGCTCATGTCATGCAGGCATGACGGATGTCTCAGATTGTCTGATGCTTTGCTCAAGACGCACGGGACTGCACAGGATGGATGGCAGAGAGCTGTGCAGCAGGAGAACTCTTACTTGCATTGAAGGGCGTCTCGATCAGCCCTGCCGAACACGTGAGGTACAGGCCCGCGCCCCAGAAGTCCTGCAGAGAAGTTTCAGTTCAAAATGATGCACACAGTCTGGTGGTCTATATGCCACAAACTGCTGGCATGTCTTTGTCTATCTGCCTTGCCAAGCACCATGGAGGCCTTTACGCTGTGGCGATGTCAGATGTGTGCTGAGCATTACGCAAGCATAGACATGGTAACGCGACCGCACACAATGGCTGAAAGCCTAAGATGGAGCAGCGTCTCATACAAAGAGGAATGGGGGCGCACATCTGTGGCGTTGCCTCCAGAGCAGACGGTGGGAGAGGGTATGGGCTGGATGGGCTTAGGGTCGTGGGGGTAGCGCGCAGGGTCGGTGTAGATGGAGTAGCCGTCGTAGTCGTTGTGCGTGGCAGGCTGCAGGATCCAGAACATGCTCCCTGCACCCAATGGGACCTTCATCAGTCTGAGTCACTCTGACATTTCGATACCAGGATGAGCTTGCTAGCAATGGCTTGTGCTTGCAGCTCCTGCCCCTGGCACATGCTGAAGGGAAATAAATATGGCAGTGAGGAAGCTCAGACCTATCGCTGCAACATGCCTGCTGTGCCAGGTCGGCTATGTGCAGGATGGATCTTGGAGCCTTGCTGTGACATTAGGCAAGCGCGCACGCCTCTGCTGCATGGTACCCATGCCAGACATGCAGTGACACCCAGTGCAGGCATTGGCGTGCATTCTGGGCACGCTCAGGAAGATGTTGCATTCAAGCCTTGATTAGGCAGTAGCGCACCTGCTGCTGGCAGGCCATCGGTAGCAGCATCCAGGACCTCGTCGTACACGGTCTGGTAGATGCCGATGCGGTCCGCCATGGGCAGCTGGGCACCAAACTCGCCCACCACCACCGGCTTCTCTGCAGGGCGTGTCCTGTCTTCAGTATGCTTCCTACTACGGTGCTCTCTGCAAATGATCTGATCTGGCAGAGCGCACTGCGCATGTCTGCTTGCATGCCTGCCAAGTCAGGTGCAATTGCAATTGCATCGGTCTTACATGCTGCAATTAATGGCAAGCGCATGGCAACAGGTACGAAAGCCATAAATCTGCGAGTTCTTTCCGCAGCCAATGGCAACTGCCACATGCACATCACACAGGCTGTTAAGAGTCCCTAGGGTGAAGTGTGCATTCATGGCACAGGAAGCACAGGGAAGCTACAATTGCTGCACAACTTGACTGCTATTCAGGGCATGCAGATGCGTGTGCAAAGCAGCTGGCGCTCACCAAACTTCTGGGCGGCCACCTCGAAGTGCAGCCGCAGCCAGTTCTTCAGGAACTGCTGCTTGCACTCTTGGCTGCACATGGCCCAGTAGCCCTGCACGCCCAGCTGCACCTCCAGCATCTGGGGCGCTGACTGGTTCAGGTTGAACTGGCAGTCCCTGCACATCACGCCAAACTAGCTCTGACTGACGCATGCCGGATGTATTGGTTAGTCTCCAAGAAGCGCGTGGCAAAGCACAGGGGTGCAAGCCGCCTTCCTTGAGAGGCTCATGTCTCTACCGAGGGTTTGACTGTGCTGGAGTTTCTTACAGAACTTTGTACTTATGAGATCATGTAGCCTACTGTGTCACGACTGATGTTGTACTGATCTCAGTCGTCAAGGGTGCATGAGAGTCTGGGTGGCAGGGCTCACGCTGTGCAGACGGGCCAGAACTCGGCGTAGATGTGGACGGAGGCAATGTCAATGTCATCCAGCTCGTTAATGGCCACCCAGTCCTCGCCCTTGCATAGGGGATCCGCCGAGTACAGCTGCACACCATTCCAAACCTCAAGACTCCCCAACGGGACAGGAATGTGTGAAACATCAGCAGCATCATGACATGAGACCGGCAAACCCTTCAAAAGAGCTGCAGGCTAGTGACATATCCGCTCTGTCATGCACATGCTGCTGTCTTGGCTGAAGCTAGCGCTGTGAGAGCCACTGCACTCAGACTGGAAGTGCCAGTACAGCATCAAAGATGTGCAGGCTGTTTACCCCAGCACCATTTTTAGTACTGCGCCGGGTCTGGTGAAATGCGTTCTGCGGCTGCAGGCCAGTTGCACAGATGCTAAATGGTGCAGTGTGGCATGAAGGGCAGGTGCTCACCCCAGCGTTGTTGCCGATGCCGCGCCAGGTGAGGTCATAGGGGTTTTGCGGCTGCAGCTCGGGCGTGGACTTGCCAAAGTAGCCCCAGGAGGACACCATGACCAGGTGCGCCGGGTCGATGCTCTTGACGTACGCCGACATGTCCTTGACCCAGTTCTGCACAGGGCCAATCCCATGTCAGCGGGTGGTGATGCCAACTGTACATGCTGACTCACCGTACCGAGAACAGACACTCCCGCATGGAGGCATCAACAGCAGGTGCTGCTCACATGTACAGCAGGACTCTCCTCCAGCTGCAGTCCTAGACACAGTGCTCATGACACAGCATCATCGTCCCATCACAGAGCTCATCGCAGGAGCACAGGTCTGTGATGGGACGATGATGTAGTATTGCTGGATGCAGCAGGTAGGGCAAGGTAGTGATGAAACCCTGGGGTGAGGCATGGTGACAAAGCGTACCCGCAGGATCTCTCCGGAGGCGTCCCCGAGCACATAGGGCTCGTTGGCAAGGTCCCAGGCCATGATGGTGGGGTCGTCTCTGTACAGCACCCCCGTCAGGCTGTTGCGCCTGTTGACGATGGTCTTCACATACGTCTTGAAAGCGCTCCTGCAACAGAATGGGGGTGGTCAGTGTCCATGGTGCAGATACAGTTCCAGCCAGTCATATTGTATGGACAACTCTCCACATTAGAAAGGGCAATGGGCATGGCCCACAGCAGCAGCTGATCCCAGGTGGGCGCCTGCCACTGTGCAGCATCATTTTCTCACCGTCAGGGCACAACTTCACTTGTGGATGTTGTCATTGCCACGTCTCAAGAGCAATGATTGATTCCAGGCAGGTACATGCCACTGTACAGCATCGAGGCATTGTCGTCGGGGCACATTCTTGCATGTCAGCACCACTGCACTGCAGAAGATGAGGGCTTACACAATCGTGGGGTTGGTGTAGAACTCAGACACAGAGGTGCCGCCGAACCACTGCACCCACGTCTGCATCCCGCCGTATGCTGTGAGGTAGTTTGTCAGCGTGAGGACTACCCGCAGCCCATGCTGGCATGACTGGGCCAGCACGTAGTCCAACCCCTGCGCAAGCAGACTCCCCTGATGGTAGCTACAGGATGCAGCTGAGCACAGACACCAATGAAGGACTGTGCCCCATCACGCACAGCCTCACATTGTGGAGGAAGGATCAAAAGATTCTCTTCTTGAATGCCGACTATGCACTCCCGCTAGCATTTCCTTGCATGCACATGTCACGCCCTTCAACCCAATACTCTGCATCAGGCGGGTCTAACAATCTGCCTTGTGACCTCTTGGGACATAGCACTTCCCAAAGCAGCCTGTGGCCACTCTGGCCCTTCGCTGCTGAGCCAAGTTGTCCTTATATTGAAATGGGGTCAACTCTGCCCAGCAGTAGCAAGGAGAGGATGGTCATAGGCTATGCTCAGGGACTGCTTTGCCTCAAGAGGTGGTGGCAGCCTTGCCGGCCATTCAGCAGCAAGACAGCCGCTGCTTGCACAGGGAGTGAGTCACCTGACTGAGCACACGCTCATCCAGCTGCCCCAGGTTTGGCTGGATGGAGTTCCACTGGGGCCCATCCGCAAAGGCCCACGTCCGCAGCACTGTCAAGCCCAGCTGCTCTGACTCCCTGCGCATGCACGGAAGCTCTCGGCATACAGGGTAGTTACCTAGGCTTGATGCATTGCAAAGCCGCAATGGCACAAAGGTGCAGCATATCAGGACCTGGCAATGATCTGGACCTTCTGATCACTTTTTTCACCCAATCAAGGTGCGAAGCTTGGAGGTCAGGCTGTTGGGAAAGAGTTCCCAGGCCAGCCACGGGTCAAGTTGGCTCAGTAGATCCTAAGCATGGAGCAGACGAGTGCTGCTGGACAGGGACTCACGCGAACACCACATCGACATCCTGTGTGCGCTCGTTCAGGTTCTCGTCGGCTGCGTAGGTGGGCATGTAGTAGTTGTTGAAGCCTGCAAAGTGGAAGGGGCTCCCGTCCACCTGCACATGTGTGTAACTTAGTGTTGGGCTAAGTGTGTCAGTCAACCGAAAACGTGTACTAAATACATACATAACGGGTGTCCCTGGTCTCCTGAAGCTCATTGCCCATATCTGCCACAGGTTATTCAATTTGTCATCATAAAGCTGCATCCCTCTTATCACATCAGGGCTGCATTGTCCTGCAATGGTCATGCACGTACTGTGAGCTGCAGGCCCACCAGTAGGGTTGTGCCATTTCTGGTGACGAAGGGGAGCGAGTCTGGTGTATCATCGCTGACTGAGAAGGCTGTGTCCGTGGGCTGGCCGCCCGCTAGCTTCGAAGGGACTCTGCAGCCTGGGAGTGGAGCTGCAAAACAGCACCACGCATGTCACATTGCGGTGGTCTCTTCCCTTTGCTGAAGTCGTCTCTCGAGAGAACTTACAAGGCGTGAGGCATATGTCGGGCTAAGGTTAAGGTGATGCTGCCCTAAGCAAGGTCCACGCGCTACAGTCAAGGGCTCACCCGCAATTGCTGGAGATGAGCTGAGTAATGTGCTTGCTGCAACAAGAGAGAGCAAAAGAGAGAGACTTGGCGCCATAGCCGCGTCTTCTGCAAGGACTACGCTGGATGGCGAGGGGGGCTACTTCCGGGATTGGCCGGCTGCATCTCAGTCCAATTGACTGATGTTCTTGTACCGCGCACTGTCTGTCGCACCAGACCTTTTGAAGCATCGTGGAGCCCTCGAAAACGCACGTCGCCAGATGTGGCTTGGGCGCTATTGATCCAAGGTTGTCCAAGGAGGGCAGATAAGTCATCTGCATGCGCCTCTCTTATGACTTATGAGCACCGCTCCTCACATTTTGCAGTTGGTGCATCTTCAATGAAGAAGCTACCGTCAAAATAAACTGAATGCGATTGCGCTGCCACCAGGCAATTACTCACAGCTTGATGCTGGGAGGCCTATTTGCACAGCCTCTGTCGATACTCACAAGATAGTTTCTCAATGCTGGAAGTAAGCATTTCCTGCAGTTCGGCCGCAGACACAGCTGAGTCGCAATGCAAGGGGAAGAAAATGGCGCATGCCGTGCAGAGGATGACTCATCTCTGTGCTTCATAGACTGGGGCTATTTTCCGAGACCCGCGAGAGTCTCCCATTCCATCGGCTAAGTGGCTGCAGAAGCGAATAATGCTTCGACAGAGTTGTCCAGGTGTTGCATGTGCCCTTGATTCACTGTGTAAATTCGACTTGCCTTACTGAGGCTGGACAGACATTGTGTCCGGCGTTGATGCTTTTCCTCATAGAAGGCTTCCCTTCAGTGCGGCGATCTCAACTCCCCACAGCCACAGCAGATGCGCGGGATGCTGGCTCAAAACGAATAGATTAAGCTTCGCCATGCTGGGGGTATGCTGCAGCTCATCCACATTTCTGTGCCTCCAATAGGAAAGAGTTTCCTGTTTCCTGATTTTTGGCTGCTGGAACCTGCTGAGAAGGTACCCCAGACGCTGATCGCAGACCTTCCCGCAGGATGTATGCTCAGGCGCGTTTCGGCCTTTTGCGGGGCTTACAAGCCTGCAGCAGGCGCCCTGTGGACTCCCATCGCCCTGCAGTATATCTCTGCTGCAGACGGTCGCCCTGAAGGCTCTGCACCAAGCTGGTGAGGCCTCTGCTCGTCTCTCCTCAGTGCACTGCACCTAACTCCCAAGACCTGCCCTGATGCTGCATGTCTTACTTGCCAAGCATGCGTTCCAGGTGCAGAGGAGCAGCAACACTGCATTCAACTCCCGAGACCTGCCTTGGTGCTCCTGTCTGCATGCATGTCTCACTCGCCAGTTCATGCGCTCCAGGTACAGAGGAGGAGCAACATGAGTCCTGCAGCAGCCATGAGCACATGTGTTCATGCACATCTCACTTGTAAGTCTATGGGCTCCAGGTGCAGAGGAGGAGGAGCATGAGTCCAGCAGCAGCCATGAGCAGAGCCAGACGCTCAGTGATGGGCGCCTGAATGTGGGCACCCACCTGCCCCTGATGGCCAAGCGCTACGCCTACCTGAGCCTCATCGGGGAGGGCACTTCTGCTCAGG
Organism: Coccomyxa sp. LA000219; assembly: GCA_000812005.1. NCBI lineage: Eukaryota > Viridiplantae > Chlorophyta > Trebouxiophyceae > Coccomyxaceae > Coccomyxa > Coccomyxa sp. LA000219. The sequence goes on from KN714659.1 coordinate 1,704,376, forward strand.
TGCGCAGGGGACCTCTAAGACAATAGCCTCACAGCATTTGCAGTCAGCGCATTGCGCGTATCCTCAAATGCGGGCTTGGTGCCTTCATCAGGGGGTCATACCCATGCACATGAAGAGTGCCGAAGGGACAGCACATGCCTTGACTATCACTGCCAACAGGGACCTCAGCTCAGGAAGGAGGGTATCTGCCCTTTCTGGCCTTGGGGAAAGGGTGGTCATGCTAATAGGGCTGCACAGGGCACACTGCAGGGGTGAGAGTGGACTGTATTGCAGGTGGTGCTGGCAGAGGACACGCTGCAGCCCTCACTACCGCTCGTGGCCATTAAGATCATGAAGCGCCAGCACACCTACACAGGCCAAAAGGCAAGCCTCCCCTTTCCCTGATCAGAGTATACATCCTCTGGCAAAGCCACTCTGCGTGCACACCCTCAACGCTGCAGTGTGTGCTGTGCCAAAGGAAACAGCAGCTGAGCCGTGGGTGTATGTCACAGGAGATCAGGGCGCTGCGCTACCTGCATGCGCACGGCCCAGCCAGCATGAGCGCGGTGAAGCTGCTGGGCAGCTTCATGCATGCCGGGCACCTGTGCCTCGTCCTGGAGCGCCTTCACGGCTCGCTGCTGGACTACCTGTCGCACTCGTCGACGCTGACAGCAGCAGCGCAGCTCACAAACCTGCGCCAGATAGCTTTCCAATTGCTGGTAATGCTCCGCGATCTGCTACCGGCAAGGGCTCTCTGCCCAGGCCAGGCTTCAGTACAACTGTAGCTTGTCATGACTGACTGTGAACACCGAGCTTTGACACCTGTGTACACACTTAGATTTGGGCTGTGATGTAGCCTGCATGGGTATATGCACTTGGGGCCCAGAGGGTCCCAAATAGGCGCCCATGTCAGCCTGCAGTCTTCATCAGGATGTCCCCGTTATTGTCCATCAGCACTGCAGGGGCTTACCTGCTGGTCTTAAGGCCAATATTGTTCACATGCAGGGTTCAATGGCGGTAGTGCATGCCCATGGCGTGGTGCACGCTGACCTGAAGCCGGAGAACATCCTCCTCCGGGAGCCCCTGCAGGAGGGCAGCCCGGCCTGCCCAGAGGTGGTCATCACTGACTTTGGCAGCGCTTTCAGCACATCTGAGACGGACACCGCCAAGGTGGCCTTTGAGATGCAGACTTTGCCCTACAGGGCTCCCGAGGTGGGTTATTTTCTAGCACTAATTCACAGCTGTAAAGCAAGTAGCGTCTGGACAAGCAAGAGGATTGACAATTTGCACTAAGCAGCACAAGTATGCCTGTACTGAAGGATCTGTCTCAGCACCGCCTGACTGAGATGCTGGCATGCTATGGAGCATGCAGCTTGTAATTGTGAGACCAGTGACCCTGCACGCATGCTGCAAGTGTCAATGATCATGTTGTTGATGATGATGCAGGGAAGGGTGGAGCCCAAGACCTGTAATATAACACAGCTGGTATGGAGAGCATTGCTGGTCTGCAGGTGCTGGCAGGTGCTGGACTGACAGATGGCGCAGCTGTGGACGCGTGGTCCCTGGGATGCATCCTGGCTGAGCTGGCGCTGAAGCGCCCCCTCTTCCCCTGCAACTCCCCAAGCCAGCTGCTTGCCCAGGTACATGCCCTTCAGTGCTGCACTGCATTGCGGTTCAAGACGCTCGAGCATGATGTATGCATAGTGCACGCAGAGATACAGTGGCATCTCAGCATGCCTGTAGAATCACGGTGCCAAGGTGGAGGTGTGTATAGACATTGAGATTACTGCACTGACCTGGCAGCTTCAAGATCCATAGCCTTCATGGTGTTGCATGGGTCCTGAACCAAAGAGTGGGTATGACAAGGCCTCAGAAGCTGAGATGTGCATCTGCAGATGGAGCACATGTTGAGGGCGCCACCATCTGCTGCTGTGGCCGGCTCAGGGCTTGTGTATCAGGAAACTGCAGATTGTCATCTGGAGGAGGATGACGAGCTGATAGCAAGGCTGGCCAGCAGCTCTGCATCACGCCCAACAATCCCATCATGGCAATCCGACCTGAGCCTCCTGGCATCAGAGCTTGTCAAGGTGATCCGTCACCCTCTCCTTCTGCAGTTATTCACTGAAGGGCGGTCATGGCCTTTATCCACATGCGGCTGACACCTGAGGCAGCTTTGAGATGCTCGGCACAGTCATGTGCGTGAGGGCCTGCTGCCATCCTGAGCATGGCTCATAGGACTAGGCTGACAGGTCGATACAGCGTTTGATTGGTTTGGTGTGCTGGCAGTGATATCCTCTGACCTTATCTGATTGAGACGGCCCACATCAAAGCTAGTATATGGTGCAGGTGGATCAGGCGATGGCCGACCTCATCCTGAAGCTGCTGTGCTGGGATCCAGCAAAGCGCCTGAGCACCATTGACGCTCTTCTGCACCCTTTCTTTGACGCACTGTCTCCCGTGCGTCACCTGCTACAGGTGCGTGAACACTGATACATTTGCACATCTTTGCCCTCAAGATCTGCCCAACTGGCCTGCAAAGACCAGTTGGTAAGTTGTCAATGGTGGGAAGTGCTTTGTGGAAATTGTTTGCGTGTTCCCTCCTGCCTTCAGAGGTCAGAGCACTTATTTGTGTGCAGGTTGCTCCACTTGGCAGAAGTGCGGCCGGCATGCAGCAGCTGAAGCAGCTCGGGCTGCAGAGCCTAATTTGGCAGGCCTGGGCAGCCTCCCAGCCAGCTTCCAGGCTGGCATCGCGCTCCAGAGACAGCAGGGCATCACCTGCGCCCAGCTGCCCAACGCCCATCAGCCAAAGAGACGCCGGAAAGCCAACCTTTGAAGGGTCCCAGCGAGCTCAGGAATTTCTCAGGGGCAGAGTGCCAAAGCAGGCTACCTCAGCCCCGCTGCTCCTGGCTCCTGCAGAGGCAGAGTCTCCGCCATCGCTGAAAGACATGATGCTCATGCAAGAGCTGCGCGCAAACAGCAATCTCGGCAGCTCCGGCGCAGCCTGCCTCCCTGCGCGGTCTGAGCAGGGCTTGCAGCAGGCAAGCAGCAACCGGGCGGGCACAGCATCAGCACAGGCTGCAGCAGTGCACTCCCTCAGGTCCAGCCACCATGCGCCCTGCTCTGAGTCCCTGGCAACCCGGTCAGCAGGAGTGGCTGGGGCGCTTCACGTAGATGCGCAACCTCCCCTGGAGTCTTCCTTGTACAGCCTGGAGCAGCCCCTAGAAGGGTTGAAGCAAGCCCCCGCAGCGCCGAAGCAGCCGGCGGGCAGCGTGCACAGCCCGGGCAGCCGGGGCAGAGCGGGCAGGAACGGGCGGCTGAGCCCCGCGCAGGCGCTGTTCCCGGAGATCCAGTCCCGGCTGCCCCCTGTGAGCTTTGCCATGGCGGGGTACACGGACATGTACGACTTCCCGGAAGGCGCACTGGCAGTTGCAGACAGCTTCCTCAGGGATGCGCCTTCCCTTGAGCGGCCCGAGAGGCCAGCCATGCCTGCTGACGAATCAGCACATACACACTCCGCAGCAGAAGCAGGTGGTATTGAGGCGCATCCTGCAGCGTCATTGCAGCGCAGCAGAGCTCCTTCAGCCAGCACTGCTGGAAGAGCCAAGCACCCTGAAGCAGCTATTATCTCAGTACCTGAAGCGCTGGCAGAGTCAGGAGCAGCTGCAGGGACATCACCTCCTCAGGAGCCTCAACCACAGGCAGCAGCTGCCAGCAGACCGGCAGCTGTCGCTCAGGAGACAGAGCAGAGGTCTTGCCGCTCTTCTGTGACGCCCCACAAGACAGGCACCAGGGACACGCATGCAGATGGGGACTCCCTGAGGGTGCAGCAGCAGTGTGAGCATTCTCAGCGGGGCAAGCAGGGCCGCGCTGTACAAGCGTCAATCCATGGAGACGAATGCAGAGCAGCAAATACAAAGCCAGGCAGCAGCGACTCCAGTCAGGCTGCCCATGAGAGTCAGGCGGGCGTGACCATACCCATCAGGTCTGCAGATGCCACCGCGACAGCAGATCAGGGAGGGACCTCTGGGGAAGATGACTATGTACGAAGCCCAGGAGGTTCAGCTGTCTGTAAGGAGCCGAGTCCGAGACGTGATCATGACAGCAAACAGCAGCCGCAGATCAGCAATCCCAACTCTGGGCTGGACGTGCTCGCTGCAGCTGCCTCAGCTGTGGGTGCAGTGCCCAATGGCCGGGCAGGCAGGGGCAGAGGGCAGCCCATGGCAAGGACGCCAGCCAGGAACGCTGTCTCAGGCAAACCACGCAAGGCGCCTGATCAGCTTGCGACAGCTGGCGCCACGCCTGGCAGGAAGCGAAAGGCGCTAAAAGAACCAGATCCGCCCTTCAGCCCAGAGAAGAAGCAGAGGCCGGGCAGCGCTGCTGGAATATCTTCTCCCGGCAAAGCCACACCCAGCCAGCGCAAGCCCGGCAGGCCCAAGACTCCCAGCAAAGCCGGAAGCAGACCTGCGACCCCAGCGTCTCCTATGCGCAGTGGCGCCAAAAAGGCGCACGGCGCCAGCGGTGTATCCACACAGCCCTACAACACCTCCCCTGCAAAGCCTTTGCAGCGGCCCTTGGGCAGTCCCGGCAGAGGCAGGGAGAGGACCATCAGCAGCATCTACAGAACTCCCAGTACAGCTGGCAAGAGACTCGTAGCAGCCTCCAGCCGCGGCACTCCGCAGCTGAGGGATCGGGCATCAATAGCAGAGAAGGGCGCAAAGCCCTGGTGGGTCGTGTGATGACTTGTGGCAAGGGCTGCCTGCACGGGACTGTGATGAAGTTGTTCCAGGCTCAAGAGCACAGTTGCAGCAGCTGGCAAAGAAAGTCAAAGCCTTTGTGAGCCTAGAAATAAGTCTGTGTAGCACCAGCTCGTATTCTTTGTACTGATCCACGTTTGTGCATTTGCTGCTTTCGGGTTGGATAGAGGCTACCAAGCACAGCAGGATGGGTACTCATTGCAATTGGGCAAGCCATCACTGTGACAGTGGCTGTCACCGCCGTAGCTGCAGAACTTCTGCAGCAGAAGTACACGTGTGCATGCATGTAATGTGAGTCTTCAATCCTTCCGCAGCTTCTATGTGCATGCTGTGCTGCGCTGTACATCACTCTGGCCATCAGCCTCAGTCTGGGGTCATCTTCACCCAGCTCTCTAGAGTCTATAGAGTAGCACCCAGGTCATTTGAATGCCTGCATTGCACGCCATGGAGCTACAGGCTCCTCTAGCTCTAGTTCTTGACAGCACCACCGGTCTGGTACATATGTGACACATCTCTTCAAGCATTATCACCCTAAAAGTATCTACAAAAGTGTCGGCGTCAGCTGTAGCGTGATGTGCTTTCGGAAGTCAGGCCTTTCTTGAAACCAAATTAGGCTGCATTAGGGAGGGTTCTTGCTTCCTTTATGACTTTTGCGGGTGAGGAGCCAATCATCTGAAGTGGCTTCAGAGGTTGTATTACTACAGACTGAGAGGTTGCAGTGACTTTGGCGATTGCCGAGACGCGATTTGCACCTACCTCACGTCCTAGTAAGCGACGTGACTTTCCGGCTGTCGGCATCTAAACGGAAGGAGCTTGGTGTTGGTGCATCATTCAGAAGATATTCATTGAGATCCTTCTTTAGCAGAGCGTGATAAGAAGCTAACGCTTTCACCCCGGGCTGACCTACTGGAGTGAGTCACACTTATATACATTAGCCAGATCCTCTCGTATTGTTCACGATTTCCATTCCCTGCTGGTCAACCTGATGCAAAAAGTCAGCTATGAAGTTTGATGCAGTCCTTCCATATAGAGCGGAGCGATCAAGTCCAACACAAGCTGCTTCGAAAGGCTTGTACAGAAGCACAACCATGCCTGGCACAGTTAAGTTCAACCCACGACAAAGCTAGCGCTTTGTATCGTACTCTGAGGGTCTCGTTTGCCGTCGCAGAGTAAAATAAGTTCTGCCTTGCGTTCCAAACACGCCAGACCTCTGCCCTGCTGAAGGCTCAGCATGGACAACTCTCGTGAAGCTCTTGACGGAAACAACAGCGATGGCTACATAGTGGTCCGGAAGAAAGAGGGCCAAAAGGCTGCTGCAGCATCAGCACCAAAGCAGTCAGGTCTGTGACCTGTAATATAAATACCAGGGCATTCACCATTGACAAACTCGAGCGGCCAGCATGCACATGCGTTTTGACAACGGCAAGCTGTAGCTTGTATACCTGCAGAGGCACACATGGCGTGCATGAAGGCGCATGATGTGCTATGCAGGTCATGCAGGGCTCATACATGACAGCAGCGCCAGCGTTGCCTATTCTGCTCCCGGCAAGCCCTTGAAGATCAGCGATATTCAGTACCCTCGGGCCAACACATGGCTTGAGGAGACGACAGCAATAGTGACCATGCTGATATTCTTTGGGTGCGCAGACTGTCACCTTCTGCTGCACCGGTCTGCCTTGAATGCATGTCAGAATGTATGAGTGCTTATTTGAAGCTTGTCAAAGGGGACGCTGCAAGGGACTGAGGCTCTGGGAGCACATACGCTGCTGCGCGTCTATGTGTGGGGCCCACACTATGGGCTTATGAATGCCCAGATCAGACTCCTGTACTGTGACAGAAGTGCATCTGCTGAGGGGCACCTGGTGGCTGCAGATCAGCCTTCACGCTTCCGCCACTGCTGCTGGTCTGCTTCATGGGCGCGGTGTTCTACAGGAGTGCGATGTGTGCCGCCTTTGTGACCCTCACGTTGGCAGCCTGGCTGCTGCCGCCAGGGAAGGTGAGCACCCCACATGGCTCCTGGCAGGCGTCCTTTCGCCATGTCTCTAGTTGCAGGAAAGCCTCTTGGCAAGGCGATGCTTCTACACGCGCCACAGGCGCCCTTGTCAGACCTTCCTGCTGCTGCTACTAGTGAAGTATTCACACTACCCCGTCAGAGGCAATGCCAGCTCCATTGCGCCTGCAAAGCTATGCCATATTTTGGGCATGTCGCAGTACTGACCCTAACGGTGAAGCGGAGACAGCTCGTTGATTGGTCTTCGTTTAGACTGTTGTTGTTAGGCGATTGGCCATAAACCATAGGGAGCACCATGGGGCTGTCGGTGCAAACTTTGCGCTGCCGTGCAGCGTTGGGAGGCGTTCCTGCACCATTGGATGTGGGACACCTGGCGGCGCTACTTCAGAATCAGAGGCGTTGTACCGCCACCGCCGTACTGCAAGCCGGGCAAACACTACATCTTTGCCCACTTCCCCCATGCAGGTAAAATTTTTCGCGCGTTTCTTGCTTGCTAAGTTATTCTGGATGATCCTGGGCCGCTGCATCCTCGGTCTCTTAGGGTCATTGTAAGATGTCTTGGAGAGACGATTTTAGCAGGTCCTTCCCCTAGCTTCTCCTCAGATGTCTTCCACATCTCCGCAGCATGCATCTTGGTGAGGAGGCAGCTCTGTCAGATTTGATGCTCAATGCGTGTCGTCCCTGCCATTCAATCAAGAGCAATCCATTGCGTCTCATTGACATCGTGATGTGCAATTTTCCCGATGGGGAGTTGGCTGTCATTCCCGCTCTGTGGGCTCCCATTGACTGGCGTTCCTGCGCCCATGTACGGCGCAGTGGCTTCGGTGTTGCTTCAGACGCCCTACTTCAAGCACGTCTTTGCCTTCATGGGCTGCCGGCCCGCAGGTACTCATTCTCTCCCCTCTGCTGCAGCGCATCATGCCCCTTGGCATCTCCAGCACAACAGGCCCTGTCCTTTCTGCAGCAATGAGATCCAATCTTATCGAACAGCAAAACCTACTGAAAATCGCCTGCTGAGTTAGGGTAGCGCTTTTTGTGCTGTTCTGCCAGCTCTCATTAGGATGCGCTGTAGCTCCAGGCGCTGTCATGGTGATGGCGGCAGTTTGAGCGAGCGAGTTTCTCTTGACATGCAGACAAGCCCGTGATCATGCGCACGCTGAAGCATGCCTCCATAGGCATCATAGTGGAGGGCATAGCAGGGATCTATGATGGGGCTACCATCGACCAGGAACGTGTGTTCCTGGAGCAGCGCAAGGGCTTCATCAAGTGCGCTATCCAAGCTGGCGTAGGTGAGTTGCACATGGACCTCTTCCTCCTCTTGTAGTATGGTGCTAACGGATGCGCTGCGCTGGCGCCAGATGCCTGTGCAGGCCTTTCTTTTCTGACATGACCTGTGCATGCCTCTGTCTGTATGCGGGTATCGTTACTCTGGACAGCACGCATATACAGGCTCATTGGCATTCCTACCCAAGATCCCTCGCAAATCTTGGTCAAGGTGCTTGATGTGATCTGGTACTGTCCCGAAACACCGCCTGAGGTGCGGACTGTAGTCTGCGGGCCTGCGGCTGCCACGCAGCACAGATGCAACCAACGACACAACCAGGCTCGGCTGCATCTACGAGAGTAAGGTGATAATGATATGCGCTTGCCTGCGCAGATATATGCCCAGTGTATCACATGGGCAGCAGCCAGATGTTCAGGTTCACGGGCAACAAGGAGTGGTCGAGGGAGATGCGGGCAGCTGTGTGCCTGTTTTGGGGTCGCTGGGGCCTGCCCCTGCCCTACAAGCATGACATCATCTCCCTCGTGGGGGACCCAGTCACAGGTTTGCTCTCCCTCTGACACTAGACATCCCGCATGCCTGCACAAAGGCAGAGGCACTGCTGCAGGCACTGAGCACGTTGCTATCCATGTGAGCGAGCTGTATGGAGAAGGCTGAATGGGCATGCTCAGGCATAATCCATAATGTATAGACACTGCAGTGACCATGCTGAGAACCTTCTTGCTGTTTGTGCAGTGACGCAGATAGCTACTCCCAGTCAGGAGGAGGTGGATGAGGTTCACCAGCGCTTCAAGACAGCTCTCAAGGAGCTGTTCGACAATCACAAGCACCTCATGCCAGGCTGGGAGGCCAAGGAGCTCCTGATTGTTTAGTGACCTTCCGAAAATAGAGGGAGAGGTTGCAAGCCCAAGCCCTCATGGGGGACGCTCAATGCACCTCAGCAGCAGCAAATTTGCTGCTCGGCCATGATCCCAGCGCCTCTGTACAATGCATGAGTCTTGCAGAATGGGATGCCTTGTACAGTAGATTGTGTAGCAGAGAACAGCTGTGTGCTAAACCCATTCGCGTTTAGCCAGGCTCTTGTATATCGCTCATATTTCAACAGCAGACCTTGCATGTAATAGTCTAGACACACAGCGGAACTCTGACGATGAGCATGAACTACTCCATTGATGGATTATGAGTATAGGCACAGGGTCTCTTGAGCTGACTCTTGTTGTGTACTCATGCGCAAAGCCAGCAAGCTCTGCAATTGTGTAAATGGGCCAACTTGGTTGCTTCTGGTAACCGACAGCAATGGTGCTTAATCGTGCACTATACCATGGTCAGCCAGATGCTTTCAAACTACTGCAGCGCTCTGGATGGCTGCTGCAAATATACTGTGTCGCATGAGCAGCCCAGCACATCCTAAGTATGCATTTCTGCTCTATCGTCTCTCACATGAGAGCAACTGCTGCACAGGTATTCCACGAGAGTGAACGCTTGTGCAACCTCAGCTGCAGTGCAGATTCTCTGCTGCAACCGCAGCTGCATCCAGCGGGGTTCACCTATCCACAGCGCATTGCATAGCCGTGCAGGCTGAGCTAGCTCTTCACAGGGTTGTTGCGCTCGTCCAGCTCCGCATAGCCCTCCTGAACCAGCAAAGAAAGATGGGCCAGTGTCCATTAAGACTAAGAAGAATGCTGCACATGCCAAGCCAGTCAGCCTGGGGCAGACAGCCTTGTCTGCTCATGAGCGTCCACACCAGACTGAGGAATGCCGGGACCTGCAATGCGCATTGCAAATCAGGGATGCATTGTGAGAACCCGATGCAACGGTAGCTGTGACAGACAGACTGTCTGCTTGCGGAGAAGACCACCTGTCTGGCATATTGCACCATGCGGAGATGTCTGATGTTTCAGGGAGAATTTAAGATGACTGAAGCGCACCTGGCCGTCATCTGTTGTGGGCAGCCGTAGTCCAACCCTTGCTGCTGTGCTTTGAACCATTCTCCTCTGCCGTACATCTCTGTCCACTCCAATGTTGTATGACAGGAGCAGCTCCTGCACACACCAGTCATGCATCTGAGTCCATACGTTGTGCTTACTCAGAGCAAGAACTCACACCTAGGCAGCCATGCATCCCCCAAAGCATGTAGATGGGAGCAGCGCACCCTCTCGTGATGCACATCGTGCACTAAGTTGGTATAGTCGTGTGTCAGCTGAAGCAGATGCTGCAATTTTGCAGGTTCTGTCTCTCCAGCATGCCGACGATACTCCTCCATCACATAGTCATGCCACATGCTGTTCTGTGACTTCGGGCTGATGCGCTGTCTGATGGCTCGAAGCAGCGCCCGCAGGGCATGAGTGCTTTCCGACATTGAGCAGAGCCCGTCATCTCATTGATCAGGCTTGCAAGCTATCTTCTGATCTTGCTCTGACATGTAAAGGAAGGGTATGGCGCTCCTGGCCAATGTCGATTGAATAAATAGCGATTAAAGAAGGCTTCTGCGTGTCTATCAGCGCCTGGCACTCGACATCCCTGACAACAGAAACCAGAGCACCAAAGGAAGCTGGTGTGTCGCTTCCAAGCCCTGGGAACCTGCATTCAATCACGTTGGACAGCAAATGCTGTCGGGATTGTTCTATACATTTCTGAATAATTGATAGAACACCTTGCCCTGTTCGTGACTGCTATATCCCCACGCTGTACTGCATTATCTTAGAGGCTCACTTTCTTGACAAGGTGCGTTTTACGACACCTCATTTGCAAGGTGGACTGAGAATGACACCCACGCGAGATCGTACTATAGTGTAGAGTACTTTCTAGAACTGCGCAACGATATCGGACGTGCAACGTAGAACGCAACCTGCCTTGTCATACAATCTTGACCTTGGCCAAACCTTGCCAAGTCGATGGAGCAGCGCTTTATTTAGACAGTGATCGCGCAGGTAATATCTTCAAAAGGAGATAGTAGATATCGGCGCGGTTCTTGTGACCTCCAAAGCATTGCCAGTATGGGGGGCCAGGACGATCTCAAAGAGCTGCCGCAAGCTCCACACAACCTGGCAGGGGAGAGCATAGACAGGGACAAGTCTGGCAAATATCACATCAAAGTATCCAATGCAAGCGGCTACCTCTGTCACATCCATCTGGAGGTACCCTTTCCACCTTTATGCTGCTATAAGCCACAGCACTGAGTGTGCCCCTATGTATATGACCTCAGTAAAGTGTCAAAGAGAGCTATAAGATCTTCTTTACTTGTCTTGCAGTCTACATATGACTGCCCGCCACAGACGCTTTTTCGCATCTTCACCAACCCCGGTAAGCTCGTCACCTTGAGTTGTGACACCAGCCTGGCCGTGGTATGTATTGGGACCTCTACTGCAGCATGGAATTTCCTGCTGGAGCTAAAGTGCGGAGTCAATATGGGTCTTCTGAGGCAGGGTGATCCTGTGTCTGCAGACAACACAGGCATTTTCCGGGACATCAAGAAGCGAGGGAAGAGGAAAGTGCTGGAGCTGGATCCAGCAGGCCGCAAGATTGTAGAGGTGAGTGATTCAGCAAACATGAGTATGTATGCATGCTGGAGATTCCGTGCATAATACAGGCCCACGCAGCAGAAGAGCATATTCTGTCTGCCTTTATATACCTGCGCGTAGTCAGTGCCTTTCACAGCAGCAGGGTGTGGTGGTGCATTTGCACGGAGTTGGCCCCTTAAGACAAGGGCAGCACATGCATAATCACATGGTAGATCATGACTGCAGGTGGAGCAGATAGGAGAGGCAAAGGTGCTGTGGAAGAAGCGCGAGTTCACAACGCTGCTGACTGTGGACGAGGACGAGCGGGACCCCAACGAGCTGCGCACAGCCTTCACCCTCATACGCTCTGTGAGTCACCTATGCTCACCTTCCTGTGTTGCTCGAATGGATCTGCTAGTTGAGTTCTGTGAGCTCCAACCTCTCCTATGCCGTCAGGCCATCAAGCGGCATGTCAGAAGCATTCAAGAGGTATGTGAGAAGCATTGAGATGGACCCAGACTCTGGGTCCCAGAGTGATCTGAGCCTCAAGCAATAGGCAACTGAGGGCTCTGCTGCTACCTGAGAGCATACCCCAGGACTGATGCGGTGCCTGCATGCAGGACATCCTGAGCCGCTTCAATGGATGCTGGACCATGATGCCCATTCTCAATGAGGAGGAGACGCATGTGGTGGGCACAAAGGCCATCCTGGATCAGGACATCCTGCCTGCTGGTACAACCTCTATCAGCCTCCAGCTGTCCCTGTGCACAGGACTCATCTCTGGCGATGCTGTGCTGCCTACAAGCTGGAAATCTGCTGAAATGTCCTTGCAGCGTATGCACTGGCCAGTGCTGCTTTCTGCCCTGATGTATAGCAATCTCTTTGGATTGGGTGCTGTGCATTGTGACTCCCGACGTGTTCTCTGCCGGGCCTGAGTATGAGAATCCACTGGCCCATCTTGTGCACTGAGATCTTGACATGGCACTGTGCAGGTGCGCCTGCATTCCTGGCACATGTTCCCATCCTGGGGGGAGCGCTGCGGGGCATCTGTGTGCGCGCTGTGAAGCGCATGGTCGAGGTACGGTACCGAGTTCACAGCCTGCGTCTGCCTATCCATTCCATGATAAGCATGCTTACGCGTGTAGAGCAGCGGCACTTGCAGGAGATGATATCCTGCTGCCTGTGACGTGCTAAAAGCATTGCAGTTGGGGCCGCTCAGCTGGCGGGCTTGCTGGTTGCAGGATCTGGATGGGGCGCTGGACAGGCTGCGCAGCGGCGAGCCCATCGAGTCAGTGCTGACTCCTGCAGCTCCGGTGGCGTCCCATGTGCTGGACGATGACATGGACAGCGATGATGACATGGAGGAGGATGTGGCAGCTGAGCCGACAAATGGGAAGAGCCATGAAGGCACAGCCCCACCGGACAAGGTACACACATGATGGGTAATCTTCATACGGCCGACTCCTGTAGTACCTGTTGACTGGAGCATCTACACCGCTTGCATTTTTAAAGTCATGCCAGAAGGTATTTTCTTCAGGCTTTCGGCACTGGACTTTCTATTTTTGCTCTATGAGCCTTGTCAGCATCGTGCTGCACCCAGCTGCATCTGAAGCCACACAGCATGTTACTTCTTGCATCAGCCTGCAGGACTTTTCTGCAGCCTTCCACCTTACAGATCTGCTGGCATGGCAGCAGGGATGCTGGTAGCTCTGGTTTGACGTGTTCCTTACGGTCACCAGTGAGTGCCTTGCAGGAGGATGACAAGGCAAAGGAAGGTTCACACTGGGAGAAGGACAGCTGGAACAAAGATGGAAAAGACGAGAAGGACCAGCACTGATTTCTCCATCCAACAATCTGTCTCGTCATGCAAGGTCTCCTTAGCAGGCTCATGCCTACTGTGCATCTGGCAGCTGTGTCTGTAGAGAAGCAGGGTTTTGCGATCAGTATGTGTGAAGGTGTTGGACACGTGCCCCTGGCTTGTATCATACCTCGATTGTCCAAATTCATTGCAGCTAGCACGCATCCGGCTTGGTCCGGGAGTGTTTTCAATGCTTGTGCTGCCTGATGTGACAGGAATGCAGATGCTAAGTGCATTCTTTGGAGAGTGAGGCCTTAGGCCTCTATAATAGTGTACACCCTACATGTTAGATATGATAGGATTGTTTGAGGCAGATTTCCATGCCACGGCACTGCTGCATAGGCTGATATATCGTACACAATATTGTCATGCCGTCACCATTTACAGATGCCTCATTCCATTCTCCATGGCTGCCCAAGGTGCTGTACGCTGAGTTCTAGGCATTGTAAGGCTAACTGATCCTCATGACAACTCAGATTGTGCTGTTGGCACCACTGCATCCAGGAACGACTGTGTCACAGTGAAGCCGCACAACTCTGGTAAGTCCCGCGCATCTTGGAACTTGTGATGCCAAAGCTAAGGCCAGCTCTTGCTTTGAAACGAGCTCCACAAGATTTCTACGGCGCATTTCTTTCATCTGTACATGAGATGCTTGGTGGATTATGATGCAGTCAAGTTCTTTGCCCCAAACATTCACAATGATGCACACATCTAGAGTACAGACCGCTCGCATGAGTGCTGCAATGAGACAAATGAGAGGTCTTATGTACATGCACACCTGTCTAGTACGCCACTACCCCTTGAAACTCAAACCTCCTCAGGTATATCTCAAGTTCAGACATTCTTGAGAGCTCTGCGCACGAATGTTTCAGCTGAAATGCCTCAGTTCAAGCGTCCCCTGCAGCTCTTTGCGCCACACGTGCACGGGATGGGCGCCTCTCCAGGAGTGGTCTCAAACTGCGCAACAACAAGATCAATGGATCTCATTCACCATGGCAGCGTAACCATGTCAAGGGCTCTCATGCCTGAACAATGCTCCTGTCACTGACACCAAGCTCTTCCCCCTGGTCCTCTGAATGTGCTTCTGTGTCATGTCATCCGCATGAGCTATCGCACAGAGCTCGACGTCACACTTCGTTCACTGTATGTCCTAGGCTATGGGTTGCCACCCTTTATAGTAACAACATCTGAGAGAGCACCACTGCATGCAGGAGGGCACGGCTAGTCACCTTGTAGTCATAGCTGAGCTCTTCGCCAGCAGAGATGCCGCGCTTGGAGAAGATGAGGATGTGCTTCGCGTTGTCCACAGTGACGATCTTGGTGTAGCAGTTGGGGTCGCAGCAGTGGTTGATGAAGCGCGCAAGCCCGCCCTGCAGCATCAGTATACAAGGAGGTCAGCTTATAAGAAATATCACAGTATGAGCTTGCAGCAGATCGCTCTCCTGGATGCGGCTATGCGCCGGTGCAGAACATAACTTTTCCTGACACCCTCGGCGTTAATGCTCTGAGTTCCTCAGGACAGTGCTGTGTGTGAGTGATCACGCTTACTGTTAATCACAAGGAGGACTAAGTACTGAGGCTATGCCCAGATGCAGGTGTCAAGCACTGGTGATGCAGCACAGCCTGTCACTGCTGCTGTGGTGAGGAGCATCAATGAGAGCTGTGTGCTGGTTCGTACCTTGGTCGTGGCATCCACCACCCACTGGTCGTCCACTCTGAAGCGGTAGTCGCTGTCGGAGTCCAGGCGCTCGCGCATGCTGTTCACCGACAGCCGGATGAGCTCCCCTGTGTACTCGATGACAAACTGCTCCGCCTGAATAGGCTTCACCGCCGTCAGGCCCCACGCGTGCACCTTGCTTTTTATCAGCTTCAGATCAGTCACCTTCCCCTGCACACATACACCTCCCTCAGCCTCGGTATCTGGACGGCACATGGCATTCTCCACCTATTTGGATACTATTCAAACACACAGCACATCTTGCTTTCCATACCTGCAGGTGCTCCTTACTCACAAATCACATTCACATGGACTGGTTGCCGCAGGAGGAGTCCCAATAAAGCAGAGCCCACCAGCTGACAGAATGTCCAGGAATGCTAGTCTGTGCTATGTGAGCTTCCAAGAGCTAGAAATCATTGGCGTCAGTTCCAGGCAGGTTGTGAGGGGCTTGCCTTTAGTTTGCGCCAGTTCAGGATCTCCTCGTTGCGCTCGATGCGCCTCTTGACGTTGCGGCCTGTGCCTGAAGCCTCCTCCTCCACCTGGACTGCCCTCTTGGCCTTCCGTGTTGTGATGGTAGACCGCCTGCGTGATGTTCCGCCACATCTCAATGCCATATGTCTTGAAGGAGCGAACAGACATTGCCACCATTGAGCAGGCAAGCCATCTGGTTTGGGAGTCTCAACGCCAGTGGCGCAAGTCTGTCATGTGACCAAAGAAGGCCGGAGCTCGAAGAGAGCAGAGGCAATCGAGCGTGCACAAGCAGAACGAGTGGTCACCTTCAGCACAGATATGTGATGTCCCTGACAATGGCACATGACACATCCAAGATGCATGATGCTCACGGTGAAGGATCAGGCTGTATTGGGAGGGTACTGCTTACCTAGAGACCTTGTCGATTGGCAGCATGCGCGAGGACAAGATGGCCTCCCGCTCAGCAGGCTTTCCCGGGTCCCTCTGCCTCTTCTTGGCCTTGCCTGTATAGCGAGATATCTCTGAGGAGAGCCATTCTAGGACCGCATGGGTGGTTTTTGTTGGTCATCAGGCTCAAAAGTGTAACAGTGAAAACCAAGCAAACTGTGTTGCCCAGACAAGCCGGTTGAAGAGCAGGCGTGAGCTGCGTACTGGAGCCAGAGTGACTCCATGAGCGTGAAATTGGAACTAGCGACCCACTGAACGACTGTCCTTGAGATGCTGCCAATGCTTGCAGAAAACAGGCAGAGGATATACCTGCTTTGCTGGCCTTGGGCGCTTTGCCGGTACTGTCCTTCTGAGCTGCGCTGGCCTTGAGCTTGCTCACTGTTTCCAAGCTGCTGGGCAGCGCTGCGGGCAGGCTGGGCCCGGGCGGCGGGCGCCGGCCCCTGGGCAGCGAGCAGTCCCACTGCTGCCCGGACATCAGATCCCCGAGCTCCCTCGCCTTACTATCGCTGAGCTTCCAGCCCCTGTCATCCTCCTGAGAGCTCTCATCATGCTGCAGAGCAGCTGCCTCAGCTCGTGCAGCTTTACTGGCCTTTGCAGTGCCAGTACTGGCATTCTTCGGTGTAGGAGCCTTGGCCGCAGGAGCCTTGGCTGCCTTGGCAGGCGCAGCTGTGTGGCAGGGCAGGAGAACGCCATCCTCAGGCGTCTCAGAGCGTTTCCGCTTCTTCAGAGGCGGAGGCTTGCTGCTCTGCCAGTCGTCTGTGAAGGGCACCGGCTGCCTGCGCCGCCTGTTTGAGGTGGCTGTCTCTGGAAGGCCCTCGATGAGGTCGCCCAATTCCCGGGCTGCCCGGCGGCTCATTGGCTTCTCGGGCAGAGGAAGCTCGTCCTCGCTGCTTGCCTCCTCCGCATGAGGCTCCACCTGTCTACTGTCCGGTTCTGGCTGATCTGGCGCGGAGCTGAGCTGCAGTGCTGGGACGCTGTGCTGCGTCACAGCCCCAGTTCTCCCATTGATGATGACCACTTGCTTACATGTTTGCTGGCCAACCTGAGAGCTTGCAGAGTCACTCTCTGCCTCCTGCAAACCATCAAAATCTTGTCAATTGTTGCCCACCGACATTGTGTCTACTCGGGCCCCCCATAACAGGCGTTTGTCTCTGCAGGCTCACATAATCATTCAAGACGGCACAAACCAAGATACATAGCCGAAGTCTGTATGATACCCGCATCGTGAGACGACGGAGGCTTACCGTGTGAACGGGATCCTCCCCAGTGGGCGCCTGACTCCTCCAAATCCTCCCAATCTCCTCGCGCTGCTTCAGGAACTCACCACGCGTCATCTGCAGCAGCAATAACCATACTTGGTCCCCCCAAATATGATGGGCCTCATCTGCAGAATATCTTTTACTGTCCCAGGACTGAGATGTCATGCCCAGAGACCCTGCCGTGACACCACGCCTGCACACTCCCACTGATTGACAGCCCCGGTTCTTTTGTAATGGTACGAATGGAAATTGTAAATAGTGAAACATTCCACCAAGATAGCACCCGCATTCTGGGAACAAGTGCAGACTACACAAAAGAGCACGGCTGCTCACCCCTGTTGCGAAGATCCTGGGTCCGAAGGGGACGTCCAGGAGGAGCATGGGCTCATCTGGAATGCTGTCCAGGCTGTCATGGTTCCAATCCAGGCCTGTCTCGTACTCAGTGAGCATAAGCCTGCTGAGTGCATGCCCGGCAGCGTCCTGATCAGGCGCTGGCACCATCACGATGGCCGTGTCATCGCCTGCCACATCAGGAGACGCTGCATCATTGCCTGCTGGGCTGACAGCTGCAGGCTGTGCTGAGCTGGCCTTTGGCATCTCTGCTGCATCTGAGGGCGAGGGGGCTGCGAGCGTAGCTTCCGCTGCTGGGGGAGCTGAGCTGATGTGCACCCATCCTGATGCTGCATCAGCCTCAGGAGCGTCTGCTGCATGCGGTGCAAAGCTGTTGTGTTCTGCTGCTGAGAGGAGGCTGTCCAGCACATCTCTGACGTCTCCTGCATGGTCTACGGCATCTGCTGCATCCTCAGGCGGCTTAATGTGCTCTGGGGGGTCTGCTGGCAACCTGCTGTAACCTGCAATGGCCTCGGCTGCATCAGGTGCGCCTGCCATGGGCGCCTGTGCAGTGGGCACCTGTGCAGGCTCTGTAGCCTGTCTTGATGCAGGCACTGCTTCGGCTGCCTGCTGCACAGACTGTGAACGGGTGGCCTCACAAATAGGCTCCAGCCCCCGCCTTCGCTGATGAGGACCTGTACTACGCTCCCTCGCTCTGCGGGCGCTAGGGGATCTGGTCTTGCTCCTGTGACCATTCCTAGAGCTTTCTCGTCGCCTGTCTCTGTGCCTATCGCTGAGCTGCTCACTGTGCCTATGATGGTGCGTGCTGGCATGCCTATGCTCCTGATCATGTTTTTCCCCATGGCGCGTACTGGTATGTCTCTGCTCACGACCATCTCTGTCCCTATCTGCATGGCGGTGCCTGTCTCTGCTCGCATGCACCCGCTCTGGCTGCAAACTGCTGCGCCTGCTAGAGCCAGCACGCTCGTCTGGGCTCCACCTGTCTGATGCTCTACTACGCAGAGGCCGCTCATCTGTAAGCTGCTGCCTGCTCTTAGGGTCCCTGCTGTGGTGCCTATCCCGTGAGGGGCTCCTGCTGCGCTTAGCTGGTCTGTGGTCGGTAGCTAGGCTGGCATCGTGCTTTGCCCGTAAGCCATTCTGAGACGCTCTGTGGTCAGGGCTGAGAACGGGCTGCTTCCCTGTGCTGTGGCCGTTGAGGTGTGCATGCAACGACTTGCCCTCCTCTGCTGCTGCCAGCTGTGGCTGGGCACTGGCGCGCTCTGTGCGCTCTGTGCTGTGGCCATTCAGATGAGTGTGTTCTGAAGCATTGCCGTTCGCCAAGATGACCTTGCTTCTGGGACAAGTTGGGCTTCTCCTCCTGGGCACTGCTATGCCCAGATCTGCATCCTCCGCACAGCCTTCAGCTGGCTTGGCTTCCTGCAAAATGACAATTGCAGCTTTATACAAAATCACAGGAAGCAAACAGCTCCTACATTGCATGCTGCAGGGTCCCACAGAAGGAAGGAGGAGCAGGCCAAGAACTTCTCACGTCGGCAATATGCAATTCCTCACTCCCCACAGACAGACTTCTCACGTCGGCAATATGCAATTCCTCACTCCCCACAGACAGACAGGGGTACGCAATGACGACTGCGCCCATGCATGGGTTCAGTGATAACATAGCGGTGGCTGCACGCACGCCTCCTTCTGCAGACCTGGCAGGTTGCTGTGCATGCAGGAGTAAGAGGGCATTCAAAGAGGCCTACCAGGGCAAGCTGCAGATTCTGGGGCTCTGCACTCTTCTGCTGAGCGTGGAGCTCCGCCTCATCGCAGCGCATTCTCACAAAGTCCCGCAGCTGCTGCTTGACCTGGCGCGCCAGGCGCTCCTCCAGCTCAGCCTGTGCAGCTTTTGCCTGCACCAGAATTGTCCCTACTCTATTCTGTTTTCCATCATGCACCACTACAGAATATGTAGCCTGGTCAGCACCCAACAGCGGAGCATTCACACCATGGCCATGCTTACGGTGCAGCAGGTTGTCAAGGTAACGTCCCATGGTGAGCATGGGATCACAAGCACAGCCCATGACCAAGTGCATTCCAATCCTGGGCTGCTTCACAAGAGAGGGCAACTAATGGTGCACCTTTGAGCTGGGGACGATCACTGGGTCCCTCAGGAGGTCCCTGAGCTGAATGCTCAGTCTCTCGCAGCCTGTGTGGACGGCTGCAAAGCTCATGCTCTCTGTCGGACGAGAGCAGTGGGACAGCCTCTGCTGTACCTCCCATCTGCCAGCCTTGAAAAGCTCCATGATAGCTTTGGAACTATGCAATACCTGCGCATTGGCCATGCTCAGTACCCGCATGCATGGACTGTGAAGGCTACAGAAGCAGGGTTCACCCTGTCTGTCACGCATACCAGGATCGACTGAGGCATATATGCACATTTTCCACCATAGGAGCAAAGCATGTGAGCAAACGTGCTTCCGCTGCAACGAGCCTGACATGCGCGCGTCAATGAGATGCAGTGACTGCGTCAAGACTGGCATTATTAGCGACATGCATGTGTCTGGAGGCATTCTCAGGGGCATGCATGTGTCTGAGCGCATCAATAGCGATGCATGTGTTCACCTGGGGACCAGCGCTGCTGTTGCTGCGCTGCCAGCACTGCAGGTTGCTGGGCTCAGGCAAGGAGTCAGGCGCCCAGGATACGCTCTCCTCAAGAAGCGACCCTGCATCGGAAGCAAGCCTGCTTGCAATGGCACCCACTAACACTCACTTCACTGCAGTATGCGTCACCATTTGACATCAGCGGCACCAGCAGGGAAGCATTGGTTGGACATGCTGTCATCCATGCACACGGACAAGGGTCGCAAGTCCGCCTCTGCCTCTGATATGACTGAGGCCCTGCAGGGTGATGCTTTCTCAGAGCAGAGTCCAGGAATAAAAATCAAAGATGCTCGCTCACCAGCACAGAGGTGCTCTGCAGCCAAGGTCTCGTACTCCAGCACGATGACGTCAGCCGCTTGGGGGGTCTGCCCGTTTGTGGGCGCCCGGAATTCCAGGCATGCTGACAAGGAGTTTGTCAAGACCAGGTCCTGGATCTGTCTCACTGACAGGGCTCGGGGCTCAGTGTTGCACTGGATCCAGAGCTCGTCCCCCATGGACAGCCAAGCCAGCAAAGCTTGTGGCTCCAGAAGCTTGTATGCAGCTACCTGCCTTGCAGCCTGCAATTGCACATGTACCTCAGCATGCCAAACATATATGTATGCATCGTGAAGCCCCCGCACACCTGAATAGACGAAGACATCTGCCATACTCCCTTGACAAGGCACTGCGCTGACAGCACAGGCATGGACTCATGGAACCATTCATAGCCATGCTGATTAGTCCAACAATGGCTGAGAATGGCCCCAAGACCACAGGCCCGAGCAAACAGGCAGCAAAGGCAGCCACACTTTAGATGTTCAGTTGAAGAGCCACGTCTTCCAACTGTTCAAGGCTGACTTGCAATGGGACCTGACTGATGCTCTGCTTATAAAGCATGCAGCTTCAGGAGGCATGATAGCTTACCCTCTGCTGCTTCTCATTCAGAGCTGCTGCCTCAGCAGCGCTGTCGGCTGATGCCATGCTCTGAAACCTCTCCTGCATCACTGGGTGCTTGGCCGCGGCCTCCCCCAACAAGAGGGCTGACTCCTGGGAAATGTTGCAGATGGGCGTGTCCAGTGAAACTTCTGAGGCTGCAGGACAAGATGCCTGGGTTAGAGAGCTATCATGCCGGGAGAACTTTTGACAAGGAGAAGAGATACATTGACGAGTAGAAGGTACTAGTACAAACAAAGGATGATACTAAGCTCTGCAGCCCATCCACTGATGCATTCATGCGCCAGGAAACGTCATAGGGACCATTCTCACACCGTTCACATTGCCTGAGACTCTGGGAATGTATGCTTGCTTGTGAGGTAGCCCAGAAGCCTGCACTGTCAAATGGCAACGATTTACCCCAAGAAAAGCTGAGGCAGCCGCGTAGGAGGAGCACCTGTGTCATGCGCCATCTCAAAAAGCTGAGCCAGGCTCATGGGGCTAGCAAGGCCGTTTGGACATCTGTAGGTCCATACTGGAGCCCCTGTCTCTGGATGAGAGATGGGCAGACTGTAGAAGCAATTGGCCTCCTGCTCCTGCAGCTCCTACAAGCAGATAAGCCAGGCTCAGAGTCTTTGCCCCATCCACTCCTTCTATAAACATTCTCAGTCAATTCCGAGGACAGACAAAGCAGTTCAGCCTCCCTCCAACAAGTTGCGTCATGTCGTGCAAGTTGAATTGTTCGTGAGATATGTCAGGATCTCATGCCGTTCTGTGATGCCGAAGGAGTTATGTGAACCAACCTGAGCATCCGCACTGCCCTGCCGAGCTGCTTTGAGAGCATCACTAGCCTTCTCATAATTTTTCTTGGCCTCCTGAACGAGGCTTGCAACCTTCGTCGCGTCTTCAGTATCAGATGCCATGCCTCCACACTGCACGCAGCAGGCTCTGTGTTGTTGTTTTGGCCAGACCATGTGCTGCCTTGGAATGTGCCCGCCAGCACCATCGTGAGGGGTGTGCGCACCTCTTCTGACAAAACCTGCTCGAGGAGCATCTTGAGGGATGTCTTGATGCATAGAACTCTCGCTTGTCATTCCAGACTACTAAATGACGAGTGCTGCTGTCTTTTCTTGTTGCGGATCATCCATGTTTCATTCAAGCGATCGCAGATGCATGCCCGCGACATGCCCCCTCCAATGCGGTCATGTTATACCTTCGCGGGCTGCTGCAATGAGCCCCCTGATGCCGATGAAAGCGTCTCACAGAATGTTGTCCTGGGAAACCCTAAAGCTTTCGGAGGGGGCGTCGAGGTTGATGTTCTGATCCATCATGAGGCTGCGGCATAAGAACTGTGTCCTCAGCTTGCAAAATCTCTCCTTGTTCCACTAGGCGGTAACGTATACCTTAGAATATCCCCCGACAGCGTCAGGTTGGGGTGAGGCCATCGACTAGCCTAGTAGGAGGAGAGGGCTCGAGTATTCTTTGTTGGCCAGGAGCAGGTTCAGCTCAGCTGGTGGACCGGCAGTTGCCTTGAGAGACCCTCCGTCTTGCTCTGTAAGTCCCGGCCCCACAGGTCTAGTGAACTGGCTGGTGACACGAGTCACCTTGGGCAGTAGTACAGCAGTTCAAAATAGTGGCAGGACGTTAATGCAAAGCCTGGATTTTCCTCACGGGAGCTAATCTCAACGTGCTTGGTGCCAGCAACTCATCGCAGTGCTTGAGCCTTCTTAGAAGTAGGGTCTCTTGCCTGCCACGCGCACTCTTTGCTCACACCTGCTGGCTGCAGCGCAGGATGGTACAAGTGTCCGGCCTCCATACTGGCCATTGCTCCCACGCACTGTCATTCCGGTCGTCAGTGGGCAATGTCGCAGCCTTCAGGCTGCAGAACAGCAGCGCTGCAGCTCAGAGAGGCCTCAGACAGCTGAAGGTATGGGTGCATCCCATGTCTCAAGTCTGAATGGCTGTGCTCTCCCTGCTCGCCCAACACGCAAAGCCTGGCATGCAGCACATGTCGCAGGCTTGTCACAAGTGAACTTCATGGTTTGGGTGAAACAGCAAACATGTATGGGCTGTCCATCAGAGGTCTGGGGTACATCAGCCAGTCTGTAACGGCTGTCCTGGCCTTTGTTCTCGCACTCATGACATGCCTTTCTGGCTGAAGCAGGGGCTGGCCTCATGCTTTATTGTGTCTCCTGCAGGTGGAGTGCGCCATCAACAGAGCCACAAAGGAGAAGAGGGTAGCAGAGCTGACTGAGGCGCTGGAGAACAGCGACGTGGCCTTCGCTGTGCGTTACAACAAGATCAGTGTGAAGAACTTCGAGGCCTTCCGGAGAGCGCTCCCCGCAGACGCCAAGATGTACGTGGCGAAGAACACGCTCATGAAGCAGGCAGTGTCACGGGTGAGTGGCTCCATCCCTCTGGTCCAGCAGCATCAAGATGTCCAGCTCTTATTGGCAATCAATCTCACTGCAGGTTGCTGCACTCTCAGTGGCAGGTGCATGCCAAATCTCAAGAAGAGCATCACAGTAGCATCTGCGCAGCGAGATGTTATCATATCCTGAACGCATGCTTTCTCTCGGAAATGGGTTTAACCATCCTCCAGCAGCTTGTGTAGGCATTATGGCAGGCATATTTAGTCTGCGCGATGGTTCAGGCTCAGAATTGCGGTCTCTCATTGCAGTCATTGATGCATGCTCAGGCAACACACGGCGTTTCAGCGTCTTGAGAAGAAAATGTATGAGAGAGGCATTCCCGGGTTGCAGGTGCCTGGGTGGGACCCCCTGATGGACGGCATCAAGCTGGAGAACGCGTGGGTCTTCGCTAAGGATGACTCCATCCCGGCTGCAGTGAAGGCGTTTCTGGACTTCGAGAAGCGCCTGCTGGAGCCCATCCCCAAGCCTGACCGCATCAAAGTGAAGCTGACAGACATCCCAGGTACAAGCCTTCTCTGCCACATCCCCCTTTTCAACTGTGGACAGCCAAGGCATCTCAGGCGCTTCACAGTGGGGATGGTACCTGCCATTCTGTCATTGAATGTCTCTGGTTCAGAGAACGCACTGTTGCCTCTCAAGGCTTCCTGGTGGTCTATGGATGGCAGGAGCAGTTCTGAGCGAGCTCGCCATACGTTGCAGCGGGATGCATGGGAGGCAACAAGCTGGACGCGGCAGCTGTGCGGAAGCTGGAGAAGCTGCCCACAAAGACGCAGATGATTGGCTCCGTGGCCATCATGGTCAAGAAGGTGCGCTGCGCCTGCTGGGCTCATGCGCGCACATTCTTGCTTGCTGCCTGCATCACCTGCATGCATCTGGTGGCATGCATGTTGGCCCCACGCAGCTGTTGTGTGTTCTCACTTTGTGTTCCCATGGATGTGTCATGGCAGGCCCCTGCTCAGCTAGGTTGCGCTGCAGCGGCAGTCACATCCCTTTTGGCGTTCTGGAGATTATAGGCCAGACATCGTATGAAGCCGTCAGGACTTGGGCAGCAGTGTACGCAAGCAGTGCAGTCTGAGAGGGCAGCGTGGCGCCAGCCACTAGAGAAACAGTGTTATGATTGTCAGTACTAGGCAGTTGTCAGCGGCACAGCAGTCCCTGTGACACGAGACTGATTTGCGCAATTTATGTATGCAGGTGCCCACAAGGGTGGCTGTGGCCATCAAGCAGGTTCCAGTGAAGCTGGCGTATGGCATCAAGGCCTTGGCAGATGGGGACGAGAACAAGGACTTGAAGGTCGGAGATGTGTTCCCCAAGGCAGCATAAGCTGCAGCTGAGAAGACGAGAAAGTGCAATTGAGCAGCTGATTGATCTGGTATTTGATATGAGCAGCTGCACTGTAAGTGGGTAAATCGTGTACAGCCCCACCCTAAGTACTAGTGCTGGTGCACACCTCTGGACTCCATTTTCATTCAGGGATGTTCTGCAAAGCCAGGCAATGCTGTGATACCGATGCGCCTTGCCTAGGTCTGGACAGTCTGTTCATGTAACAGCTTCTGACTGGCAGGCCTACTCCTCATTGGGATTACATTCCACTGAATATCAGGTACTCATTTCACCATAGGCAAAACATCTGACAATCAATGCGCAGCACTGGGAGTCTAAACCCTTGTACTCACGGCTTCATTGCACAAACTATGCTCTCTGAGATGGACCTGAGACACTTATTTTAGCAGCGTTGCATCCTCTCTTTTCAGATGAGACACTTCATTGCGAGCTCTCTTGCAAGTAGTGAATCTTGCAATGGAGGCGGCTTCATCACGCTGCTCTCCCTTCAGCCGCATTATTGTGACTTGCAAAGGAGTTTTTGACAAGGCTGAGTTGTCCTACATGCTTCCGCAGTTCCTTCAGCCTGCTCCTTAGATCACACTGAGAGAGGCTTACACATGCTTCTAAACGTAAGCAGTGGAAGCCGGAATTCTGCAGGTGCCTGATGATTTGGCTGCGCGATGGGGATCCTCTCACGCATCTACCCTTGGTCAGGGTGTACTGCATCTCACATTGTATGCAGAAAGCTGCTTGCTACCACTCCCACACCCTCCTGCAGGGTAACTCCTACACTGGCATATTTGACTTCTCTGAGATACCTGTCCTCACTGAGTCTTCCACAAAGAACCGCTGATGAAATCTTTCAAGGGTGCAAAAGCTTCTCTGCTGATGGATCCAAGGCTTCAGAGCTGCGTGACTGCCATGATGTGTCACCCTCCTGCTGATCTAAGGATGCGTTCCGCAGCAGCGCCCTTTTCGTGCCCGCTCAATGCTCAGGTCTCTTCATGAAAGCAGGAGTCCCATGAGCTCTTCTGCTGCAGCGTCAATTGCTTCTGTCGCGGCTGGCACCCCTGCGGCTTCAGGCGCGGCTTCAGGTGCGGCTGCACCTGAGGTGTCATGCCCTCCTTGCTGGCTCAATGCACTCTCATAGCCCCCCTCTGATGGCAGCTCCTCCCAGGGCTGGCTGTCACCATTGGGCGGGGGCAGCGCCTGCACATCCCATATTTGGCTTCATTTGTGTGACAGGTGACATTGACCCAGGAGATCTATGTAGGTGGCTTGCGTTGGCTGTTGTGCTTAGGCCATGAGTGGCTCTGATTTTGTGAGGGCAAGGCCCAGCAAAAGGTGAGGTGCTTCCCTAAAGCACATGAGCGCGAGCTAGCATAACCCAGAGACCCTGCTCGGCAACAGCAGGCAATGTGCCTGAGCTGTACAGGTTTGAGCAGCAGGTCCTTGGTCATGAGACATTTACCTGCAGACCATTGAGCGTGGCATTGCTCTCATCCTTGTCAGCTGGGACTGAGGTGCGTTGCACTTCTCCCTGGCATGGTGCCCGAGACTCTGATAACCAACTCCTCTTAGACTCTGGAGCATCATGGGGCTGTGCCTGCACGTTCGTGATTATGGTCATGCCTGGAGTTCTTGTAGCATGCAGTCTCCGCAGGTTTGGCTTTGGCTGACGCTGCTGGTGCCCATAGACTTCCTTTTTTCCAGGAGGGGCAGGCAACCCGGAACGCATGGTACTTCCGAATACACGTGCGCCACACAAGTTGCATGTCTGGAGAGGGCGGGGTTGAAACTGAGTTTACTTTGTTTCTGGCAGCAGGAGCTTTGATATTGTGTTCTCACCCGCAGCCTCCTGTGAGGGGGTACATACTTCTTAGAGCCTTCATCCACTGCAAAGGACTTGCCCTGCCCTGCCTGCTCGCTTGGTGCCTGAGACTCCTCTGATGACAACCTCCTCCTCGGCTGGACCTCTGGAGCATCTTGGGGCCATGCCTGCACACTCACAACTGTCAGGTCATGCCTGACATTCCCATAGCATGTGGTCTGTGCAGGTGCAGCTTTGGCTCAAACTATGTGAATATATGTGCTTCCATGCTCTTTGTGAATGTGGTTCTCCCAGCAATGTGTGCATGGATTGCCAGCCCGTCAGCTGCCAGCTCTGGAAGGGGCAGGCACGATGTTAGCATGACATGTGATTGCGCAGGTGATGCTCTGTCATGAGAGCCCTCACCAGCGGCTTGGTCTGAAGAGGATTATTCTGCTTGTGGCCTGGTTCCTTGCCTGGTGCCTGAGACTCAGATGACCAGCTCCTCCTGGGCTGGGGCTCTGGAGCATCCTCTGGCCATGCCTGCACAACTCACACCTATGTCAGGTCATGCCTGGCTTATTACGGCATGTGGTCTGCACAGGTTCAGCCTTGACACAATGCTATCACAAGACAAGCGCTTAGTGAGGTTTTGATGTGCAGGCAAACTGAAGGGTGCGCTGCTCCCAGCCAAATATGCATGAACTGGCAACACCTAAGCTCCCTGGTTTGGACAGGGCAGGGATGGGGCCAGCATACAAGTGATTGCGCATCTGTCGCGAGAGCCCTCACCTGCACCTCGGTATGAGGAGGATCATCCTTGTTGTGGCCTGCTTCCTTGCCTGGTGCCTGACACACAGATGACCAGCTCCTCCTTGGCTGAGACTCTGGAGCATCTTCAGGCCATGCCTGCACACGCTCATGGCTCTCACATGATGCCTGGCTTTCCCGTAGCATGTGTTCTCCATAGGAATGGCTTGGGCCAGTGGCGCTTTTGTGTCCTGGCTGTCGGAGAGCAGGCAGACTGAAATGTATGGTGCTCCACGCCACACAGGTGTGAGCTGGTTGCAATGTGTACAAACTGTGATAGGCTGCAAACTGTCAACACTGAGACGGGCAGGGATTCTGCTTGCATGGCATCCTTCGAGCAGCAAGCACTCCGTCACGAGCATCTCACCTGCTGCTGAGTCTGAGGGGGATGATTGTTGTCCTGGCCTTCATCTGAGGAATCTGACCACTTCGCTGGGATGAGCTCCTCCCCGCCAACACCATTCATGCCTGCATGACCACAGGCAATCTGCATTGACATCCTGGGATAGGACAGAGGGCTGCAGCTGACACAGGTGCATGCGTCTACACGCCATCATCATCAGGGCACCATAGCGGACCAACGGCAAAAGCCCAGAGCACAGCTGCAGCGCCATATGCAGCGCAGTTATTCTTACAGCAATTGGAGGAGGGATGAGCTCACCCTCCTCATACGCCGGCTGCGGCCTGCCCTGGCCCGTGATGCTGTAGATGGCGTGCAGGAAGGCCTTAGAATTGTTCCTCACAGCCTCGTCTTCAGCGCACAGCTGCTTCATCCTGTACTGCGTCTCAGATGGCAGTCTCTCGTATGCGCGCCTACACTCCTGCAGCAGCACAAGCGATGCACTGTTGCTGCTGTCATCACTCCCACAATCTTGGCGCTTTCTGTGCCACATGTGCTGTGAAAAAGACCACAGGGTAACCTTTCAACCTTTCAACCATTCCTGTGGGGCATGCATTAGCAATGTTCTAGCGGCCTTGCAGGGTCATCACCTCAGCACTGCAGTGGTTAGGGTGCTGACAGTGTGACATCACTTCAATATACGAGAGACAGGGCTGCTGTCAACCGCTGAAAGGTTGTCAAGGAAGATGGAGTGAGCTACGAAGCGCTGCGCAGCGATGCGCCCTTTTGATGTGGCAGGCGCAGGAGGGCTCCCATGTGGTGTTGTGGAGGTGCTGCTGCGGAATTGCACATCTGCCATGATCTTGGTCAGAACTGCCAGTGCGGACGGGTTGTAAGTGGCTGGGTTGACCCGGGTCTTGAAGATGCTAGCTGCTTTCAGCTGCTGAGCCCCTGTCAGCCCTCTGAAGTAGGCCAAGCACTCCTGCATGATGCACATGACCGCTCAGGTCCTGCCTGCAACGCTGGCATTCCTGATAGGCTCAGCATTGGCTGTTGAGACCTTATCAGTTGGTATTGCTTAGTGTTCCTATATGGAATCCTGCAGTTGACTGTTATCAGTGCGCAGAGGCTTCTCTTGCTTCAACGCTGACCCAGCAATGTGAGGTCCTGCCCTCAGCCTCTGCCAGTAGTCAATGCACTGACTCAATATGTCTTGGCTATGCCAAATGCGTTGTCAGGGGCAACAGGCAGGTCAGATGCCCGTCTAACCTGATCAAGGTTGCTGCTCATGAGACCTGAATGTATGATCTCGGTCAACAACTCTTGGCCTGTCCCTGGTTTCTTCACCACCTGCAGAGAGAGACGCAGTCACACTCAGTCAAGCTGAACTTCACTGTGCCATGCCCTGTATGAGTTCGATAGACAATACAGTGCATGACGTCTGCTGTCTCTGGGCTCTCAGTACTGCTCAATGCACTCCAATGACGTGCTATCACTCAGAGTAAATGCCTCAGAATTGCTCTCCAGAGAGCAGGGCTGAGCACACCTCTACAGCCTCTGGGTCGGCCCAGACATTTGTACTGGTGTGGGACTCTGTGGCGCCTTCAGAATTCCTAAGGGCCTCCTGCCTTGTGGGTGGCATAGCTGCGGCTGCGGCTGCAGCTGCAGCTGAGGTGACTTGCCCTCCTCCCTGGCTTGGTGCCTGACCTATCTCTGGCGTACTTGTCAGAGGCTGGGTGTGTGAAGGCAGCGGGGGCCATGCCTGCACACTCATGCCCTTCATTTCATGCCTGACTCCGTGCAACATGTTATAGGGCATAGGTGCGTAGGCGTAGCCCCAGGTGCAATTCTGCTGTCTGAAATTGGGGCAAACTTTAATGTGCGGTCTTCCTAACCACATGGACACTATCTGGCAGCACGCAGATTGCCAGCTCGGGAGGAGCAGGCAGGGATGCTGATGCAAAGCAAGAATGTTGAGTAGCAGGTGCTCTGGTGTGAGCATGCCCACCTGTGATTGGGTGTGAGGGCTGTCATCCTCGTACAGGTCTTCTTCCACAGAGTCTGCCCAGTTTGCTGGTAGGCGCACATCCTCATCCACGCTGGTCATGCCTGCATGCCTTCCAGGCTGTGTAAACGTGCTGGATGACGGCAAGAGACTGGCTGACATATGCGAGTCTTTCTCTGCATGCTTTCATGAGGGTGTGTGAGACGCATGTAGGGCGGCTGTACATCTGCAGGACCGCAGAGAGCAGCGCTGAGTGACGTTCAGAGGCGTGGGAGGATGTGCTCACCCTCTGTGGGTGAGGTCTGCCGGCGTTTCTGGCCTGTGATGCTTTCAATGGCAAGCATGAAGGCCTCGGGCTTGGTCCGCACAGCCTTGTCTTCTATGCACCTCTGCTTCATCCTGTATTGCGCCTCACGGGATAGCAGCTCGTAGGCACGACTGCATTCCTGCAGTAACAGAGCTTGAGTACTGAGAGTGCTCCCAACTTGGCCGTGCAACATGCAGTATCCCCTCACTTTTGGTACTGCTGCTCAGTGCTGCTGCAGCAATACCTTCTTGCGCTGCAGGTGCTGGAGAGGTTTGGGTAGACAATGTGACAGACACCAATGTGTTATGCAAGTCTGCTGCCTTCTACAGCTCACTTGTGTGTGGTGTTGTTGAGCTGAAGTCGCGAAAGCTTCCTTTAACGTTAAGATGCCTAGAACACCTTCACACCCTCGTATGCATTGGTGGTGGGATCAACCGTGGTGAGCGGGTGACAATATGACAATTTTAGACATCTTCCTGTGTAGAGGGAGTCGGACAGCTGCTTACCGGTGAAAGGTTGTCAAGGTAAAGGCTGAAGCGCTGCGCAACAACGCCTCTCTTTGGCAGTGCAGGCATGGAAGGGCTCTGTGCTGGTGGCGAGATGCCTGGCCTGCTGCTCAGGCTGCAGCTGTCGGCGATTTGCACATCTATCATTATCCTGGTCAGAAGAGTTGACAGGTCACACGTAGCTGCTTTGTACCGGCTGTTGAAGTTGCTAGCTGCTTTCTGCTGCTGAGCCAATGTCAACTTTCTGAAGTAGGCCAAACACTCCTGCATGATGCGCACGATCACTCAGACCCTGCAGGGGGCAATGCTTGGAGCCTCAGCATTGAGTCTGTATGAGTGCTCCAAGCGCATACAAAGTTCATCACTGTCTCTGTATTCATGCTGTGGCCTGAAAAGTCATGGCCTACAGATCCATATTGCTTCAATGCTGCTAATCAATGCAAGTCACTGGCCAGGCCTCTGCAAGTCTCAGTACACTGACGCAAATTGTCCTTGGCAGTCCCACATGCATTGTCACGGGCAACCGGCCTATCTAACCTGGTCAAGGCTGCCGCGCATGAGACCTGAATGTATGATCTCCGTCAGCAGCTCTTTGCCTGTCCTTGGCTTCTTCTCCACCTGCAAACAGACATGCAGTCACATTCAGTCAAGCTAAACTTCATTGTGTCAAGCCCTGGTGGGCTCGAATGGACAATATGGTGCATGAAAACTAAACCCTAAACCCTAACCCACCCTCACCGCTGCTCAATGCATGCAGATGGCATGCAGTCACTCATGTGAAGCTCCTTAGGGTTGCTCCACAGGGGGCTGGGCACACCTCAGGGGCTGCAGCCTCTGGGGCTGAGCTCACCTCTACAGCCTCTGGGTGGGCCCAGATGCTTTGTTGGGTGCGGACAGCTGTAGCGCCTTTGCCATTGGTATGAGTCTCCTGCTTCTGCGGATCAGAAACATTGCTTTGCCTTTGCAGCCACTCAACTCCAGGCAGGGCTGCAAGAGGTCGAGCTGCAGGCAGGGGGATGCTATGATACAAAATGCATCACGAAGGTTGCAGAAGGGAGCAGCATGCAGGCTTTCTGTGGCCACATGATGTGGCAACCCTGTTTGCGGGCCTGGTTGCATGCTTGTGTGACATGCTTCTTTTCCTATGGGCTTGCAGGGGTCTGCACCTTTGGCAGTGTAGTGTGATCTGCTGTTGGAGGCGCGGTGCTGCTCCTGTCCTTTGGCAGAGTGTACATTGCTCTGTTTATGATGTGCCGGAAGTATGCTGAAGGGTTGACAGCTGACTCAAGATTGCTTCGGTGCAATTCATTGGCTGCATGAAGCTGCTCCTGGGGCGCTAGAGTATCAAATGCCTTCCAGCAGTCCTTCACAGCAGGTAGGCCATTAGTATGCGTTTGTGTGCTGCGTGTCATAGGAATGTCATGCTCAATTGATAGTCATTAAGGGGCTGTCATTCGTCAGGGCAGAGGTGTACCTGGTCGAACTTCTGCCCCTTGGGCATCCTTGTATGGACTAGGTCCTTCACAATACGTCGGGCCTTGATACTGGTCTCGTACTCAGCATGGTACTTGCTAGACATTATGCTGATCTGCTAGCCTGCCTTATATCCTGCACCGATCCCCTCAACACTCTTGCCTCTGCATTCGGCTACCTCGACGGCTGTCTCTTCTTGATTTGCCCCATCGCCGTCTGCAGGGAGTCTTGTAAGGACCACGGAGGGATGCTGGCCAATAAACTGCAAGCACAACTCAGTGAGGAGAGAGGTTGGTCTGAATTGGGACTATGCTGACATGCATGCTCAGCGATCACTAACCCCCTTTGTGACGACATCATCATGTGCCAGAGGATGCACCTCAGCGCTTAAACGAGGTCCCAAGCAGCAAGGAATTTGGTGGGCTGCACAGGAATACAGATACACATAAACCGACGTGCACATGCCCAGCCACATTGTCCCACAGCATCCAGTAGGAGTATCCTATCAATGAGCAGGAGGCGGCTTGCTACACCCTCTTCAGCCTGCTCCGCATCCATCCTGACACAGGTTCTAAGTTATCTCAAGCTCAAGGCCACTGACATAAGGCTGCTACATGAGGAGACTTGTAAAGCACTGATAATGGCGGCCAACTACCCTTGGGCAGGGTGATCTCTTTCACAGTGCACACTGAATGCTGCTTATCACCACTTTCACACTGCCCTGCACAAAAGCTCCTACGCTTGCACATGAACCCTCTAAAGACACCCAGTCTCTCTGAGAAGTCTCCAAAGTACCGCAAATGCTACATACGCAAGGTGGCAGATGCTTCTCTGCTGAGGGGTCAAGGCTTCAATGCCGCATGGCTGCCTCAATACCTCGCCCTCGTACTGATCTGTGATGCGCTGCGCGCAGCGGCAGTACTACTTAGTATGCATGTGCCTCCTGAACGCCTAGAGCATGCTCATGCGACGAGCAGCCCCATGAGCTCCTGTGCTGCAGTGTCAATGGCTTCTGTCGTGGCTGGCACCCCTGCGACTTCCGGCGCAACTGCACTTGAGGTGCCATGCCCTCCTTGCTGGCTCGCTGCATCCTCTTGGCCCCCCTCTGGTCGGGGCTCATCCCAGGGCTGGACGTCTCCATTGGGCGGGGGTAGTGTCTGCACATGAAAACCCATCTATGTGACATATGACGTTGGTGTGCCATCTAGGTCATGTAGGTGTCTTGCCTTGGCTGCTGTGCAGAAGCCAAGAGGTGTGCTAAGTCTGTGATGGCAAGGCAGAGGGAGTGGTGTGGCGCTAACAGTCGCATCAGCCTGAGCTGGCAGCATGCAAAGCGCCCTTATAGCAGGCAGTGTGCCTCAGCTGCATACTATTGAGCAGCAGCTCCTTGGTTACGAGACGCTTACCTGCAGACCGTTGGGCATGGCATTGAACTTATACTGGCCTTCATCAGCTACCACTGAGGTGCTCTGCCCTGCTTCCTGGCTTGGCGTCTGAGACTGAGATGACCAACTCCTCCTGGGCTGGATCTCTGGAGCATCTTGGGGCCACGCCTGCACACTCAGTGCTACCAGGTCACGCTTGGCTATCCTGTAGCCTGTGGTCTGCACAGATGTATACATGTAGCTCCTGGCCGGCACCACCTCAGACCACGTGCTTTCCTGGTCCTCAGAGGGGCAGGCAGGGTGAAGGGGTGCAGTGCTCATAGCCACATATGCATGAGCCTGCCAGCACACCAGCTGCCAAACCGGGAAGGGGCAGAAATAGTATCAGCATGACTGTGTTTGCGCATCAGATGCTCTGTCATGAGGACTCTTACCTGCACATCAGCGTGAGGGGAAACATTCTTGTTGCGGCCTCCTTCCTCACTTGGCGCCTGAGACTCTGACGACCAGCTCCTCCTGGGCTGGGACTCTGGACCGTCTTGGGGCCACGCCTGCACACTCACTGTTGCCAGGTCAGGCATGACTCTCGTGTAGCATGTAGTCTGCGCAGGTGCAGCTTTGGCAGAGTACTACTTGAAGACATGCGCTTCCCTTCTCCGAACGGGAGGGCAGACAGAAGGGGTGCAGCGCTTCCAACCACATATACATGAGCTGGCGGCATGTCAGCTGCCTGCATTGTAATGGGCAGGGAGGGAATCAGCATGGCAGCAATTGCACAGCAGATATCCCGGAATGGGAACCCTTACCTGCACCTCAGTGTGAAGGGGATCTTTGTTGTGGCCTGCTTCCTCGCTTGGCGCCCGAGACTCTGATGACCAACTCTTCCTGGGCTGGGACTCTTGAGCAACTTCTGGCCATGCCTGCACACTCACGCCATCATGCAAGGACTGAACCCGCTGTACCATGTAGCCTGTAAAGGTGTAGCCCCAATGATTACTGCGCCCATGTGCTTCTCTGACATCGTCAGGACTGGGCAAAATTGGAAGGCGTGCACTAATGTCGTGATTCTCACCACATGTGCGTGACATGGCTGTAACAGCTGCACAAGCTGGCGGCGCATGAACTGACCAGCCCAGTGTGTAAATGTTTGTATGGTATATAGGAACAAGGTACCCAGCTGGTCTGTCAGGGACTTCTCTACCTGCAGGTGAGTCTGAGGGTGCTCATGATATTCCTGGCCCTCATCTGAAGAAGCTGACCACTTTGCTGGTATCAGCTCATCCTCGCCTGTGCCATACATGCCTGCACGTGCACGCCCCTTATGCACCTCATCATCTTGCAATTAGGGAACTGGCTGACGCAGGCAATGTGTCTGCAGGCCGTCATTGGGGTACCAGCAGACCAACTACAGAGGCACAGAACACAGCAATTGGAGGAGGGCTGTGCTCACCCTCCAGATATGGTGGCTGCGGCCTGCCCTGGCCTGTGATGCTCTTGATGGCGCGCAGGAAGGCATTAGAATTGTACCTCACACCCTTGTCTTCAGCACACCGCTGCTTCATCCTGTACTGCGCTTCAGGTGACAGTCTCTCGTAGGCACGCCTGCACTCCTGCAGCAGCACAAACAATATGGAATCACTGACGTCAACAGCCCCATATCGCATGTATGCTTGCCTCTTTCTGCGCCACATGTGCTGTGCCCAGGATTATATGTGAAGCACCTGGCGTCACACTGTGCTGTGGGACAGGCGTTAGCATGTACACCTAAGGGTCTTGCAGGGTCAACCGCTCACGTGCACGGTCACCTCATTTTTAGATTGTACGACATCATGTCCAAATTCGAGAGCCAAGTGCAGCTGCCAACCGGTGAAAGGTTGTCAAGGAATAGAGCTTCAATTGTGAAGCGCTGCATGCTGAGGCGGCCTGCTGATGTGGCAGGCGCGGGAGGGCTCTGTGGTGGTGCTGTGGGCGTTGGACGGCTGTGACTGCTGCTGCTCTGTACGTCTGCTACAATGCTGGTCAGGAGCGCCGAGGGGTTTCGGGTAGATGGAGTGAGTCGGCGCTTCAGCTCCTTGGCCGCTTGCAGCTGCTGAGCTTCCGTCAGCTGCTCGAAGTAGCTCAAGCTGTCCTGCACAGTGCGTAGAGCAGCTTGACTCGCCACTCTATGGCTCTGCAAGATCACTGCAGATGTGCAGCAGTGCAGTTCTGCAATGCGAGAGCTTTCCAGTACCTTACTGACAAGGCTGATATACAGTTAAGCACCTGCAGATACCTCAGCTAGGGTCTTTGAACAGATACTACCCTCTTGGTGTGTGATGTGCACACTAGACAGTCGCCATCTTAGGAATGCTTGGTAGTAGTATCTCTACCTTATCAAGGGAACCAACCATCAGCCCTCCGTATACAACAGTGGTGAGCACCTCTTTGCCTGTCTTATGTTTCTTTCCTCTGGTGACCTTCACCTGCACATGAGTATGCAGTCCCATGGCACATGACATACAGCAAGCAGTGCCTTGCCGGCAAAGCTGACAAGCAATGCAGGGCAAAACATCACTCATCACTTCTCATGCAATGCACGTATGCAGGCGCAAGCAGGAACCCTCTCGACTGCACTGCAAAGGATGCTTGCAGAAAGCAAAGCTGTACAGACCTTCACAGCTTCTGGTTCAGCCCAAAGGCTGGGAGTGGTGCGGGAATGTGTAGCGCCATTGCTACTGGACCGATTACTCTGCTTCTGCGAGCTGGGATACGCCTGCAAATGCAAATGTGATCTTATAGCTGGAGGTAATGAGGAGTCACCATTCTTTACACCGGGAAATAGTACAGGATGGCATCTGCATTGATGCACACTTGCGTCACACAATTATTGAGAAATCTTGCTGGTGGTGGAGAAGTAATGCGAACTGGGACCCTCCATGCCAAAGTGATGAGTCACTGCTGTCTTCTGGCAAGATTGCGGAACACAGCATACATGCTTTGGGCTCTGGTGGGGCGGGGGGTTTGCACCTTTGATGGTCTGGTGCTCGGTGATTTTGGCGCTGTTGAGCCGCTACCTTCCTTTGGCATGGAATACATTGCCCTATTGATCATCTTCAGGAAGTACGCTGAAGGGTTGACAGCTGACTCAAGATTGCCATTGCGCAGCTGCTTGGCTGCAGAAAGCTGCTCCTGGGGCGATAGACTGTTGTATGCCTTCCAGCAGCCCTTCACAGCAGCTGAAGTCCTTCAGTACTCTCTTCTACACCATCACAGACAGTTTAAATCTATAGCTTCATTGGACTCACAAGGTTGGCCTGCCACGAGAAGCCCAGTGCCATACAGCAAATGCTCCATCAGATCCCTCTGGATCCACTGCATGGGCTTGGACTTCGGAGCATGGCCTTACCGGGTCGAACTTTTGCCCTCTGGGCAGCTTCTGCTTGACAAGGTCCTTCACAATTCGGTTGGCCGTGATGCTGGTCTGATACTCAGCCTTGTAGGCCTCGCTAGCCATATGCTGATTGTGTGTCCTGTCCTCAACTTCCAATAGTTTCAACAGAGCTGCCTAACACACTTGCCGCTGCCATTTGCTACCTCGGCGGCTGCCTTTTCTACATACCCTCTATCGCCGTCTGCCGGGGGTCCTTGTCAGAACGAGAGGGCGATGCTGACCAAGGATGCAAGCCCAGCTCAGCGAGGCAGCGGCCAAGTAAGGTTGGCCTAGACTGAGACCAAGCTGATATGCATGCTGAGCAATCACTAACCCCCTTTGTGACATCATCATGTCTGTGACTCAGTGACTGCCAGTGACCAGGAAACTGAAGAGTGGTGCCAGAGGATCCCTCTCAACTCTCATGCTATATCCCAGTCAGCAAAGAGCTCGGTAGGCTGCACAGGGATCACTGTTAACTGTAATATCATGTGCCCTGCCACATTGTGACTGCCACCGCACCAAGTATTCCCAGCAGGCATGTCACACATGTGCACGCGCCTCAGATAATGCCATCTGACCGAGACATTGCAACGCTGCACCTCTGTATTGAGCTCTAGCCATTGCAGCACAGGACAGCAACAAAGGACACCACGTGACATCAGAAGCAGCTTCCAACATATACGCTCAGGCTAAGAAGCACTCATCGTGCTCACAAGCTGATGCTGAAAAGCAGTCGCCAGACATCTGTATGACACTGCACCCCTGTGCTACAACACTGTCCCACATCCCACATGGGACTGGCATGTCCTCCAGCATGCCCCTGACTTGATCATATTCAACATACTTTGCACACAGGCTTTTACCAGGACAAGGCACTCTCCTTAAGCTGTCTCCTGATCGGTATCTTTGGATACAAAAAGCTGATACTACTGCTTGCACACTCTCCTTCAACATACTTCCACACCGGCACACACATAAAAGCTTCAAGATGCATTCTCCATCACGACAATCATCAATAAACACACTCAGAGTGCGCAGAAGCTCCTCTGTTGATGGATTCACGGCCTCAATGCCGCAGTACTTTCATGACGGCTCTCCCTATCATTGGCTTGTGGATGCACTGCACAGCAGTGCTCTGTGTGTGCACGTGTTCATGAAGTCAGGATCCCTAAGAGCTGCTGTGCTGCAGACAGGCGCCTCTTTTATAGGCGGAATGACTGTGGCTTCAGAAGCCAAGAGAGATCAAGAGGCTCATGTCCTGCATGGCTGCCTTGCTATGCAAATCCCTTATTGAGCTGCAAACCCTAAATATGACAAAAGAGCGCCCAGCAAAGCCCTGTCTGCACCCTCGAGCGCTTCTCCTATGAGATGAGAAGACCCATGAGCTCCTGCGCTGCAGCGTCAACGGCCTCTGCTTTAGGCGGCACCCCTGCGGCTTCCGGCGGAGCTGCAGCCGAGGTGCTGTAACCTTTTCCCTGGCTTGGCGCCTGAACCTCTGATGACCAAAACCTCTTG
Organism: Coccomyxa sp. LA000219; assembly: GCA_000812005.1. Lineage (NCBI taxonomy): Eukaryota > Viridiplantae > Chlorophyta > Trebouxiophyceae > Coccomyxaceae > Coccomyxa > Coccomyxa sp. LA000219. The sequence continues at coordinate 1,742,881 of KN714659.1, forward strand.
GGCTGGATCTCTGGAGTATCTTCAGGCCATGCCTGCACATTCAGAGCTCAGCTATGATAGGCTGTCACGTGACACCTGGCTTTTGCATAGCATATGTAACCTCAACGTCAGCCTACATAAGTTAAAGGTCTGAGCACATAAGCTTCCCCGTTGGGAGGGCCACGAACACTGGAAGGTGTACATATGTGGTGCTCCCAGCAAAGTGCGCTTGAGCTGGCAGCACCCAGACTGCCTATCTGGAGAAGGCAGGACTATGCAAAATACACACTGCTTGGGCAGCAGGTGCTAGTCAATAGCATCCTTACCTGCATCTCAGTGCGAGGGGGATCATTGTACTGGCTTCCATCCGCAGATCCTGACCACTTTGCTGGTATGAGGTCATCCTCACTGATGCCATCTGATCCTGCATGATCCTCAGGCAGTGGACATGCATCTTCTTATGTCAGGATTTGGCTAAAACAGGTGGGTGTCTCTCATGCAATCACCAGGGCTAATCAACAGCAAGTCCGCAAAGAGGCAACGAGCACAGTATAGATTGGAGTTCGGAACCACCAAAGAATTTGCCCACCCTCGTCAGGCTGTTGCTGCGGCCTGCCCTGGCCCGTGATGTTGTAGATGGCATTCAGGAACGCCTCTGAGTGGGTCCTCACAGCCTCATCCTCCGCGCATCGCTGCTTGACCCTGTACTGGGCCTCAGATGGCAACCTCTCGTATGTGAGCCTGCACTCCTGCACAGACACAGATGGTGCATTTCCTTGCCGTCATAACTCTATAAAGCTGCCTCTGCCATGTGTGCTGGGAACGAGGTCACAGGTGGCCGCCTTGTGTGACAGTAGATTGACATCAAGAGACGCCTCCACAGAGTATTGCAGGGACATGACCTGACAAGCAAGGCCTGCTCAGAAGCAAAGTGTGGATAGCTGGGTGCAGGAGAGTCACAGGTTGGTCGAGCAGGCAGGGGCTTGATGCCTACCGCTGAAAGATTGTATAGGAAGAGCGTGTCAGAGAAGCGCTGCGCATTGCGGCAAGTTCCTGGCCCTCCAGGCATGTAAGGACTCCTTGCAGTCGGTGTGGGGCGCTTCATGCCGCTGCCTCTGCTGGCGCTTTGCACATTTGCTATGAGCCTGGTCAGGAGAGATGACGGGTTCTTGACGTCTCTATTGACGCGGTACTGGAACATAGCAGCCGCTTGCAGCTGCTGAGACACCGTCAGCTCTCCAAAGTAGGACAAGCACTCCTGCATGGGACAGGCTCAGTCATGTACGTTCTGGCTTTGTTGTTTTGAATCCTGTAGGAGCTCAGCACTAGCTGCCTAGCACTATCATGAAATATCCGACTGGATCAATCAAACACGGTCCAGCATGCAGTAATGCAGCATCTCATTCTGCCCTTAAGCAATCTGCTTCCCAAGACAGAGGCTCAAGCAGGTGCTTGGTAAAGGTGCCAACACAAAATGTCACTGGCAAAGCCAATCTTAACGCCTGTACGCTTGCAAGAGGTGCAATAGTGGGGGTAAGTAGAGCCTTGCCTGATCCAGGTCCTTGCTCAGCAGACCTTGTTTTGCAATACGGGCAAGCATATTTGTCCCTGTTTGCGCCTCCGTCCCTTTGTGTGCTCTCTTCCCTTTAATCCGTTTCACCTGCACATCAGCATGCTTTCTCATTCCTGTTAAGCTCAAGTTGACTGAGCCATGCCATGCAGAGCTTGCCAGGCAGTGCATGGCATGAAAGCAGTCACCACATAATGTGTGATGGTGCGCACGGGCGCACAGGACTATTTGAACAGCATCGCCAAGGTTGCTTGCAGAGATGAGAGCTGAGCTGACCTTTGCGGCCTCTGGATCAGCCCAACACGTGGGAGCAGTATGGGAATCTGTAGCGGCTTTGCCATTCTCGGGGTTCTCCTGCCTCGTGGGTGGCAGAGCTGCGGCTGCAGGTGTAGCTGCAGCTGAGGTGACTTGCCCTCCTCCCTGGCTTGGAGCCTGACCTTCTTGTGGGGTACCTGTCAGGGGCTGGGTCTGTGGAGGCAGTGGGGGCCATGCCTGCGCACACATGCCCTTCATGTAATGCCTGACTCTGGACACACATTGGAATTTGCCCTAGCCTCAGAAAGCAGGATAGCACCTGGAGCGATGCCTGCACACCTTTGCCCCATGTGTGGTAGTCCTACCCAAGTGCATCATCTGGCAGCATGCAGATCGCCAGCTTGGGAGGAGCAGGCAGAGATACTGCCGCAGAGCAAGAAAGCTAAGCAGCAGGTGCTCTGGTGTGAGCATGCCCACCTGTGACTGGGTGTGAGGGCTATCATCCTCGTGCAGGTCTTCATCCACAGAATCTGCCCACTTTGCTGGTAGGAGCACATCCTCATCCATGCTGATCATGCCTGCATGCCCATCAGGCTGTGTACAAGTGCTGGTCAACGGCAGGAGACTGGCTTGACATGTGTTGAGTCTTTCCAGATCATCTCATGGGAGTGTGTAAGCCCTACATCTGTAGCACCGCAACGAGCAGCACTGAGTGTCAGCCAGAGCCATGAGGGATGTGCTCACTCTCTGCAGGCGATGGCTGCGGGCTGGTCTGGCCTGTGATGCTGTGGATGGCGAGCATGAAGGCCTCAGGCTTGGTCCTCACAGACACATCTTCTGCACACCTCTGCCGCACCCTGTACTTCGCCTCAGCTGGCAGCTTTTCATACGCACACCGGCATTCCTACAGCAGCACAGACGATCAATCAGTTCTCTCACACGTCTCATGGTTTGGCGCTCTCCTCTGCCGCATAGTCTATCAATGAAAGTGCAGGTGACTCACCTGCCTGCCCAGCATGCTGCAAGATGGGCATTGGCAAATGCATTGGATGGTCTTGCAGGGTCGGGACTCATGTGTGAGGACTGCTTAAGGAGCAAGGCTGTAGTTAGAAACAGATGCTACTAGACATCTTATCCTGCAGGAAACAGTGCCTGCTGCCTACCGGTGAAAGGTTGTCAAGGAAGATGGCGTCAGAGGTCTGGCGCTGCATGTTGAGGCGCGCTTTTGAGGTGGCAGGCATGGGAGGAAGGTCAGCTGCTGATCCAATCCCCTTTGAGCCGCCGCTGCTGTTGGCGCTTTGCACATGTGCTACAATGCTGGTCAGGAGCGCCGAAGGGTTTTGGGTTTCTCGGCTGATGCGGCGCTTGAATGCATTGGCCGCCAGCAGCTGCTCGGCTTCTGGCAGCTCCTGAAAGTAGGCCAAGCACTTCTGCATGGTGCACATGACCTGCTCAGGGCCTGAAAATAACTACGGCCAGACATATGAAGCTGAATCCCAGCTGAATCCCAGTGGCAACGCTGTTTGTTGATGTCATTGTGCAGCCTGGCAAGCCATGGCATGCCAGTGTGGACTGCTCCCTCTCAGTCTCATGAGTACATGCCAGTGAATGAAGGTACTGAAGTGTGATGGCAAAACGTGTTTTTGGGGTCGCTACAAGATTCATCAAGGCTATAGAGGGTAAGATGCCAGTCTGACCTGGTCAAGGCTGCCGCTCATGAGATCTGAGTTTACAACACCGGCCAGCACGCTTTTCCCTGTCCATGCTTCCTCCCCTACGATGGGCTTCACCTGCACACAGAGCTGCAGGTTACATCCAGTCAAGCCCAAATGCTCTGAGCAGGGCACGCCTCTTTTGAGGTACTAATATACAGCCTGGAGCTGTTCAGACGAAATGATGCATGGCAGGGAGCCATCAACATTGCATGATGCACAGCGAGAGATGTGACATCTCCCATAGAAGGCACCTTGGGAATCACCCAGAGGGAGAAACACTGAGCACACCTTTGCAGGCTCGGGGTCAGCCCAAACGGTAGGCGTGGTGCAGAGTACTGTTGTGCCACTGGCGTTGGTATGCATGTTTCGCTTCTGCAGGTCAGGAAGTAACTTAGGGAGCCACACTTTGCAGTTAGGGCTGCAAGAAGAAGTGTTGCAGGCATGGACACGCTGCACTATGAATTGGCACCGCTGACATTGCACATTGAGCATTGCAATCTACCAAAGCCATGTGACAAGGCAAGCTGTGTCTCCGAGATAGGAGTCTAGGCCTGATCGGATGCTTGCAAGGCATGCAGCACCAGAGGTCTGCACCTCTGGCAATGTGGTGTAGTCTGTCCTTGCAGGAGATGTTGGCCTGCTTCTGTCCCTCGACAACTTGCAGGTGTACATCGCTTTGTTGATGATGTGCTGGAAGTATGCTGAAGGGTTGACAGCTGACTCAAGATTGCTTTGGCGCAATTCACTTGCTGCATGAAGCTGCTCCTGGGACGACAGCTTGTCGAATGCCTTCCAGCAGGCCTACGCCAGCATCGAAGCCTTCAGTATATCTGGTGTTCTGCGTGTCATAGGATTGTCGTCCTGGGAGTCCGTTGGACTCAAACAGCTGGTCAGCCATGACAGAATAAGTGCCATGCTCAAATGATAGTTTGTTGAAGCCGTTGAGGGCTCGTGCTTCGTCAGGGCAGGGGTCTACCTGGTCGAACTTCTGCCCCTTGGGCATCCTTGTCTGGACCAGGTCCTTCACAATGCGTCGGGCCTTGATGCTGGTCTCGTACTCAGCCTTGTACTTGCTAGACATTATGCTGATTGCTAGCCTGCCTTACATCCTCCACCGATCCGCTCGACACTCTTGCCTCTGCATTCGGCTACCTCGACGGCCGTCTCTTCTAGGTGCCCCTTATTGCCGTTGGCAGGGGGTCTTCTAAGGACCACAGAGAGATGCTGGCGAGGGATGCAAGTACAGCTCAGTGAGGCAGCGGCCAAGAGAAATTGATCTGGAGAGCAGGCTGACATGCATGCTTAGCAATCACTAACCCCCTTATGTTATGACTGAATCAGGAAGGAAGTGGGGGTGTGCCAAAGAGTTTAGCTTTGCCAGGGTTGAATGCTTTGTTTCTCTCAGCTCTGTGCACAGTACCATGCAGCAAGGACCTTGGTGGGCTGCACAGCAATCCCAGAGACTCATAAAGTAACGTGGCCAGCCATTACATTGTGGCTGCCATAGCATCTAGTAGTCCCAGCAGGCATGTCAGTACTAATGCAACTCCATACACCTCAGATCATGCCATACTAAAGCTCCCACACTCTCCTTCAGGATGACTTCATTGCTGACATATATGCTCAGATCTCTGGGAGATGCATCTACTGCGAAAACCACCCTGATGAAGGAATACTGGGGTGCACAAGCTTCCTCAGGGGCTCTGCTGATGGCTTCAGCGCTATGCTGCTGCCATGTTGCATCACCCTATCGATGAGCTAATAAGCGCTGCATAGCGTCACTCTCAGAGGCTATGTGTGCCCTGAAGCAGCTGTTCACATATTTAGGAGCCCCATAAGCTCCTGTGCTGCAGTGTCTATGGCCTCTACTGTGACTGGCATAACTGCGTCTTCAGGCTTAGCAGCTGAGGTGTCCTGCCCTTCCTCCTGACTTGGCGCCTGACCCTCTGGCGGGGTATCTCTCACGGGCTGGGTCTCTGGATCATCTGAGGGTCGTGCCTGCATATTTGCTGCTGTCAGGTGATGCCTGACATTGTCCTAGTATGGCCTTGCCTATACAGGTACACTCGGGCAACATCACATTGAGCCCATGTCTTTCTCGGCTTTGCAAGGGAGGATGAGAGGAAAAGCTGCGCTGCATCTCGCCGAAAGGCAAGACCGGCCTGCCACATCTACAAGCATGCAGCACGGAACTTCCGGCCACTGACATCATGCAAATGATTTGCAGGCATTCTGCCTGAGCGATGGCACACTTCAGCAGCAGGTGTTTTGTCAGGAGGATCCTGACCTGCAGCTCAGTTTGAGGGTGATCGAGCTTCTCATCAGCTGTAGCTGTAGCTGAGGTACTCTGCTCTTCCCAATGGCTTGGCGTCTGAGACTCTGATGGGCTACTACTCTTGGGAGCGTCTTTGGTCAATGCCTGCACATTCATAGCGGTCATGTGAAACTTAGCTTCATTTGGTTGGGTTGAACCCCAGCCAGATATATGAGCTGGCTGCTATGTGTGCAAGCGTGACAGCTGTTTGAGCAGCAGGTGCCGTGCCATAAGCATCCTCACCTGCAGCTCAGTGTGAGGGTGACTAGGCTCATCATCCGCTGTAGCTGAGGTACTCCGCTCTTCCCACTGGCTTGGCGTCTGAGAATCTGATGAGCAGCTCCTCATGGGCTGGACCTCCCGAGCATCTTTGGGTCGTGCCTGCACACTCATGGCTGTCAATGGCTTCTCATAGCATGTGAGCTAGACGCGCCGCCCTCAGCCACATGTGCATGCGGTGGCTGCCGCGTGTACATGGTACTATTGACCAAGCGAATTGCCTGATGGTGCAAGTATGGCCAGGAGTGTGCCAATGTGACACTGTTTGAGCGGCAGGTGCTCTGTCATGAGCATCCTCAGCTGCTGCTCAGTGTGATCAGACTCATCATTGGCTGTAGCTACGGTACTTTGCTCTTCCCAATGGCTTGGCATCTGAAGCTCTGATGAGTTACTCCTCTTGGGCTGGATCTTCAGCGTGTCTTTGGGCAATGCCTGCACACTCATGGCTGTCACCGTGACGTAGAAATTCAGCCTCCCATATCATCTGGTTGGGTTGCCCTCAGCCAGATGTGCATGAGCCAGCTGCTATGCATACAGGGAAGTGATGGCCCGCAAAATGCCTAACTATGCATGCAGGGCCGGGGTTGTGCTGGTGTGACTCTGTATGAGCAGCAGGTGCTTGAACAGGTGTTTTATCCTGAGCATCCTCACCTGCAGCTCAGCATGGGGATGATCCGACTCGTCATCTGCTGTAGCTGAGGTACTCCTCTCTTCCCAATGGCTTGGCGTCTCGGACTCTGACGGGCTACTCCTTTTTGGCTGGATTTCCTGAGCATCTTCGGGCCATGCCTGCACACCCATGGCCGCCACTCAAACACAGCTTTCTGTAGCATGTAATCTAGATGGGTTACCCCCAGCTACATGTGCATGAGCTGATTGCTACATGTACAGGACCCACTGACGTGCAAGTTTCCCGATCACGAAGGGCAGGAGTTGTCCTGGTATGACATTGCCTGAGCAGCTGCTGCTTTATCGTGAGCATGCTCACCTGCAGGCAGCTGTGAGGGGAGTCATCCTCGTGCTGGCCTTCATCTGCAGAAGCTGACCAATATGCTTGTGTGAGCTCATCCTTGCCTGTGCTATCCATGCCTGCATGACACTCAGTCACTGGACATGCAATTCTTCAATCTGGAGATAGGCTGACAGGAGTAGGGTTCTCCATGTCTACGTGAAATCAAAACTCCACATAGAGGCAGAGAGCACAGCGCAGGTAGCTGTGAGAGCCATTAAAGGAGATGCCCACCTTTATCAGGCTGTTGCTGTGGGCTGCCCTGGCCTGTAATATCATAGATGGCATTCATGAAAGCCTCAGGATAGGTCCTCACAGCCTCAAACTTTGCGCACAGCTGCTTCACCCTGTACTGAGCCTCAGGTGGCAATCTCTCGTATGCACGCCTGCACTCCTGCACAAGTACAGGTGGTAAGATCTGAATGGGTTCGCTGGTCATATGACTGATTGGTGAGCTGATTCCGCCTCCACTGCATGTGCTGGGGAACAGATCACAGGTGACCAGCTTGGCAAAGCATGCTGTAGGGAAGACATAGCTACTGTTTTCAGGGTGTTGCAGGGCCTCATGAGAGCCTTATGCGATTCCAAGCAACAAACCCTTGAAGGCCTGCTTAGAGGAAGCTGTGCTTAGACAGAGACAGCAGTACATCATAGTCTGCTGCAAGTGACAGGGGGTTGGCGCCCACCGGTGGAAGGTTGTATAGGAAGAAGGTGTCAGAGAGGCGCTGCCCATTGAGAACCCTGTTTCGGGTTGCAGGCAGGCCAGGGCGCTTGGATGATGGTGTGGGGCGCTGCAGGCCGCTGCTTCTGCTGGCGCATTGCGCAGTTGCTATGAGCCTGTTCAGGACTCCGCATGGATCCTTAGTATTTGCATTCAGACGGCACTTGAACAGACGAGCCACTTCCAGCTGCTGAGCTTCTGCCAGCTCTTCAAAGTACTCCAAGCACTCCTGCAAGGTGCACATGGCATCTCAGTCCTGCAGGTCCTGGCTGTGCATTCAATTCCTGCTCAGCACTAGGTGCTTAGAGCAAAATGGCACTTAGGCATCTCTTGCAAGCTCTTAACTTATGTACGCCAGTGGCTCAAGCAGGTGCATGGCATGTGCGCACACACAACATCTCACAAGCAATGCCAACACGAAGCCTGACCACATGCAACAGTAGGAGCACCTGAATGCCCCTTACCTTATTCAGCCTGTTTCTGAGCAGACCATTATCTGTAATGTCGGCCAGCACGTCCCTCCCTCTCTTCGCTGTTCTCCCGCTGGCGAGCTTTGCCTGTACATGAATATACTATATCGCATCCTGCCCAGGTGAGCAAAGCCTTGCCATCCAGAACTTGTCAAATAGTGCATGGCAAAATACCTGTCACCCCTTTTTTGGCGGTGCAAAGGAGCGCAATCAGAGTGTACACAGAGAGCCTGCAAGGTTGTTCGCCAGTAGGAAACTGAGCAGACCTCTGCGGCTTCTCGATCAGCCCAGGAACTGGGGGCCCAGCGGGAACGTGCTGCACCTTTGCCGTCTCTTGGATCCTCCTGTTGCATGGGTGGCGCAGCTGCAGCTTCGGGTGCAGCTGCAGCTACGCTGACTTGCCCTCCTCCCTGGCTTGGCGCCTGAGATCGCCTCCACCAGGCTGACTCTGAAGACAGTCGCCTCTCTGGCAGCGGTGGAGAAGGTGGGCGCCATGCCTGCACATCCAAGATTGAAATCATGCCTAGATATTTCCTGTAGCATGCACTGCAGACTTTGGAGGGTTAGCTTTTGCCCATGCTTATGCTGCCCACATACTTCCCTTATTCTAGCAAGGGCATATTAAATAAATTTAAAGGCGTGGTGCTTCCTAACACATGAGCGCAACCTGGCAGCCACGCAACTTATAGGATACGATCCTATAAGGGGGAGATACCAGGCCTGAGCCTAACAGTGCCAGACAGTAGGAGCTCTGAGTGCACCATCTTCACCTGCAGCTCAGTGTGATGGGGATGCTCCTCGTAGTTGCTGCCATCAGCTGCAACAAGGGTACCCTGCCCCTCATCCTGGCTTGGCTCCTGGGGCTCGGACGTTCGGCTCCTCTCTGGCGCAGGTGGGGGAGGTGGGGCCCATGCCTGCACATTCATGGGCGTCATGTGGAGCTCAGCTCCCCAGAACATCTGAATGGGTTGCCCGCGCATGGGCTGGCTGCTGGGTGTACAGGGAACTAGAGGGCCGCAAAGTGCCTCATGATGCGGGTAGGGCTGGGAAGTGCTAGCGCTACACTGTTTGAGCAGCAAGTGCTCTGTCATGAGCATCCTCACCTGCAGGTGTGCGTGAGGGTGATGAGGCTCGTTGTGAGCTGTAGCTGAGGTACTCTGCTCTTCCCACTGGCTTGGCGTCTGAGACTCTGATGGGCTACTCCTATTGGGCTGGAGCTCCAGAGGATCTTTGGGCCATGCCTGCACAGCCAGGGCTGTCGTTTCATGCTACACTGTCTTGCAGCACAAGGCTGCCCTGGGTGTTGCTCCAGCGGGTGATGCTGAGATTGTGTTCCTTGCCACACGCGCATGACCTGGCTTCCACAATTGCGTCATCTGGCGACACGCAAGCTGTCAAGCTGGCATTCATTCCGGGAAAGGCCAGTTAACCCGCCTGCATCTGCCCAATGCCTGAGACATCTCGTATCCAGTCCCCACATGACATCTGGTCACGCCAGGGCCCAAGACAGCAGAGGTGGTCAAGTGAGTGTGCAGATAGAGTCAGGATGAGCTGGCTTCTCTCAGAATGATTGCAGGGCTTGCGCCTGCCCAGCACAAGCCCTTCGAACGGCATATGCTTTGTGAGCATGCTCACCTGGTGTTGGGTGTGAGGGGTATCATCCTCGTACAGGTCTTTATTGACAGAATTTGCCCACTTCGCTGGCAGCAGCACATCATTGCCCATGCTGGTTGTACCTGAATGCGATTTCCTCCAGATTAAGGACATGTATCACTTGACATCAGGAAACTTGCCGACAGTTGTCAGTCTGTTTTGTAGGCCCAACGTCTGCACAAGCAAGCAGCGCCAGGATAGGATGTGCTCACCCTCTGTAGGCAATGGCTGCGGGCTGTCCTGGCCTGTGATGCTGTGAAGGGCGAGCATAAAGGCTTCAGACTTGGTCCTTACAGCTAGAATTTCTGCGCACATCTGCTTCACCCTGTGCTGCGCCTCAGATGGCAGCTTCTTGTATGCTCGCCTGCATTCCTGCAGCAGCACAGATGATCCAGTGTACTTTCTAATTTGAGCTCATAAGCTTGGCTCTGATTACTTCCGCACCTTCTGTGGATGGGTATACAGGTGAGTCGCATGCTTGCATTCATTGAGTATGGGCATTGGCAACTTTCCACAGGTAGTCTTGCGGGGTCATTACTCACATGTAATCTCTGCTCATGGGCGACAGTGCCTCAAAATAATGATGTGGTTACATCAGATTCTAGGGCAGGAACAGGGGCTGCCGCCTACCGGTAGAAGGTCATCTAGGAAAACAGCATCGGAGATGAGGCGCTGCATGGTGAGGCGGCCTTCTGATGCGGCAGGCACAGGAGGGCTCTTTGCTGCTGATCTGCTGAGCGCCAGGCTGCTGGTGTCCTTGCTGCCATTCTCCACCTCTCCCATTATCATGGTGAAAAAGGCTGACGGGTTTCGGATGGATGGAGTGATGCGGCGTTTCATCTCACTGACCGCCTGCCGCTGCTGAGCTTCTGTGAGCTCCCCAAAAAAGCTCAAGCACTCCTGCATGGTGCACGGGGTTCGCTCAGCCCTTCATGCCCTGGCTGTGCGCCTGAGGTCACATAGACATGCTCAGCACGAGCTCTCGTGCAATTAGGCAAGTTTACTGTTCACTGCCTGCTGTAGGTGCCAAAGAATGGTCTGACAGGCAATAGCACACCAATGCAATTTGCTGAATTGCCAACACGGGCAGATGGCACGAGCATTACTATGTGTGAGACTACATGCGCCTGGCAGTGCCAAGCGCAGTCAAGTGCCTGCCAGAGGGGCGCAGCAGCTGCATTCATTACACAGTCCGCCTTGCCCTGGGGGGCATCTGCGTTGTCATGGAGGACCAGGCGTAGGGTAGAGGCGCAGGTTGGAAGTAAGAGCCTTACCTCATCAAGACATTCGATCATCTGCCTGGAGTGCACAATACTTCCGAGCACATCTCTCCCTGTCTGTGATATTTTCCCCTCCGTGCCCTTCACCTGCAGATGCGCGCGCCTTGAGGGTGAGCGTCCAAGCTATCCCATGGCCATATAAGTGTGTTAGCAATGTCTGCAGCTTCAGTTGCAATGATTGCCGGATGCTGCGCCTGTATGCTGTAAGCCTTGGTCTGGAGATGTGCACGTCTGGCCGTCTGAGGCTGCTTGCTCTTGAACTTTGTTGACACGGATGAGCTGCTTCTCACCCTGGTCAAGATCTTCCTGAAGTAGGCTGAAGGGTTGACAGCCGCCCCCAGATTGCTCCTGCAGAGTTGATTGGCTGCAGAAAGTTGCTGCTGGGGGGAGAGACTGTTGAAAGCCTCCCAGCAGCCCTTCACAAGCATGTCAAGTATTCAGTCTTACCTTGTACAATGTCATAGGCTGGTAATATCTGTAGCTTCATCGGACCTACAAGGTTAAGCTTTCGAGAGGAGCCCAGTGCCATGTGGCACATTCATCCTTCTGGAGCAATGCATGGGCTTCAGAGCATGGCTGTACCGGGTCGAACGTTTCCCCCTTGGGCAGCTTCTGCTTGACAAGGTCCTTCACAATGCGGTTGGCCTTGATGCTCGTCTGGTACTCAGCCTCGTATGATTTACCGGACATTGTGCTGGTGTGATGTCTCCCTCTAATCCCAAAGTCAGTCACCGAGCCTGAGCTCGTTGCCGCCAATGTGCTACCCCGACACTTCCTCACTCTCCTCAATGCCCTCCGACAGCGTCGGAGTGGGGTCTCGTTACGACCACAGACACATGCTGAGCAAGGATGGAGGCCTAGGGCAGCGCTTTGGCGACTTATCGAGTCTCTACTGGACTGGGACCATCCTAACACTGCATGCTCAGCAATCACTAATCCCATGACGTCAGGGATGATGAGGAGGGATCAGGCTTGCCTTCCAAAAAAAAGACTTCCTGGTCTGTGTACCCAGTTGCGCCCAGCCACAGCATGAGATGTATGGTCTTAGCATGCAACAGGACAGGATGCTGATATGATGTCACTCGTGCGCATGTGCCTCGGGCTGAGACCTCTCTATCAGACAAAGACATTGCAATATCGATGTATACAGCAACACATGCACGAGCCACCTTTCACAGCTGAAGCACTGTACTGAGACTCAGCCACTGCAACTCACTCTAGTCTGACAGCCAGCTGCCAGCAGGACACACATGATTGGCAATGAGTCACGTCAAGCTATGTTGACACATGAGACGCTTTGAAAGAACCTCGTCCTGAGAAGCATTTGCACACCAGCCAAGCTGAAGTCAAGAGGTATATGCCAGAGGTCTGTATGAGGTTCTGTCCTGCCTCGCAACCTTTTCCGCCATGTGTCTGCTAGCTCTCATAGCATGTCTCTCACTTGGCATACTTCTCAGCAAGGCTCTTTACCAGAGCAATGTACTCCTTCTGAGCTGTCTCCTTGTCCATTCCTGCAAGCACAGCACAACCCTGGGAAACACACTGATCTTCCACATTGAAATAACAGTATGTTTTATGAAGGAGTGTGCATATGATGATCAGACCAAGGCGACAGCTCCACACGTGCGCTAACTCGATGGCTTCTGCTGATGTCAACCATTAGGAAATGTGGGCCGCAGCCTGCTGAGGGTTTGCCACAGAGCTGCTGAGCGGGTTGGGTTTGTCAATCAAGTGGGTCATGAAGAGCATCTCACCCTTTTTAGCGTTCCATGCATCCCACTTGGCCCTGCCTGCATGATTGCACACTGCCTGAGTAGTGTTGTACAGGGTTGCGCTCTCAAAACCTTCCAAGTACGGCTGAAAGTAGCTGGAATCATGTAGCAGCTGTAATTGCTCATCTGTAGGACCGATAAACGGGCATGATCTGGCTACTCACCCTTCTGATCGAAGATACCAGGCTTGCCGGTGTTGACATCCCCTACCGTCCCTTGCTTGAACAGACCGTACAACTTCAGCTTGTCATCGTTGCTTGTTCCATCGGGCAGTGTCTTGGCGTCCTCAGCAGCCTTCTCGAACTCCTCCTGCATCACATGGACTGGCAATTTCGTGTCTGATACACTCTCCATACAGACCTGCGACGCCTTTGCCGGGCAAAATGAAACTTTGCAGTGTATAAGGGGCCCCGGAACCAGCTCTTGATCAAAGACTGAGGCCCAGTCACGGAATTGCTATCTTGACATGCCGTACCTGAAGGACCATTTTCACTGATGAGGAATGTCTCGCTTGATGCAGATCGCAGCCTGGGAGTCCTGATATACCCTGGTTCTTCAACCTTGTGAATCTCTGAGAATGTGTAGATGAAGCTGACGAGAGTCTAAGGCGCTGTTTCATCGCACGTGCTGCTTCAGGCTGACGCAGAGCAAGATAGCAGCGAAAGGCCCATTCTTTGCGAAACCCCTTCCTTTACACAAGCTTTTCAAGGAAATAGAAAACGCACAGACGTTTCCCTTGCCAATCCTAGCGAGTCCTGTCAGCATGGCGTCCACCATGCACTGCAGTGTGCAGTGTCTTGCACCCTTCCGAGCTGGCAGAATTCCAGCCTCAAAGGCCTCCAGTCCTGCTGCGCGTAGGCTCCAGATCCAGTGTGGTGAGCATGTCCGCTTAGTGGCCTGGCGTTGTACACCGCGCTGTCTCTCCCTGTGTCGCCTTTGCAACTCAAGAGGAGATGACGCTCACGATATGCTCGCATTCTGCAGATGCAAGGCACTCAAAGGAGACTGCACCCCTGTCCCAGGGCGCTGCTCTCTTCCTTGGCCTTGCAGCAGCAGCGAGCACCATGACAGCCCCACCAGCATTCGCTGAGGCCAAGCTGCCTCCTATTGACAGAGGTGCCTTCCCTCATCGCATTCTCTCGTTGGCACTGGGCTTTTCTTCTGCATGCAGCATGACGCCATGGGAGAGAGCTCTGATGGCCGCATCAGCCTCTTACCTGAAGGAGCATGCACGTCAGCGCTTGTACTGAGCTGTGCCTCTCACTTTGCAGACCCCAACCGCTGTGAGCGGGCGTACACTGGCAACACCATTGGGCAGGTAGTCCTACTTTTCATATCCATCACATGACAATGCTCTGTGCCTGCTGCACGTGTGCTTGATGTGCACTATCGGGGATGCAACAGGTTGCCCTGAAAGATGACAGTGAAGGTTGTATCCTGCAAAAATGGGTGTGTGCTTTGCAGGCAAACGCTGTGTCTGACAAGATCCTAGACCTGCGCATGTGCGACTTCACGGGAAAGAATCTCTCTGGGAAGGTCCTATCGGGCGCCCTTCTCAAAGACGCCACCCTGCCCAACTCAATTCTCAGAGAGACAGTCCTGACTAAGGTGAGCGTCCCCTCAACAGGACGCCCAGCTGCTTTCTGCGGATAAACTGTCCAGCATCATGCGGGCATCAACTCACACGTCTGCATTCTGGGCGCGTCTGTGCACATCATGGCCCTTCCTCATTGCGATATGCCTAAGTCTGTAATACCCAGGCGCATGTTGTTTTCCAAGGTCACATCAGCCTGCTGTGCCTCCTCTGTGGATAGATGAGTACCAGTGTGGCATCTCCTGCGTACCAGACTGAGCTACATCTTGTCCAGCCGCACTGGATGATCAATGCATTGTCAAGTGCATGCTGATCATCTTAGCGCGTTCTGCAGGCGTATGCTGTGGGCTCGGACTTCACGGGCGCAGACCTGACCAACGCCGTGGTAGACAGGGTGGACTTCAGGAAGGCCAACCTGAAGAATGTCATCTTCGCCAACGCAGTCATCACCGGCGTGCAGTTTGACGGGGCGAACCTGGAGGGCGCCCTGTTTGAGGGCGCGCTGATTGGCAACGAGGACGCCAAGCGCTTGTGAGTCCCATCTTCCCCATCAACTGTTTTGGGATCGTCCCTGCGCATGGAGTCGTAAGAGCTGCGTAGCTGTGTCACTGACGCTGCAGCCAGTGGGCTGCGTATGCCGCTGAGGATAGGCCTGAACTCTTGGCTCAACGATGTCTCATAGGCAATGACCTGCGCACGGGCCTCGGTGCCTTAAAGACAGAGCTGTGCCCGGCCTTTCTCAAAGTCTTTATCGTCTTTTGCTCACACTCCTCTTGGTCCAGTCTGTCGTGCAGGTGTAAGAGAAGGCAGGACTGGAGAGAGTGACATGTACATGTATGGCAGAGCTTGCACATTGGTAGCATGTGGGAGGCCGAGCTGATTGGTAGCACTCGACTCAGAAGCTGCTGTCATGCGCAGGTGCGCTAACCCGACGCTGACAGAGGAGGGCCGTAGTGATGTGGGCTGCAGGATCAAGAAGTAGATGGGGCAGTAGGCTGTGAGGGGTTCAGCATCTGAAAGCAGAAATGCGCCATTTCTAGGTAGCAGGGTGCACACAGATAGCTCATCATTCTTGGCACAGCAGATGGAATAGCAGGCCTTAGCAGAGATGGTATCTGGTCAGTGCAAGTGTAGCTCGTCAAGACCCAATCAATTTATACACCAGTGCCACCCATGGGCAGACGATGGTCAGCGTGTTCAAGACTAGCGTGCTGCCAGATATTGAGACTTAAGCTGTACACTGTAACAATGCTCACAGTGTAATGTACTCCGAGAATTGATGCATGCAAGGGCACAGCACATGCTGTCAACACTGTCTTTCACGCTCCAGCTCAGGTCATGATTGAGCTGTCGCTACAGCCGCAACAGGCGCAAGTGGCAGTCCGTCAGGCGGCAAGCAGCCCAGGCTGTCATATCTGGGCAGCAGCTTGGCTGGCGGCCGTGCAGGCCTGGGCAGCAGGCGGCCCTTCTTGGCGAAGCTCTCGGGCTTCAGCAGCGCTCTAATGCCTAGCCTGTTGTAGTACACTGTGGTGACTGTGCCACCTGCCTTCTCGACTGCTTCCCTGGCTGCAGCCGACACCTGGCTGACCTGGATGTTCACCGGCGTCCGTAATCGCACCGCACCCTGCAGCCAACACTGCATGACTCATGCCAGGAGCCTCAACACACTTGCAGGAATGCGCAGCCACAGAATGCTCAACATTGCCCTTCACATCTGTGCAGCTGTCAATGATATCATGCAAGTCTTGCCAACAGCAGACGGAAAGAATATCCAGTGCGGTCCCGGCAACCTCATATGCATGAAGCTAAAAGTGTCTCAACAAGGGAATCCCCGGGATTAATAGTCTTCCCCGACCAAACGAGTCCTCTGCCACAGCGCACTGTCAGGACCTACAGTGCAAGCTGGGTGCTTAGATTCACAGGTGGGTAGCCACACCTTTGCAAGCAGCTTAACGCCATGCTCTATCTTCTTGGATGCAACCCCAGCATCCCGCAGCGTCTTCATTGTGATGAGCTCATTGGCGTTCAGCTTCTTCCTGTCGAGCGCCTCCTGTAGATCCGCCAGGTTGACCGGGTTCCATGTGACTGCATGCCTGCACAGTTGGCTAGTCATCCTTAATGCTCTCTTACTGGCATGACAGCCCTGTGACAGTATGTCAGTGCTGCCTGCTGCCTGCTGCCTGCAGTCTTGTCGCACATGGCAATGTGCTATTGAGTGATGCAGCATGTGTTGTAGTCCACAGCTATTAGAGTTTGAGAGGTTGCACCCTCCCAGACTCAAAGACAGCATGGATGCATTGCTTTGCTCCACCTTCGTAACCGCCCTTAAGGGTATAATGTCCCTCAGACAGCTTCATTAATGGAGTCCCTGCCTATCCTTTATTAGGAATGATACATGCGCTTTGTTTGCTGCAGGGATTAGGAATATAGTCTGAATCATGAGCATGTTGTCCGGGACATGAACACTTACGGATTGTGGAATCCTCTCTTAGGCGCTCGCTTCTTCAAGGGGGTCTGGCCGCCTTCAAACCCCAGCTTGGGATTCCTCCCTACACCCACCAGCATGTCTCAGCTTGGAGTCAGAGCTATGCATGTGGGAGTGTTGCTGCATATATACTGCCACACATCACATCATGCTCCTCCTTTGACATGCTCTGACAGTGAAGGCAGGGCTTCACTGGTATGTCAATGTGTTGCCACAGCCGTTTGGTTGACACGCTGAGACGCTCATGGTGCTGGTAACTTCTGCAGGTGCAAAGAGTGTAGAAGTGCGCTCATGTGATTGAGGGTGGGCTGCAGCAAAGTCACCTGTGCGCGCTTTCTGCCCCTTGTGCCCCCTCCCTGAGGTCTTCCCTACGCCAGAGCCAATACCCCTTCCAACCCTCTTGGCCTGCACCGCACACATGTGTGTGAGACTCGCCACCAATGAGAGGATATTGATCCGCTATGACAAGGCAAGGTATGCGGTGCAGGCGCAAGTCATTCATGCACCGCACTCCTTGCACTGTGCATCGTCGCACGCTTGATCCTAAAATCTTGTCAGGAGGCAGATCACACAGGGGTCGGAGTGAGGCACATGTGGATCTTAAAGAAGCTGGCATCCTAGGAAGAAAAGTCTGGAAGCACAGAGATGGAACGCGCCTTCTTCCTGGCTCCTGGGTTGTCTGCCAGATTGTTGAGGCTCACAAAGGAGTCCCTTGCTTCCCCTGTGCTGCCAGATGAGCATGCAAAGCTGCCGCTTAACAGTCTCGTGTGAAGCATCTGCGAACAGCTTGCAGCTCCAGCAACCACTCTAGGCCCCTGCATATCAGGGGGGCAAGGAATTCAGCACTGCCGATACTGCAGGACATGCACAGGTCAACATAGGCCAGCGACGCGGAAAGTGAACGCACCTGGGCCAGCTCATATTTAGCAGCTATATGACTGTGGTTGACAAGGCTCTGCCCCTCAGAAGTGACGATACATCTGAGCAGCCTGCCCAGCGATCTGAGGCGATGGAAGGCGCAAGACATGGGATCCCAGCCTCAGCGAGAGACCAGAGAGGCCATTATATCTCTTGTGGTTATCACCATTCACGGGCTCCCAAAAGGAGGACTCAGTCGGCAATCACTGGTTACGGGCAGACAAGCCTGAACAAGGGCCTGAGTGGGCTACGGTCTAGGTAGACGGGTCTTTGATAGCAAATGCCTACTGTTGGATGCTTCGATGCGTACCGACGGACTAATCAACAGCAATTGGAGCGCCAAGACCGATCCACAGCTTACTCAAGTGAGTCATCGCAGCACGCGAAGCAAGAGGTCCACCGTTTGGGCTGAGTGTTCGGCATGCGCAGCAAGCACAAAGCACACGCTAGGCAGTATACAAGGTACTAGATTAGTGTGAGCCCACGAAGCTTGAACGGAAGCGTGAGTAGGCGGCCTAATGACAGACCTCTTGGAGTTCATTGACTGGTCTTGCGTCGAGTGCTTGAACCAGAATCCTTCACACAGCCTTAATAATGCGCTCAAACAGGTGAGTATATACTGCATGTTGCTCAGGCCTTTTATTCAACGCATGTCGTGATTTCTGCTACCTGATGGACACTGTTGATCAGTCAGCAACCTCTTGTTAATCTTCACATCTGACAATCCCGTGCGTCTGCAGGGGTACAGGGAAGACGACAACCTGTTCTTAGAGTCAGACACAGACGAGCAGCTGCTCTTACACATCCCTTTCAACCAAGGCATGGCTCTACACATGCAGACATATGGCATACAGACAGGCTTGAGCAGTGTGCAGCTTGCTTTCTTTCTGCTGCAGATGTTCTCCCAAAGCCTGTGCTTCCTGCTGCATAATGCAGGGGAGTGTCTTTACATACAGCTTTCTGATGGACTGACCTGCTGCTGCAGCTGTGAGGCTGAGCTCTTGGGCCATCAAGAGCAGCGGCAGCAAGCCACATGCGCCTCGGAAAGTGAAGCTGTTCATCAACCGGCCCTCTCTGGGCTTCTCAGAAGCAGCGGACTTCCCAGCAGCCCAGGAGTTTGAGCTCTCAGAAGCAGACCTGGAAGGCAACCCCCTGCAGCTGAAGTGCGTTCTGCTTGTCCTCCGTGTGATACGCCTGCTGCAATGAGTTAATTCTCATGTCACTGCGTGCTGTGGATAGACATTGAGAGCGCCACATGCTCAGCTGGCTCTGTGCATTACCAGTAGTGAAATCCTGCAACAATGTCAATGAGGAGCATGCTGCACATTGCGGCATCAAAATCGACAGACAACTGTCCACTTTTACAAACAGTCACCTCTGCAAAAGAGTGGCGTGCACAGTACTAGCTCGCAGATGCCTCAACTGGCGCAGTGAGTTCTCCAGTACAGCATGCCGCTATATTGACGATCGCTACTGCCATGCAGGTTGGTGAAGTTCAACAATGTCAACAAGCTGAGCATCTTCATTGAGGACAATCAGGGCGAAGAGGACGTGACGAGAATACAGAAGCTAGTGCTGTACGGGAGCGGAGGGCAGACCATGAACATGAACGAGATCAAGAAGGTGGGAGAGGAGCAGGGCTGAAGCAGCACTGAGTTTGAGGAGCTGAATGGTCTTGTTGGGATAACACCACATATGAAGGGCAAAGGCTTCACGCACATGTGCAGCCGTGTCTGTCTCTCATGCACATGCTGCACAACAGGAGCTATGTCACGACAGTCCATGTGGGCATGTTATGCGGCGCTTGACTGGCGGTCTGCCTATTAGCGCAGCAGCTGTAGCCCCTGTGCTTTCCAGAAGGTCATCCAGCACACCATCATATAACAGTGAAATCCAGCAAGCTGATGTGTCTCTGCCTGATGCGAGCACAAGCAAAATCTTGAAAGGTGGGCAATGGAAGATGTCAGCAGATGTAAGATGTCAAATTACAAAGCCCTGGGCCGCTCACAGCCAGAGCAACAATGCTCGCAGACAGGTCATCATGAGAGCACAAGCCTTGTGCACAAAAGATCATTGAGCACTCGCCCTGTACAACCACAAAGACACCCCATGAAATGTATGTGTGCATGAGGCGACCCTAGGACTTCCCAAAAGACGATGACTGTAACCCCTTTACATCACTCCAGAAACACCAGTGTAGTCTTGCCAGGAGGCATGGCCCAAGCCGTGTTGGTGAGATGCAACCATCCCACATCTGTGTTCAACACGCCAGAGCAACAACCCCAGCCTGCAGACAAGGTACCTGCCTGTCTATCCTAGTGTTCCTGTCAGCGTGAGCTGAGCAGGAAGAAAGAATGTAGGTGAATGTGGCGCATTGACAGGGTGGGCACACAGCCCCCACATATTGTACATGCCACCCCACAGATACGACCACTGCAGCATATCACAGGCAATTGCCCTATGGAAGTGCACTGCTCCTCTGATCTTTCCTAGCAAGCTTCCGGCCATTGGGTACCCTCCTGAGCACGTCATCTGTCATTCTCTCCCTGAAGGCCTGTCACATTCTGGAGCTAAGAATATATGCAGATGGCATAATGCCTGCTTGCATGCCCTGCCTCCTCCTGGTTCCCAGGATATGGCAGGCTGTATCAATTTGCTGATGCAAGCATGAAGTTGATGGGACGTGAGACTTCATACTGCGCAATCCCGTACTCCTTGCACATGCCATGTCCTACGGCTCCTTTGAAAACATGATCCCTGCCACAGTGCTTTGCAGAGAACGCCTCGCATGCACTGCAGCAGCACCAGGTTTTTTGGCCGACTAGCGTAATTTAGGACCCATCCCAATTGTTGGTCGTACCACCTGGCATGCTGCTCACTGCCTATACTTCCCGCAGTGCCAAATGCACTGCTTTTCACTGCTTCGTGCCTGGGTTTGAAGCACCTGTTAGGATGACTGCTACCTGGCCAGTATGGCCATAGCACAAAGTCCCTTTGGGGTGAGCAATCTCCTTCCCTTGACGATATCCTTGACGGGACATGGGATGATCGGCCTGCAGCTGAGACAAAGTCTCTGGGAGCTTCAGTATATGATACTGTCCATGCTGATTTCCCATTTGGAGCTGACCTTCATCGCATCGCGGAGCCAATGCGTGAGCTTGTTCCTTGAGTGACAGCAGCTCAGCTATTGACCACTGCTCTCGCTCGAGGAGCTCTCTCAGTTGTGACAGGTCTTCTGGACCCAAGCCTGAGTGTGACTAGCTTGCCCCTTGGGCTGGCTACTGTGCTTAGACTGGATCGTCTGCCCAAAGCTGGGCAGTTTTGTCTTGTAGCGCTATGCATGACCTGAGTCAGCTGCCGCTGAAGGGGCTGCAGCTCGGGGGAAGCCTTGTCAGCGCATGAGAGGCACGCCCTGCGACTCGGGGCGCTGCGCGCTGGTGGCCGCGAGCAGCTGCTCGTGGAAGCTGGGGCCCCCCAGGGCTCCCCCGGGGTTCCTCGCAGAGGCCAGCAGGCCCGGGGGGACCCCCAGCGCATGCAGCCGGTTGGTGGCCTCAGGCCCTGACAGCCCCAGCTTCATGGCATCCTCCGGCTTGAGACAATGAGCCAGGGCGGCCCTCTTCAGCGCCCCCATGTCCGCTGCCATGCCGTCCTGCTGTCACAGAACCAGTCAGTCGCCCTGCCAGGCTAAACAACCTTCCCAAAGCCATAACACATGCATTTATCTTAGGTCTGCTAGCAGTCCAAAGTGTGGCCCCAGGCGAGGGTGCACAGTGACTCAAAGTTGATAAGCTTACATACCATATCAGCAGCACGTTGGCTGGAGCAGACAAGACTGGCAGGCAATCCTATATGCAGATGTGACGGGCAACAGCAGTAAGGCTCAAATCCTGCGCTGGTGAGTGTAGCAACCATCATCAGCTCTTGTCATGGGACGGGTCAGAGGGAAGAAGCAGTCACCTGCATCTCGCTCTTGGGTGCTGCAAAGCCGTTGGTGGTGCCGTTCAGCTGCTGGCCCAGGGCTGCAAAGCCGGCCAGGCTCAGCATGTGCGCTTGGGGGTAGAATCCACTCAGATCCTGGGGCATTGCCCCATTCCTGGCCCTGCCAAAAGGGGCCATGCCTGCATCCAGTTCTACAGCCATCAGCCCAGCACATGCTGCCAGGGAGCAGAGCAACCCCTGAGGTGCGTAAAACTTCATGTGACCCGCCTATGCATTCATGACCTCACTGCTAGGCCAGACAGGTATCAAGATCTGACAAAAAGCACGGCATAGCTGGAAGTCCTCCATCAGAGCGCAGGCTTGAGGTCTGCAAAGCTGCATTGTGCTGTGTGCCCTAGCGCCTTCACGCTCTGTGACTCCCAACAGTGAGACATTTGCAAGACGCTTGGGGCTTTCTCTTCAGAGCAGGTACCTGGGTTGAGGAAAGGAAGGCCACCCTGCTGCATGAGCAGCTGGTTGTGCAGCTGCTGTGCAAATTGGGGCGTGAAGCCGTTGGGCTGGGGCAGCTGCCCAGAGCCCGCGCTCTGCATGCTGCAGAGCGCCATGGATGCTGCTTGTGGGAAGGGTAGCCCCAGGCTGTTGCTGGCCATGCTCTGCAACAGCAAGGCATAGCTTAGCACCAGGCCTGCCAGAAAGCTCAGATGCAATCATTATACCTGTTGCTTTTCTTAACCTATGACAGAAATCAGGCACTGTTATCACAGCATATCATGTATTAAATGAGCTCAGAGGTTCCTCATTACAACGTTGCATATCATGAATGAAAGCCGTGTGCATGGGTACATTACCTGGCCCAAGCCATTCCCAAGACCCAGCGATTGTGGGGCAGCCGAGCTCTGCAGGGGCGTCACGCGCTTGGGCATGCTGGCGGGCAGCCCGCCGCCCGACTGGCCCGAGCCCAGGCACTCGGTCAGGGGCGCTGCTGAGGCGGCGGCAATGTGGTCGCCATTTGTCATGCCGTCTGCTTGGGCCCCGTCCACACCATTGAGGCGAGAGAGAATCCGCTGTTGCTGCTGCTTCTGCATCCTGCACAGCGCACACCGATTGTGAGACAATGGGCGGCAGCATTGTCTCTGTTCTTGAGAAGCAGCAGCAGCTTGCAGAGTCAAGGTGAAGGCTCCACAGGTATGTCAGTACCATAGAGAGGTACAACGCTGGAGCCGCTGTGCAGCACTAAGAGAAGCCGTGCATAGTGCCTGCACCTCTCCATGTGCAGCAGCTCCTCGATCATGTGCGCGATGTACACATGCGAGGCGCCGCGCTTGAGCATGCGCCGCTGTGGCGGCATATGCACTTCCTGCCCGCTGCCCACAGTGTCAGGCCCCTCGTCCCTGCGAATGCCGCCTGTGGCAGAGAAAACCCCATCAGCAATCATGCCACTGCTCAAGGACGTTTGTATGATGGCGTAGATTCTGCATTGGAGGCAGGCTTCTAATGCTGAGGCATCATACTGTCTGGTAAGGTGTCGACATGCCCGCTATCATGAGCATCAGAACCATGCAATGCTGCTGTACCGTACTGCATGCAACTGGCTTTACTGCAGAGGACCTGGTCAAGCCGCATGCACCTGCAAGTGGCATGTAGTACAGCAGGGCTCACCTAGGAAGGGTGCAGGTGGGGGCCAAACCCCGCCCTGCGCTGCTGAGGATGCCTGTGGTGGAGTTGGTTGGGGCCCAGCAGGACCGAAGAACGAGCCGTTGATGCCACCAGGGAAGGGGCCAGCAAAGGCACCCAGCCCCGTGCCAAGACCGACGTTGGAAGCCGGTGGCACTTGCATGCTTACTGTGCCGACTGGTGTGCTGCTGGTACTTGCTTTGACGGCCTTGGGAGCTGTAATGCTGGTCCGAGCCGCGGAAGGCTCCTTGCTGGGAGCCCAATCCCTGTCATCGTCGTCCCTTGGCGAGGACCTCTGACGTCGCTCTCGCTGGGTCCTGCCTTCGGCGGGCCTGGCGCTGCTATTGTGCCCCATGTTTCTGACTGGCTTGCTCGGCTCCTCGATCTTTACGCGAGGCGCGGGCCCCTGACCCCCTGCTGCAAAATCCGGCACGCCACCCGCCAAGGAGAAGAGTGCTTCCAGGGCTTCCTGCTCCTGGTCATCTTCTTCATAGTCCTCCTGCGTGCCACCACATATGTCACTTGGGCTGCCACAGAGCTCTCTGGCCATCGTACCATGAAAAGATGCCATCTCGCGTCCCCAGCCACCTCCCATCCGAAAAAGTGCACTGCAAAGCGGGACAGGCTTGCTAATACACTCACGCCCACCTTGCCCTGCAAGGCACACGCTCGCCACGAGCAAACAAGCTCACGAAGGGCTACAAAGAGCTACGATGCAGGTCGCCGAGCTGCCAACGCAGAAGCGGCGCAAAGGAGGCTCCGGGCAAAACGGCAGGACTGAAGCAGGTCGATGGTGACAAAAGCCGTAGAGGCAGCTCAGCAGGGGCATGGACTCACCAGCTTGACTCGCTTGGCTGCTGTAGCCCACGCATCGCCGCGCTTCCGCTTGATATACTCTGCACCATGGCAATAACGACACGTTCAACCGGGATATCTTCTGAGGGTCACCGCCCGAGGCAGCCTGTTTTTGTGACAGAACTGCAGTAGTGTCAACCAATTAAGCAAAAGGGAGAGGCAAGCCCGAAGCCAGCATCACTCACCCGAGCGAGGTCGTCGGGGAACTGTGTCGACTCCATCCACCACCCAGGGCGGAGCCATCTTTTCTGGTGTGAAGAGCCCCGCCTGCAGCAGCAATAGGCAACAAGGTGTCAGGGTGAGGGCTTGGGTATGCACCAGGCCTCAGGCCAGCTCATGCCCCTGGCGCCAACCCCGGGAGCTGCAACCTCTTCGCTGGCCACGCGAACAAGTAAAGTGAGATTACGCTGCCTGAGGTGAAGAGCGAGCTCACCGGCTGAAGCACCTGCACCGTCAGCTTGACTGCTGTTCCCTGTACCCCCGTGAATCACTACTGATGCTGGCTCGTCCTGCTCTGCTGGCCCTGATATTGTGAGTCGGCTTTTTCACAGTACGACTGTCCTGAGTCCGCCGCGGTTATGCGCCCTCTCCAGCCGCCTGGGGTTGGTGCGCGGTATACTTTCAACCCAGTGCTGATTGTGGATCACCTGCAGGAGCAACAGACCGCGATCGGCTGAGAGGCCAAAGTATTCTTGACTAAGGCCTTACGCACCGGTTACTCAGACGACGTCTGATGATCTGGCAATGCGAGCAAGTGATGCGCAACAGCTGTATCTGCGTTGACCTTGGCTCCCGTTTGCTACTAGACGTTGATCTGATTGCTCCTGTGCATCAAGACATATCGCTCCTGGGTTCGGCAGCTGTGACGCTCAGCGGCCCTAGTATCACGTGAGATCACTGCACAAGGATGAAGATGTGATGGAGGGTCTCACGCAGTACGGCGACAGCGACTCGGATCAGGAGCAGCAGAATAGTAGCGCGCCGTCAGCAGGCCCTTCAGGCGAGAGCAAGAGATGCCTCCTGTTTGTACGACACAGTCATGTCCTGCTGGGAGCTACATTGCCCATGCTGCGCATGCAGGGGCAGGCAGGAATGGCGATGCAAATGAAAGCATCCCTTCTGTGCGACCAGCACCTCAAAGCATGGGCAAGACGACCCCACAAGCCCTGCCAAGTGCAGCGGCTCTCTTTTCACAAGGAGGAATAAGCAGGTGCCCCTCTGAGCCATGTTCAGCTATAGGTCTTCTTCCGAAGCTAATCAGTCTAATAGCTGCTTTAAACGCACTCATGCCTCAAAAAGTGGCATACATGACACATGCTCAGACCTTTCCCAAGTCTGTCATTTGCATAAGACTTGGTTGCTGCTGTTCACACATGTCATTGCGAAGGCCTTGCATGATGCACCGTGCTGCAGCATGCGCGCAGGTGACCCCCCAACCTTCAAGCGAAGCGCGCCGCTCAGCAGCGCGGCGAGACCTCACGCTGCGCCTGGGGGGCAGAAAACAGCGCGCAGAGGCACCGCCAGCTCAGCCACGCAGGGCAGGAGCAGCAGCGCTGCCGCAGGCGCCTTTCTGCCGCCACAGTTGAAGGGCAGGTATGTTGCCTATGCACAATCCTAAAATCCACCTGACATGGTGCGCCTGAACAACCTATGCAGTGCATCACTTTTATGGCATGGGCGTTCTGCTGCAACAGTAGCAGCAGGAGCACTGCTGCCAGCCCAATTGTTCGTGCTACTTGGCTGCATCTCTGCTGCTAGTGCGTCGTGCAAGCACAGCCCTGACATGCAGCCAGCATACTACTAGCAGAGCCTAAGGTGACCTGCGTGCTGCATCACTTCACTAGCTGGCGTTTTGCTGCTACATTTTCAGCAGTGCTCTCGCTGCCAGCCCAACCTCTTGTGAGCCAGTGCACTGGTCTACAGGCCCAATGTCATCACAGAGGACTTGGATCGAATGGGGGTGAAGAAGAAAAAGGGCAGCGGTCAGGGGCAAACTGGGCAGCAGAGATAACACAGGGCCACACTCGGTTACAGACCTCAGACCAATCACACATACGACAAGCATCTCAGTTATGATGCCCCTCTCAGATCAGATGTAGTGTGTTCAGACACACACTTGCACATGGAATGCTGGCTGGTTTTGAGACTCCCTTGGAAACAGACCGGCACCTCATCATGCATATGGGTTTCTCTCAACCCTGAATTCAGTCACCATGGCTCGGGGAAGCTCTGGGACCTTTTCCAAACGGCCCAACTATATCAGTTCAAAGTCAATGTGCCGTGGACAGCAGTCCTCACAATTGCAATCCTGAGTCTCTAATGCCGTTGCAATGCCATTCAGAATTACTCCTGTTACCAATGGATGTCCAGCCTGATTGATACACCAACAAGAATTCAGCCTGATGTACAGCGCAGCATGCACCTGCACAAAGACACTGTGCGCACGCCAGGGAAAAGCAGAGGTGGTGCCCAAAGACATATGCCATTATTGCCCAGCGGAGCCTGTATATACTGCGTAGATGCCATGTTGAGGACCTGCTCATGCCTCCAGCTGATCAGCCAATCTTCAAAAGCTTTGCTGACCTCTCGGTAATCAGCCCAATCCAATCACAAGCCGATGACGCAAGCGTCCGTGGAATGCGCTTTCGAATTGGCAAGGGCACTTTCTGCTCCTTACTGTTGGAGCCCAAAATGTGGGACACTCCCGCCGAGAGCTCATCTCTGCTTGCCTGCCATGGCCACCGGGCCCATCTGCCCCCTGCGCCGGACTTTCCCAGCGCTGCACCGTCCCGCAAGAGAGATACACTGCCCCCAGAATGGCTCTCCAGCTCAACCAGCTCCAGCAGCTCCCTGTGCAGCCTGAGTTGGCTCTGCTGTGCGCGCTCCGCCTGCTGTGCGCGCTCCGCCTGCTGCCCCTCTTCAGCTGTTGAGCCCTCTCCCATGCTGGCATACCTCGCCTCCCTCTCGTCATCTCGACTGACCTCGGCCTCCTCCCCAGGTGTGTCACCTGTCTGGCCTGGGCCCCCCTCCTTCATGGTATCGCCAGGCTGCACTGCCTCATCTGAAGGAGTTTCTGGTGAGTTTGGGTTGTCGTGGAACCCTAACTCCTCGGTGCCCAGAAGGTTGCCACCCGCGCTAGCCAGATCAGGCTCCTCCTGCACAATCACTGCCCACCATTATGCATTGCTACCATGGTGACAAAGTCTACCACATGCACCATCTGACAACTCTGACTGGTCCATCTGCTGATATCATCAATGCTTGTGAATATTGCTGAGGTGCCAGGCCATCAGGACGTCTTGCACACGCACATGTGCATGTCCCCATCACTGCTGGAAATAGCACAGCATTGCATCGTCACAAGGACGGGATCCATGAACTCCCCAGCAAGGCACCAGCATGACCGAGGATGAACAACAATCTCGCACACACGGGATCACTCCTGGGCAGAGCTGATTATTTCAGAGTGTGCTTCTGTCTGTAAAGAGGTGCTGCAAGAGAGATCTTGCCTGCTCCTTGATGCGCTGCCTGGCCAACTCAACCTCCCGTTCCTTCTCCTTCTGCTTCTCCTCCTCCAGCTCTCTCTGGCGCGCCTGTCATGGCACATGTACATCATGATACGAGCTCTGGGATGAGAGTATCTCCTCAGGAACTAAGCATCTCAGCGGCTGGTTCAGAAGGGACTTCATCTGAGTTGACTCAAAGAGCTACAAAGCAGTCAACATGACAACCTACCTGTTCAGCCAGCTTCGCCTTCTCCTGTTCTTCTTTGGCGACTCTCGCCACCGCCTCCTCGCGCCGCTTTAGCGCGCGCTCCCGCTCCTTCTCGGCAGCTACCTCCTTCTCGAGTTGAATCACCTCTGGATCCTCGTCCTCCACTTGAGCACCCTCATCCTCAACACTCACTCCAACCTGAAGATGGGCACGCCAGCTCACTTTACACCCCAGCCAGCATCTCGATAAGACGTCTCAGCGGGCTCCTCAGTATTCAACTAGCACTTGCCTACAATTTTGCAGTTTGGACATGCTTCAGCCCACAAGGCGATTGATGCCTATGACCATCACAGGAGAGCCAGGATTACCTCCCGCACGTTACAAGCCAGAGGCAGATAGTATGGGCAATCCTGGTTTACTATTGCAGCATCAGCAAAGGTCATGAGACTGCACACCTCTTTGTCAGGTTTTGGGGACAGGCCTTGCTCTGCAGGGGCGCGTTCATCAAGATCCTGCCCGGGTGTCTGGGCACTGGGCCTGGTGCCTAGACCTTGTGGGCTGCCCAGAACCTGAGCACCTGCAAGCTGCCCGCCAATAGTCCCTTTTCCTGTGACCACGCACTGACCTTGGAGCAGGGGAGCCATTCCATTGATAAGGGAATGAAAGCAAGTGCCTTGTTCGGAATTGCGACATTCACAAAGAAGGGTGTCTGTGTAGCATTGCATGACTTGCATTGCCTCAGGATACTCTGCGAGAGGCTACAGCAGTGCCCGAACATCTGATGGGGCATCCTGAACAGCACACCACTACAGAATAGCTATTGTGCTCGACCCCACAAGGTGGCCGATGGCCTGGTGAGGCCCTTTGCCTTGCATATGGTCAGTCATGTCATCGTAGCTGTATATTTTGCAATCTAGCGCATGACAAAACCCTACCTGCTTCCTCATGTGGCACATGCATCGCCTGCATCGTCAGCCTCTTTTCTTCCACGCGCTTGGTGGCGCCCTCCTCAGGCGTTGCCTCCTCCTTGGGCTCCTCCCGGGCCTTCTGCAGCAGATATGCAGCTGCCTCCGCAGCCGCCTTCTCCCCCGCAGCCGCCTGCATGGGTGCTTCCAGTGTTATAAGGTGCCCTGACACCTGTATCAGTCCCGCATAGTCAAAAACTGTGCAAGCCCCAACAGCAGCTGTAAATGCCTCACAGTTCTTAGGCCAAAGACAGCAAATCCAATGTCAAGAGCTTCCCAGCTTAGCCTTGATGCAGAGGCTGCTGCTGTTCTGTCATGGCTTTTTGAGCCCTGTATCTTGCCACAGAACTCTCACTTCCTGCCGCCTCTTAGAAGTGACCACTGCATGCTAAGTGGGAGGGCTTGCCTCGTAATTAGTAAGATCCCTGAGCTCCTGCAGCACGTGCGCCTGCTCCCCCAGCACTGGCACCTGGCCCCTGTCAGAGGCCCTGTAGTTCACCCGGTCCATGCTGATGTGGAACGCCCTGTCCAGGCACTCCTCCCGTAGGGAGTCCAGCTTCCTCTCAGCTTCACTCTCGGCGCCCAACGTCTTGACGCGCACCGTCTTCCCTACAGCAGAGCACAGAAAGTGCTGAAATGGGGTGACATGGAGGAGTTTGCTTGTCTCACACTGGTTGACGCAGATGCATCACCCTTGCGGGTGCTCTCATGCATGCGTCGCGCTTCCTAGACGGTGCTCGAGGCTTGGGCAATCCCTGAAGTATGCTGTAGGACACCTAGATGGGTGGCCTGGGGCTGCAGACAGGACAGCAGTGCAGAGAGCCTCAGAAAAAGACAAGGGCCAGACAGAGCCATTGACCGCAGCGCTGTTACCTAGATACCCCACAGGCTGTCAAGGACAAGGCCCAGACAGAACAAGCTAAACGCTCTGATCTTACCGCAGGCTGTGAGTAACAGGGCGCAGACAGAGCCGGTCAATTGCACTGATCTTACCTAGATACACCACACGCTCTTTGGACATGGAGTCAAGATCCCTCTTGAGCCAGGCCATGTCCGCCTCAGTTTTGAGCTCCCTGACTCCCTCCAGCAGCAGAGTGTTGTTTTCTGTGGGGTCGCCAGCGCGCGCCGGCCAAATCTGGTCTCTCAAGTGAAAGAAGTCCATCAGGCTCATCCCCTGCACGTGATGCTATGCTTGGGACACGCAACTTACCTGTGATGATGCAGATCTTCTCCGGAGAGACGCTGAGCAGAGCACCACCTTATCCTTTCCAGAAAGGTCCCAAGCAGAAGACCACCTGAGCTGTGGAAGGGGCAAAGAGCTTCCCTCGAAAGTTGCACTATCTGCAAGCATGCACACAGCTTGCAGAGGAGGGGAAGTTGGCGCAGGGTGACTCACCTGCATGTCACAGGCTTCCTCGTAGTAGTACCAAACCAGGCAGCGGTGCGTGCTGGGGGGACCGTCCAGCGGCAGCCGGGGGACGATCTCGATGTCCCCCCGCCAGTCCTCCGCCATCCACTTCTTGGGCTGCCCGCTGCGCCCGCGCTGGGCAGCCGCCTTCTCGTCGTCTAGCCAGCGGCTGTTGCAGGCCACGTCTGGCCACACAGGTGTGCGCTTGGATGCCAGGGCAAGCTGCACAGGAACAGGTTGTCATCCCATACAGGTCTCCGTTCAGAGCAGATCGCTGAAAGTGGTCCACCCTCATTCCTGGGCTGCCCGCTGCCCCCACGCCGGGCAGTTGCAGAGGCCACCACTCAGTGTGCCCGGCTTGCCCTAATGCATGGCCTGGGCCGCGCAGAAGTACACAGAGGCTCCAGACCTGAAGAAGTGACTGCAAGACTGTCACAGCCTCGTGTAACATTTCACAGAGTCTTAAACAATCTTGGACACTCACCTGGACAAGGCCCATGATTGCAGCCCGGAAGTCGACCTCATCATCGAAGTGCAGCGGCAGCACGTCTGGCGCAAAGCTGAGCACGCGCTTGTCTGAGAGCGTGGGGAACAGCGCCTTGCCCTTTTGCTCCCGCTCCAAGGCTTCCAGTTTCTCTGTGGCCTGCAGTGAACACTGTCTCAGTAGGATGAAACATGCTAGACTCCCCTCATTCTCGTGCCTGGGAGCCTTGACCAGGCAAAGTGTTTACATGCTAGCGGACAGGATGCGCTGCTTAGAGTGGTGCAAGTCAAGCTCATGAGATGGGGTCTTGCGTCAGGGGAAGCGCTCTTGATCAGATGCACTCGAGAGAGGTCTCATTGGTGTACTTGACCATCGGAAATCATTTCGTTACAACCTGGAACAACAGACCAGGATGCCTACCTCCCAATGCCACATGCCTACGGCCTTCATAAGGATGGAGCGGCCTTGCATGTACGCCCGGATGCCAATGATGTGCGCAAAGAAGAACGGGCGCGGCTTCACATAGAACGCCCCGTTCACAAGCCCTGCGTGGCATGTCAACACCTCAGTTGCCTCCCTCTCTGAGGAGCCAGTCTGCTTATGCTTCAGACCACTAGCAAACCCTACACAGGCATCGTGAGCAGACATGCTGTGGTGGGGAGAGCTCACCGTTGTGCCCATACTCCATGAACTTCCCATACATCAGCGGCTGGATCAGGACTTCGGCCATCTTCCCATCCCAGGCGCCACCTGTCAGTAGGACAATCCACTGTTGGTCACAGGCAGAAATGCTCCAGAAGCTCACGTGAATATTGTCGGGAAGGACACCTATGCTCTGTCTCATCCAAAGTGTGGTTTGAAACAGCCCTCATGATGTTGCGGCAGAACTAGCATGGATGCTAGGGGCATCGTAGCCCTCAAGGTTTGGCAGATCTAACCTGTGAGCCATGAGATCTCTTTTGCGCTGGCTTGGGACCATTGCATGGAGGCCTGGCCCGTCTTCGCAGGAAAGGGGTTCCCTCCAAGCTTTGCATCCCACTTTGCCGGCTCTTTAGGGACGGTCAGATTGAAGTGCTCAAAGTAGCCTGCATCACAACCAATCATGAACCCTCAGATACTGCACTGCATCTGCAGACATCTCACTACAAGCCAGGAAGCTTGTTGTTTCAGAATGGTCCTTACACAAGCTCAAAGTTTCTGTGCGCAAGCAGGTAAACGACACTGTATGACCAGTACACGACCACCGATCAACATCATGCCTTGGCTGTATTTCAGGCTCTGCTAAGAGAAGGACGAAGCGCTGCAGCACACAGTTGACAAGAAGACTTGATTACCTCCAGTAATACCCAGCCTGCTGTGAATGTCCTCGCCCAAACTGTCAACCCAGTTCTCAGTCCTCACCTTCTTCTGCACAGTGACCAGCAGGACGTTTTGGATTTCTGAATCGTGCAGCAGGCACGAGCTAGCAACGTCCATGCAGGAGACACAGTGCAGGCAAGCTTCATGCCATGACACCCTGTAGATAAATGTCTGTATGCCTGACTTGGTGAGTGCAGCAGACACTTCAACTTTTCTCAAGCTCAACAGGTGTGTACAACAGGCACACCCGTGCATGCAATCATATATAAGCATGTCGAGCAGGGGCCCATCTCAAAGGGAAGCTAGAGTCAAAATTGCACCCAACACTGCATCAAATCTCATAGGCGGTCAAAACAATGTGTAGCGGCGGTACCGTGATTGCCAGGTCTGCATGGGCCTGCCAGACGTCGTTGAGATTCTGGCCTGCCCGGCTGTACGCCCGGTTCTCCTTGCCCTCGCTCCAGAGGGTGTGCCAGGCGACAGGGTGGCCTAGATAGGCGCTGGCCACGGCATCCCTCAGGATGTCCTCGTCGCCGATGGCCCACGCTAGGGTTTTCGGACTGCCCTCGACTTCCAAAAAGTTTGGATCCTCAGCGTACCTCAACATCTGCACAGCAGATCACATATAAGTCGCTAACAGAGCTCTTAGCATGGCGTTTTGACGACAGTTCCAAGCATCCCAAACACCATGCCCCATCTCGTAGGCTTTGAAGCTCAGTACCCATTGAGTCTTGCCCATGCATTGGCCCAGAAAGTGCAGGTGCCAGGCGTGTGAGAGGGTGTTGGACACGACCCTCCCTTATGGTCTGATCATATCAATTATGACCTGCAAGGATGTAATGTCTCTCACCCTGGCTACTGCCTCTGTGAAGATCCATGACACCGGCCCCGCCACGTCAGCGTTCTGGATGTAAAGGAAGCCCGTGGTGAGCCCTGCCCAGCCGCCATGTGACATGGTGACTAAGGTCGCCTTGCTCAGCGGCGCGTGCTTGACGTAGACGTAAGGGTCGTCGCTGAAATGGGAGTCAGCATGGACCGAGAGCACATTGTAGCCGGCGCGGATCATCCTGGCAATGGTGTGGTACCTGCATGACAACATTGCGCATGGCAGAGCTTCCCTGTGAAGCAGTAGGGTTGATGCATCCACAAGAGATGTCAGTGTCTTTCCTGTCATACGTGCCAGCAGGTTTGAGAGTGTATGGGGGAAATGGCATCACAGAAGGCACATGGGTATGTGTCTCACCTGATCAGGATGAGTCTCTCGTGCGCATTGTGGTGGTCGGCAGTGCCCTTCCCAAAGAACTCCAGCTCGCCATTTCCCAGAAGAGTGGACCAGACACAGCCTGCAGCCAAAACAACGATTGGGGACATTGTACTGTTTCGAGTGCGTGCGCTGGGTGCTTTTCCCAAGTCAGAGCGCTGCAGTTCTATGAGGTGCATGCGCACCAGCATATGTGCTTCGGGAAGCTCGCACATATGTCGGCAGCTGCTCCCGTCTAACATATGCTAGCAAGGGCAAAGCAACAAGCTTGCACATGCAGAGCCGCCTATCATTGCTTGTTGCGTTTCACATGCTACCCACATTCGTGATCTCTTCATCACCTCAAGCAGCAGTCCCAAAAGTTGCTCACCTGCTTTAGGGCCAACCCCTTTCAGACATATGGGCACTTTAGATCATCACGTTCAGAGATCTCTAAGGTGTGCTTACCCGCTTTGGGGAAGGCCTTGAGGACGTGCTGGCAGCTGGCCTCGTCCAGGCTGAGCAGGAGGAAGTGCTCGAAGGTGAGCTTGCGCAGGTTGAGCACCATGTTGAGGGCCATGCCAATCTCCCGGTCCCGGAAGTGCACCAGGATCACCTCCTTCTTGTGCGAGCGCGCCTGCAACATGTAGAGTAATCTCACTGCATCTTCCTGATTGAGCGGAAGTGAGTGCCATTAGCGCCCTTCTGGCGCAGTCCTGGCTGCCCTGGTCCACCTGGTGGCCCGAATGTATCCAGGCCTTTGTGCCTTGGTTTGTATACAGTGGGTGCTGGCATGCGTGTCATGTCTCACTGGCTGATGAGGACAGTCCTCTCTTGACAGCCGTACTATGTGCTTGCGAGATTGTGCGCCAAGTTGGCACAATTCAGCAGACAGGTGTTGCTGCCGTGCCTGCTTTGTGATGCATGCTTTGGCTCTGAACGGGTCTCCAGGAATCTTTAGCACGGATGTCAGAGCTTGTTGCTAACTTTGTGCTGACGTGCACAATGTGCAAGTAGCACGACATGATAGAGTCCCTTAATACCGACCTCCAGCGCCTGCTGCAGCGTCCCCATGCGTGCCAGATCCCCTGTGTAGGGCTTCATGGCGCCCTCGCTCCTGTAGGGGCTCGGGCGGGCCTCGTCCTGGTGTAGGCTTGCATCCCTGGACCCCTTCAGCACATCCACCGGCTGCAGCTTATTGCCTGCATGTCAAAAGTCTAGTCGTACTTCCCGAGCAGCCCGCGCAGGTTGCTAGCGAGAGACGCTGCGGGAGAGAGGGATGCCCTCTTCTACATGCTGCGCCTTGCCCCGGTAGGGCATCATGCAGATTGGTGGCAACAAAGGGGTATGCGGGAGGCTCGTCCTATCCCAGTAGCTTCCGCTCATCACGGGGACGGAGCGTGGCTCCAGCAGCTGTACATGACTGCTGATCCATGCAAGGACAAAAGGCCCGCATGCACTATGTGACGCTGCGCAGATGCCGTCAGGGGGCAGGGAAACCTGCCCGTGTTGAATAAAACACACCTGGCACAGCTATCATGCCCTGGAAGTGACCTCTGACCCCAATGGGGTCCAAGCTCATGCGCTCCCATCCCATGTGCTTGACTGTCCTGCAAAATATGTGTCCCAACTTAATGCTCCGATCCTCCGTCTAACATTGCTTTAGCAGGGCGTAGCGTGTATTGCAGAAGCCTGCAAACAGTCTGTCTTGAAGCAAAGGGCGAATGGAACTGAAGACGGGGGGCTGAGGTGACAGTACAGGCTTACAGTGAGTCATCCCCTCGATGGATCCTGAGCCTTGGCAAATAGACGTGCATGTCGACCACGCCAAACAAGATCTGCGGCAGATAGAATGCTTGCTTTTGCAGAAGGCCAGCTATCTTACACCAAGGTCACAGTGATTTATAACATCACCAGCAGCTAGTAGTTGGGACGTATCCATTCCAGCGAGGAGTGTGCTCACCAGCGCGCCCAGAAACATAGCCAGACGAACTTGCCAAGAAGACCATCTGATTGAGTAGTACAATTTCATCAGGGGCTTTAGTGTCCAGCGTTGCCGTCCCTGGGCGGACATCGGGACGGGAAGCGTTGCAAGAAAGTGCCAGCCCCTTGTCAAAGGTGCGGCAATATTTCCTTTACAAGAATCTTATTGAGAAGCAAAGGGGATGGTTGATACGGCGCACTTCACGCCGCGCGGGGTGACCACATAGTGATGACGACAGCTGCGGCAGGTGATCAGGGTTCAGGGCCAAGACACATGTGCATAGCACGGACGAACTTTGCTTGATTCCTGGGCCGCCGAACAGGCCATCAGGAAGACTGGCCCGCGAGCGCCACATTTCGGAATGCTGCTTGCCAAATTTACGAAGCCTAATTGGGCATCTCACATTGCAAATGTTTCCGGAACAGCTCCATGCTTGCAGGAGGTGTTCTTCTGGAGTTATGAGCGTCCGATGTACGAACAATGACGACTTGAGGGGTAAAGGCGGATCTTTTGAGGGCTTCAAGATGTTACGTTACCAGCACCCACGAACAGTAAGACCAGCACCTGACAGGTAATAAAGTCCCAGCGGGAGGAGGAAATGCCTGGCTTGGGGGATGCGGGGGTACAGAGAAGTTTGAGGAATGTACTATCAAAGGGTTCCAAGCAACAAAGCCGGTACGAGAGAGGAGCTGAGACCTCTTATGATTCTGCTTGTGGGCGTTGTACATGCGTCACCAGTAGTCCTATGATAGGCATTCGCTCAACGCCATTGCACAGAAAGCAGTGCTGCTCCAGGTTGGAGTTGGCGTCCAACAAGCTCTCTGCAGCCAAAGCAAGCAAGGCCTCTGCCCTGCTGGGCGTCCTCATTCAGCATGAAAGCTCAGGACGAAGCGGGGCCTTCACTAACGATCCTCGAAGGCATGAAGGGGCAGCTGCAGAGCACGCCTTGAACAAACAACGCAAATCGTCGGCAGCCAATGCACCCAGAGCGGCCCAGCAGCCTAATGCAGCAGTGACAGCCTCCTCAACACCTGCAGATGCTTCAGGGCATCAGGCAACAGCTGAATGCCCATTGTGCGGGTCCAGCATGCCTGCAGAGCGCCTACAGGCGCATGTTGATGCTGAGCTCCAGGAGCTCGATGCAGCAGCAGACCAGGCCTCAGCTTTGCACAGCGAAGCCATAACACAGCATGCAAGGCAGGTGCTTCAGCCTATAACAGTTCGGCCAAGCAGCATGGCGCAACCCACGGCATGCCTGCCACCCAGGCATCGTATGCAGATGGCTCAGTTGAGACCTGGTCATGCTGACAGCAGCTCACACGGGAAGGACGGTGCACTCTGGCGACAGAGTGATCTTCCTGAGAGGCACACCCTCTCGGGCGCCAGCAGACATTGCATGCAGCCTGCAGTGCAGCAGGGGGCATCGGCAGCATCCTCTGCACGAGGATGTCCTTTACCTCTCCCTCAGCAGCCACCACCCCCCAGAGAAAGCATGCAGCAGCAATGTCTGGGCGTCCCTCCTGTATGCAGCAGCACCGCTGCCCAGCAGGGGCAGCATGCATGCCAGGCACCGCAGGACTCTAGCATGCAAGCGCAAGCAAGATCACAGCACCACCAGAGCAGGCAGCAGATAGACCATAGGCAGCCAAGAAACCTCTGCAGCAGAAGTTCAGCGCAGCAGAGGCAAGGCGCTGCAGCCCACAGACAGATGTCATGGAAGAGAAAAGCCCAGGTATAGCTTTGGAAGCTTTGCTCATCATGCATGCACTGGTATCCGACGACAAGTGCGGGGCTATTGATGATCTTCAGTGCCAGGACTTGCAGCTGACGTGCTGGACTAGTTTGCCTGAGAGCCTTCACAGGACAGGAGCATTGTATGGATCTGCTCTGCAGGTGCATGTTTTTGGTGCTGGCCTGAGTACAGGGCGCAGGCAACCCCGCCAGCAGAGGGCTCCTCCTGCCAGGCAGCAAGGCTTTAATCATTATGACAATGGACGTGGGCTCTGGGTATGCTTCATGTCCCAAGTCTTAGCATGTGCACCTTTCTCTGCACCGCTTATTCTCAACATATTCAGGAGAATCATTATGCCGCTTTGTCCCTGTGCGGAATGAGGTGAGGCTGCAGCTTTGGGAGCAAGCTGCGATTGCATGCTCGGCTGCATATGTAGGGCTGCTAGTCATGCTTTGCATTTATGCTTTGCAGGATGGCGATATGGCGGGGCTGGATGGCTTGGAAACTGTGGGCTTGGACTGCTGGGAGGGCTTTGGGACCATGAGTATGGGGCGCCTCTGAATACACACATATACATGTAAGGTGGCAACTCGCAGCCAGAGCCCTGAGCATACACGGACCTTGCTGCAGCCCCAGTCTGGGGCCAGTCAGACATGAACGGGCTGCGGCCTTCGTCGATTGGGGAGTGACTCACACCGCACCTCTGGACACTTGTTAATTGCGTTGTGTGGAGAGGTCTCCCTTGAAGGGGTCACCCTGTGAATGATGAAGTCCCTGTCTTGGCAACATGCCTCTCCATCAATGCTGTCTGATGGGCCTGGCCAGCTGGCTACATGGGTTCCATTGCCTCAGTGATGCGGCTGTTTACACATTGCACTGCTATACACAAAGTCGAGGGTCTACATGCAATACAATGGCGCACATTAACTTGCTACAAAGGCCTCACGCTTCCACACAAGACCACTCACAGTGCTCAAATGTTGCTGCCTTGACACCACACAGCAGGTACAACATGTTACAACATGTACACACTTGAAGTGAGCCAGGTAGAGTGGCCGTCTCTATACAGCTCCTCTCCCGGCAATGTACTTGACGACCACTTCTCCAGTGGCATCTCTGATGGCCAAGAACCCGTACTTCAGGAGTGCAAAAGCACATAGAGGTCTGCTATGTGAGCCGCATCTGTCTACATGGCACTGCGTTCTATACACGAGTCCTAAGGAGTGCTGGGAGCCCTTGAAGGCCCTGGATCAAGAGTATATTAGGGATGTATCTTCTCAATCAGCCCGTGTCTGCTCAGGTTGGGCCCTATAGCCGGGTCACCTGGCAGTGAGGGCGCTATGTTGGTGCCTGGGATATTAAACAGCTCCGCTACCGTGGGAAGGGGTCTGCAGTTGTGATGCGGTGTCCCTGCAGCCCGTGCGTCCATCGTCTGAGACGCTTACCGCTGCTGTGATGTGATGTATGAAGGAAGTTCGGCTACTCTTGCAGGCCTGCAAAGCTCCAAAAGATCTTGCTGAGCAAATAGTTGTGGCATTGCTTCCCTTCATTAGTAATTCCACGTGCGCTTGTAACGGCGCATACTCCTGCTCGGAGCTCCTTGGAGCTCAGAAAGCCATAACAGCCCTGTTTTGCAGAAGCATGGATGTGAAGTACTCTGATCTCTCTCTGCCGCAGAGCCCTCTTTCGCATGGCTACCCAGGGATGCTGGCGTTGGTCTCTTGTGGTGAACAGCGCGCTTTGAGTTGCTTATCGAACAGTGCCAGCCCTTGGGTGCCAAAGAGCTGATATGAAACATTTGCAAGCGTCCTCACCGACGATTCCATTCACGATGGCACTGTGATGTTCCAAGGGGGGCACGACTGGGGTTTCAGTGAATCTCTTGATGGGCGTTCTCTTGATGGGCGTTCCTTTCCTGGATCCTTATAAGAATGAGGTTACGTAGATCAAAGATGATAAGATCTGGTTGTCTGCGTGTCTCCCCGATCTAGCCTGTTGAGTCGCTGCACGCTTGGTGTGAATATATAAGGGCGTGCATCTCCATAACTAAAGGGTGTTTGCTCGTCAAAGATTGTCGACCGAACAACACTTTTACACCTTAGTCTTATGAACGAGCTCACTCCATATCCACCTCTGAAGCATCTATCCACATCCTGCATAGTCATCAGGGCGGAGTCATCTTGGACTGTCCCATATGCACCACTGCTCTTGAAACAGGAACCAAAGGACTGCTAGTATTCGCCCCCATGCTCAGGACTGTTGTTGTGCGAACAAACTGGCATGCGTGTCCTCGCCCGTGGTCGGCAATGTGCCAAGCTTCAGACGTGGTTCACAAAGTGTAGGGCATCCACCTGCCTTTCAATGATGGAAGCAGAGAAAGCATAGAGGTAGACAAATAGACACTCCAATGGTATTTATTTTGGATGCGTAAATCTTCAGCTTAATCTCTTCCCCGGAAGAGTGGCTTGCAACTGATTGAACCATCTCTGAGAGCTTGGAGGACGGTGCAGGTCTCTCTGCATAGGTTTCGTCAAGACTCGCCCTTGAACCCACTCAGCACAACTATAAGATCAGTCTGCTGAGCATAAAGGAGATGTCAACGCACTTTGTGCTGGAGCACGACCAGGTAGGGCCATATATATGTGAACCAAAGGTTGGAATGTTGTGCACGTACACTGGACCCTCATGTATGATGGTCTTCTGCTGTAGCAGCCACTGCCTGCTAGGTGAACCTTCTGAATTTGCAGGACATTGGGCCACTCACCCATCAGGACAACTCCACAATCAATAAGGGATCCCTTAGCGACTGGTCCAGAGAGCTGCAAGAGATAATGGGAACCAATGGTGCATTTCTTCCCTGCTTCTTCACAATCTCACCCCAGTGGTCAATCTCCAGTCGCTTACCTGCGGCAGCAGTGCAGTGCAGCAGTAC
This sequence comes from Coccomyxa sp. LA000219, assembly GCA_000812005.1. NCBI lineage: Eukaryota > Viridiplantae > Chlorophyta > Trebouxiophyceae > Coccomyxaceae > Coccomyxa > Coccomyxa sp. LA000219. Next base: position 1,783,181 of record KN714659.1, read on the forward strand.
AGTGCCACTCCGCCGCAACACTGAGCATTGACATGATATTGCAACTATACACAGCACAAGGGACATGTGATCATGGTGTAAGCATGAACGCTAAACCTCAACTATGCCTTTGCATGGTGCATGTGGCCCAGGGCTGAGTGCTGTACTTCACAGCGATAGCTGTGAGGGCTGCCCACTGCTGATTGCACACTGCAAAGCTTGTATGTATGCTTCATCACCTCACAGCGGCGCCTGCGCCATGCAGGGCGTGACAGTCCTGAGCTGCTGCATTCAGCGCTCCTGGGAGGACTTCTGGGGACCCAAGACCTCGCAGCAGAAGAGCAACCATCTGCAGTGGCCGACGCGAGCAATGGCGCTCGACGCGCCAACTGCAGCCTCCCTGCAGCCTCTGCTGAGAAAATAACAAGCACACTGCCAGCCAGCAGCGCCAGCCCTGCAAGCAGCAGTGTGCCCCTGACGGTAAGCAGCCCCTCACATACTGCAGAGTACACAAGGCTACCAGCACGCACGCTCAAGGTATCTGGCATGGCACAAGCATGCCAGAAGGATTGCATGAGCAAGGACCGCCATGCATGGAGCAACCTTGATCAAAGCAGAGCTGTGCGGCCACAGCCAGAACAGCGAGCCACCAAAAACAATTGCAACATACCTGCGCACATCAACTCCTCCCCTGTGCTTTGCTCATGCTGCTTTGCTTATGAGGCAGCCTTGCCATATCCCTCAACTGCCATGCAGAGGTCATCTACGCCCCCGCCAAAGAGCCCTGCAGAGAGGCGCCGCGGAAAGATGCAGCAAAGTATAGAGAAGGCAGGCGCCAAGGCAGAGGCTATCCTGAAGAAGATGGTGGAGTCTGGCAAGCTTCACCCGGGCAGCCTGGGCAAGGTCAGTACTCTTGCCCCTAATCACGATAAGGCTGCAATCCTCAGCCTGGGGCCATTTGACACATACATGGGAGTCTGGCCGCCTCACTTCAGGGCTTCTTTGTTTCGCAGACATTGTATGGAGTGTTCAAGCATGTGAGGCAGTCCTACAAATTTAAGCTGAAGGGCAGTGTATGCTGCAAACATCCACGCTCTTTGAGTTCCAGCGAGCAAAGTTCTAGCTAGCCGAACACAGAGGGTAGCGCACAGGCCACCCTTCGGCTGTGGGCCTCACTAGAAGGTATTGTCAAAACTCCATCAGAATGGGACAGCGACACCATTGATGTTTTCTGTTTGCTGCAGCAATCCCAGAAGGCCTACAAGAGGCTTCCAGCCTGGCTGCGACTGGAGGCCATGCGGCAGCTGGAGTGGGAGTTGGGGTTGCTGGACAGCTGCCTGCCTCATGCAGCCAAGATCTTTAAGGAGATCCTTCAGGACCTGAAGACCCACCCGCCAAGTGAGTCAGCTTGACTGTACATAGCATCAGCAGCGCTGAGCTAGCATCCTGCCTACAAGGTCAAGCACGACATATGCTCAGAGTTGGGAGGATGCGGTTGGCCGCAATTGGAATGCATTATAGTCATATACTCCTGCGTAGATTGTACATTTAGCTCATGCCAGAAGGTCTGCCAGACATATTCAGAAAGCTGCATCGATGCAATGCTAAGTTGCGTAACAGGTGCATCTTGACTGTGCAGGGCAGCATCGGGATCTTATCCGTCATAAGGCCAGGCAGAGAAGGCCAGCCCGGACCAAGTGGGAGTCAGGAAGCTACATGTCTCTGACAGACGATGCCAGCATCAGCGACAAGGGTACAAAGGCAGTAGCAAGCGAAGGGTCTGCTCCAAACATGGCGGGAAAGGCAGGGAGCGCAGCAGCTACTCTGGCAGGGGCAGCTGCACAGTCAGCAAGCACAAGCAGAGATGCTGCAAGCCTCAGTGGCTCATTACTGGAGCCTCATCTGGCTCGCGCCATGCCACTGGACATGAGCCAGACGAGCTCTGGTGTCCTCACAGTGATGCTGGTCAGCAGCATAGAGCCGATGGCAGCTCATCTGGCATTGACCCTGAAGCACACTGCTTCCTCGACAGCACATTGTACCAGGCACTGAGGGGTGAGAGCCCTCGCAATGACGGAGACTGCGACAGCAGCAGCAGCGCGTCGGGCCTCAGTAGCGTGTCCGGTCTCAGTGCTGAAGCAGAGTGCGTCTTTGACAGCGGCCTTGACGAGGTAGCGCCCCCTGAGTCTTCATCAGAGAGCTCACCACCAGCATTCCAGCTGGAGGGAATGGCTGCACGCAGCGAACGGACAGCTGGCGGGGCTCAATACCCCAAAGCATCCCGTGGCAGCACAACTACAGAGCTGCCTTCCAGTGTTCCAGCCTCAGGTGCTGCAGGCCGGCTCACAGCGTGCTCAGCAGGCGCAGCATGCTCAGCAGCTGGTCAGCCTGCAGTTGGACAGGCAGTATTGCCAGGTCTCCCGGTCCAGGCGGCCTCCGTCTTACCAGAAGCCTCCTCTGCAAGGCTGCTGGTGAGATTCCATCCAGATGCAGAAGCATCTTGAGCACTGCACAACTTGCGGCAGAGCTTACACTATACTTCTGACGTGGTCACGGGCTGGATAAAGATGCTGCTTTTCATGGTGATGCGCATGAACACCGCGCACAGCTTGTGCATGCTCCCTGTAAGGGGATTCTTGGCCAATTGCATGCTTTCTGCTGCTCTGGGACTCTGCACATCTGAGCTTCATATATCATCCATCTAGAAATGCTGAAATTTGATTGCAACACCCATCCTGCTTGGACACATACCAATAGATGCACAGATGTCTGTTCTCACCATATCATGTTAGTCGCCTTACAGAAGCTGACTGCCTGCCTGCAGGAGTTTTGCAGGCGCATTACTGATGCAACCTCCCGCAGCCAGTTCCTGAGCGAGACACTGTCTGCCCCAGTCCCTGATGCCTCAGCATCATGCATGCGGTCCGTGCAGCTCAGGCAAAATGAGCCTACCTCATCTCCCCAGCTAGCAAATGGGATTGCCTCACTTGGACCCCACACGAGTGAGCAGGCATGCGCGCCAATATTGCGGCAGCTGCCAGCATCACTTCTCAGCATGATGCCACATCAGACATTGCCCAGTCTGCTCAGCCTCTCGCCGCCATCGCTGCCAGCTGGAGGCAGCGCAGAGCGCAGCGCGCAAAGCACCCGTGTCCTTCCCAGCAGCATTCGCAGCAATTTGCAGCACAGCATGCATACAGCAGTGGATGCCATGCTCAGCAGGACAGGGGTCATTCATGACCGCAGTGAGTGGCCGTTCAGCCCTGCAGGTGTTTTGAGTTCTCAAGCGTCCCAAGATATATATGGCGGCAGCAGGGTCAGCGCAGTGGAGGGCGAGAGCACTTCCGGTAAGGCCTGCGCCAGTGTGATGCCATGGCTTTCCCCTCAGCCTGAAGATGCCCCTGCGCAGCCGAACCTCGCCCAACCACAGCCGAGCAGAGCCCCTCATACGCCTGAGAAGGCTGACAAGAGGCCTAGCAGCAGCAGGAGCAAGACGCCCCTGCAACCAGCTGCCAAGTACACTGCAGGGCGGCTTGCAAACGGGGCGCCAGCAAATACTGGCATGCCAGGTGGCAGCAGCAAGCTCCAGCACGGGAAATGCTGTGTGCAAGCATTGCTCGTAGGCTCTGCAGCTCTGCAGCCTGAGCGTAATGCAAACAGGAGTACATGCAGCCCTCCGCGAGCAAGCACAGTGGACTACATGGCCCTTATGGGCCTTGCCTCACAGGCGCACACAGCTGAGGAGGCCCAAGGCAGCCAAGCATGGTCAGAGCTCGTTGCCAGCTGGAGAGAGAGCACAGCCGGTGTCTTGCGTGAAGCACCTTCCAGAGCCGTAGCCAGGGGCAGCCCTGCCTATCCAGCCCAGATAGCCCAGCAATCAGCAGACCGGCTGGACTCTCAGAGCAAAGAGCAGCCTGATGATAGCATGGAGCTGCTCAACCTCCTTAAAGGGCAGGCAGCATTGCTGGATACCCGCACAGGCCACGCTGCCTGCTCACCCCACATGGACGCCCAGTCAGCAGACGTGCTGTGCGCCAGCTCAGCAGGCAGCGCGAACACTCGTTCCTCAGAGCAGCCTGATGCTGGCATGCAGCTGCTGGAGCTCCTCAAGCCAGGAAGAGAGATGATGGGTGTGCCCGCAAGCTGCCCAAGCGCCCAGTGTACAGCTGGCAGTGACAGAGCAGCAACGCCAGTCCAAAACAGGGCGGTAGCTGGCGACACAAGCGGGGCTAGCAGGCCAGCACAGCCCTCTGCAGCTACAGCGACAGGGAGTGTGCTTAGTCAGTTGCTGAGTGGCAGAGGGCTTGAAGTGGGCATCCCTGAGAAGCAAACAGTCGCAGTCCAGCCCAGTAGGGCATCACAGGCGTCAGCGGCCCCCTATCCAGCAATCGCAATTCCATGGGCCAGCATTCCACAGGCCCAGAGGTCGTCCAAGGGACAAGGCTCTCCCACCATCAGGACCACCTCTGGAGCCGGCCGCAGCACGTCAGGCCCTCACAGGGAATGGGCATGCAGCAGCGCTGCCAACAGCAACCATGACTTCTTGGCATTCCTTGCGGGCTCCTAGGCGCTGCGCAGCATCCCAGCAGCTACTTGCGCAATAGCGGGCCCTGAGAAGGGTGCTAGAACTCAGCAGCAGTTTCACACCATGCCAGTCAGATCGGAGCTGTGTGAGAGATATACAAGACACGAAGAGCAGCTGCCATAGCAGTGCCCATGGTGTTTGCAGCGCCAGCCAAGAAGCAGGGGATGATAAGGTTTCATGTATGAGACACAGTCTGCTTGAGCAGAGCGCACCAGCTGCTCTATAGATGTTCTGTAGCCACTGCTATGCAACTGCTGAACATATATGTATGAACACATGCATGAATTCCTTTAGAGAGATGCGCATAGGGGCGTGCCTTACAGTAGGGCGGGATGATGACAGCATGAGGTGTGTTTATTGCTCATCATGAAAGCCCGTGGAGAGCTGCCTTGTGACAGGTAGTATGTAACACGCTGCTTTTCCGTAAAGGTTGGGGCAGCATAAGGCGCCAGCCAACATACCAATGCCGCAAACTACTACACATGTGCACACTAATCTTCCTGCCAGGCGTTTTCCTCTCCTTTGCGTGAGTCTGGGTTCCACATGTTTCACACAGCAGCCACCACTGTGATTGTGGCGCTCCCATTTGTCATACCATTCCCGCCATTCAGAACACCTGGTGTTTGTTGTCAAAGTGTCTCCTCAGAGCAATCAAATGTTATCCAAAAACCTGGAATGTCTAGCAGGCACCGAAAAGTCCTGTTGGCTGGTGCTCCCACTCTCCAGTTGTTGCCCAGGCTGCGCAGCAGGCCTGTGCGGTCTCATCGAAGCCCTCTGCTTGCTATCATACATGACTCGCTCCAGTTTGGTCAGGTCAGTGTCTTAGTCACGTACTCCAGAGGCTGGCTGACTGAGCGGGCGGCTGATGCAGACTCCGGCCTGCCGTCTCGTGACATTGGCCGAACCCTAGGGCTGGGCAGCCGCGGGGGGCTCAGCCCCTGTCTGGGCGAGGCATGCAGCGAGGCAAGGTCCCCAGGATACCTCATGTATGTCCAGACATTTGCCATGTAATTTGACAACGACCATACCTGCGCAAGCCAGTTGTGCCTCACTTACAGGCGTCCACTAATGTCAGACAACAGCACTGGTTTGCATGCTACAGACAGGCTGGTGAAGATGCAAAAATGCTGCTGATGATGCTGTCACAAGCTGGTATGACTGCACCAGCCTTCTGGCGCTGCTCTGCTTGCCTAAGAATATGCTCAAAGCTTTGTTCCGTCCGTGACAGATGCTTGACGCATGTGAAGCACAGCGAAAGCATTGGTGTGGTGCGGTCTGCGAATGTAGGAATCTTACCGAGAGAAAAGCGCCGGCCCAGAGGAGAAGCAGGCAGGCGTAGGTGGCCCACTGCAGGTGCTCCAGGACCCGGTGGTCCACCCCCAGCACGTTCTCCGGGCGGTGCAGCAGCAGCATCCCGCTTATTGCGACCATCTGCAGCGCCGTCTTCCACTTCCCCAAGCTGTTCACCTTCACGGCCTGCACAGGAGGCACTTTTGCACTGTCAATGCTGGGTGCACTGTGACAATAGGCAACAGCTCCTTGATTGCCCGCATTTCAGAGAGGTTTGGGCTGCTATAGTTGACCACACACTCAGAGCTGATGCAACAGCTGCTGCTGAGAGCTAGTCCCACGAGGACGCAATTTGCTACTGTGTGTCAGCAGGTGCCGCTCAACATACCAGCACGCATGACAAGAACGAGGTCGAGCAAAAGCTGAGATGTGGTGCTGACTCAATGGCATACAGTGGTGGTCTTCTGGGTCTGCATCATACGAAGCAGTATGAGGAGCAGGGCCAGCCTGTCACCTTGTGGGCCGTGCCTCCCGAGGCTGCAGCCCACTCTCGGAGGGAGCTCATAGTGATTTCTCGCCCTATCATGATGACCACCGGCACCGCCAGGTCCTTGTGAGACAGCGGCTCCGGAGGCGACACTGCCAGCAGCACCAGTGCTGTGCTGACCATGATCTTGTCTGCGACTGGGTCCAGAAAGGCTCCCAGGACTGTTGTCACCTTCATCTGCATCAGCCAGCAGCAGAGTCACAAGGGCAGAGCTTGCAAGTTGCCGCCAATGTTGCGGAAACAAGGACCTAAATCATTGATCAGAGTGGTCTCCACAGGAAGCAATCGGTATCCTTCATATTGGCGCCAGGCGTGCGCTGCGCTGTGCGCTGACATGGATAGCAAGACTTTGACGAGCGATGCAGTGCTGCTGATCTGGACATGAGATGTACTGCCTGGTAGTATACGCGGTTGTCATACTGTTTAAATACTGGCACTGATGTGATTGGTGTGAGGCATGTGCCTGAGCAGAAGCTCACTCGTCTCGCCAGGTACCCATCTGCCCAGTCTGTGATGGCTGCAAAGATGAAGGTGAGCGCCGAAGCCAGGGGCGCTAATCTGTGCGGCAGGAACCAGAGCACGACCAGGACCGGCACCATGAGCAGGCGCGCGAATGTGAGCACATTGGGGGCTGTCAGCAGCGGCTGCGGCCTAGCGTTGCTGCTTGCCTGGCTCTGAGGCTGCTGCTGCTCTCGCGCCCGCTGCCTGTAGTAGTCGCTGCGCCTGTCTATGGGCGAGCTGAGGGACTCCTGCGCAACACAGCACAGCGGTTCCTGAGTGATATACACGCTAATGCATTGTGTCCGCATTGCACGCAGTCCCTGAGCTTTTTGAGGCAGGCCCTGGCTCAGTGCTCTGTCAGCTCTTGGGGGATGTCGATTCTTATGACGACTATAAACTAGTGTAGTGCATTGCTCAATCTCTTGAGAGTGAAATGCGTAGGATTGCACTCCTAATGCTGCTTGGCTCTTTGAAAAGCTACAGACATGTATAGACGAGCTGCAAGATTACCTGTGACGAGAGGCCGATCAGAGGGATGCCTTGTATCGAAGGCGCCCTTCTGAATGGTCTTGCTGACATTTACAAGCTGAAAATGTTCACATCAGCGTCGTAAGTCGTCAGGTCCTATTGATCATTGGTTTGATGTCTGATGTCATGTGCAACAATAGTACCGCCTTCAGCACGTGTAGATGTCAGACAACTCCGAGACTGTGCGGGTCAAATAACAGCTTCCCTGTCTGAAAGCGTGTGTGCTTCCCGCAGGCTTTCCAGGCGTTTTTCAGGGAACTGTATTACTCAATACTGACTAAAGGTGACGTTAGTTATAAGTAGCGAGGGTATTGCCAGGGTTTTTCTGTCATTGTATCGGCGGCTCTGTTGCTGTGAAGAGCAGGTGGAGGTGCTTGCTACCTGAGAAGCCTCTTACAGATTCTGAGAAAGTCGTGTTAGACAATCAGCCACCATGCCTCCCGCACCAGCCAAGAAGTCGGTGAGCTCTCAGCAAGTCTGTGCTAGGATGTACCATATGCAGCGCATCGCTCTTGGAGTTGGCATGCGAGAAGGTGGTCAACACAACGGTTTTTGCTGCTTCTAAGCTTGAGTAGCTGACGAACTTGCGTGGTATTGCAGTCGAAAAAGTCCCAGGAGGGCATCAACACCAGGCTTGCTCTGGTGATGAAGAGTGGAAAATTCACACTGGGCACGAAGACGTGCTTAAAATGCCTACGATCAGGCAAAGGTGCGTTTCCTCTTACGCTTCGCCTGCAGAAGACTTGCTCTACCATCTTGGAAGGCTCACCAGTTGCTTCATGTCTTCATCAATTTTTCCTGACAGTCAACAGCATCTGAGCACCTTTTCCTCCTGTGCAGCAAAGCTGATCATCATCAGCAACAACACGCCCCCAATCAAGAAGTCAGAGATTGAGTACTACGCCATGCTATCAAAGACCGGCGTCCACCACTACACAGGAAGTGAGCTTCTGTCACACGCCTCTGTGCTTGGCGTCCTGTCCTCTCAGAAGCATCTTTTTGCAGTTACTCTTCTGCAGCTTGTGAAAGTAGTGCATGCCCTCTGCTGCAGCCCATGGTCTTACAGAGGATTTGCTTCTTGTCTGGTGGCGATACTTACAGCGGTTGTGCTCCTGGCAGACAATGTGGAGCTTGGAACTGCCTGTGGAAAGTTGCATAGAGTGTCAGTCCTGGCCATCACAGATGCAGGTAGGGATCAACCCATACTGCACTCTTGAGCACATCCTGCATGGCTGCTGGCACACTGGAGTGGGAAAGCATGTTACTGAGCGGCCTTTGATCCTGTCAGAACCTGCTCTGCAAAGAGCTGCTCTCCTTGTCAGTAACATCATTGATGCAGAGTGTGTCTTGGTATGCAGAGCCTCCTGACAAGGCACATGACTCCCTGTTGGTCAGCCGCCACTTGGTGTGAAGCACTGTCTGATGCTGGTGCTGCTGCTGTGCAGGTGACTCTGACATTATCAAGGCAAACCCCACCGAGTAAGCGGGACTGGGCGGCCACATGGACAGCACAGGGGAGCCGAGCAGGAGCATGCAAGCAGTGTGAACAGTGGCAAAACGCCAAGAGCATCAGACAGCTGCCACAGGTCTCAGGACATGTGTCTGCAGAAAGCTTTGCTAGTGTAGCATGGCGGCCTGCAGAGTCACATTGCTGCATAAATGCTGGCTGGTGGAAGATATGTTCAATTGCCAAGTCTCTGAATGATGCAGACGCATGCTTCCGGCCCCACGTTGGCAGAACATGTAAGGCAACTTGGTGAATGCGCCCTACAAAGTCTGCGAGCAGCCTGCTGCAGCACCCCAGTCACTGGCAGAGCCTCTGGGGCATTCTGCTGCAACAGTAGCGGCCTCTCAGAGGCTCCTGGCATGACCCTCATTGCTCCTTGTGACCTGCTCTTCAGATTCCGCCTTCCTGTAAGCCATCGCTGCCTTCACCTCTTGAAAGCAGCAATCTTGATGTACGGACGAGGGCATATCCTCTAGAGAGGCCTATTGGCAGCTCTATGCTGGAGCAGGCCCAGCTGCTTCTCATCACGATAGATCAGATCAGATCACATCTCAGCCGATAGTGCATTGCTCGATGCGCAGCGCACGGTGCGGCGCGCACCGTGCTGTGGTCACATGCATGTGCCAGCAGCATGGGTTGTCAGCGCCCAACGCGCATTTATCATTCTTGATCAAGCACGGCAGCTCACACCCATTTTGTAGCTCCAAGAGGCTTGGATTAGAGCTCGCATATATCAACATGGGGCTGGGGGTACCTTCGCGAGGAAGGTCTGTAAGGAGGAGATCCGTCCGAAATATGGTACATGTCAACGTCTCCCTGCCTTTCATTGCAGCATTGTTCAATGGCTATTTTGCCATCTGTCTCTTGTAGAGCGAAGGTGTCTGCGATGTGTGCGTGCACGTTTAGATCGCCCCAGCCAAGACCAGCTATCATACGACTGAGACACGAAAGCTCGAGATGTAGAGTGATCTTTTGACAAGACATTGCTGATGAAGCTTATGCATTGCAGGTTGCAAGTCTGCTCAGCCTTCCTGAAGAGATTCTGCAAAATATTGCCAGGCATTTTACTCTGGAAGCATGGGTACAAGGGCCTGCACTTGCCTGCCGCCTCTTGCAGCGCTTGAAGTTGCTACGAATAGACCTCAGCTGCTACAAAGCGGAAGATGTAAGGCCTGACCCACCCTATGCAATTCTCACACTCATTCTGCACTGTCGGCCTGCTGCTCTATGCCTATGCTGGATAACTTGCTGCTCATATCCGCCAGTTTCTTTGGGCATCTCCTTGACAGCACAATGTTGCCAGAGGCTAGCGGTCCTGTGTCCTGTGGCCCTACGTATTTGGGGACAACGTTGCTTTGTTGCATGCAGGGGATGGATGAGACGGCCATGTCCAGAGCCAGCAAACAGATCACCCATGCCTTGGCAAGTGCTGAAAGGTGCACCGGCTCTTGCACAACATACATCAGCCTGGTTACGGAGCATATAGGAAATCTCCCAGCCAACGACCCAGGCCACCCTGCAAACTGGCCCATCTCATCCACATTGGCCAATGTGGCCTGTCTGGAGCTCCAATTGACATGCTATACAGATGTCAATGACGACTTCATCAGAGCATATACGCGCTGGACGTTGGGGAGACTGCCAAACCTGGTCGCAGCCAGACTGTGGCTTGAGGCACCCTACAGCATATGCCCCTACGTGGACCTCCATCACCTTAAGCACCTCGAGCTAGGCGTGGGTGATGTTACGAGCGTGGGATGCGTGGATATTGAGCAAGCTTTCCCATCCCTGGAAACTGCCTGCATCTCAGCCTCTGTGGAGCCAGGAACAAATTCTATACTGGATTTCTCGGAGTGCCGGCATTTGACGCGGCTGGTCTTTGCAAACATCATGGTATATGACCTGTATAAGCCACCCGGGTGCACAGTGAGAGTCGAGATGGTGCGTTTGCAGTCTGAGGATTTGGTAGCAAACTGGCTCCGGCAAGGTTTGGCTGAGGTGAGTGAGCTGCTCCTTTCTAGCAAGGAGCTCTACTCACACGATGGCCTCCTCACAAAAGCCCGCATGCCAAAGCTGGAGGTCATCAGGTGTGACGGATGGGGTGAAGACAGCCCCACTGATGGCGACAGTAGCGACAGTGATGGGAACGATGCTGCCAATCCTGACGATATTGAGGAGCTTGAGTTCCTGGTTACGAGGTCACTCGAGAACTGCATGATGCACAGCAGGAACTTTCCAGCCCTGAGGAGCATCCTTATTGCTGACAACACTCATAGCTCCCAAGAGCCTGTGATGTGTGTCGTCATCCCATACTATCTGGCCCGCGTCCAGGAGCTCATGATTGCCTCTGAGCGGCCGGTTGAGTTGGTCTTCGGCTGCGCGCACATGACAGGAGAGCGCCTTGAGACCTTCTGTGTTGTGGGGAAAGAGGTGAAAGTAGATAGAGCCGTCATGACCGAGATGAGGGATGCTCTGTCCGGCCGCGGTCTGACCCTCAGCATGGTGAAAGCCAACAAGAAGCATGAGCACTACCCCTCGGAGTGCCTGTATGTGCATCCAAGCTCCGCGCCGCAGCTGTCCTTTGATGACGCCATTTTGGCTCTTGATGCGCGGATAGAGAGGTGGGGAGAGAATAAGAATGCGTGTGGTCAGTGTGGTGCCTGCTTCAAATGCTTGAGGAAGGCAGGCATCCTAGACAGCTACTGAGGGTGCCTGTACGTCAAGGCTGTAGGACCAGAGACAAGAGTGTACATATGTTGACAAACACAGCACTGGTGTAAATAGCTGGAGCCCTCTCACATGCTTCACTCAGAAGACTAGTCCTTGCATCATTGTTAAAGCAGCTGCAGGCGTCTCATAGGCCTTGACAGAGGAGGTCAACACAGAAGAGATGGAAGTCATTGAGCAGACCTTCTGCACTATTGTGCAACACACGTGGTCCTGAAAGTGGCAAAGGTCTGGGCCATGTCACAAGGCATAAGGCAAGGCCTGACACACTGTGATGGCATCCATGCCTGATTGTCTTACATGAATACCTTCTATCAGTGCATGCACTCGAGAAGCTCCTTAGACACAGTGCCCTCTCAAAGACTTGAGCCGCACTGTAAGCTATTCTAGGAGCTGCCCTGAAACAGCTATAGATCTCTGCTTGTGTGTGCTTGCATGTACTCTGTCTACATCAATTTCTGATCCCATATGGTATGCATACCACGCACCATCTGCACTATCTGCCCTCAGCTACCTTGTGCAGCAGCTCAAAGGCAGGATACCCCTGCTTGACCCTCTTCTGGAAATCCTGCAGGCTGACGAGGGTGCTGTCATTCTGCTTCTGCATGGCTGCCCGGATGATCTTGACATCGTGCTCTGCGTTGTAGACTGCCTGCAGCAGCGCACACACGTGCATCAGCACTATGTGTCTGCTGACGCACCCTCTTGCCCAGTCCTGTCACTCTCTTGAGTGAATTTGGTCCCAAGACAGCAACAGGCCTCTTAGGACCAGTGCTACATAGATATAGGCAGCCCTAAATACACCCCCTCGGCACAATCCAGGCCCCTTTTGTGGGTGCTGCACTCCAGGGCAACTACCTGACTGCTAACCCAACAGCACCGACAAATGTTATAGCAGGAGAGACTAGCACTATATAGTATAACAGAGGTGGCGTACCTTTAGAGCGGCAATGTACAGTGCGGCAGCGCCCTCAGTCACCTGCTCCCGGCGGCTGCGCCACGCCAGCACAGCGTGCACAGCGTCGATGCGCTCAAAGGCATCCCCATTTGCCACTCCCAGAAGCAGGGCCAGCACCAGGCCAATATCCACCTCCCTGTGTAGGTACATCCTGCTCAGACTAGCCCTCGGGAGTAGAAAAATTTGAGGCAGGGGGATAGTGCAGTCAGGTCCAGCTGAGAGAGGATGTTGCAATCAACACCCCAAGGCAATGTCATCGTCCTTTGGCCGCCACTAAACTTGCCGGTAGACACCTAGACTGGCCAGCCAGGCTCCACATTGGTGTGCCAAATCAATCGGCAATAAGGCCTGCTTACAATGGCTCATATCCACACATTTCTGGTATGCAGTCACGACTCACCGGCACATGGCGCGGGGGTCCAGCAGCATGAAGTAGTCGTTGCGGATGATGCGCATGAGGTGCTGGAAGCGCTGCGGCGGAACGTCCATCAGCAGCGCGCGCAGCACGCTCTCTGCCAGCGCCGGGCTCAGCATCCGGTCTTCTCCCTGCACAGAACAGCCGGCTTCAGACAGGTGGCCCAGCGAGGCAACTCACACATCAGCGCTGAGCAGTACGCCAGGGAGGAAACAATTTTCTCCTGTGCCTCCGCATTCTGCACCTTTAAGGTGGCAAGGAGCGGCTGTGCCTGATCAGCAGAAAGCATTGAATTCTTCGGCAGGATGCATTGAATGGGAACCCATGAATCTGGTGCTGCGATATCTATAGTCCATTGAGACTGTGCAGGAGGAACTGGAATCATAAAACCACAAATGCTCGGCATGCTCACCTGGCCGGATGACTCAGCGCCACCTGGCGCGGGCTTGGGGCTGACCACCAGCGTGTGCAGCTCTTTGACCTTTCCCTCCAGGCTGTACGGGTGCACAGCTGCAAAAGGGCCCAGCTGCTTCAGCAGGCCCTCGTCCAGGGTTTGGTGCAGCACTGCCGCGGCCTCGGCTGGGGTTGCCCGCCTCAGGAAGCCCGAGAGCCCGCGCTTGGGCAGCTCAAAGTGCTTCTGCATGGCAGGGGGCTGCTCTCAGGCCAAAGTGCCCCAAGTCTGCGTTCCTGTCTTGGATCTGTGAATATTTTGCTTGGTCAGTAGCAGTTGAGCAGTCACAAGCTGCCATCATGGCTGATATACAGCGCACTTTTGCAAGGCTGTCTGGCAAAAAGAATAGCTGCAATCTAAGGCCGATGATCACCCATGCCATGCAAACCTGTCAGGTCTAGGAAAGCTCTTCATGCTGCACCTTGGAGTCAGTCCTGCCGGGCTTGGCAGCAAGAGCCACAGTGGTATTCAGCCACCAGCACCATGCACATTCAGCATATATGCAGTGCGGCTTCGCTGATGAGAGTGGCGTCACCTTGGAGTCGGTCCTGTCGGGCTTGACGGCGACGGCCACGGTCGTCTTCTCGGCCACCAGCGCCATGAGCTCGCCGAGCTGCTGCCGGTCCTCCGTCTTGCGCACCATCGTCTTCAGCTTGTCCATCTCCGCCACCACCCGGCCCCCGTACCCTGCAGAGGTTTTCCAATGTCGTTATTTTCTTGACGCTGTGATACATGCAGCGCACCATCGTCTTCAGCTTGTCCATCTCGGCCGCGACTCGGCCCCCCTGCCCTGCAATGATGTGTCTATTAAATTCCTTGTATGCGCTGAGCAATTCTTATGCTGCAGATGTTTCAATTATGCCCATGACATCAGTTCTGAAGTCAAGACATGGCGCCTCCGTTATGTGAGGTTTTGACTCTGACTGGATCAGTGCATGGTACAGGGAATGAGAACTGGCACTGCAGAAGACGCAGACACGACACTTCCATGTCGCTCAGGACCAGTGCACAGTACTTGGTATGATGAGAAGCACTGCAGAAGATGAACATGCAAAGTGCTGACCCGGAACTTTCAGGGAGGAGAGCAGACCTGAGGCCTTGAAGGCACGGCGGAGGTTCTTCTGAGCCTCGGAGGTCTTCTTCAGGCCGACCTGGGCAACCGCCAGGTTGAGGAGGCCGCGCCAGTGGTCGGGCACCGCATCTATGACCGCCTTGTAGCAGAACTCTGCGGCCTCAAACTTGGCTGTCTGCCGGTAGTAGTTTCCAAGGTTGAAGTGCGCCTGCACAGGTACGGTCACTCCCTTTCAGGGTCCGAATATGGTGAAGTGACACCCTCTGCTGTCACCAGAGTTCCTGTCCAGAATATTGAAGCTTTCTTCCATGAGCACTATCCAAAGGCGGCCGATACCATCATGCAACTCTGCTGGCAGGTGAACACCAGCTGCTGCAGCTTCACTGCTGGCCTGCCTGGGTGTTGGCAGGCCTCCCTATTAAGGGCAAGGAGCATTGCGCACCTCCACATGCTGAGGGGCGGACTCCACAGCAGCAAAGAAGGCCTCCTTGGCCTCTTCAGGCCTCCTCAAAGCGCACAGCACACACCCTGCATTCACAAATGGCCACTTTCTCACACGCTGAAGCAGGAGCATAGTGTGCAAGGCGCTCAACTCAGCCAGAGCATAAGCACACTGCTGAATGCATGTCTTGCCAGGAGCAGGGTCATGCGGGGTGAAGCAATTCTTGTCAGTCAGAGCAGGATCTGGTCAGGCAATCACATGTGGTCCAGACACCCTGCAATTATCAACATGGGTCACGAGAGCCCATCGATCCCTGAGGGCTGCTTTTGGCTACAGGGGGACTCACCCAGGTCGCAGCTGGCGTCGGCGTAATTGGGGTTGATGGCCAGGGACTGCTGCAGAGCGTGCTCAGCGGCCGACAGGTCCCCGAGGGCGTAGAGCGCGCTCCCGAGCAGCTTGTACGCCCGGAAGTGGCCCTGGTTGATCGAGATGGCTTCCCTGCACATGTGATGTTCCTCAGCCATGCAACTGTGCTGCGGCTGTAGATGGAGACAACAGAACTATTCGCGATCACTTTGCATGCACTCCCCGAGGGCTGCCACAGAGCATGTAACAGATGGCAAGCATGCACTCCTGCCAGAGCACCAGTGCAAGAGCACACATTGTGCCAGAAGTGCATGTCACAGTGAGCACATCTGAGAGAGGTTGGCGAGGTCGGTAGCAAACCTGTAGTTGTCACAGGCTGCATGCAAGCGCCCGTCAGCCTCCTGTGTGATGCCCAGGTTGACATAGATCTTGGGCAGCAGCCTGTTGTGCCGCCCAGGCTGCACCACCTGAGGCAACAAGGGGTCTCAAGGTAGGGACAGAAATCCTTTGTCTGAGAATCAAATGAGTCTATCCACACAAGGTCGGTTCAGGTTGCCTGCCTCTGGTCCAACGGCACATCCTTCCGCATTGTCTCGGACACCAGCTGATTGCGAATGTGCCACAGCGTTGAGAGCCTCACCCGGATGGAGCTGAAGTAGGCGGCCTCGGCGTCCATAAAGCGCTGCAGCGCGAACAGCGAGACGCCCATGCGGAAGTGCGCCTTGGCGTCCTCTGGGTCCACCATGATGGCCGCCTCGTAGCTCTTCAGAGCCTCCTCGTGATAACCCCTTCACAGAAAGGGCTTCTGTTCATGTTGTGCGTAGCCCAGCAATTGGCCCAGCTTTTTTGGCTTCTGAGAGGGCCATGATACCTGCCTTGGATTGACGGTGAGTCTTGGTGATCAACATCTTGAGAGCTCGTGAACGCAGAGAAGTGCCCCTTCATCTGATGGTCCGCATCTCAGTGAAGTCACTCTTTGCTCTTCATCTTTGGCAGGGCAAGGCAGGTCCTACAGCAGACTCTGCAGCTGCCCACCATGCAAGTACTCTCAAGGACTGGCAATGTGCTGCTGAGCAGAATAAGTAGGTAAAGACCTGCAAAACTTTGACACTATGATGGTGCCGTAGAAGAAGGGTGGGAGCTCACATGGAGGCCAGCAGGGTGGCGGTGGCCATGTGTGCAGCGTGGGCGTCCTCAGCGGGCAGAGCGTGAGCGCGCTGACGCAGCGCGCTCAGCTGGCGCGCCATCCAGTCGGCGTCGCCCTGAACCTGCAGCGTGCGCTGCACCGCCTGCAGCACCTTGTCCAGGCTGTCCTCCTCGTCAGCCGCCAGCGCCAGATACTCCTCAGCCTCGCGCAGCTGCTGCGCAAAGGCGTCCTCCTGTGAAAGCCCATCGCCTGCCCTGCACGTCCCAGCACACCGTGACGGCTTAATCTCACAAGATGTCAACGTGGCTAACTCAAGAAGACAAGGCCTTATCAGACCACCTCTGTGTCTGTCTCGGAGCGACCTGACCAGTCACACGCAAGTAAGGCTCAGAGTGACACATAGAGGTGCAAACATGCGGTGAGGGATCCACGATGTTCAAGGCAAGTAGGAGATTTGGCTGCTCACATGGGCGTCTCATGGAGGATGACTGACTCGGCGTAGGGCGTCGACACAACTTCTGCATCATTAGCACCTGCCGCGCCGGGCCGCGGCGCCGTGAGGCAGCTCAGCACAGGGCCGGCAACAAGGCGCCCCGAGAGAGCGCGTGCCAGCGAGGCCGCCTTGGACGGGGACGCCTTTGGAGACGGGGCCGGCACGGGCTCCTGCTCCTGTTCAGGCTCCTCCGGCAGCTCCTCCCGCGCCTGCAGCATGCAGAACTCCTAAAGGCGACGCTGTGCATTCCACTCACAATGATCCATGCTGCCTTGAAGTTTGGCTCTGCACGCCGGCTGTAGGAAGGCAGCAGCAGTCGCATGGTATGTGGTGGACAGTCAGAACGGTTGCAGCAGCACCGCAGAGCTTGCTTGAGGAGTGCTTACATCTTCATACCGCTCCGTCCCGGAGGGGGCCCGGCTGACGACGCGCAGCGACGCGTCCGCGGTCCAGTCGCGCCCGAACCACTTCATGAGCTCCGCCGCGTTGCCTGCGCTGCCAGGCTGCTCCTCCTCCTGTTCCTGCTCAGCCTCCTGCATGACATGTTGTCCACACATTTGTCGCTAATCAGCACATGGGATGCTTGATCCCCCGTGAATGCACTCCCTACATTTCTCCAAATAGTGACTGGTGTAAATTGTGACAAATCCCAAAGTGGTGGTCTACTTAGCAGATCCAAGGGAGTGTGCGAGAGAGGGATGGCTACCTTTGCCGGAGAGGCCTCTGCAGTGGTGTCTGGGGTCTCCTTGTCGCCGCTGCCTGTGTTGATGCGCGCGGCCGTGTTGTAGTTCCACACGCCTGTACCAGGCGCACAGCCACTCTTTCACCAGTGCCTGACGAAGCCATGCAGCGCATTCACAGATTGCTGACTGTGTGGTCTGATGAGAACATCCTCTAGGACACCAGTTGACTGGCATGCAGTGAATCTTTGGAAGCTTCAGAGGCAGGAGGGCATGCGCCTCAAGCTGCCAACATCAGGCGGCCAGCCTGTGCAAGGATGGGAAGGGCACATGTATAGACACACCTGGCGCTGCAGCCTGCTCCTCTGCAGCATCCTCCAGTGATGTATGCGAGCCATCATCCTGTACTGGATGCTCGGCTGGCTCCTGCTGGGCTTCCTGGCTGACAGACCCCTGCGCCCAGCAGTATAAAACGTTCTGACCCAGGAGACGCTACAGCTGTGATTTGCTACATATCCTGCAGCATTGGGATTAAGATGATACAGCTGATGCAAAGGAGCAGAAAGCTTGGCGTTGAATCCATGCACGATGCATGGGGTTTGCAGGCTGAGTCTTACCTCTGGCTTGGCCTCGGCCTCTGGCAGGTACTCATGCTTGCTGGCATCAGCCTTGGCTGCGCCTTCAGCCTTTGCACCCGCTCCAGGCACAAATCTGCACTGCCAGAAGACTGTGGGTGGGCCTTAATACATAATCTGTGATGCTTGTGCTCCTTCAGCAGGTCTATATGCAGTGTAGCTCACACCTGATGACGAGGCAGTCCTGATGCCTCAGCTAAGACAGAGGGCATGGCAAGGTAGTCACAGATTTCTCTCGGGTGAGTGCCATACCTGTGGGCTAGCTTGGTCAGGGAGTTTCTGAGGCCGGCCTGCCTTGGCTCCTGGTCCGAAAAGCTCGCCTTGGCTTGTTTAGGCTCCTCTGGCGAGCTCTGGTGACGTGGCGAGTGCTTTTGGCGCAGCGTCTGCTCTGGCGCTACTGGAATCTCCGGCAGGAATGTATGTTTGGCGTCTGTTGTGTGGGCAGTGCCTGCCCTGGGGTTTGCTTCGGGGACGTGAGTCGACGGGGGCAGGCTTGCGGGCGCAGCTGCCCTGTCAGGTGCCCCCGGCATGAAGCTGTGAGCGTCCATGTTGATCCGCCCATCTGCACATGCGTGACAGGCTACCTGATACAGAGACCCCCCAGCCACACCTTCTGATGTGATGCAGCTCTATGGGGTTATGCAAGGTAATGAGTTATTAGCTGAAAGTGACGGGCTTGGGCATTGCGGTGCTTATGCCAACAGCAGCTGCAAGGCCAGCTGTAAAAACACGTCACTATGAGAGTTTGCTCTAGCAGACAGGCTACAGCAGATGTGGCATGGTCTGCTAGGCCTCACAAGACAACAGCTCACCAGAGTGTAGTTTGGGGGTAACAGCCGGCGCGTAGGCATGCACATGCATGGCGCCCTTGGAACCCTTGGAGGGCTTGTCAGCCCACTGGGGTGCCTGGTCAGGCTCCAGCCCGGGCGAGGGCGGCACATCTATCATTGGGTATGTGTCCAGCGCCTGCGCATTATTTCAGCATCAGCCTGCATGGTCCTGCCGCGTTTGCCAAATTAATCACCCTCTGATCTGGCCATAAGCAATCTGGGAGCTGACCTTCTAGAACAATTCAGGCACCCTTCCTCCCTCCCAAAACCCACCACAGTGGAGCACCTTTCGTGCCATGAGGTCACAGCCTCGGTAGATGTAGCATGAGTGGTCTCAGCGCAATAGCTGCAGGTCCGGTATCTACTTGGCAACTGTTGAGGTTCAGGGAGATGCTCGCCTCCTTGGCACTGTTGATGGTCAGCAGAGCTTCCTGAATAGGCGGCATGGGGCCGTCCTCGTCATACTCTGTCGGAATGACGCTCAGGTGCTTCTTGGCATCCGCCACAATGTCCGCCGCGCCTGCAAGATCATGAACCTCTCAGGCTGCCAACGGAAAGTGCCTTCTTCAAAGGCCTGAGGTGTTCAAGATACAAGTCCATGTGCACCAGTTTCTCTATTTCCAGAAGGTGACTAAAGGGTTAGTTGCGCTTTCTGCAACAGGTCAGACAATTTCTGCTAACGCTCTACATGTCGTGGTATGATGCTGCATGTGAGGGCGCCTCACCTGAAGGCTGGAATGGGTCTGGCAGCGGGTGCGAGCTGAGAGCTCTCTTGGCTGCCGCCACAGCATCCACAATGCCTGGGACATCAGCAAAAGGCTTGGCTCATTTCCTCAGACCCATTTCTTCATATCCATCTGTCAAAACTCCAAAGAGGTATGGTCAAACATCTGGGCGCATGTATACATATAGAGGTCTCAGTGCCGCACCATCCATGTCCACAGAGGTGGTCGCCTCTTCAGGCACATTCCGCAGCGCCTGGCGGGCCGCCATGACGGCGCGCTGAGCTGTCGCATGCGACGCCAGCTTGTAGCTCGCCAGCTGTACAGGCAGAATCCCTAGTCAGGCACTCGCGAGATGTTGACTGGCCGGCACAGCGTACACTGCACAGAAAGCAGCAGCCAGGGAGCACAATAGCGCTGGCTCTCAAGATGTGTGCCAGAGCAGAACATGTGTGTCGAACCTCAATTGTGAAGGGATGCTGAAACACTCTCTGGCTCACTGACATCTTTGCAGAAAAGGAGAGTGCAGAGGAGGGCGCACCTCCCGCTTTGCTGTTGCAATGGACTTTGCAGCAGAGTCCTGGCTCTTGCCCACATCCAGCTTCTGCTTGGGCAGGGGTGTGATCTGCACACCGCAAAAATCAGCACCACATATTTCCTACGAGGATCAAGCTGCTCAGCCTGACGCTGGCAGTGAGAGGCATACAATCAGGCACCTGACCGGGACTACACGAGACCTCTCGCTTCAAGACCCTAGACCATGCCCAGTGCGCGTTTCCATGCTTGGCATCTATACAGGTATGCCAGAATGGCAAACCCAGCCTGTGCAGGCCGGCCTAGCACAGTGCATCTCGCCTCTGCAATGATGTGCTGGAGCACACCTCGGGCAGCGCAGAGTGGCTGACTGCGGTGTAGTGCGTGACCAGCTCCTGCTGCCGCGCAACGGTCTCAGAGTGCGCCTTGATGGACCAGGCATCCGTTGAGCGCTGCGCTGCCAGCTCGCCTGCACCTGCGAGCGCCGAGGCAGTCTGAATGACAAGCTTCAAATGCTGGCTCTCTGCAACTCTATACCCCACAATCAGGGGGTTGCTCTTTCTGCAACTCCTGATCCAATTGCTAATCAGCAGCTGCGCCAAATCTTGATTCTGGCACAACTACTGCATCCTCAGCGTTGTGTGTGCATAGAATCACATGACCATGTGACAACTCTTGTCAGGCGCGTCTAGGGACTGACCTATCTTGGCATCTGTTTTCTCAGCAAGCCTGTCTCCAGCGGCCTGCGCCCCAGGGTCCTCCTCCTGTGGCGGAGAGGACTCCCGGGATGGTCCCCTGCTCGATGAGAATGCCCACTTGGTCAGGCTGCCCACCCAGCTGCCCGCCCCTGTGGGACCGCCTGCGCACACAGGAACCACCATAAAGACGCTGCGCTCATGTGCAGAAGAGCGCTGTCTGCCAGTCAAGGGGACATGCTTGGGTGCCCCCCACATCACAGAAGCAAAAAAAAAAAGCTTGCATAGGGGGTGCAATGCTCTCAGAGGCTGAAGCTTTGGCTCTGCTGGTAGAGGTGTGGGCGAGCAGTAAAGAGTCTCACCTTCGTTGGTCTGCTTGACCTGAGGCGTCTCCAGCTCCTGAACAGGCGCCGGGCCGGCCTTGGCGGCCGCGCCCTCGCCCTGCTGCTGCGGCTGAAACGCGGTCGGATCCCAGATGTCTATGGTCTCAGCCTCGCGGGCGCTGCTCTTGGCCTTGGCGATGCTGGCGGGCGTGGGGTCGTCGCTGTAGCCCAGGTTGGTGTAGTCTGTGTCAGGGCAGCCGTGCCCGCTGTCGTACATCTCCTGGAAGCCCTCAAACATGAGCCCAGCCGGCCCCATGTGGCTGGCATACTCGTAGCAGATCTGCATGACGGATAAGCACCGTCAGCACCAGCTTTGCTGTACCCGACCTGGGAGTGTGTAAGAAGCAGCCGACTGTATCATAGGTTGTGGCTTATGCTGCACATGCGTTCCTGCTGTTAAGCATGCAGCGCATGCGCTCTCATGTGAGTGCACAGTGCCTTCAGACCAAATCAATTGCTTCGGATGGGATGAGCCAGTACCTGCTCTACAATCTCTCGCATCTGTATGGGTGTCAGCCTGACTCCTGGATTGACCCCAGCCATGAAGGCGGCCAGCTCTCTCTGCAATTAGTTTCACGCCTCAGGAGTCAGTTGCATGCTTCAGGCAGCTGCCTCAAGTGCAGCTAAAGCCATCTTGGTGGCTATCACCTCTTGGTCAAAGCTCAGGCAAGATATGTGTGGGTGTCAGCCATACATGTCGAGCCTCACTCTCTCCTATAACTGCTTGTTGATATAGATAAGACATGCAGTGAGCGTAGGGACACGACACTACAGCGCTCCTAGAGATGGAGCTGTCATGGACCATGTGCAGGGTACAGTGACCAAAAGCTATCAGACGGAGGTGACGATGAACTCGCAGCACAACCAAGTCTAGATTTTCCAAAGCTGTTGTACGGCACTGGCCGCCCTGGATCCTCCCGTGTCGGATATCCCTTACCTTGCTGAGGGCACCATCGTGGTTGGCATCGAAGGTAGCAAAGATCTGCTCCATCTTCCGGAACCGGACGCCATCACCTTCCATGACAGCCATCTGACTCTCACACAGCGGCACGAGAGAGTGCAGCTCCAGCAGGATGAATTTCGCACCCTGTGTCTATGCGCCTGCTGAGAGCATACTACCCTGCGCCGCTCTGCCACTGCTGCCCGGAACCTCCAGGCAAACCTTCCAAACTTTGCCTGCGCACACAGTGCAGCATAAACGCCCTTGTCTCCTGCTGACAAATGGAGCCCTTTGCCCTGGAATTCGGATTCAAATGTGGTATCCAGATCAGGACGCATCTGCCCACCTAATGCCCAACTCGCTTTCGATAAGTGCTATAGAATCAGAAACATGCTCCTCACTGTAAGAGCGCTAGTCTGCCGCAGATAGAGACATTTGTGCACAGGCCTTTGGGCGCACATCACAGGCCGAAGCTGTAGGCATCACACCTCTCACCGCGCCTGATCTTGCGAATTTCTATGCTGTAGGGTTATACAGGACATGATTGTGCGTTGGGAATGAGTGAATATCCGACTTGCCTGTTGCAATGTTCTTTTCAGGATAGTTTTGAGCATGCCAAGTTCCAAAATATCTGACCCTCACTTCTAAAAAGGGCTACAGAGTGCCAAATTGCGTAAAGCCTTATATCAGTTTACCTGCACAAGCATGGCTGCTCAGATGACGACAGCAGCAGCAGCAGCCTTCTGTACCTTCCATATCAGTGCTGCCAAGGCTCAAAGACCTTCACTCGCAGATCAATAAGAGGCTCTTATTCTTATCAACAGCATTGCTGATTGCAATCAATTGGGAAACAAGGCAATGTGCACACTGATCTCCTGCAGGGAAACATCATAACCATCAAGTGTTCTGCTCTGTGCTGCATGCAGCTCAACGGGATCTGTGCCTGATGCAAGACACGCTACAAGAAGAGGATTGGAGAAGGACATATATGCTTCTCATACTGCCTCGCAAGGAAGCATGGCTGGTCCATACTTGGAGCTGCAAGTGCACTTCAAAGAACCCATCTACAATCACTGCCACGCAGGCTAAGCGGCTGCCAAAAGTCCTCCAAGGCGCAAGCTCTTCAAGGCTTATCACTAGGCATACAGTGCTGCAGTGCGTCTGCTGTACTGGCCTGCTTGCACTTGCCCAGACTCTAGGTGAAGTTCATGGGGGCTTTGGCACAGTGCTATAGCCATGAAGGCCTTGCTGAAGCGGCAAGGCAAGCCTGATATCATCGATCTGTCTCCGTCGTGCTCGCTCTGCAGGAAGCTGATTCCGTGCTGTTCATGGCCTGCCAGAAAGGCTTCACATCTGCTCTGAGCTGTGTGGGAAAGCATGTAAATCATGCGTTGTGCTCCATCTATCTGCTGTATTTCCTGAGATACGTATCTCTGTATACATAGGCGCTGCCTGCTCATAGCCAAGAAAGGCTCAGCTGAGGCAGGCTGCAGCACAGGAAATGCCTCAAGATATGCAGCTGCCGGCGCCGGAATAACAGTCTGCCTATATCAGAGATGCCAAAGCCCATATGCCCAGCCCCAAGTGTAAAGCATCCAAGCAAAACAGGCATGTTCATCTGCAAGAAGGTGCATCACAAAGCACATAATGAACCCCAGATCCTGCACGCCAGCAGAAGGGGCTTCTGCTGCCTCAGCGCAGCATTTCACATCATGGCTGTCCTAAGACGTGCGGGATGCTGTGATCACGCAGCTCCCAGAATGCGGACCACTGCGCCCCAGTGATCTTGCAGGGATCCTGCCTGCTGCACAGCTGATGAACACCCTTGCCCCTGTAAAAGATGTGCAAGACCTTGCTTCTGCACATGCCTTGCATGTTGCTCGCCAAATCAGGTGTCCAGGACGCTGCCGTTGCGCAGGACCTGGCGAGCGCTGTGCGCTTTGTGCGCCACCACCGCTGACACGATGCTGTGGGCCCCGTACATTGCCATGGTCGCCACCATCCTGCACGCATGCCAGGCTCTGCTTGGTCACAGGGCCGCGCTATTACCTGTCAGAGCACATGTAGCCAGAGACATACTCTGCAGCCTCACATGCTGCTGCAGCCAGAATATTGCCATGAGGCTGTTGATTCTCATCATGCAGGACACTGCCTTCGCACTACACCTTGATGACCAACCTCCGATCATGCGACCACTGACTTGTCTGTGCTGTCCGGTAGCATGGCACTTCCCATAGCTCAAGGGAACCCTGTGATGGACACATGCAATGATGTTCAAGAGGCTGGAGGACTCACAGGACCAGGAGAAGGTTGTAGGTCTCCACGCAGAGGGGAACGTTGGGGTCACATGGCGGCAGGTGCGGGTTCTGCTGGAACAGCAGGTTCAGCACAAAGGCGTGCACCAGGCAGGCCAGGCATGACAGCACCGCGCTCATGAAGGCCATGATGGACACGCTCTGCACACAGCAAGACCTTTTGTCAGACCATCTTTGCCTAGGACAACACCTTCATGGTATCTCCATTGGCGTGCTCAGGCACTGGTGCTTACGCAGGCCATGATGGACATATACTGGGCACAGCAGGACATCTCTCAGCCCGGCTCTGCCTCAAGAAGGATGTTCATCTATTCTCCAGCGACAGGCTACAGCATGGAGATCACAGAGGCTGGATGCACAGAGCATACCTTGAGACCCAGGGCGTTGGCTGCAGCAATGGCGTCTGAGCGCTGCTGTGCCATGCACTCTGAGATGAGGCCTTTGGTGCTGCCTATCAGGCCAAGGACTCCTGCCCAGCAGAACAGCCCGGCACACACCTGCAGCAGATCCGGCATGGCTTACGACTAGCAGACTGTAAGACCAGTGCCAAGGGTGGGCGCTGTCAAGTCACTGGCTGATGTCCTCACACAGAAGACACAATGTCAGCACTGCAAGCAGTCATTGGTAGAAGCAGAGCAGGGGTGCATGGCGCGATTCACCTTGGCGAGCGACACATTGGCCATGGAGTGCACGAGGCCGAATGCATGCAGCAGAGTGAGGATGGACAGCGTCAGCCACAGCGCTATCCACTTCAGCGCGCTGTGCCACATCCTGACCTGCCAGGCCATCAGGGTATCAGCTCGTGAGTAGTGTTTCATGCAGCACTCTGACTGACATGTCAGGAAGTGAAGTGTATTGCATGCTGCCACACAAGAGCAGATTGCCCCAAAATTTGACTAGTCTAAGTTCAGTACATCCACCATTGTAATGCTGCATGAGGTATCTGTGGGCACCTACAATCCCATTTGCTGACATGCATGAGAAGCTCTGCTTCCCACTGCTGCAACTGCATTTCCCCCCGACAGAGCACATGAGGGCTGAGAGGCTATCCAGGATGCTTACAGCGTCTTGAGCTCGCTGCAGGGAGGCACTGTGCAGGATGGTTGGGATGGCTCCAGCGCCTTCCGCGTCAGCATGCATCACCGGGACCCACGAGTAGCTGCGCGGCAGCGCGCTGTGCATGCTGTCCACTGCCTGGTCCGGAGAGGGAGCCTGCATCACAAGGAGCACTCAGGAGCCGTTAGCCGCACACGTCATGAGGCCTTGCTTGAGTCACTGTGCTTGCTGATCCTGAGGGCTTTCAAGGGTGCAATGCAGGATGCAGTGGGCCCTGCATGTACAAAGACATCTCCCAACCCCTGCGGGAGGGTGTTGTACAGTAATGCCTGGGGCCACATCAGAAAAGCTCACCTGGTTGCTGCCCAGACGCGAGAGCATGCTGCTGCGCCTGCTGTTTGCCGCGCTGGCACTCTCGCGAGGTGTGCTGGATGGCCGCCTGAGCGCGTCCTCATAGGCATGCTCCTGTATCTGCACGGCGGGGCAGCATGGTTGGGAACTCCACAAGCACTACAAGCCATGCGCCCAGTTCTCATGCTTGAAGATGTCACCTTGATGACAAGCGTCGTCTACATGCAGGCTGCAATAACATATGAAGTCAACCACTGGCAGCAGGGGCTTTTTGTGTGTGTGCAAGGTGTTCAGCCTGCGCCTCATGACAGACAATTTCACAGTAAGCTCATGAACCTCCGAGATATGCCAGTCTTTCGTCACTTCAATGGCTTGCTTACCTCATCAGAGGAGGATGGCGAGCGAAGGAGCTCCTGCTGAGACTGGTGCAGGATAGAGAAGGGGGATGGTGGAAGATTAGTCAGGTGATCCTTGTGCTGCCCAAGGAGGCCAGCCAGGCTGTCCTGGGTGTGCCTGGAGGGTCGCCTGGCTCCTATCAGCTCCCTGCTGGGTCTCCTGTCCAGGCTCCCGGAGCCGCACCTCTGGCAGTAGCCGCTGTGATCATGACTCAGCTGCCTCTCCAGGGCGCTGTGCTTGCCGGCATGCTCATGCTGCGCTGCGCCCCTCCAGCTGGTCTGCCTTCCCATGCAGCCGCTCTCGTGATGGGCTGCCCTGTCACTGCTGCTTCTGGCATGCCTCAGCTCATCTTCGCTGTCGCTCTCTGCTCTGCCATGCGTGGCTGCTGCGAGCCTGGCTGTTGAAGAGGCTTGACTGGGATCTGAGGATCCACCCGTCCCTACAGGCTGCAGGCTTGCATGCTGATAGGAGTTCTGCGATCCGCTGCTGTGTCGTGCTTGATTCCTGGTGCTGGGTTTGCCACGTCCTGAGCTGGAGGTGTCTGGCGTGGCCGGGCAGCTGAAGGAGATGAGGTGGCTGCTGTGCTGGGCGGCGATGGGCAGCCGGTCAGAGACGGGCAGCTGATCGGAGAGAGCATGGCTGCCATGCCTGTCCATGCAGTGGGCTGGCAGGGAGGGCGGAATGTAGCTTCCAGCACCTGCACATACAACTTCCTGGTGAAATGAGGGCTGCGATTGAAGCCCAATTACTGGTGATGTGGTTCTCGCAGAATGGCCTCCAATGAGGGCTGCCTTATGGCCATAGTTGCTGCGATGCAAGAGCAGCATATACTAGCAGGCATGGGCACCAAGGAGCGTGCTGACAATGCAGGACAAACAGTAGGTCTGTAGGATGATGTACACTCCGCATTCACTACACTGCCGCTGACGATACAGCAATTGCCGAGGCTGAGCTTTGCAGCCTAGGTGCGAGGAAGTCACAGTGGCCTGATAGGTCACCAAACATCATAATGGCTTGACCTACCGTCGGAGTCGAGAAGGGGCTCTTGCATGTCCACAACCGTTTCATTTTTGTTCTTCAGCCAGCTGGATAGGCTCCACATGGTGAGGTGACCTCCTCAGCAAGATGTTATGGCTGCGAGTAAAGACTTTCCGGCCAGACAATGGCATAAGCCAATCAATGCTGGACGACCATGGTGAGTACACAAGAACATTTGTGGCTGACAGACGGCTGCTCTAGCGACAGCGGCTGCGGCTGCCTTGGCTCTCGTCGGGCAACGTACCGGAAAGTCGACCACCTTGGATGTAGAATATACCTCCCACGCACACGCCTGTGCTTTGTGTCATCAATTAATATCCTTCGACATACTTTTATGCGAAGAGAGAAGGGATTGAGGAGGATGTAGGGCTCGCTGTGCTGGTCAATCCGGCAGGCCATTTTCTTGGACCTTTGGGCAGCCAAAATAGAACCAACACCAATCCACCTCCAGCGGGAAACTGTGGCACTGGGCTGTCAATATAGGTGGTATAATCGAAAGCCTTACAGGTGTGCATCATAGGATTTGGTCCCAAGCGGCCGATCCTTCAATCCGACAAGGCACTGCTGATCCACGAACTCTTGTCCGAGCTGCAGAGTATGCTACAGCAAATGAGCTGCAAGATGAAGCTCTCTGGCCCATGGGACCAAATCATAGCCTGGCTTATCAGTCTCTAATGTCCGCACCATAGAAATGTATGAAATAAGTCTGTCAACCCGCAACACTACTCAATCCTTATTGGCCAAATCCCACTCTTGGACGCTCGGGTGTCAGACATACAGCATTAGTTGAGTATAAACAGGAGAGGTATTCACCTGTACTTAGGAACCCCTAGAAGAGACTGCCATGAAGTCACACTTCAACCCAAAGGGTGCCAGCCAGCTGGCTATGAGGGGCGCTTCTTTCTGGATACTTCAATGTCTGGCGGATGCACACGTGTGGACCAGCCCATAAAAGCTAAGTGAGATGGATATCTCAGAAGTGCCGCAACACGCCCTGCCCCCGTGATGTACGCAGATGCAATCCCAACCAGAGCAACATGGTCACAACTTCTCCCGAGTACGGAAAACGCCATCCAGCAATTGAAAGTCGAAACAAGGAATCCCCAGAGAGGTAATAGACATGCACATACTGCTAGGCATGCCTCAGATGGCCATCCCTTTTCCCACCCTGGATGTTGAGACACTCATGAAAACACTGCTGCTTTGCACGTCGAGGCTTGCGGGTGCTAGAGGAAGCCCCCATGCGTCTGTCAAAGCACTACTCTCAGCTTTCAACCTTTACCCGCCTTCGTGTAGACTTCTTTCAGCTGATCCATGGGCGCCTAAGATAGAGCCAAGGAATGACTCAAAGTGCAGTGGACTGCCCTGGGTTCAGCCTCAAACCATAATCAATGCTGTGGGTACTGTACAGGCAAAATCCTGCATGCGCAGGCGTGCCACCATGGCGGGCTGACACCGAATCGAGAATGCTGGGACCATGGGATGTCAGCAGATTACTGGCCTGCGCTGGGCAGAGTTTCATGGGCACACCGGCGGGGGTATCCGGAGGAAATGCTATGAGTTTGCTGAGCACCACTTTGCACAGTCTAAGCCCTGCAGCTTAACCTGCACAATGTGCTTCCTCCGCAGCTCAGCCCCGCGAGACAGATAAGGCCAAGCGCTCAAATAGCGGATGCACAGTAGCCGAAGCCGTCTGTCTCACAAGGAGCAAAAGTGATCAAATTCTGCCTCCTGCTGCCTTCCACCCAGCATTGTCGTGACTGGAACCCAGGATAAGAATGACTCGGTCACGAATCACCAAAGGAGAGCCCAGGAAAAGACAAGCTTGCACCCACAACTGCTCTCCACCCTTTTGCTCTTGAACTGCACCCTACTCTTCCTGCGGTACTGCACGGGAGTCTACTGAACGCCTTGACCGATTTCCACCCAACAAAAGCTCAATGTGAGACAAGGCTGCTTGTCTGCTGTTGCTCAGACCAGCCTCTGGGAATATGGGCCAAGACTCTCAAAAGAAGATGAATGAGGTCAGAGATTTTTGAGCTCAACAGGTGCTTCAGCTATCAAACGACGACTATATAGTGCTGCTGCTGAAAAGAAGAGAAGAGGCGTGCCGGGCTCTACCGAGGTGCGCTTAGTCTGCAAGCGGCCGCGAATCGATTACAGGGTAGAGTCGACAGCCCCTGAGTGTCGATGACGCTCGATTGCCTGTTGCGGCCACGGATGCCGAGGCGTCGGGCGAAATAGCTCAGCTCCCTGAATTCAAGGCATGCCTGCCACAACGAAGCTTTGGGAGCTTGTCACGGAGAGCTTGCATGCCTGCCGCAACGAAGGAGCCCGGAGCTCGTCAGGTAGAGCCTGGCCGGGCTGGGACGGAGCCCCTGAGGAGTCTTCGGCGAAGCCGAATCATGCTTCGAGCCCCGATCCAAGGCCTTGATGAAGGCGCGGCGCATTGCCTCCTCCATCGAGAACAGCACGGCCGAGCACAGCACGATGAGCAGTGCCGCCTGCATGACCTCTCCAGCATCAGCATTAAAAATTGCATGCAAACAACACTTGCATCAATCATGCATTTGGTTGGTGCATGCTGTCACCAGACTCTGGAAGTCTTTCGCCAAGAACCTTGCTCAAGACAAGATGACATACTCAGCTCTCGACATCCATAAAGGCGCATTATTGCAGAGGTGCAGATTTGGCAATGCAGCAAAGCAGCCGTCCTACCGGATATAGTGCTGTGGCCGACTGCCATCCTGAGGGTTCCAAGACATCATCTGATTTACTGATTGCTTCACGCACTTGGTACTAGCAGTGTCAATGCATGTGCTTCTAGTAGGGGCTCACCCGTGCTGCAAGCCAGGCTATGCTGCAGGCCGACATCAGGAGGGAGCAGGGAGCGCTGCAGAGCCAGGGCGCCTGAGCCGCAGCCAGGAGCACGCACACCAGGTCGCCCACAATATGCGGGCCCATTGTGTTGCCGTCGCACAGGCTCAGCACCGCCTGCATACCCAGAAGCATTGCTCATGCTGATTTCCCGGGGTATTTGCGCTGTGAAGCCTCCCACTCCTGGTGCTCTCGAAATGATGTGAAAAGGACTGTGCGGGATGGAAGAGCCAGCACTTCTTCCTGTCTGCATCCCCGGCGCCAGAGTCATGGCCCAAGATTCTTCGGGTGGAGCAGCCCTCTTGCTACAAATCATGATTATGTTGGACACCTTCAAGGCCATGCCTTGTGGTGATAGCAGGCTAGACAGCTGACGTGCGACTTCTCACCAGAGGGAAGCCGCTCTTGACAATGATGGTCAGGAACATTTGCGCTGGCGAGGAGGCAGCTGAAGCCGCCTGGAGCGCCAGAGCCGCCTGCTTGACTTGCCAGTTCAGGCTGATCGCCCTGCAGCGCAACACCAGCACTACCTCAGCATTGCCCGCACACTCACTTGAAGCGCGGAGTTTGAGGGTTCAGGTTATAACCGCTGAGACATATTGCCCACAGTATGCCTGCCCTGCAACATGATGTGCGGCCAGACAAGGACCACTAAAAGCCTTGGGAACTACAACGGCAAGTGAGGCAGGCACACGCATCAGTATTCAAACGACTTTACAGAGTCATGGCTTGTTGATGAGCTGCACGCACCTGAGAATTCTCAAGAGCAGCTGCAGCCCGGCGCGGTGCGAGATGTACCATGCAGGCCTCAGTACCATCCCAGCCAGTACTGCTCCCATCACAGCAACAGCACCCAAATTTGGCAAGATGTGCTGCACCTGCAAAGCACAGCGCAGTTGGGTGTTTCAGCCTTCTTCATCATAAGCAGTGCCTCAATCTGCTGATCCCTCTGCAAGCAACAGATTCATGAGGTGCCTTTGACTGGAGGAAGCTAAGCATAGAAGCTTGCTTCGTCATTGTCCGCAAGAGGCCCTCATGGATCTGTAACTCCACTAGCTATCCTGCCTATGTACAAAGGCGCAGGCTGATAGGCAGCTCTGCCCTGGGTAATCTCACTGCATGATGCTGGAAAAGGGAACTCCTATACTTGCTACATTTTGCATACAGATATCACTGCAGAGTCTGTGGGTCCTACCTGGGGTGTAGCCCCAAAGGCAATGTCAGCAATCTCAATGCCCAGCAATAGGAGGATGAAGAAGATGAGCACAGCCTTGTCATGGGCAACCTTCCCTTTCGCCCAGCCGTTCTGGAAGCGTCTCTCCAGATGTGGATTCCTGCAGGCATACAGGACATCCTGAGTCATTCGAACCAGACGGATGTAAAGTGTCATGTCACGGTGCCTTGTCAGCATGCGTGTAACCAGAACCCACAGCAGTCATGTGGACAAGAGTTTTGACCCCTGCATAGGTTATGGCGCGTACACACACTTTGTGCAGCGCTGGCAGCATGATATTTGGCGCATTCACATGCTTTGCAAAAGGCTGGCAACAAATGCGCATGTGACTGTCTGTAGACAGGAGTGTTGCAGAAGTCCAATATCAGCACTGTGCAAGCAGCGAGGAGGGGCCTACATGAATTCGAGTGTGGCGCTCTGGCGCACAATCTTGCCGCTGGGAAGGCGCGCAGACATGACGGCGCCCGGACTGCAGAGCAGCTGCGCCCAGAAGGCGCAAGCCAGGCGCACCCAGACAGTGAAAGGTGCGTCTGGCTGCTTGTGGTTCCGTGGCACAGGGCTTCTCTGCACCGGCTCAATCCTGCTCCTGCCCCTGTCCACGGTCAGTTGATGTCTCTGCACAGCATTGAAAGGACTGTCACAAGGTGCCTTCAGTCCTGCTCATACCAACACAAGCTTTTACAAGACCTTCCTGGGCAATCACAGCTCAGGGCCCCTGCCAGGTCAGGTGGTGTACTGTCATGGGGAGATCCTGAGTGGAATTTGGAATTTGATGAAAAGACTTCTTAGCCTTACCTGAGCACTCGGAGGGTGCACTGCAGGTCGTGGAGGAGTTGCCGCAGCTGAGCTTGCTGGCAGGGCCCTTGAAGCTGCTGGCACTGATGGAGCAGTCATGGAAGCTGGCGGAAGCTGCAGCCTGGAGACCGGAAGCTGCGCCCCAGCTGCGGGCGGGAACACCTCGACCGCCGCCCCGCTCAGTATGGACCTCGCAGCAATCCTGTAGGAGGACAGGCTGGTCGCTGAGCTGGACATGCGCCCATCCGTGGGGACAAAGGAGGGGTCCTCCTGCCAGGTGACACGCATGGTGCCCCCCGGTGCCCAGCCGCGCCTGATGCCATCATGGGCGCTCAGCTGCTGGGCAGCTGTCAATGAGGCGATCGGCGCGCCTGCTGAGCACGCTGCGCCCTGCGCCCGAGCCGCCTGATCTGGCTCGTAGGCCTGCAGCGGTGGAAGCCCTACAAAAAGAGGCTGCTGGGACCATGGCGTCCTGTTCTTCTGTGACTGTGCGCTGCTCAGGCTACTGTAGCGCTGTGTGAGCTCAAGGTGCAGCTCTGAAGGCGTACTGCTCTCTGGAGGAGATGTATCCTGGGCCTGTGCCCTGGCAGCCATCCCAAACATCTGCTCCTGCAGCTGCGTCAGCGGCGGCACATGCGCTGGCTGCTGGACTATGCTAGCTGCGGGGGTGCACCCTGCGAAAGAGGGCTTCTGTTCGGCAGCTTTGCTAAAGTTCCCTGACTGAGGAAGTCCATTGGTAGCCTGAACGTGATCCCAGTACATGCTGCTGCTGGTCGCCTGGGGCACATCGCTGCGGTAGTTCTTTACATGGCCCCAATAGACCTCAAACGCCCCTGCCGGATCCAGCATTGCCCCTGCTGGAGCCGCGCTACATGGTACCTGCAGCGCCACGCTAATGTCAGGTACGGCCCATTGCAGCCAAACAGTCATGCACAAGGTCGTCTGTGTGAGGCAATGCTGCCATGCCACCAGCGCATCATCATCACATAGCTTTGGCAGAGCGACACGATCCCAAAATTGGGATTTGGCCGAAACAACCCTTCAGGAATGAGAGCAGTGTGAGGTCACTGTGAGGCATCACCTGAGGCACCGCCAGGGCTGGCCCGGTTTTCGATGCTCGCTCCTGCATGCCTGGGAGCTGAGGTGTCGCGTCAGTGCGCTGCTGTGACGGGTGCCACTTGCATGCGTCGGGCAACGGGGAGTGCAGAGCGCTCTGCACGCCAGGCAGCTGCGGAGCCGCTCCGCTGCCCGAGCGCAATACGCTGTCCAGGCTTTGCAGCCTCGGCTGCGCGCTGAATTGCTGAGCGCTCTGGACGCCGGAAACGGAGAGTCCAAGCTTGCCGAGCTCACTCAGGCGGACCGGCGCAAGTCCTTGCTCCCAGGGCCCTGCAAACTCTGCAGCGCGCTCTGCTGCAACGCTGCCTATCATGCCGCCAGGTATGGTGACGCCTATCCAGGTCTGCTGCCGCTGCATTGCTGCGCCATGCGGCGCCTCTTTGTCTGCGCTGTTGTCCGAGTCTGAGCGCTCGGGAACCATGCCGGGCTTGCCAGATCCCCACATCTGAGGCCAGGGGTTGTGACCGGGACCCCAGCCAGTGCCCTGTGCTGCAGACCTGATCTCAAGCATTTCTGGGGCCTCTTCTGGCTTCGGCTGCTGCTGCTGCTGCTGTGAGAACCAGTTGCCCTCCACAATGAACTGCTCAGGCCAGGGGTGGGGGCTGGGGTTAGCGCCAATGGTGGGCAAGCTGCTGCCCTCGCGCACACTAGTGCATTGGCTCGAGCCAGAAATGCCTGCAGCAGCATCAGAGCTGCTTTGAGCATGACTCCATGCAGAGTGTCACATGGCTCAGCATAAGCATCATCAAGGCAGTGTCTTCATCACAAGAGGAGAAGATCCTGATCCAGATCATCAGAGAAGGGGGACACATGGACATGTCTGCGCATGCCAACTGCAGCGCCAATATGTTTGGTGCATGGACCGGGGAGGCCTTACCGCTGCCGGAGGCCTGTGATGTGCAGCTGGACAGATGAGCATTGCCGGCAGCCTCCCGGGTGTTGGGAGTGCCCCATAGCTCGCTGAGTCCATGCAGGAGCTGCTGTGAGTGGCTGCTGGGTAGCATTGGAAGCTTATTGCTGGCTGCAGGCGCCATTGAAGCTCTCGGGCGTGACTCCTGCAACGCTGCCATGAAGCGCGCCATCCGCTCTTTGTCCGAGATCTTGGGCAGCGCGCTCAGCGCATAGGCCATCTGGCTGGCCGACAGCCTGCCCACAGTGCCCGAGGTGCCCGGATTGTGCTGTGCTGCCCGGGTGCGGGCAGCATGCTCGTTTTGCTGCTGCAGCAGGTGCGCAAAGGTTGGCGCGTGCGGCTGCAGCGCTGAAGCTGAGTCCAGGGACTCCTCCAACGTGTCCAGCGAGTGCCTGCTTTCTGGCGAGAACCCGAGCATGTCTGCGTGCACAAACTCCGGGAACGCCTCTGCGCTGTCGGTGCCCCAGATGCTGCTGTGAGCTAATGGCGTCACCTGGCTGTGCTGTGATGACCATACACCAATGTACCTTTCATGACCTCTGCTCTGGGCATGATCCGGCAGCCGCATGCCATAGGTGGAGGAGGCTACGCTGTCTAGCGGAGAGTAGCCGCCTGCTGCCCTCATTGCGGGCTGAGACATCACTAGTCCTTGATGCAGCCGACTGCTGCTACTGTCACTCGGTTCAACACTGTAGCTTGCGTTGGGGGAGGCCCTGGCTGCAGTCATGGCGAATGGGGTCACTGGCTCTGCAGGCAGGGCTTGGGGCTGCACTGACTGGTGGAGCTGCCAAGAAGCTGTGCTGCCCATGCGTTCGGCCGCTGGCGCTGTCCTCGCTCCCTCAACTTGCCAGACAGTGCTGTGGCATGGCATGATAGGCATGCCGAGACCTGCATACACCCAGGCAATGAGCTCAAGACAAAACCTCACACAAGTGCATGCTGGCAACTTGGTGTCTGACAAATGCAAACCTACTGTCAGACCCTAACTCAGGATACCTCACAGCTTTAAGTCATTAGCAGCACAGTCTAGCAATGCGTCACGCAGCATAGAGGCCTACATACGAAGGATTGCGCAACTCATTTGAATGTCACGGTGCGCTTCGCGCTCTGTGTAGTAGGGGTGTAAGAATGACGGCTGCACGCGCATGAATTGCCTTGGCCTCAGGGCTGGCAGAGAGCCCTACCGCGGGTCACGAGGGTGGGTAGGGCATGGCTGTGGAGGTAAGCAGCTTTGCCCTCTGGCTGGAGCGCATAGCAGCTGACAATGGGCCCCCATGGCATGCTGACGCCCTGGTTGTACACCCAGAGTCTGCCATGCTCGCCTTGCTCCCGCCAGACGTCCTCTGACACCAGCATGTCTCCCCAGGATGCATGACCTGCCATCTGGCGCGCCACGTCATACGCCGGTCCACACAACCTGCATCAAGAGCACACTGCGTGTCACCTTCCCATACTGCGATCATCAACCAGGCTTCTTGGACGTCTCAATACTCAGCCATCAGCCATCTAGGCCTTCTACATGGACAACACCTGCAGCTTGGTTCACGCCAAGGATAGCCCTGCAGTTGTCAATGGTGACTTTGAGGTGCCGACCTGTAGTGGAGGGTACTCGAGCAGCCCACAAGGCTGTCTGAGGCTTCGCCGCTGTGCACGCCTATCTTGGCCCGCACACTCGCTGGGCCAGGCAGCTTCATCTGCAGGGCATGTCTCATGTCAGCGTCGTTTCTGATGATTCTTGCAAAAGCCTGCATGTCCATTGCCTTTTGCAAGGAAAGTTGTTCCAGAAACGACGGATAACCTTTAGGGGAATGTTGCAGTCAGGATGGAATGTGTTCAAGGTCCCGGCCAAAATGTTGACAGGAAGGGATAGCGATGTCTAATACAACTCTTGATCCCCATGGATGGGATCCCTGTGATCAGCAGCAATGCCTGCAAGCAAGACAGCGGAAGCATGCTGGCTCAGCATGGCAGGAGGCTCTGCTGAGAGGCTTGCCTCGGCCACACAGGACAGCAGCTGCAGAGCACATTGCACAGGACGCAAACTAGCGCCTGGGGCCTTCTCTGTGCTTGCGCTAAGTCCCAGCGCGCAGCAGATGTTCCAGCCATCCCTCTCTACTGGCACCGCCCCATATCGCTTCAGCACTGCCTGTGTCTTCTGCGGAAGCATGTGAGAGCTTTCAGCCAGGACAGAGGGTCACGATTGCAAGCAATCTAGGATGAAACAGGGTTTCTGATTGTCGGAAAAATGGCAGGTTCGCTGAGGAAGTCCCCTTCGTGCTCCAGCTGTAAAGGTCGAGGTTTGCATTGGTGTGATGCAGTGCCTGGTCCTCACCTGGCAGAAGTCATGCCACCATTCAAGCTGCTCATCGCCGGGAGAAAAGTCGAGCCGATCATCGGGATCCAGCTGACAATAGATGACCGACGCTGCTGGGTACGAACGTGCAAGGGGTGGCTGGCTCCTTTGGTTGCCTGGCAGAATCTCAGGCTGCGGCCAAATGCCTGGGCCGCTCAGCTCAGAATGCATGTGGCTGAGCGTCATATGTCCTGCTTTGGCCGCATTGCAGCATTGCGGCTCTGTCGTGCCATTAGAGCAGTCCAAGCTTGGCCCAACCACCTTCAGGAAAGAAGATGCAGCTCGTCCCAGAGATATGTCAGGAATATATCGGGCGCACGCCCGACTTTGTGTTTTACAAGGTTTCCTCTGACATTCTGTGCGGGTTTAACCAGGACAAAAGACTCACCACGCCCAGCGCTTGGGCAATACCCTCGACCCAGGCCTAGCGCAACGATCGCAGCGATTGAAGCAATGCGCCTTTTCTGAGTCAAATCTCGAGCCTTTTTCACACTCTACTCTGTATCCGGCTTGCGCAAAGAGCCCACAGGCTCTCACTACTTCATGAAGATGGCGCTTGTCAGCATTCGGGCGCCCATCATGATACAGCTCAAGACTGCCGGCAAGCCACGCCCGTCCTACGAATCCATAAGTCTCCCCCTGTCGTGTGTGGCCCCTCAACTTGCTCTATTGCCCACAGCTGAGGCAGATCTTTCCCAGAGATCTGGCCACTGCTGACTAACCCGGCCGATACCGGGGATTGTAGCCTGCCGTGGCCGAGTCCCTTTGAAAGCGGAAGCTACACACCTTTGAGCAGCTCGAGACTTGGCAAGGCATTTTTGCAAAGGAGATTTGATCAAAGCAGCAACTACAGCCGTGTCGGGCAATAGGAACTGAGCTCCACACTGGCAAACGCATGGTTATTAAGAACAGACACATGTAGTGCGATGTATACAAGGTTGTCGAGATGTGTAGGGCACCATATCTATCTCTCGTAGACAGGAAGGAAAAATCAGCTCTTTCGGAGAAAAGGCAGAAAGGCAGCCCCCAGCTTTGAAGGAGTCCTGGAAACAAGCGAGCACAAGGTATAGAGCAAGATGACCGAGCACATGGAAGCTTCACAGGGCCCGCAGCGCAGGCTGATCATCACAGAGATGGTGCTGGAGAACTTCAAGTCGTACGCCGGAGAGCAACGTGTCGGCCCCTTTCACAAGGTAGCCACACCTGCACACCTGCTCTTCTCTCAGTGAAGCTCTTGTCGCTTGACATCCTCATTCATCGTAGCTAGACCAGCCAAGCTCTGGTATGATACATGAGCCGCCTGCAAGTCGCGCTGAACGACCTTTGCTGGTGCCTGCAGAGCTTCTCCTCTGTGGTCGGCCCAAACGGCAGCGGCAAGTCCAATGTCATTGATGCAATGCTCTTCGTCTTTGGGAAGAAGGCAAAGCAGGTCTGCCACCTTTACCTACTTTCTCACGTGACAGCTCATGCTATTAAAGCTCAGCAGCAGACTTCCTGGGTCAAGACATGATGGCATGCTCCTGCCTGCAGCTGAGGCTCAGCAAGGTGTCGGAGCTGATACACAACTCCAGCAACCACCGGAACCTCGAGAGCGCCAGAGTGTCCGTCCACTTCACTGAGATCATCGACACAGTGAGCCCTGAATACCCTCTCCTCAGGAAAGCTCTGTGCAGACAGCAGTAAATGGCGCCCCCCTCTGCTCATCTACTGGCAGGCCCTGATGGAGACCTGTCCTACAGTGATGTGACTGCAATTGTGTAACTGCTCTAGGAGTAGTCTAGGTCCGTGCTCAGCTGCATGCAAACTAGAACGCAGGTCTATGGGCTCTGCGAGAGGGCACAGCTTCCAGAGATGATTTTCCTGCCTGATGCAGAGCAGATTCCTCAGTTCATTGCCGTGAGGACTTTCAACATATAATAAGAATGACTGCAAGTGCAGGACGATGACAACTGTGAGGTGGTGCCTGGGACGGAGTTTGTGGTCTCGCGCACGGCGCACCGGAACAACTCCTCGGTGTACTACATCGGCGCGCGCAAGAGCAGCTTCGGGGAGGTGACGGACCTGCTCAAGGGCAAGGGCATCGACCTGGACAACAACCGCTTCCTCATCCTGCAGGCAAGAGCTCGTCCTGCTTGCACGATTCTGCGTCACCCACGCGTGAGGCGGCCTTCTTTCAGGGATCTGTGTATGGTGTCCGTTGCACTGCCGTGCCTGTCAGGATGTGCCCATCATGAGCATCTGTCCATTATTTGAGGATAGCCCTGAACCTCCCCTCACATAATGGGCATATGCGCAAGGCGGCATGAACACATCAGCGCAATGAAATGCATTTCCAGCAGGATTGTCAGGTAAACATGGCTCTGGCAGCGCTCTCAATTGACGGGCATGTGTGCAGGGTGAGGTCGAGCAGATCAGCACGATGAAGGCGTGTGGATGCTGGCAGATCAGTGTGATGGAAATCAGCATGTGCTCTGACTGTCAGTTCTGTGCAGCTGAGCAATGCACCCATGTGCGCAGGGTGAGGTGGAGCAGATCAGCATGATGAAGCCCATCGCTCAGGGCCCTCATGACACAGGGCTGCTGGAGTACCTGGAGGATATCATAGGCACCGACAAGTACAAGCCCCAGCTGGAGGAGAGCTCCAAGAAGTGAGTCAACCCTCATCAAGCACCACTGAAGAGCTATCCTGAGCGATTTCTGGCGGAAGCTCGGGGCCGCCCCTGAGCCTGACTCATTCTTGCGCTGTCCATGTACATTTGCTGCTCCCTCCTCTGTGATCATGCAAGCAGGCAGCAACCTGGCTAGATCCAATTGATACTGCTGGAGGAGCTGAGCAGCACTTAGTCCGTGATGAGTAGGGTCAGAGCTGCGGAGACAGCATGCAGAGCGCAGCTTGTACCAAGCCGTCTGTGTTATTGTGATCCTATGTACAGGCATGCTAGGGACAGGCCGGAGGAGCTAAGCATGGTCCTGGCTGAGCGTGGTGAGCAGGGTTTCATTTGATGGGATGAGCGTATATTGAAACGGAAGTGCTAAGACATGGCATGCTGTGGGCAGGCTGGAGGAGCTGAGCGAAGCGCGGCAGAGCGTGGTCAGCAAGGTTAAGGCTGCGGAGCGGGACAGGGACAGCCTGCAGGGCGCCAAGACTGTCGCCGAGGCCTATCTAGGCAAGGAGCGGGAGTGCGCCCTGGCGCATGCGTCCCTCTACCAGATCTTCCTGCGAGATGGGCAGGTGCGGGCCGCCTGGCCGGGCAGTCATACACATGCATCTGCCCTGTCACTGGTCACAGTTAATGCTGTGACGGTTGAGAATAGGAGACTGCACCGGTTGCTTGGGCACAGAGCAGCCTGATCATTGCAGGGAATGAGGACGTAACAGGCATGTGTAACGGAAAGGCTGCTGACAAGCTGAGCGATGTGCAGAAAAACATCGACAAGATCCAGAGCAACCTGACAGAGCTGGAGGCCAGGCTGAAGCACGAGCAGGCGAAGTTCAAGAACTACAATGTCGATATGCAAGAGGCTGAGACTAGGTGCGTCTGCCAGCTACTCTTCCACTTGTGTGCTGTCAGCTGGACTCCCAAGTATGTTGTGCACCAGTCTGTGACTGTGTATCAGGGCAGCGTTTGGCAGTGCCATACCTCCCTGGTTCGGTGGAATGAAAACCATGTGACTATCTTCTTACATTAAAAAGACAGTGAGACCTACAGGTCAGCAACAGGAGCTGCAATCGCTGGACCTACCCTTGGATGGCACATTTCCTTAAGTCCTGGGGCTGATCGCAGGTTCCAAAAGGAGAGCAAGGAGCACAAGGCGATGCAGAGGGAGCTGGATGCAGCCAACGAGCGCTTCAAGGAGTATGAGCGCAAGGACGTGAAGCTGCGCGAGGACATCAAGCACCTGGCCGCCAAGCACAAGAAACTGACGGACAAGCTCGCCAAGGACACGGCTAAGGCTGAGGCGAGCTCTACAGCACGCTATTTGCACCACTGTTTTCTGTCAATTATGCTTAGTTTACTCTGGCCAGCTGCCAACACAGTCCCCTAGCCAGGATTGCCTTGCCGGAGAATCGTCTGCCTGTCTGACGCACCTTAGCCAAGCTGCAGCATTATAAGCACTGCCTGTACAAGGCAATACAGAGAGCCTGCGCCCTTCGGGGTCTCCAAAGCCAGATGCAGGATGCGAGATTGTGCCATGCCCCAAGCTTGCATGTGCTTTGCGGAGCGAAACTCAAGAGCTTGCCGTGCAGGCGCTGGAGAGGGATGCAGCTGACATGGCAGCGGACACGCCCAAGCTGGAAGCCAGGGCGGTGCAATTGACGGAGCAGCTTCAGCGCGAGGAGAAGGTGAGACGCTGACACCCCTTCACATGCCATTTTACATAATTCTAATGCCATGCTCCTTTTGCCTTGCTCCTAAGCTTCTCTGTGACCTCCATCCGGCATGCCTTCTCAGCCTTGAGCCTTCCAAGTCAGCTGTCTGAGAAGGTGTGCATGAAGCCGTTTCACGAGTTCACAGCTGCATGACACATGCACACGAGCTTGGCCGGCTCCAATGCCCGCGCAAAGGGTGAAGCAGGGGGGCCTCTGCTGCCTTGGCGCCAAAGTGGTCGCTGACTGGATCTGCGAGACCTGGGTGCTTGCACGCAGGAGCTGTCGCGGCTGCAGGAGGGTGTGAAGGGCGAGGTGGAGGGGTACCGCAAGCAGCTGAGCGCGGTCAGGGCAGAGCAGGCGCCCTGGGAGGCGCAGCTGGCGGAGCTGAGCAGCAGGATGTCTGTGGCCAGCGCTGAGCGCGACCTGCTGCTGAAGAAGCAGACCGATGCTGAGAAGCGCTACAAGGTATTTGGGCTCCCCTTACTGTCATCAGCATCTACCCTTGCTTCTCCTGCTTATATAACAATTGATGCCCTCAGTTCCTGCCGCCTCCAGAAATGCTGTGCATAGCTGGGAAGGAGGGTGCATCAGAGTACTTACATTTCACTAGCTTTGGTCTCGGCACTATGGGGGTTGCTGTGTCCTGAGACGGGCACACTGAAGCTCCTTATGAATGCAAGGAGTGTAAGGCCGAGTGTTCATGCAGGATGCAGAGGAGGGCGTCCAGGCAGCCACACAGAGCGCAGAGAGCAAGGAGGCGGAGATTCTATCCATGGAGCAGGCCGTGCAGTCCACCAGGTGATCCACCCAAATGGCATTTCTGGTGTCCTGTGCTACATCCTGCAGGCAGGGAGCCGTCGAGCAAGAGGAAGGCATAAAGTACTGGGCCTGAACGCACGGGCAGACCTTTCAGCACATTTCAGCAGAGGCACATAACTTCCAGAGCTTTGGCAGTGTACAGAGACATTGCCTGAGATGCTCCCTGATGTCTGATGTAGGCAGGAGGCTGAAAGTGCCAGGAGAGAGGCGTCCGAGGCGAGCCAGGAGGCCGAGCGGCTGCAGAGCGCGCTGCGGGAGGTACGCGGCGTGCTGGCGCAGCGCAAGGCGGACGCCAGCGCGCAGAGCAGCCAGAGCGCAGTCGTGCAGGCGCTGCTCGCCGCCAAAGCTGCTGGCGACATCCCCGGCATACATGGGCGCCTTGGTGAGACTTGATGCTACTCTGCTCGCCACACATATTTCTCTGCTGGAAACAAAGGTGGCAGCATGTGAACATAGTGACAGACGTCCCAGGCAGCATATTCTGTAAAGTGCTTCTATTGCAGATAAGGACTTAGCGTGCGAAGCATCCACACATGCCATGCAGACATCAAGATAGCCTGGGCAAGGCACAAAATCTCATTACGAACCTTTTCAGGGCGTCTTCTGCTGCTAACTGATTCCCTAAGCCCATGTGCAGGGGATCTGGGCGCCATAGACGCCAAGTTTGACGTTGCAGTCTCTACAGCCGCCAGCGCGCTGGACTATATTGTGGTGGATGACACGCCCACAGCACAGCACTGCGTGGACCTGCTGCGGGACCGGAAGCTGGGCGTGGCCACCTTCCTCATCCTGGACAAGCAGGCGCACCTGGCGCAGAAGGCCTCTGAGAAGGCCTCGCCCCCTGAAGGTGCAGTCCCCTGTCCCATGTCACTGTAAGGGTACCCTCCTGTCTCCCAAATCTGGTAAGGGAAAGGTTGAACAGCCAAACCAAGCTCGTACACCCTATAGTTCTGCGGTTTTGCTTGATGTGCCGAAGCCAAAGCTAACACCAACAGCTTGCCTTATTACATTACCCTAAACCCCAAAATAGCGGATGAGGTGACTCTGCCCGGAAGTGCTCTGGTGTGACAGAAGCAAGGGCATCGAGACGCAAGGCTCTGAAAGAACTTGCAAGCAAGTGCTGGATGGCTGATTAGATTTGCCACACATGACAGGGGACCTGAGCTTTGCAAGGGCTGCCGCTGCAGGGGTGCCCCGGCT
Organism: Coccomyxa sp. LA000219; assembly: GCA_000812005.1. NCBI lineage: Eukaryota > Viridiplantae > Chlorophyta > Trebouxiophyceae > Coccomyxaceae > Coccomyxa > Coccomyxa sp. LA000219. The sequence goes on from KN714659.1 coordinate 1,826,440, forward strand.
GTTCGACCTGGTGCGCATCAGGGACGCCAGGCTGCGCACGGCGTTCTTCTACGCGCTGGGGGACACCGTGGTGGCGGAGCACCTGGAGCAGGCCTCCCGCATCGCCTACGCAGGCAACCGGCGCTGGGCCCGCGTCGTCACCCTGCAGGTGAGACGCACTTGCCTTGAAGGCAGCGGAGTCTCTTCCCAGGCGAGCGTGCGCTCGGCTTCAGACTTGGTGTGTCGAGGACCGGTTGATCAAGGACGGCGCAGCTCCCTCGCTGCTTGGAAAATACGTTCCTGTACCAATTGGCATAGCTTGTGATAAAAAGAGCTACACTATGATTGCATCTGTGAACAATGAACACATACATATACGCGGCAGCGTCTGCCGTGTGGTGCATGGGGCACATCTCGCATGGGAAGCTACTACACAGCACAGACGCAATGATAAGCGTGGTCAGCAGAGCCCAAGAGGGTCGCGTGAGCCTAGCTTAGCCTACTTGAGCTTGCATTTTATGGGCTTTCACAGCCCTGGTGCATGTGCGCTGTCTCCCCGCAGCTGTTTACGGACCGAGCGTATGTCACAGGGGGAGATGATCAACGACTCGGGCACCATGACGGGCGGCGGTGGGAAGCCTCGCGGCGGGCGCATGCGCCTGGGCAGCGGCGCGCCCAGGCCTGTGGACAAGCGGGCAGCTGCTGCGGAGCTGGAAGCCTCAGAGAAGCAGGAGCATGCCAGCGCACAGGTACGCCTTCCAACCCATCATCTGTCCTGCCATACCTCAGGGACTCAATGTTTGGCTTGTTACAGCATACTTCAGGTCCCTGCCTGCAGAGTGTCAGTCCACCACCATCTGTCATCATCTCTGCTAGTGCAGCTACAATATGATGCGCAGCCATGGCGCGTGAGGCAGCTTGAGAGGTAGCTTACAGCAGGTGCTTACCCAGCTTGTCCACAAGAAACAGGTGACTCACAGCATTTTCTTTCCCATGTGCAGGCGCTTGGCGAGGCAAACAAGAGGGTCAGGGACGCAACGGCGGCTGCAGCGGCGGCCGAGAAGAAGCTGGCAGCGCTGGAGGTGGGCATCCCCAAGGCGCGCATGGAGGCCGACTCGCAGCGCCAGCTGGCCAAGGACCTCCGCGCCAGGCTGACTCAGCTCAAGGCCGCTACTAGGGTCTGACCTTCGCCCATAATGCATCCGTCAAGTTGCCGCATCTATAGGGCATCTATAGGGCACTTGTGAGTAAGACTCCGAAGCAGGCCATTGGGTATCTAGAAGATGGAGGGCTACCGTAGAATTTTAAGGCAGTTTTCAGTGAGGCCATGATCGATCATGTTAGACCTTTCACTGCACGAGCTCCTACTTAGTAGTCTCTGTAGGAACAAGACAGACTGCCTTAATGGGTAGGCTGTCTGAATGTGCAGGTGGCGACAGAGGATGCCTCAGAGGTGCAGCGCCTGGACAAGGCGATCGCGGTGGCCAAGAAGGAGCAGGTGCCGCTGCAGAAGCAGCTGGCGCCGCTGCAGCAGAAGGTCGCTGCACTGGAGGAGAAGATTGAGAACGCCGGGGGCGCTCCCCTCAGGAAGCAGAAAGAGGCTGTTGCAGGCCTGCAGAAGGTGAGAACAGTCATGCATCAGATATGGAGTGTGTGATGAGGGTCGCAGGAGACATGCCAGTCTGCAGAGCGGACAGGAGGCATGCTCGTGCTGTGCAGTTCCTCACAGCACCTGGCAGCCCTCAGCAGCCTCGACAAAGACCCACCTCCGTGTCGTTTATATGACACGAACTTTTTTGCAGCTTTGAACACAGAGTGACATGGCCTGGATCCTCCCTTACCAGGGCACAAGGGTGGATCGGTGACTCGGCCGTTTATAACACAGTCTCTCATGATGTATGTGGCTGGGACAGGACATCAGCACTGCGGAGGAGGAGGCAGCCAAGAAGAAGGTGGGCGGCGCAGCAGCCGTGAAGCAGCTGGAGAAGCTGCGCAAGGAGGCCGCCAAGACCTCCAAGGACGCTGAGCGGACTGCCGAGGACCTCGCCTCCAAGAAGGAGGAGCACAAGGTATCTCGTTGAGCGATCACATGCTCTCGATTGCAGGCCTCTGACATGCGTCAAGCTTGTAAGCGCCTCAGCTCGCGTCTCCACCTGCTACACCTCATGGCATCAGCCTCCGCAGACACAGAGTGCGGCTGCACAGCCTTGTGCAGCCTAATGTGGCGGTAACAAGTACATCATCAGTAAGTCCAGTGTGACTACCAGTCTTTATGTTGTCTGCGTCGGGCCATGTTGCTCATGCATGTATCGCCTGGTGCTTGCAGGGGATGGACGACCAGGCACTGGAGGTGCTCAAGGCTGCAAAGGCCACCGAGGAGGTCCTGGCGGGCAGGGCCGAGTCGCTGGCGGCCGTGCGCACAGAGTATGAGTGCAAGCAGAAAGAGGTGCCACCCCAATCATCGCCCTTGCCTCTGGCATTTGCATTCTAGTGACTGTGCACAAGCCACTCCGTGTGACCAGCACCTGGCACACAATGAGGATCTGCCAGATCTGCATGGTTCCGGCATGTCATCATCACATGGCATGCTGCACAGACATGAGCGGTGGAATGGGCTGCAGCCAAGAGAATTTGGCAGCTGTTATGATCTTCCTCCACAACGTGTTGAGCCCTTTTAATGGCGTCGGATGATGGCCGTCGCAGACACATCAGTAATTATTCACGGCAGGAATATCTTGCTACTAAAAGGTATTGTATATATTCGACGCATGCCTGTGCAGCTGGACATCATCCGGGAGACGGAGGTGAACATCAGCAGTGCAATGACTGACCAGAGCGACAGCCTGGCAACCGAGAGGAAGAACCACAAGCGCTCCAGCGACCTCCTGGCCAAGGTCCAGAAGAAGCTGGCCGCGCAGCCAGGTACATTGTGCTGCCTGCCCATGGATGCCCGCAGAACTTGCACGATGAGAACTGGCAGGTGCTTTCAAAGCACGTTCAGTCCATGCATTAGCCCTGTCTGACTCGTGCCAGTACAATGTGTCCGATCTGTATGGACATTGGGTCTGTGGATTCAGCATGTTCCCGCTCCTGGAGACCGCGTCCTGGATCAGGTGTTATGTAGCATATCCTTTCTGAGAGTGATCTTATGATGCGCAGAGGGGGCACCAGAGCCACTGTCTGGAGAGGAGCTGGACGCCCTAGAGCCCAGAGATCTGGAGTACAGGTGCCCTGCTCTCCACAGAACGTTGCCTGAAGCATTGCATGCACAAAGGGCATGCTTCTATCAGTTGATACACCTGTGCCTCCATTGCGCGCTTCTTCCTGCATATCCCAGGAGCACCTTCTTTCAGAAGGGTGCTGCGTTCAGCAGTCTTTTATTTTTGGTTTTCTGATAGGCAGCGTTTGAGTAGTAATGTCACCCCACATGCATCTGCTGTGGGTCCTTGAAACCACATACTTAAGGGCCTGCCCTGCATTGCTGTCATGCAACTTTCTCTCTGAGCAGGGTTGCCATACAGGATCACGATGCTGGAGGAGGAGCTGGAGCGCATGGCGCCTGATCTGGGCGTCATCGAGGAGTGGAAGCGCAAGGACGCCAGCTATGTGCAGCGCCTCGCTGACCTGGAGACGGCCACCGCGGCCCGTAATGAGGTCAGCCTCACGTTCATTGCATGGCGCTTGGCTCCTCAGAAGAGGCAGCATGCACACTATGGCAGTCAAGCTGAGTAGGCACAGCAGGCAGGCACAGGCACAGGCGCAGGCAGCAAAATTTCATTGCAATGCGCCCTCCACCTGCTGTTCATGCAACATCGCCATGGTCTCCCAAAAGGAGGCCCCTGTACCAGCAGCGTCTTGTCAGCCCACACCATCAGCAGCGCAGCATCAAGCAGGGTTGGCAAGTCTTTAGGGAATCCCCGGAGGCATAGAAAGGCTTCATGCCTGTCTGCCTCACCTGTAACCACCCATCTGATGGGTCTTTGTTCAACCCTGCAGGTGCGGGAGGAGTACGAGGGGCTGCGCAAGAGGCGGCTGGACGAGTTCATGGCGGGCTTCAGCGTCATCAGCCTCAAGCTGAAGGAGATGTACCAGATGATCACGTTGGGTGGGGACGCTGAGCTGGAGCTTGTGGACTCCCTGGACCCCTTCTCAGAGGTGGGTCACATCTGGCTGGGGGAGTATCTCCACACATTCATGTTGATATGGTCAGCATGAATTGCACGGGTCTAATACAGCGAAAGAGAGCCAGAATTGCTATACTGCTGCTTAGCCTCCATCGCGCCCTATCTAACATTGTCTCTTCAAGGGGAGACCGCATATCAGGCCAACCCGCTTTGGATTGCTTCGGCACAACGCTTGTGCTGTCTAGCTATGCCCTAAATGAGCGCTGACCTAGCACTTCATCTGCCCAAGGCATCGTGTTCAGCGTGTGGTCACCCAACAAGAGCTGAAACATGATCGACAAGTCGTCTACCCCGGAATTACCCCTCACCTGACGCATGCTCCTTAGATCGTACTGCAACATGACACCCCACTCTCACGTACTAACCTGAAGCATGCGGCTGCGCAGGGCATCGTGTTCAGCGTGCGGCCGCCCAAGAAGAGCTGGAAGAACATCGCCAACCTGTCGGGGGGCGAGAAGACGCTCAGCTCGCTCAGCCTGGTGTTTGCGCTGCACCACTACAAGCCCACGCCCCTGTACGTCATGGACGAGATCGATGCTGCCCTGGGTACGCTCCCTCGCATGATGATGTGTTGGTATCTTCTGGTCTGTGTTTGGTCTATGCCTTGGACGGGGTCAGGCATCTGATCAGTATGTATGGCGCTCAACAAGGCGTGGCGTCTCTTTCTCTCTACCCTCAGCAAAGTGCTCCTGTGCTGTGCATTCACCGGACCGTGCTTTCGTTTTGGTGGCCAAACCTCGGTCTGTTGCATCGTGTTGCGTATGGCAGACATCACAAGTGGGGTTGCATTAGCTGGACATCCCTCTTAATTTGAGACCCCTTTTTGGCCACAGTAGTGAGAAGTGATGTTGCCATGCAGACTTCAAGAATGTGAGCATCGTGGCGCACTACATCAAGGAGAGGACCAAGAACGCACAGTTCGTGATCATCAGTCTGCGCAACAACATGTTTGAGCTGGCGGACCGCCTGGTCGGCATCTACAAGACGGACAATGCCACCAAGTCTGTCACAATTAACCCCAGCGCCTTTGTGGTTCAGCCTGCGGCGGTGGCTGCCAACTGAGATCGCAGACGTGAAGGCCCGCCCCAGCCTGGGGTTGTTAAGCACTACAGAGATATTCCCAGAGCGCTTGACAGCTACCAATTTCAAGTTGGCAATGTGACAATCATGCGGACAACTGAATAAAGCAGCAGTCACTGCAACGGTTGCACAATGATAGGTGTGTGGTAAGTGATTCCCAAAGAAGGACCAGCACCTGATGAGCCTAGTGTGGCTGGAAGAAATATTGTGTAAGGTAATTTGATGCGAGATTTGGTGTTAGCTTGACCTTGAAGACCCGCCATTGTCTTAGAGACATATATTCCGAACGAATCTGGTGTTGCATGATGCAACTTGCATCTGATTCCACCCTGGCCGGCCACTGTGACATTGACAGGCCTCTAATGCACTACCTTGACCTCGCTGAAGACATGTTACCGCAAGTGGCGCATACATGAAACTGCCCTTCTGTTTTACCAGTATTTCTTACACATCTGGAGGATTCAGAGAGCCCAACGAGGGTTTCAGGGGTCGCTGCAACTCTGGACCCTGAAGTGGTCGAGGTGTAGACATCTAGGCAGTCTACGCGTCTTAGGAAAGACGCTCCAGATTGTAGGTCAGACGAGTGCATCATGCAATGACTGAGTCGCAGTTACGGAACGGTGGCTCAACGATCTGCGTCTTTCTGTCAATCTGCTGCCAGCTACTACATTCACTGGCTTGAACAGCAGCTCCTCTAGCCTGAGAGAAGATCCACACCTGTTAAGAACTCCCAAAATGAGCCAGGCAAACATCTGCGGCAGCCTCTCGGCGACTGATGAGTCTAATGAGATCGATGCCCTCAGCGATGAGCTTCTTGTCAAGATACTCGCGTTAGGTTCAAGCTACAGAATGAGGGCAGTTTTACCATTGGTGTGCAAGCGGTGGAAGGATACAATCTACAGTGCCAAAGGTGACCTTTGGCATATGCATGGCATGCTAAATTAGTGCGGGAATCAATGCCACTGTAGACACCACCCAGGGAGAAGGCACCATAGGCTGATATGTTACTGATACTGCAGGCAGCCCCATATTCCGCAATATTGTCTTCGATTTCAAGAGAGAGCATGATGCCATTGCCAACTCAGGACAGCGCAGGACCGGACGAAAACCATCCATCTGTGCAATGGCAATATGGATACAAAAGAATATTGAAAGGGACAACATCAAGTATCCCTGTAATTTGTTCATACCTTCACGTGAACAAATCTGGCGTGACGGTGCCAGTAGCCAGGTCTGACACCATGAGCAAGTTGTCACCAGCGAGACTTCTTGCAGATCATGGGCACTTGACAAGAGGCTGTGGCATACCTCTACAAACAGCCCTGCTGCTTCCTCTAGACCAGCCAAGCCTAAAGCTGACAATACAGCCGCTAACATTCGCTTTGAATAGAGAAAGTATCAGACTAGACTGCCATCTTGCTGGTCCTTGCTTGTGCGGCATTCTGGCCTCCATCTTTGTCAATCCCACATGCTACCAGACTACTACTTACGCTCTCTGATATGGTTTTCTTGCAGGAGTTAGCCCCTCTGCTTGCAATTATCGGGGGCAAGCTCGAATGCTTGGATGTCTTTGGGACCACCGGCCTTTTGGATAGGTTCAACTTCAGCTATCTGTGCGCTTTGTCTAACCTTCGGCGGCTCTATCTGAGGGATGTTCGACACATGCTTTGTCTTACAGAGGTCCAACGGGGCCTTGCTTCCCTCAAGTGAGCTCTCTGAGCTCTGGCAGAAACAAAGTGACATCTAATTCCTATTGTTAAGCAACAGGGCAAAATCAATGAAGGACCAATTGTCTGTGCTTGTGCGTCCTCTTGCACAAACCAGCATGTGACATATGGACATTAACTCTACACGTACTACTAGTAGTACCAGGTACTAGTACCCGGTGGACCATGCAGGATTGCTCACATATGAGCGGATTGCTTCGCATGCAGAAATTTGGAGACCTTTCTTATCTCTGTAGACAAAGGAGCATACCGCACTGCGGGCTTGTCAACCTTCCCCACAGCCCTGTGCTCCCTCCAACACCTAAAGCATCTGTTTTTATATGGTCAACACCTTGGCCGCCTGCCGCAAGAAGTCTCAAAGCTGACTAAGCTTAAAGATCTTGCGATAACGTAAGCTAACCTGGCTGATCCTTAGGCACTCCTGTAGAGTGCTAGTTGGATCTTGTGCCAAGCTGGCAATACTGGAGGTCTCTGTGACAGACCTCTGCTCTGCTCTGCGATATCATGTGCGTATTTTATGTAGCAGTCATAGCATCAAATGAAGCAACTATGGCTTCCCTGCAGGAGAGGGGGTATTGAACATCTCGAGACAGGCCACCTGCCGTCTGTGCTAGGACATCTGACAGGGCTGGAGAGCCTTGCTCTCCCCGGCTGCTGCCTGCCTGCCCGAGGGGGATCTGTGGACCAGCCAGGAGCAGGTATACTTCAACACCCTTGGATCATATGGACTCTCTCATGATCACTTTGTCGACAGTAGCACAGAGTGTCTCCGGTGATCAAAGCGGAACTATTCATTGCGGTATTCAGCGTGGCCAAATGTGGCTAACCTCTTAGCCTTTCTTCCTGGTTAAGCCCTTATGCTGACTGGGGCGGATCATTCAGTCCTGAGCTAATTCTTGGAGCACTGAGGCTTGACATCCCAATGATATTGCAGGTTTAATACTAGCATCGTCCCAGTGGAGCACCATGACACAGCTCACGGACTTGTCGCTGAATGTGGGCTATGGGCCCTCTGAGGGGCGACTCCCACCAGAGGTGACTTTGCTCTCTTGAGCGAAACAGCGCATGGGCTAGAATGTGCTGGTCAGATGGGATGGCAGCCGCACCAGCATTCAGCGCTTCTGGGCAGGCCTGTGGTCTCTGAACAAGCCCTGCAGAAGCTGATCCATCTTCAGGTCATTTTGCTTAAAGAGCATGTGCACACAGGTGGCCAAGCTGACTGGGCTCAGAAATCTGTTTCTGAAAGATTTCATTGAGCTAGAGAATCAGCCAGAGCTCAGTGCACTGAGAAGTCTCACGGTATATTCAACAGCCCTCCGAAGAGCTTGGGTTGCTTGACACTTGGTTGCTGCCACACACCTGCATATTCCAAACTACCCTAGTGGCAGCAATATGAAGAGCTGAAGGCGCAAGCCGCTCAAAGTAATTATAGCTTGACTATGCCAACTCCATGATCAGCCTCAGCCTCTGAAGCATGCGCTCTTCATCATCCGTGGAGATGACTTGGGAATGTACCATGCAGAGGATCTCTGTCAGGGGCTTGACAATGGCAAAGCTGCCAGCTTGGATGGGGGCTCTTCCCAAGATGTCTCATCTTGAGCTTTCTGAACTCCAGCTTCAGACGTGGTCCTTTCCCGGGTACACAGCATTGCAGAATCTCTGCTGCTGGTCTTGTAATGCAACGAAGGTAACAGCCTCATGCTTTTTGCAGAAGCCACCGCTATGCCTCCACAGGTTCTGACTCTATGGCGGGCTGCCTATAGTCATAATTTACTAAATGTTGTGGCGTGGGGTTTGGTTAGAAGCATGTAGCCTGTTCTTACAAGAAGGCTCACCGGGCTACAATGCTCGAGGCATGCTGCTTCATTCGTCACGCTACACTTCTTGGCCTGTGGCACACACTGATGCTGCAAGGCGCTTGCAGGTTACAGACAATATAGGCCAGCTTACAAGTCTTACCTCGCTGACCTTTACAGAGTGTCCGCTTGATAAGTTGAGCAACAGTATCTCCCGCCTGCAAAATCTAAGGCACCTAAGATTGGAGGGGAGCTTCTTTCCCAAGGTACATTGCCGGCAAACTGGCCTTCAAAGGTTCATTCTCCCTGTACCCCTTCTGCAAAAGGAGAAACATCACGCCCAGTCCCCTGCAGCTAATGTTTCTCATACCCGCATCCATCTGAGCACATAATGAGGATGAGCAGCGAGTGCCAACTGCAGTTCCCAAGCGCTCTGCACGCACTGCGAGCGCCACAGCTGCGAAGTGCAAACTTGACAGCAAGTCTAGGATGGCAGGGTTCTCTCAGACCCCCGGGCTGGAGGGCTGGTAGCTATGGCCAAAAGTATTCTGCAATGCCTGTGCATGCAAAAGACCTAGCATGGCTACTTCACCATCCCTGCTTGGAAGAGGTGACCATTACAGCCACAAAGGTAAAGTACAACAGCATGACAACCGTCCTCAATCCCCGTTCAATGTCGTGCATGTAGCTAGCATGTCTTAGCTCTGAGCTGCATCGGTGCAATTGCCATCGTCAGCTGCGTAAGGACTTGCGGAAGGAAGATATCCTGAGAAAGTGCAATGCATATCCCCTGTGCACAAACAGCTTTCAGTTGTGCAATGCTGACACTTTGGCGCTCACCATGTGCATATACTTTCAATCCATTGAATGTACGCTGTCCTTACAGGCGGAGGCTGCAGCACTTCAGGGGTTTCGTGAGGAATTGACCAGTATCTGCGGCCGCGATGCGCTGAGTATAGACACATATGGGTAGCGGGTAGAGCCTCTCTCATTGCATGTGAAGATATGTGCAAAGTCTCAAGCGTACCCCAGGCGCATGTTGCTTAGCCATGTACAGACTGGGCAGCATGCCTGGGCTTCAACGTAGGAGGGTGTGTCTAGGCAAGAACAGCTTTATGGCTTGGGGTAGATCGGATCTTACGCGCTCACGAACCAGAAGGCGATGGTAGTGTACAGGTAGTTTAAGGGCACCTCTACAGGCATATAGCCTCAAGACCGCAAAAGGTCCTACTATCGGATCTAGGACCAAAAGCAACATGCAATAGCCTGAAAAGTAGAGGCACAAGGCATATGGTGCGCACGGTATGCGAGCACTTACACTGTGCGGCAGGTGCAAATCATCAGTGAGGAATAGTGGGTCATATGAGAAGCTTTCGGTGCTTGGCTGTAGTCTTACAGTTGAAACATGTCACGTACCCCATGCAAATTCGGCCCTGGCATCACAGAATCATAGGGTGTAACGTTCATATGTCAATGTCTATGGTGAGTTACTGCTAAGTTATGATATGCGATTCTTGCATGTATGCGCCCGTTAAGGTACCATCAAAATTGCCTAGCTGTATCTTCAGCTGGAATAACGTCTCGTGGGTCGCAAACATAATAGGAAAGGATTTGAATCTCTCTCTATTGACGGAACAGCTACTGCCTTCACTTTTGCTCATCTATATTACAGTAGCTACAAGCTGCGTGAACTTTTAACAGTGTTGCATCGGCTTCTGTTCTGCATTTGTCCCATCCAACATCCATAGGCTGTACTATGTAGCAGCCTGCATCCTTGCAGCTCCATGCCTGTATCTGTCTTTAACCCTTTGTTGGATGCCGGCATATTGACATCCCCCTTACAGCTGTTTAGCATCCCCAAGATCTGATGCCGCAAGCCAGTCAGCTGCTTGCGTTGAAGCACAAGACGTTATTGCGAACCTGCATGGCTGCAGCGTGCCACACCTTGGGCATGCTCTGGACGTTGCACATACCATCACATGCAGCGGAGTCGGCAGGGCCACTACTAGTCCCCATATACTTGCATTATCAAGTTGCAGCCGCACACGCCAACCAGTTGCTCACGAAAGTGTTGAAGCTCTGCATAATCCGCCTGTGATTGCAACGCATGATAAAAGGATCTCTCTTTGTACGCTTAACTTGACAACCGATTCCAATGAGTCCACAGCATAAGTCCAGAAGTGGTCACGTGTTGAATGGTGCTGACTTATAAATTGCAGGAAAACTAATAGAGTTGAGTATTTCAATATATATTTAAGACAATCTTAGGGCCAAGGCATTTCACAAGGGCGCTAGTGATTGACAAGAATTGCATACGATTATAGCTTACCTGCGTGGCGGTGATGGTCACTCGCTTCAAGCAAGGATGGTGAAGAAGCCATACAAGGTCTTCTGCATGGACATGCATTCTGCTACATATCTTGGCCGAGCTGAGAGATGCCCATTCAGGCTCCCGCCATACTGGACGTTGGTCCAGGTCGACACTTTGCAACCATGGCGCCCGCAGCGCATGCAGAGCGTGTGGCACCTGCAAGCGGGGCAATGGAGGGCATTTGACATCGATCACAATTTCTATCACAACCGCCTTGTTGTAGGAATATACACCTGCCTATTCATCTATGAGTACACAACCACGTATGCATCTATGCATTAGCCGATACCGAAGTCCTTCAATGTGAGAGCTGTAGCGCGGAGTGTGACGAACATGACTTTGCAGTGGATTTACCTCAGGAAAGCGATTGTCTTTCAATGTTAAACGCCTCAGGTTTTGCAGGCGGGAGATGCTGCAGCTCAGCTTCTCAAGGGGGCACTCTGTGAAGGCCAGCGAGGTGAGACTTGTGAGCCGGCCTATGCTGTTTGTAACCTGTACAGGCCCTGCTGCGTCAGTGGTGCTGGGGACATGCAAAGCAATGCTCCAAGGACGGCGAGGCGCTGTGAGGCATGACGCTTAGGAGTCCTTCCTGCCAGCTTTCAGTGGTGCTGTCGTCATGGAGAGTTGGCATCATACCTCTGATAAAGCCGCCGAAAGCACCGAAACATTACTCCAGGCAGATCATTGGTTAAGGAGGTGAAGTAGGGGCTCTGCTGCGGAAAGCATGAGGCCACACCTTTGTTACATTGCAAGACGAGATATGAAGCTCCTTCAGAGCTTGGAAATCAGGCACGGACCATGCTTCCAGCTTGACTTTATGCAGCCGGAGACATGACAGCTTGGGAAGGCTGCCAGCAGGCTGCCCATCCAAGGCGGCAGCTCTGTCATGGTCGAGTCGTGAATATGTATATTCTGCAAGTATGAGGCCCCTTCACTAGCTTCAAAGACAAATTGTGAGTGGCCAAGTGAGGCTGATTCGAGCACTGGCCATCGAGCTTTCCAGGCTTTACAACTTCCGCACTTGCAGGACTGGCCTTGCTTGTGTGTGGTAGCATGACGGGAGTCAAGCAAAATTCCGCCCATTTGCACTCTATGAAGGGAGGCTGCAGAATCACCGTGAGGCTTCTCAGTGCACTGAGCTGCGCTGATCCTCCAGACCCCTGAATCCTTCCAGAGAAAGATAGATGAGTCCACTCAGAATAGCCACCTGTGTGCACGAACTCTTATGTCATAAGGACATGAGCAGGGAGCCGCGTCAAGATGCTACGCAAAGGTTGCTTAGGCTTGGTACAAGAGGCCTGAGTATTAGAAGATCTGCCGGCTCATCTGCCTAGCACATCCTAAGTCTTGGTGGCAAAAGCTCGTGCCCAGCTCTGCATAAGAGTGTTCAATCACCTCTGGAGGAATTTGATTCCCAAGGGCCCCATAACCATACGTCCCATTCAAGGACAATTGCGTGAGCTGTGTCATGCAGCTCCAGTGGGACATGTCTACCAGTGGTGTAGCACCTGCACCAACACTGTGATGTTAGGCCTCGGTAATCTGCCAATGACCTGAGAAATCCAATCCGAACCCTGGTCATCACAACAAACTTCAAGCACAAGTTGAGGCCAGGAACTCAGAAACAGCTGGGCCACATAAGAAGCAATCTGAGTGCTACAACTCGAAGTAGTACCAAAGGGCTGGTGTGGTTACTTTTGACAGAACAATGAGAGTCCACTTGGTCAGTAAGTATTGATGGTCCTAGAGCATACCGGATCCTGATTGCTTCACAGCTTTGAGTAAGCGGGGAAGAGCAAGGCTCTCTAGCCCTGTAAGATGTCCTAGCACTGATGGCAAGTGTCCTTCCTCGACAGGTTTGATGCTGCCATCCCTGCAGGGAAAGCAATCTTGCTTCATTCCAAATGCAAAGTAATTCTTGCAAGAACTCTCACCTCACATGGTCATGACAGGAGTATTTTCAACAAGTAGAATCAGGGTGCCGCAGAGTATTGTGGGAACATTGTCAGCATGGTAGTCCAGATGTTCCACATATGCCTTTTAAAGTGAAGGAGTGCTTGAGCTCCAACCAGATCCGCTTACAATATCGTGAAGTCTGCAAGCTTTGCCAGGCGAGAAATCTCCCCCGGCAGGCCGGTAATATGTTGACCGCTGAACGTCAGATGCTTCAGATGTTTGAGGAAGCACAGACTTGTGGGGAAGTTGTACAAGCCTGCAGTGCCCCGCTTTTCTTTGTGTGCCGAGATGTAGAGGCGCTCCAAATTACTGCATAATAAGCAGCCGGCTCAAATACATATGTAAACATACTTTGTGCACTTCTAAATGCCCTACGCAAGGTACCCAATGCATGCCTACTAGTGATATTCCTTGTTTGGAAGCATCTTCATGCCCCTGCGGCATCATGTGATAGCAGGCACAGGCACATACACAAGCAAGGATCCTTGAGCTCCCAACATTGAGTAAACAATGCCTTCAGGCTGCTGCCTGGGAATGAGAGTTGACTATGAAGCTGCTCTGGGGCCACCTGAGGGTAGCGAGGCCTCGCTCAACGTCTTCATGGTCAAGTCTGTGCTGTATATCTTTTATAATCAGCGTTTGCAGGTTTGGCACGGTGTACAAGTAGGTGAATTTAAAGGCGTCTAGAAGACCGGTGGGCCCATGCACTTCCAAACGAGAGAGCTTCTTTCCCACCACTGCAAGCAGAGGGGCTATGTCCTGCAAGCAAGTCATATCAGTGGGCATGACTAGTAACCTCTTACCGTGGCTTATTAGTACAGGGGCAGAATGCCCAGCACTATTGAATCTGATATCACTGAAAGATGCAGCCAGGGCAAGTCTCTCGACAGTCTCTTCAGTCCAAGTCAATAGGTCAAGGCGCATGCACACAGTCGCATGTTGCTTCTTTGTACCGATCTGAAGAAGGTAAGGCTGCAGCGAGGTACTTGCAATAAGACAGCACACACTCAATTTGCTCATCTGTCAGGCAATGCAGCTGGAGGGACAACACGCATAAAGTCATCTTGGCAGGTGAGGCTCAGTATTGTCAGACCTGTTCACTGCAGCTGTGAGGCGCGCTCTGGGTGTGATCAAAAGGGCGTTGAAGCGCGGAAAACTCAGTGGGATAGCTGATGTTGCCCCTTTCTATGTTCTGGTGTATCCATCTTGCCACCGCACAAATCGACGGCAACCGCCCTTTCCTTTTGAATGTGCTATGTGCTGGAGCCTTCGCCAAGCCAGCTGACTCGGAGTTGGCAATAACATACTCTCTCTCAACATTGAAATAGATACAGCGGTACATGGAGCTGCCTGCGGTGCCAAAGACAGCTTTCAATATATTCTCTGTTGTCTTCTCACAGATATTGTAGCACTGAGAGAGCAAAGCGTGACATCACCCTTGGCACTGTAAAGTGCGTCCCTCCATCGTTTACACACCAACGGATACACTGCCCTCATACTGTAGTGATCGTCCCACATGGACGACTTTTCGATGATTCTGAGAAGGACCTCATCATTCAAAGCATCCATCTCATCGCCAGCCTGGGTGGGCTCTTGGCCAGCGGAAGAATTGCCGCAAGAGAGCGTCTTCTCCATGCTGACAACTTCTGAACGGCCCTTTAGGTTAGCAGTCCAGTAAAGCAGCTGATTTGCAGAAGCGCCGTTGAGAAATGGAAGGCACTGGAAGCTGGCAATAGACAGAGCCCAATCAGGGTTTCAGGGGTCGCTGCAATCTTTCCACTGAAGCCAGACGAAGCTAAAGAGAAAGCTGCCAAGAAGCCTCATGGACTTGTCAGGGGACCTGACATGTTGCAACGTGCACCAAGGCACCGTTACAGAAAGGACCGCCAGTGTCAGCGTGCTGCAGCTGCTATGGCCATCTCCAGTAGCCTCTACTGAGAGGAGCTGATTTCCTAGCCTGAACTTGTTCTGCTGTCACGATGTATACACACGTTACTGGCATGGAGGGAAGACTCTCTTGCAGCGGCCTGTCGGCTAGATATGGGCGTAACGAGATAGATTCTCTAAGTGATGAAATCCTCGTCAAGATACTCGAAAAGTCGTGCACGAAAGGTGTGCACTACAGATTCAGGGCAATTTTACCGTCCGTATGCAAGCGATGGAGAGACGCCATCTACAGAGCTAAAGGTGAATGCAAGCACGCTGAAGAGTAATCTTTGCCTCTATTGAAAGCCTCGCAGAGTCTAGCAGGCCAAAAGAAGGCAGTAAAGACTCCATGTCAAAACAAGTTGTTGGTCACGCGCAGGCAGCGACTTCTATCGCTATGTCTACATCAATTTTGATCAAGAGTGTGCTTTTGCCAAGCCATTAGACTGCCCGTTCGAGGCAGCAGAGAGCTTCTTCCCGTCCATGGCTGCAGTGGCGCGATGGGCTGATAAACACACAAAGAGGGGCAACATATTGTTCCCCTGTGAGCTTGTACTGGTTTTGCCACAAACGGATGAATATGCCCGCGGTGAAGAGGTGACACAACTGATCATCACCTTTGAGATTAGTGCGTCACATGTTTCGGGCATGTGAAAGCTCCATGAGCAAAGACTACGTTGTCAGACAGACCGGCAATGTAGTGCAATGTATTCTGCGTTTGCAAGTCCTCTGTTAGCCTTGCCGCAGACCAAAGTCTCGGCTGGATGGTTTGCAACTTCAGAGGCTTGGTGTACAAGTGGCTCAATAAGCGAAAGCTAGACCGCCTTGGCTCCTAGTATAGTTGACCATGCTGGGATCAGCGGTTGTTCCTTCATGACAAGTTAAGGCTTTGCGTTAAAGGTGCTGCTGGTTGCAGGACCTAGCCATTTTGCTTACAGTTATTGGAGAGAGGCTTCATTCTTTACAAGTGCATGCCTGCCCTGCCAAATGGCGACCCGGCAGCCAGCTCTGTAGATTGGACTTCAGCAATTTGCGGACTGTATCTAATCTGCGGCAGCTATATCTGAGTGATGTTCAGCACATATTTGACGAGGAAGATGTGGAAAGAGGCCTGACTTGTCTCAGGTGAGCATGAGGTCGTGACTGTCCGTCAAACATCATGGTGCACATTATGTAAGGCCCAGTGATGCGCGATACTGATACTATCCATGTAGCAATCACTGTCTGCTAGAGAGGCCATACCATGGTGCCTGTAGGTACAATGACCCATAGCCACAGCTTATGCAGACCCCACAATATGGAAACATTCAGGCAGGCTGGTGGTATGCAGGCACCTGGAAAGGTTTTACATATCTGGGGGCGTGGGAATCTACCGCACTGCAGGCCTCACTGCTTTCCCGCGTGCCCTATGCTCCATGCAGCACCTGAAGTCCCTTGAGTTCCGCCGACAGTACTTTGGTCACTTGCCGCAAGAGATCTCCAAGCCAACACAGCTTGCTCATCTTTCCATAGCGTAAGCTGCCAGGAACATATCTCAGCACTTCTTGCAGGAGCACACTTTGCAGCTGTCAGACGTTTCACTAGAACTGGCGGCTCGTGGTCGCAGGTGAAGGACTTTCACAACAGTGATAATTGCAAGGGATTGAGCATATTGCCTTCCCTGCAGGGATGGCAGGATACACTATGCTGAAAAAGATCACCTGCCGTCTGTGCTAAGTTACCTGAGATCATTAGAAAGCCTTCATATCAAAAGGTGCCTGAGGAAGGACCCTACAGGAACAGGTATGCTCAGGAGCCATTGCATGGCCAGAAAATTGGTGAGCGACTTGTGATACCATTGTTTCTGGCTTCGCATTGTACTTGAGATTGATGCTTGCAACAGACATGATGCACGAAGCCTTCGACCTTGTAAAATTAAGCCTTCACTATTCCAAAGAACTAGCCTTGATATCATGCAGGCCCAGTGCCAGATATTTCCCAGTGGACCTGCATGACCCAGCTCACCCAATTGGGCCTCACTGGGGACTGTTGCGGCCAGAAGGGGCAACTCCCGCCGGAGGTGAGCAGGCTATCCTCCCTGATGCAAAAGTGGCTCTGGGCCATGGCTGAGTTGAGGGCCAACATCTGCCTAAACAGCAGTGTTGACATTGGTGATATCACTCAACCGATGATATCACTCAGCCACTTAGCGGTAGGCATGTGCATCACGAGCAGTCCCCTGCATGCAACTGTTTGGTGTTTGTGATTGTGCTGACAACAGCAATGCAAACAGGTGGGCAGTCTCATAGGGCTTGTTCAGCTTCAGCTGGAGCATTTTGTTGAGCTAGAGGATCAGCCGCAGCTCACTACACTCAAAAGCCTCGAGGTACCACCTATGGCTAAACCTGAGCTATGCTCCAGCTTATACCGCCTGATTATGTGTTGCTGTGTACAATGCTTGATTGTGATGCTACAATCGTATTATATGCAGCAGCTCCAAGATTGGACAAGGTTCAAAGCAATGACGAGTGGTTCTAAGCGCTGAGCGCCCACGA
The DNA here is from genome assembly GCA_000812005.1 of Coccomyxa sp. LA000219. Taxonomy (NCBI): domain Eukaryota; kingdom Viridiplantae; phylum Chlorophyta; class Trebouxiophyceae; family Coccomyxaceae; genus Coccomyxa; species Coccomyxa sp. LA000219. The sequence continues at coordinate 1,843,993 of KN714659.1, forward strand.
TAGCATCAAGAAGCACGCACAGCTTATCTTGCATGCCCAATGGATACGGGCAATTCAATGCAGGTTATTGAGTTTTGGACGTCATTCCTGAAAAGACTGCCGGCTTGGATGGGGGCTCTCCCCAAGCTGTCGACTCTCCGTCTGAACAAAGTAGAGCTTCAAGAGTGGTCATTCCCTGGATTTAAAACACTACAGGCGCTTGACTTGTCTCGTTGCAACGTAACAAAGGTAACACCCTTGGGTCATGTGGCAACAACTCTGCGGTGCTTTCTTGGCTTGGAAACTGCCTGTCACAAAATTGTCAGATTTTTCAAAAAAGCAAGCTGAGCAGGTGGCTGAAAGCCAATACTGTGCTGCGACCATATCAGAAAGGCATGCAGAGCACTATGATTCTTGTCGTTGGTGTCAAGAGTGCATCACTTAAAAAGTCTTCCAGGCAAAGCTCACATAGCATGACATCTGCAGGTCACAGATAGCATAGGCCAGCTCACAAGTCTTACCTCGCTTATCGTTGAGGAATGCCCCATCGAGGAGCTGAGCGTGAGCATTTCCCGCCTACAAAGTCTAAGGCAACTGCAAATGGAGGGCAGCTTCTTTCCTGAGGTAACTATACGTCTCAGATCATCATGAAGATCGACATGATGTTCTCAAGGCCGCGACAGGTTTCCTACACAGGATGATGTTTGGCCCGCTTTGCGCCACAGCTTCAACACTTTCTCATAAGATAAGCCAGTTCTGAGATACACAGTGAGTTCTGGTATATGCCCCCGCCAATAGTGACGTGGGCAGCATCTCTTGCAGTTTCCACGCGCTCTACATGCGCTGCGGGCGCCACAGCTGCAGATTGTCTCTCTGGTGGCACTCTGGAGAGGGCCGGATAGGCTTCCAGCTCGGAGGGCTGTCCATGGCAAGAGGTACTGTGCAATGCCTGTGGCTGCGGAGGACCTTACATGGCTGCTGCACCATCCCCGCTTGGAGGAGGTGACCATCACCGCCACACAGGTAGTTTCCAAGAGCATACCAACTCTGCTCAACCTCCCTCCTGCACACAGCTAGAAGGTGGCCTGAAGCTATAGGGACTGCTTGTTGATGAAACACTGTTACGTCTTTCATGCCGTGCATAGGATGCCTATTGTAACACTTTACAGTGGGCAACCTCCCTTCATAGGCAGCGTCTCATTGTATACCCATGCAATGCTAAGGTCGGACGTACATACATGTAAAACACCACATTATTTGACGGTGAATTGTTGGACATACAGGCAGAGGCTACAGCGCTTGAAGGGTTTCGTGAGGACTTGACGAAAGTCTGCGGACGCGACATACTAAGTATTGAACTGTGTGGGTAGCGGCCCAGCCATCTTCGTTGTGTGTGTGGAGCATGCCATGAATCTGGCCCTGCTTATTTGGGTACCGGTATTGGATAGGGCAGGGGGCCTACACAATTATATGTGAGGGCGGGTGCAGTCACGATATCAGCGGTGTAGCTTGAACCATCACATGTATGCCCGAGATTGTGAGAAGCGAGTGCGGAGGAATTGCAGAGTGTAGTGTGGCTATGGACATGAGCTTGCATAGCACCAACTAGTGCTCTTGAAAGTAGCACTTGCCAAGATGATTGCGGCAGGGCATGTATATAGTATAGCCAAGTGTTGGGAGCTACCGCTCCTCTGTGACGGATGCAGAACAGAGGCCACTGCCATAGGAGCCTGGAGTGCCGGTATGACAAAGCCCACTTGAAAAAGCAGACACTGTGTGTGTATATCGCCCAACTCACAGGGTATGAAGTTATAGCCCTCTAGAGGATTGGGGAGAGGAAAGTACTAGGTCGATATTAACAGTTCAGGGCTGAGGCTACGATGCACCATATCGGAAAGGACTTCATCATCTCTGCAGTGCGAAGATTTCAAGGCACGTGAGGGCAGAAAGTGGCCTTTCTGTCAGTTGCTGGCCATTCTGATTGTCTACGGGACGATTACAGGGCTGCCAGGCTGGACTTCCATCAAGTATACGTATACGTGTCCCACACACAACATCTTTACTCTACCAGCTCTGTGAGCGCTGTCTTGCTATTGACTCAGTAAGTAAGCGCTCTCGTGTAGCAAATGTTGGCAAGACATGAAACAACAAGGATTGACGCTTTGACCAATGACGTCCTCCTCGACATACTGGAGAGGGCAGCTGCGGGAAACCACTACTACCTAAGAGCAGTTATGCCCCTGGTATGCAAGCGATGGAGGGACGCGATTTATGCCAAAGGTGATGTCAAGCACGGTAGGCACAGGACTCTCTGGAGCTGGAAGACGGTAGATACTAAGACTTGTAGTTGGCACTGCAGGCAGTCGCATCTTCAGTCGGATCTGCTTCAATTATGACAACGAGTCAAGATATGACAAGTCTGGAAAGCGCAGAACGAAAAAGCAACGGTCACCATCAACACGTGCAGTGGCTCAATGGGTGCAGAAGAAGATACGTGATGGGAATATTGAGTACCCCTGTGAGTTTCAGGCCCTCTTCTCTTCTACAAAGTATGCCCAGAGCAGAAAGGTACGACTTCAATGCACCGAGCTCCTTTGGCAACTCTTCAACTTAAAATGCCTGTAATTGCTCCTCAGCACATGTCTTCTGTTGTGTAGACAACTTGAAGTGACATAATAGTGCATATGTAGCAGACACAGCCGTGCTCGGTAAGCGCAAAACGGGGTGGCATGCCATGATGCAGGCCTGCATGATGCAGGCCTTGACCGTTTTGCTTGCGGCCATGGAAAAGAAGCTGCATTGTCTGTGGGTGCATGGCAGCACTGGTGGTCTGCTGGATGACTTCAAATTCCACCGCCTGTGGACTGTGCCCAACCTTCGGCAGCTGTACCTCAGTGGCGTGGAGCACAAACTTGACCAAGAAGAGTTTGAAAGCGGCATCGTCCATCTCAGGTGAGCTGAGCAGCCTGCTGGCAGCACGTTGGTGTCCAACTTGCATTGTTGGGTCGGCCTGGCAGTGCTGATTGGAAGGTTTCATGAGTCTGCTTGTCACAGTGTGCCCCTGAAAGATACTTGCGTATCTTTTGTGCATGGCAACTTGCCTTGAAGGTCATGAGCTTGAGCCCTGCGAGCTTAGCATGCAAAAGCTTCTAAAGCCAATGGGGTAAACGGGTTGGAATGCAGGCACCTGGAACTTTTCCATCTTTCAGGTCGAGAAGGAGGAGGCTTTTCCAGCTTCCCTCTTGCCCTGTGCTCGCTGACGCACATGACTTCGTTGACTTTCAAGCTTCAAAACCTCGGTCGCTTGCCACGGGAATTGTCTGAGCTGGTGAATCTCCGGAATTTTGGCCTTAGGTAAGCTAGCCAGTAGATTTCGAGAAGCCTGTGCATGGACACATTCAATTTTAAGTTGAATTCACAAAGTTAACCTTTTGCTGCAAAACTTAGAGAACTCACCGTGACCTGCTGGTGACACTCTCTCCCATAATTGGCTCTACAAGCATAAGACCACAATATAGCATATGCTTGCCCTCTGTTGCAAGAGTACATATGGCATGTCATGAGAAAGCAGGATTGCATTCTTGCAGGGAGGGCAGCATTGGTCATGCTGAAGAGGGGCATCTGCCATTGGTACTAGGACAGCTCACATCGCTTAGAGACCTTGAACTCAGGTGCTCTTTTACATGGGATAATGCAAAAGCAGGTATGCTTACTACATATGCACTGCTTCTTGGTGGGAAACCCTCAAAGTTTACAGAGTGTTCCACTAATATCATTGGACTAAACCTGAGGTTTGGTGCCTTGTGTCAAAATTGGAACCCCTTTTTGTGTGCAACAAAGCCATTGAAAGTGACAAGGTACTACCATCATGATGATGGTGAAAGAATATGATTGTAAGATAATACTATCCCAAGTCAACGAAACCCTGATCGACAAAGATCATGCAGGTGATGGACCAGGGGCCTGCCAGTGGGAGGGCATGTCACACCTCACTCGGTTGATTTTGGAAGGAGCGTATGGGAGTCCTCCTGGACAATTGCCGCCAGAGGTGAGCAGGCCATGCACAATTCCGGCTGTTTGCTCGCATGCGCATGTAGCCTACCGAAGAACATGCTTGGGTTCAACATGTACAAGCCTGGCATTGAGGGATACCTAGCAATAGGAGAAGATACTACCACAGGCAGTCTTATATGTGGCCTCATAATCTTTTGTCACTCACTCGCATGTTTATGACAGGCTCTCCCGGGTGTTTGCTAGTCCTAGGGACTCGGAGTCCCTATTCAATGGGGTGATTCTGACATAGTTGCACACAGGTGGCAAAGCTGAGTGAGCTCGTGCAACTAGTGTTAATCCGTCCCGGTGGGCTAACGGATCAGCTGGAGCTCAGCTTCCTGAATAAGCTTAAGGTATCAATTACAATGTTCCCAACTTCACATTGGACACATACATGTGGTTCATTTGTGCTAATATCACCAGTCACACGGCTTAGCCGGTTCTATGTTCTCCCAAAGCTATGTACAGTTTTGGCTCAGCTCATATATGAACTGTTTAGCCGGTGTCTGATGTACACACAACACCGCTAGTGACCTTGGTGACACTGATCATGCGTATTCTGACATTAGGGTTGCCTGCTATACACAATGTTGGGCACTTCCTTGCAGGATATTGTCATCCAAGGTCAAGCGATGATAAGAATGCCAGATTGGATAGGGTCTCTTCCCAAGCTCTCAGCACTTCAGTTGTACGGAGTCAGACTCAAAGAATGGTCGCTCTCCGGGTTTCAGTCGCTGCGAAGACTTGACGTCTTAAGTTGCAATGCAAGGAAGGTAGGGCCAGCCCCATCTCCAATCATTGCAAGATGCCGCCTGAACATGAGGCCAATTGTATTCCTGAACGTCCTGCAGTTGGTTGGTTGCCAACCTGTGCGCAACAGAATCAAGTCTGGATTAGGAGGCGGAACAGATCTATATCCTAACAGCAGCAACACTGCTTGACATATCAACATGCTAGACTTGGCCGCCCGCTGTGTTAAGGGTGAAGCATGATATAACCTTCTGGCAATACTCGCATGATGAATGCGTGCAGGTTGCCAATACCATAGACCAGCTCACGGGGCTAACCTCGCTAAGCTTCTCAGAATGTCACCTTGAGGAGCTAGACAGCAACATCTCTTGCCTGCACAACTTGAGACATCTGGCATTGGAGGGCAGCTACTTCTCTGAGGTGAAAACCCTTGCATTTCTGCATGTGTGGGATCTTACACTTCTGCGTGGTGCGCTGCATTGTTCTCTGAGGGTGGTCACCCTCAGCGAACATACTATGATAGCTGTTCTCAGGACTTAATCTGGCCTGAACGGCTCATGTCCGGATTTCACAGTTTCGGGGCCTCACGCCATGACTACTGTTGCTTGCAGTTTCCAAGCACTTTGCACGCGCTACGGGCGCCGTATCTGCGTACTGTGCGCTTGGAAGCCCATCAAGGGTGGCAGGGCACCCTTAGACCTCTGAGGGTTGTCAGCCCTGGCAAAGCTTACTCAGCAATGCCTGTGGCTGCGGGAGATCTGGCATGGCTGCTCCAGCATCACCGCTTGGAGGGCGTGACCATAAGCGCAACAAAGGTGATCCTGTCTGATATTTATATCCGTCTTTGGAATGATTCATATAATTGGTGTAGATTTCTGCTATTGACGGTGTGCCTGCATTGCAACTAATAATGCATCTTTCTATAAACGTGATCAAGCACACTCTTCTCTGACAGGCTTTACATCTGTGGAATTTGTGCGCCATTGGTGCAGAGACAACAGGATGTACATAAGTAGAACACATGGCACTAACTGTGTCCCTGACCGTTCGCTACATGCACAGGCCGAGGCCGCAGCATTGCGTGCGTGGCATGAGGACCTGACCAGAGTATGTGGCCGTGACATCTTGACAATAGAGTTATGCAACTAGCGCTCCAGCCACGCTTGCCGCATTCACCAAAGGTTTGCACCAACCGCAGCATGATGCCTTGCACACTAGGCTGGAGCCCATAAACTTCCAACCGCGCTGGCTGAAGATACTTGCACTGGCCATATCTTACCACCCATAATGGCAGCGTTGCATCGATACATACCCTTCATAATATCAACAGAAACATCTGCCAGGGTTCCTCCTAGGATCCTCCCAGAAGGCAGTATTAGGGGTGATCCTTTTAGATTACATTCAGTGTGAAAGGGCTCCTTGCGATGGATCCCACTTTAGTGTCATAGCTGACTCCATGTCATAGGTGAAGCTCGGAGAACGCCATGCAAGAGTACGAGAGGAAGATGAGCTGATAGTGGGAGATCATTTGCCCATATGATATGGGCATCAGGTTGTAGACATAGGCCAGAATTATAATACGCAGTGTGGACATACAACCAGGTGTTGCAAGGTGTAAATGCAAAGTAGAGGCCTGTGCCACATGAGCCTTCTAAAAATAGGACAGACCTCAGGACCTTGATTTGCCCTGCTGCGTTCATGCACAGACTGCATCATCAATCCATCCCCATCTCGCCCACAGAAAATGACTCTCTGACGAGCACACTATCAGTATAAAGCTTTACATGGGGCGTTGACTGTCACAACAACAGATGCATTGCTGCCGGTGTGGTCAGGAGGCAGGCAGGTGTAGAGACTCAAGGCAAGTGTTGGGTGGCTAGGGAGCCTGCGGAGTGCTGCTACTAGAATAGTATAGTATGCTGGTGAAGAAGTCCCAGTACCTCCCAACTCAAGAGCACGCTTGCGAGGTGTGGTATTTATCAGCCTCTAGAGGATCAGGGAGAGGACACGAGGAGTGCCAGTCTATGAGTGCATGGTTTCACAGGTGGCCTATGTGTCGAGACGGTTGTTTTAAGCGGAATTGGTGTCGTATCTACAGACAATCTTCTGGAGAGGGCTTCAGACATACTGCGAAGCTTCACATGACCACGAGGAACGTTCTGCCAGTTGCTGGCCATTTACGGGGCAATTTCTGGGCATCCAGGCTGGATTCCCATCAGGTTCACACACACCATCTTCCAGCGTTGAGAGGGTGCACCCTTGCCAAGTACAGTGCGATGCCTTCATGGTCAGAAACTTGCTGTTGTTGAACACAGTTGGCAAGGTCATAGACATGGACGTATTGAGCAATGATGTTCTCCTGACAATCTTCGACAAGTTCGGAAGGGAAAGGGCTCGTGAAGTGAGGTGTACAGTACCTCTGGTATGCAAGCGCTGGAGAGATGCGTTGTACGGTGCCAAAGGTGATGTCGAGCACTTTGAGTACACACCATAATGTCAAGAGAATAGCGGCTAAGACTCACTGTTGGTGCTGACCGTGACGGTGCAGGCCATCCAGTATACCGCTACATTGTTGTGGACTACGAGAAAGAGTTCTGGACTCCCAAGCAAAGGCGTCGCCAGCTTCGGGGTAGTCAGCTTCGAGCCTCAGAAAGTGCCGTGGCAACATGGATCCACAACAACATAGACAGGGGAAATATCAAGTACCCATGCGAGCCTGAAGCCACTGCCACCAACCTGTATGCACCCAATGCAGAGGTCTGCCCGCAACCAATTCTTTCTTTGGTTGGTTAAATGACCCATCTGGGAAGTGATTGTGAGCACAGGGTTTGTTTGGGCTTGACTTGCACCAGGGGGTCTTTCATCCATAATGCCAAAGCTCTCTTAAGGCCTCAGCCCAACGCAAAGCATAGCAAAAGAGCCTGCTTCATAAGTGTGATAGCTCACACACCATGATGCTTGACCTTGCAATTGCAGCTATATCCAGTCCTAGCTGCTCACAAATGTGACCATACCAGTCAATGTGATCGCTTGCTCAAAGGCCTGTCAATACCAGTGAGATGTGGCGGGTTGAATTGCTTGCAGGGCCTAGCCTCCCTTCTTCGGATCTTGGGCGATGAGCTACAGAGTTTGCAGATTCATGGCCGTACTGGACTGCTACAGGGCTTCAAATTCTCCTTCCTGTGGATTGTGCCTAACTTACAGCGGCTCCACTTGGATGCTGTGCAAGACACGATTGACCAGGAAGACTTTACAAAAGGCATTGCTTATCTCAGGTAAGCGCAAGAGGATACCTTCCCCTGTCTTGCATTGAAAAGTACATTGTCTGCGGAGGGCCGGAGAGTTAAATCAACTCCATCTGCAAATGCATATGCATATGTATATATACGCAATGGAAAGGAACCCAATCATGGGTAGGATGCACCTGACGGTAGGGATACGCTAGCACGCACAAGGGCAATTGTCCGGGCCCGCATGCAGTCCCCAAGACTATTGCAGCTGACATGTAGGCAACTGGAGTATCTGCATATCTCAGGGGAGGAGGAAAGTCAACGCATGACAGGCCTTACAGCCTTCCCAACTGCCATATGCTCTCTTCAACACCTGACAGCTTTGACCTTCGCCCATCAAAATCTTGGCCTCCTGCCGGGGGAGATCTCTCAATTGGCAAAGCTGAAGCACCTTACCATAAAGTAAGCACTCGGGAGGAAGGAGGCTGAGCGTTAGACTGAGCCTGAGCCTGAGCCGAAGCCTCAGACACTCATGCATCCAAACAAATTAAAGACCCTTGGAAGCTCTATACCAATAGGACTGACAATAAATCCTCTAGCTTTGTCCTGCCACGTGCTTTCATACACCAGCCATGCTATGCTGACATAATTCTGCTCTTTTGGTAGGGGAGGCTGCCTAGATCATAACGAAGGAGTGCACCTGCCGTCAGCCCTGGGACATCTGACAGCGCTGCAGTCCTTGTGCCTCAAACCTGACGAGACGGTGCACCACGAAACAGCGGGTGCGCTTCAGAGTTCTTAGCCTGCAAGGCTTATGCACTGAAACTCGCACTCTCACTGGACACTGATGGGTTCATCCGGTTGAGCTTCTAGCTTCTAGCTTCTAGCTGAAGTTTACGTTGTCTCTGATATCTTTGATGCTTGTCAGAGACGTCGCAGATGTGCTATTTAATTGGATTGGGGCTTATACCTTCAGCTCCGAGCCAGTGAGTCACAAGCTGACAACATCTGGAAAGTACAGTCTAGCTATACCGTGCAATGTGCAGGTGTACCACCAGAAACTTGTCAGTGGATACACATGACACAGCTCACTCGTCTCGACCTCACTGGCGACTATGGAGGCTGTGATCACCATGATGGGTCACTACCGTCAGAGGTGAGCAGGCTGTGCGCTTACAGACATGTGCTTTGATGAGGTATGCCCTTGCAAGAGCTCGTTTTTACATCTAAACTTCTCTAATTTAGAGTGTGCCCACAGGTGACTAGTCTGATTGGGCTGAATGAGCTGGGTGTGGTGCGTTTCAATGAGCTAGAATCTCAGACGCAACTGACTTCCCTGAGTAAGCTCAAGGTATCACTGCTGGTCATTCTCACTGCTGGATGTAGTAGTGATTTGCGTGAACAACTGCTAGTTTGCATGTGGCTGTAAGTCAGGCACGCTATGCTGGCATTCACTGCCTCCCATGTATCCCTTCTGCAGAGAGGGGCTGCAGAAAGCAGAAGTTCAGACTCTAGGCAATTGCAATATGTTGCTGCATGTCGGTAGCAAAGTTGTATGAATGCTGTCCAATTGGATGCATGCCAACTGGTGTGGGCTTGAACTTGTAGGCAATCTCCATTCGCCATTGCAGTTTGAAACGAATGCCAGTGTGGATGGGGGCTCTCTCCAAGTTAGCGAAACTTCAATTGTATGGAGTTGAGATGTATGTGTGGTTGTTTCATGAGCTCAAATCGCTGCAAGAGCTGGAGGTCCGGAGGTGCACTGCAAAACAGGTATTTCCGTAGACCCAAATGACATACCATCCTGGATGTTGGCAAAGCCTTTGAACGGCCCACTTAGCCTGAACTGACCTGCTGGCACTGCCCTAGGGCCCATTGACTGAGGGGCTGAGCTAAATGATGGAGTAGGACTTGTATGTTCAAGGTCGAGAGCACCAAAGAAATCTGGAGGGTGAATTGCTATGTTCAAATATTGCCGAAACGGGCGCATACGATGTGCTTCCAAGCAGTGCTCACGTAGCAAGATGCCGCAGGTCACTGACAGCATAGGTCAGCTCACGGGTCTGACCTCGCTGACCTTTTCGGAATGCGTCCTCACGGGGCTGAGCAGCGGCATCTCTAGCCTGACAAACCTGAGACACCTGGCATTGGAGGGCAGCTATTTTCCAGAGGTTAGCTCCTGGCACTTTGGTTCACGTGCATGGCAAGAGTCTCTGCAATGATGGCAATCCCAACCAGCCGCACCTTGCCGCAGCATCAGAGCAAGTTAGCTGCTATTCGCTGCAAAAATAGTAAAAGTCTGATATTGCACCAAGTGCCACTTGCAGTTTCCACGTTCACTGTATGCGCTACGGGCGCCACACTTGCGGAGTTTGCACCTGGAAGCACATCAAGATTGGCAGGATACTCTCGACGTCCGGAGGGCTGTCAACCAGGGCAGAGCTTATTCTTCAATGCCCGTGGCTGCGAGGGATCTGGCATGGTTGCTCCGTCACGACCGCCTGATGGACGTGACCATAACCGCTACAAAGGTAACTTGTCTGACAGCTAGCTACAAGAGCGCTCTTGTACATGAAGTTGTCCATGGGGCCCATACAATAATGGCAATGGCTGCTCAAGGTCTCCTATGCATTGAAGGTGATGTGAAAAGTTCTTTACAACCTATTTGCACTCCGTATGCCTTGGTGTCTGGCTGTTGCGCGCTATTGTTGCTAAAGTATAGGGTGCATGCAAGTAGTTCACACATGCGCAAGCAACATTTTCCAATCATGTGATTGCGCAGGCTGAGGCCGCAGAGCTGAAGGAGAGGCGTAAGGCCCTGGCCATCGTATGCCGCCATGACGTCTTGAAAATAGAATTATGCGACTAGCGCCCGGACCATAGTGCTATCGCACTCACCGACAGCAACTAAAGCACGCCGGAGCTGTAGGCGCATCTCAGGTAGTGTTGATGGGGACAACATGCACTTGTTTGGTCTTCGGTGGGGCAGTCCGAGCACAAGGTCATGGCATAAGACACAAGGCATATATGTGTGCATACTCAAAGGCGTGCTAAGTGTATCTAGGCTCACCTGCGCAATGAACTGATGGGGGCGCGAGCATACCTGCACTTTAGGCCAGGGCTCATATTCTTCCAATTGGCGCTGGCTGCATCAGAACTCGAATATTACACTCGCTCTAAGTTGCAGCACCCATTATAGCAGTGTTGCTTTGGTCACTGCGACGGGATTGTTGAAACAAACGTAGTCTCTCCCTCGTTGCAGCAATGGCCAGGCCTCATGTGCTCAAGAGACCTATATCCTGATGTCATCACTCCTTCGCTAGAAGGTATACCTTCTGCGTAGCAAAGGATTGGAATTGCACGCAAAGCTAGAGCTTTTTTCACACCTAACATACTCCTGAGACAAGTGTTCTATAGCGTTCATGCCTCATCGCCTCACCCCCTCGAGGGCTTCAGAGTCAGCAGTGTAACAATTGAATAAACCTTCCCACCATCTAGCCTAGCAACTCATTATACGGAGCCTTGCAAGGTCAGTGCCCGTCATACCAAAGGATATCTGATTGACTCGAGTTATGAGAAACCAAAAATCTCGACTTATTGGGAGTCCTTAGGTATCCCAAACTGCATTCCAAGCTATGCGCTCCCATGTGCCAGATGACAGCGCATAGCTTGAAATGGCAGCCTACTTCCAATGTACGCCGGATTGCAAATATCCCACTCCTATGCCCTATGAGCCTCCAAGGTAAGAGACCTTTGGCAATCTGCTGCCCTTGTGATTGCAAAATAAACCAATAGCAACACATGCTGAGCCTGTGCCATGGTCGACACTGTAATCGTATGCAAAATCTCTCGCTCTGGGGAACTTGGCCTCGCCTCATACTTCATGCATGAAAATGCTTGCAGATTCAACCTACAAGCCGAAAGTATGTCAAATGCTGTCAGAGTGCGTTTGCCTGCCACTTTCTAGAAATGCAGCTCAAAGACTGCGAATACTGAGGGCGAGCGTCAAGCGGATACGAGAGCACGAAAAGTATTGCAGACATGTGCGTAAACACAGATGGCGACCGCATTCGCAAGTACTTGTCAGAGGGGAGTCAGAGGTGCTGGCTCGTCTTTCAAGAACTGCTTGGCATACGGGTAGTTTGCCATGTTCCCAGCGCGGTAGTCTGTCCACCAGTCTGGGCGGGACGTCTCCTCATACAGGCAAGGAGTCGGCTCACCCAACGCCTCAATGTTAATGATCATCACCGAGTCTGTTCCAGAGATGTGATAACCGTCTGCACCACCCACAATGTACACCTGCACAGCATACATACTAGTGTTGAGCGTTGCGTTGCGGCATTCGCTGTAAAACCTCAAATACTCAAGCATTCTCACTTTGGGCCATGTAGCCTGTCAGGAGGACACTGACGACCATGCCAGTGCTGACAATGATGCAAGATCTTTGGGCTATATTATTGGAGAGGCGTGTGCCGGAATACCTTGTTGTCAAAGACGCCCGCTGCAGCCCCAAACACGGCTTGGGGCAGGTGGGTCGCATGGCAAAACCTGCAGATATTCAGCAGAATGGATTTGTGTAGTAACACCAAGGTTTCATGAAAAGGTTGGTGGTCTGACAGGATCCCATGCGCCTTACATTGAAGCAACGGGCACTTGAATCAAAGCCTTCACTGTGACCCACGGGGCTGAGACAACACCACCCCATGTTGTGAGCTTCCATGGCTCATGATATCGCTATTCATGACTGGCATAGGTGTGCCTGCTCTTCACAACAAACTGCCATGGACAACAACAAAGAACAGATATGCTCATACCAGTCATCTTCTTCAAAATCATACTCCTCCAGCATGCTGAAGATGAGGCCTGCCCGGATGCCTGCAAAAATCTGGCCTCCAGCTGCTAGGAGAGTAGCCCTTTTGCCAGGTCGTCTCACGACTGCTGTTACACCTGCGTTTCTGCAAGGGCACAGCATTTGTCTTCAACATGAGCTCTTGGATCTAGTCATACACCGTGAACAATACCACATCATGTGAAAGACTCCCGTGGAGATGAGGTGTTGTACAGTGTTTGAGATGGCATGACTCGAGGCATATTGTATGTATGACAGGAGCTTCATGGAGCTGTGAAACCTCCCAGACCATGGCTGCATGTCCCAATCAACCATATTGTCCCAGACCTACGTTGCTTGATAAGGGTAGTATTTGGGGTAAGATAGACAGAAGGCCAACCGTCTGTATGGTAGTGGCTCAAATCGGGTCCAAGAGTCTGCGGATGGGTTGTAGATGAGAGAAGCGGCAGAACTTGGCGCCTTGGGAGAGGCCTCTGGCGTTCCCGGCTTGTGGTCGACATGGTATCTTGCATGCATCCAGAGGACGGTCAACATGGCCAGAGACACACCAGGATGTGGTGGTGCGCATGCACTGGTAGTCATCAGCACAGCAAAGCATACGCATGCTAGCACGACGGCACAGCTAGGACATTGCGGGCAGGAAGGCCTCGCACCTGCCGGAGGTGGCCCAGATCCGGTTGTCAAACACCACGCTGGCTGAGTGGTCCAGATCCTCTGGCATGGGAGCTCCGAGTGTCCAGGTGTCTACCCGAGGATCATATATCTGCAGAGTTGTGAGGTGTCCTCATGACACCGGCTCCTTACACTGCTGCTCAGACTCCTCTCACGGTCTTAGGTATACACAAAGCTGATAGGCTGGGAGTCTATCATACATGGGTGTGTATGAAAATTGATCGGCTGGGAGGCTGGTGTGCATGGGGTATCAACTACAAGCAGGTAAGTGGCGCTTGTGGTTTGGCGTTCAGAAGGAGAGGTTGAGTGCGCTCACATTGAGGGTGTTCACTGTGGGCATGCCAGCCCCGAGTGACCCGCCGAAACAGTACATGAGGTTGTGCACAAACTCGCAGCGCCCTGCCCCTGTGATGTTGCTCAATAGCGCTCTCTCCTCCCACGAGGTTCCGCCTGCAGAGCAGTGCATTATTATTCCGCACATTTCTGCTGCCGCCGAGTACCTTCGCAGCTAGGTGCTGCCATCCTAGGAGCACCTGCGAGTACCCACATCGTGCCTCGAACGCAGCAGATATACACTGCTGGAGAAGTTGATGTCAACCTCACTGCCACAGCTATGGTGGCGTTGGTCGTGACTGTGGGTTGTCATGGCATGCAGGGGCATCAACAAAGCCGCATCGTTGCAGGTGCATGCTGAGCCGGCACAAAATCGTGTCACAAAAGCAGCCTCACCTCCAGCAAAGTCCCAGACGTAGTGGTGCATGCCAGAGTTCTCGCTCGCATTCTCTGAGCGCAGCAGATAGGACTCGGACATGAGAGCATACATGCGGCCATCCGGCGACATGGCGCCCATTGCATGGTTGTTTCTGATGGGTGCGTCCGGCCCGCTGCGCACGCTGCGGTCCGTCATGTTGAAGATGGTCACTTCGCGAGACCCCTGCGGCCATAAACCTTGCTTCAATCAAGCTTTGCACCTTATGCTCGATACTGCTCTGCGTCAAATTCAACAAGAGCCTCTTCTGCAAGGGCTCTTGCAAGACGAATACGGTGCAGCAATCATTCCCAACTAGGCAGGCGCCTTCCTGATGCTGTACCTCCACTGATGTGTTGCAGCAATGCAATACGGAGTCGGCCTGGGCATAAGCCTTTTCTGCAGACAGGCTTGTCCCACAACAGTGTAAAGCATGGGCCAGACATTGGTCTCGCCGAGACCTACCCAACTCCCTTCTTTTGCAAATTGTGTGACGGGCCCAGTCCGCATCAACACAGCGCCCTGCGCTCTGGTGAGATTCACACCCCCTACCTGCATGGCGCATGACTTTCATTTGTGCAACCATATGCCTTGCGTTGTGCATCCCAGGACGGCTTTGTCAACTTGTGGCCTGGCTCTACACAGTCACTGCAAAGCTCTGACACTTGATCTGGTGCTTTCATACACAGCAATGTTAGCATGACCAAGGCAGCACTTTGTTCCCACATTCTGGAGCATACCAGGATAATGCAGTCCTTCCATGTTGCAAAAGCGGGCTCTTGATGAAGCCTGCCTTGAAGTCCATGCTCCAAGACCTGTACAGAATGTGAGAAGTGATCATATCAAGAGTAATACTGCTTCGAATTCATCAGTCACATGGAGCAATGCTCACCTCTACAGCGGACTTCTCTCCGGCGCCACCAATGCGAGCCCTGGCCGTCGATGCCTTGCTACTTATCCGCAGTACAACGGCTTGTTTGGTCGGCGAGCACAGCAGGATGGGCGAGAACTCAAAGAACACAGCAGTCAGTGATAAGACAGCAAAGATGAGTATTGGCCACTTTCGCTTAGACGGCCAGACATCCATTCCAAGTCGGAAGCACTTCACGAGCTACACCAGAGATGTGGAGCTTGATGCAGGCACTCCATAACGTGATGATGTCAGGCTGGCTACCTACAAGAGACAGAAGACGGATATCACATCTCCGCCGGCATCCTAGGGCAAACCAGAGCTGACAGCACCATGACTTGATAGAAGTCCGCACCCCCCAGTTCACCCCAGGACAACTGAAATCCCAGTGAAGACCTCAGCTGTTGATGTTCACATTCGAAAAATCGTGCACGTGAGTGCGCGTGCCTCTGAGTGGAAAGGCTTTCTGCAGTAGTCCTGGCGCATGCCGTGGACCCATTTCATAGCCATAATAATATGAATGATGTAAGACCATAGATCTATACGCGAAGGCTGAACATGGTGTTCATGCTGATGTTTAGCAACATGAAAGGTCGTGTAACGCCATAACGAGGCGATTCGCATGCTTTCTAGACGTCCGCCTGGTGAGCGAGCGGGCGTGCTGTGACTGTGCTAGATGGCAGCCTCAATTGCTCTCCCGGCCATAGAGATTCCCTGGGACCAGGCACAAGGAATAAAAGAGGCGGGTGACGAAGGTAGGTCGCTGCTGATCCCTACGGAGGATTAGCAGACGAAGGCGTGGCATGGTGTCTCGCTTCCCTGACAGTTCCTCCATGGATGCGCAGCCTTTCTTCGTCGGGATTTCCAGACCGCAACAGACTGCTACGACCAAGCTCTACAGCTCGATCCGCAGTTCATCCCTGCCCTACTCAACCGCAGCTTGACAGCCCTGAAAACAGGTGAGCCATCCCCAAACGCACAGTTGTTCAATCTCCCAAAATCGGCACTACATGATAGTGTGATCTGTGCAGGCAACAAAGAAGTAGCACTTAGAGATGCGGCAAAAGCGGCCATTCTCCTCGAACCTCAAAAGAGGCAGCCTGAGGGCCGGGCCAGGCTCGGCAAAGCCCTCTTCCGCAAGGGATCAGCGCATGCTGCAAAAGGTCCGCACGATGCAACCATGCACCTGTTTGCAATCTACTCACAGCCCTACTTGCAGGGCAGCAGACAGAGCCCTAATGCCCTCATGCAAGACATGGGGAGGCCCCAAAGATGTGCGAGGTGTGCAGATCAGCTCTATGAGGCGCTGGAAGCCTTCAGAGCGGCGGCCAGGCTCATGAAGGATCCCGCCCTGAAGATGGCCATTGGTGACGTCCTGCAAGAACTCTCCGCGGCGGGGGTAGCCAAGGTACTATTACTGCCCAGCTGATTTCCTAGCCTCACATCACACGCACCGTACCATAGATATCATTGCCTTGACTCTTGGCAGTTTGTTCCCCTGGCACACCACTGTTGCAGCTCCTCCTGAGAGGTACAGCCAAGCATACAGCCACGAGTGGTGACTTACAGGCCCTCAGGAGGCCAGCTCAAGTGTTAACTCAATGTCATCTGACCCGTGCATCAGCTTCAGCCGCAAGCCCTTGCAATGCTCTGTGCAATATTGCCTGGACTACTTGGGGGATTCGCAGCAGCTTAATCTGATGTCCGGCCAGAATGGGTGCATAGCATTTCGTCCCATTGGTTGTAGGATGCATAGCAGCTTGCTGTGCTGCTATTACTGGTTAGCAGTAAGAGATGCGCTTAACACGGTGGCTTCTGGTGTCTTGCAGTACTGGCTGGACTTCATAGAGGACGCGCAGCAGCCGATCCTGATGTCCAGCCGGGACGGGAAGCTGATTAAGCCAGTGCCTCCGGCCAGCCGCCTCAGCGCGACCCGGCTGCACCACTTCCTGGAACGGGTGATGGACACGACGCACATGGCCGCAGAAGCCCGCCGCATGCTGTGCGACTGCTGGTGTGCAGGTGACCTCCTCTCACTCTCCTGCAACACCCTACCTGGTGATTCGTCACTAACAGCCCACCTGTGCAAAGGCACTGGGGCTGCAGCAGGTCCCACAACGAGCAATTTTAGTAGGATGCTTTCATTCAGGGAGAGAGCCCTGTGATGATAGACCTGAAGTGGCCACGGCGCCATGGCCATGGCGCCATGTATGGTAATGTAGTTATGCACCAGCCAGAGAGTTGCTACTGGTGTGTGCTGCTGATCCAGAGTGTCACAGACCGGTGTGAGTGCAGGCACTGACCCAGGGCGCGCCCATGTAGCGCTCATGCGGGGGCATGCGTATCTGCAGGCCTCCAACGCAGATCAGGCCTGGAAGGTATGCGCTTGCAAAGCTGTCCTGATAGGGCGTTTGCTGGGAACGCCTTTACCTTCAGTACTGGTATGCATGACGGACCTACCTTGCATCATTGAAACCCAGCTACCATGGTGTTGCGCTCAATGTGATATGACGGGCGCAGGATTCCTCGGTGGCGTTGTCATATGGGCCTCAGAAGGATGGCGCCTGCACCTCAGCGCATGCTCACGCGTTGCATGCCCTAGCATGGGAAGGTCTCAAGGTGACTGCACCCCCATACACTCATCCGCCATTGCTCTGAAACATAATTTTTAATGGGTGGTACTCTGTCCGGGCTATACAGTAGACAGTGGACTTAGGCACCAGGAAGCACAAATGCCATCCTCGTGCATCGCGCATCTCTCTGCTGTTCAACTGTGACTACCACAGAGTCCTTCCAGCCATCTCTCTTTAGCGCACACGGAGAGATGAGCACGTATGCAGCTCTCCCTTCTGTGCAATAGTGGGTTTCTTAATCAAGGGTCCGATTCTTAGAAGTGACATGTGGAGGCACGGTGCAGGACTTTGTGATGGCTGCCCTGGCCATGCAGAAGGCTCTGGAGCTAGACAGTGAGGAGCCGCAGTGGCTCACAGAGAGGGACCGCCTTCTGCTGTGCATTCCAGAGCAGACTGCAGCCCTGCTGCAGGTGTTCAAACTCTCTACATACCCACTAAAAGTCCCATGAAGGCAGCATCCTACACTGCTGGCTGCTTCAGAGAGGGAGTACCTTCTCCACATGCATCTCCATGCTGGTCTAGATCATATT
The DNA here is from genome assembly GCA_000812005.1 of Coccomyxa sp. LA000219. Classification (NCBI taxonomy): domain Eukaryota; kingdom Viridiplantae; phylum Chlorophyta; class Trebouxiophyceae; family Coccomyxaceae; genus Coccomyxa; species Coccomyxa sp. LA000219. The sequence continues at coordinate 1,862,347 of KN714659.1, forward strand.
GTGTGCAATAACCATGATGTTCAGAAGGGTCTCGTTTGAGCCAGAGTACAGTGACAACCTTGTTGTCCACATGCCATTGCCAATTCTCAATGTCACGCAACAGATCAGCAACCTGTGGTCAGCCCGTATATATGCCCAAAGACAGTATACATCCGACCAGCCTTGCCAAGCGCAGTCCTTGATACCTCTGTGGAGGAATCGAAGCAGTGCAGAACTGTTGTGCAGGAAGGGGGGTCAGAGGCTTTAGACGAGTGGCTAGAGGCAGAGAAGGAGAGGAATCTCCCAGAGTTCAAGAAACGGCGCCCCAAGTACTACTACTACTTTGAGTGGATGAAGGAGCGCATTAGTCAGCACTGCGGCGAGCTGCCCGCGCCTGTTCTGGACAAGCTGCTCAACATCGAGGCGGGCGAGCTGGACACCCTGCTGAACTACCCCAAGGGCATTCAGGCCAAGGTAGGTTCTTCCCCCGTAGGCGTTCAACCTGCCCTATCCCACTCCAACTGTCAGGAAGGAACAAGCCTGGCAGCGAGATACCTCTGCCATGCCCGGCACCTCAACTGGTATGCTTGGGCGGTGCAGGAACACGCGGCTTGCTTGAATCTTGCCAGACAGCGTGAAGCCACAAAAGACAACATTGCTGAGTGAGTCTTGCTGTACATTGAGCAGCATGTTTTGTGCAGGCGGCCCAGATCTGTGGCGTGCTGGAGGAGCATGATGAGGCGTATCTGGAGACGTGGCAGGTGCCCATGCTGACGTGGGACGAGCTGCAAGAGCTCAAGCAGCTGTACGAAGCTGCGCCGATGTCTGCGCTGGAAAGCCCTCTCGGAGGTGAGCATTATGACTTTGCTGAGCAACGTCTTATTGCCAGGACAAAGGCCTTTATGAATGCAGAGGGACAGCTCTGCAAGTTTGGGGTTCTCAGATCGGGCGTGGACAGCACAAGCTGCCTAGCATCAGTTTGTTCAGGTGCCTGTCCGGCAGGGAAGGTCCCTCTGTCCTACTGTCTCTCCTGGGAGCATGATTGCATGGGCCATCTCCTGTGTCAGCCTTAAAGAGGCGCTGCAGCAAGAACTTTGGCCCATATACATTGCCAGCAGAAACATCTTGGGTTCATGTGCTGTAGCTTGACATGATGTGCTTGTTGCCTTACAGAGGTGCAGTCCTTGCTGGAGGGGAGTGATGTGGAGAGCGCCCCGCTACCTCCAATTGAGGAGGAGCACAATGAGCTGGACTCTGACATTGACCTGGATGCTATGGACTGAGGCAAGCTAGACACTGTGGGAGAGTGGCTGGTCCTTGTGTGACAATGTTGGCTGAGCGCAGTCTTCTAGGCACTGTGAGAGTGTGGGCGGCCTTATCGTGCCATTGTTGGCCAGATGAGTGTGAAGATACAGGCTTAGTTGTGTCAAGTGTTCCACTGCCGGCACTTCACCTCTCTTCCCGATAGTCCCAAGCCTCAAGAATGTAATGCAGGCTGGTCTTGAGTTGCCTCGCAGCACGGACAGACTAGCAGCTTTATTCGGACACGAGGCAGGTCAATGCAATTCTGGGAGCTGATATTCGCAGCAACCGACTGGGTAGTAGATGGATTGCATCTGTCGGATATGGATTTGTACGGTGGCTGAGCTGTCCAGGGTTTTCAGAGGGCTCCTGTGCATGGGCAAAGTCACCGATGCACAGCTCCTGTGATCACTTCACACACCTGTGATCACTTCACTCCGCGACCGACGCACTCGCAGAGTTTGGAGGTCCATAGCGTGCAGTCATGGCGGAGAACGGCACCAAAGACGAGACAGCAAAGGTATGTGCCCATGCTGGCGGGCGCTCTAGTCAGCTGTGCATGCCAGAGATTCTGGGCTAAGCAGAGCATGTCGTTTTCTATGTGGTGTGTTTATGTAGTCCTTTACAGGACATCTGTTCAAGCACAGTACCTCAGTAGGTATCACCTGTAGTGATCCGCGCAAATGTGCAGCATTTAAGAGCTACTCGAACCAAAGCAGGTTCTTCACAGCATTCCTCGTAAAGCATCTTCGTTTGAAGAAGACCTATGTCTGCAGGCCGCGTCACCCACGCCTGTCTTTGGCTCAGCTTCTACCTTTGGAGGTGGCACTGGGTTTGGCGGATTCACGGGCGTCGATGCCTCTGCCACAAGCAGCAATGCCCCAGCAGAATCAGACAAGGTGTGATCACACCCTGAGCCTGAGCCATGCCTGACGCAGGTAGCCCTATGACCCTGGCCTGCATAGATGGCAGAATCTGCAGGTCCACCACACTGTGTTGAGGCATGCAAGTACTGCAGGTGGACGACACACCGCCTGAGGAGGGAACGGGAGAGACAGAGGAGGAGTGCTCGGCGGAGTTCCGGCCTCTGGTGCAGCTGGATGAGGTGGAGAAGGAGTCTGGGGAGGAGGGCGAGACAGCTCTCATAGACATGTGAGTCACACTCTCCTCATACTCTCACGCCCAGAGGGCAGCAATGCACGACTGAAGTCTCAGAGCCATCATGAGCAGATGACCTCACACAGGTTTACATTGACCGTGGAAGCCTGCAATCTCAAGGCTGCATGACAAATAAGGAAGTGTTCAACGGGACTGTAGGGTGGCAGAGTACATGGGAGTCGAGGATCTGAAAGAAGGGCATGCTTCTCTTGTAGAGTGATGCCATAGCGATACCCAGCATATCAAACTGAAAATCCCGTTATCCCATGTGGCCAATGCAGACAGCGTCTCCAAAGGAGAGGACAGCTCTCATGGCGGCAGTGAGCTCATCCTGCTTCTGCAAACATGCCAGTGAGGCTATGCTAGGGCCCTCATGCTCCCTTCTGTTCTGCGCATGCAGGAAGTGCAAGCTGTACCGCTTTGACAACGACTCGGGGGAGTGGAAGGAGAGGGGCGCGGGGCAGGTCAGATTGCTGCAGAGCCAGGACAATGGGAAGATCCGGCTGCTCATGCGCCAGGAGAAGACCCTGAAGATCCGCGCCAACCACTTTGGTGAGGCCCCTTCCTTACTGCTGCAGCCTGGGCTTGCAGCCTGGACCTGCACTGTGACATGCATGCTGCTGGCACATCATGAAGTGGAAACACCTGTTGTAAGACCATGTGATTGTGCATGTCACCAGAAAACAGGGTCCATTTTGTCCTCCTTCACTATAGGTTAAAGTGTATCTGAGTGCCAGAATGGTGCATGCGCGTCTGTGGGGACAGGCTGACAGCCGCAAACGCCAGTGGCTGACACAGGGCATGACACGTGATCATTACAGATGGCTTATATCCTCATTGGGTGCATGCACTGTGCAGTCATGCCCGGGACGAAGCTGCAGGAGCACAGCGGCAGCGAGAAGGCCTGGGTGTACACCACGGTGGACTTTGCGGACGAGGAGCAGAAGCCCGAGCTCTTCTGCATCCGCTTCGCCAGCCCTGAGAGTAAGCACCGCATGCACGCCCTCCAAAGCCCGAGTGATTGTGCATCTGCACATGCACAGAGGCTTGTGCACCTCTGCTCTGTGCTGTCCCCTTGCTCAAGTATCCAGCTTTATTTCTTGCTTTGAGAAAGGTGATGTATTGGGCTGGGTAGCTCAAACTGCACACAGTCTCTATGGCAAGCCTAAGTATGTGTTCTGCCAGAAAAATTATTGTTGGGCAGTGAAAGCAGTCTCATGGCAGCTTACACATGCTGTTTGCTGCGACAGGGGCTCAGGAGTTCAAGCAGGAGTTTGGGAAGGCGATGGACCACAACGAGCAGCTGCTGGCGGATGACGAGGAGGCGGCCGAGACCGGGCACGAGGACGGGGCAGCTGCCCAGCAGGCCGCTGACAGGGACGCGGATGACTCAGCGCTGGCCAGCGCAGTCCAGAGCCAGGCCACCCTGGACGAGGGTGACAGATCCAGCGAGACATGAACCCCGGTCCCATTGTCCGCCGTGAGCACAGCCATACTGCAAGCCGATTGTATGCAAGCACACAAAGGAGAGCTCAGGGTGCTAGACATGCCATGCGGGTGCTCCTGACCAGTCTGCATTGGCACGAGCATACAGTGAACATCTGCTGGTCCTCTTGACATCATGCTGAGGCGATCATTGACCATGGCTGGCTCATGGTGAGATGGGCACGAGAGACTGCAAGTCAATAGGACTGTGGGGGCCCCGGGGCCATTTGCATGACATTACAGTCATTAAGCACTCTCAGCGCCAGCCTCTCTGGCTGTGTGTGCATCACATTGCATATCATGTGAAAGCAGGGTGAGGGTGATACGTAAATGGTGGCCTTAGTAACTCCCATGTACAACTATGGTTAGCAATCAAATCATGGCTAAGATGCCCACATGGGTGCACCTGCTTCGCATCCACAGGATCACGTATGTGCACATCAGCCCTGCCCAACAGATCAGATAGCATCTCTTCCCGCCATCCATGTGCGCAGCAGGATTGGGGAGACACACAGAGAGAGAAACATCGCAGTGCGGCAACGCCGTCCTGCTGAGACACTCTGCCCAGCACGCTAAGCATGCGCGTTATACTGGCATACAGATAATGTATAACAGCAGCTATATCTAATACTTCGCAGTTTGTATAGTGGTGAGCTGCAACATTACCGTCATTCTGCATACTTTCGAGCTCGATACGCCGTTATTAGGCCTGCTACACCATCACCCACCTAGTACATCATCGCAAGCATCGTGAGCAGGATAAACAGAAATCGCGCAGCCATTTGGCATGCTCTTCTGCAGATAGCTGCAGGTGAGCTTGCGAAACCAGATTGCTGGGTGTATTCAGCTGTATATAGTTGATCGATGTTAGAGGTCATGCCTCGCCTTGTCCAGTCTATGCGTGCTCATGCACTGGTTTGCACCATCATGAGCAGGCATACACACTTCTCGGGAGCTGCTCTTCCATAGCTCTGCTTCTATTGATTGCAGGCTCCTCAGACCCTGCCAATAATCCTGCTGGTCCCTCTGGCATCATATGATACACATATTTGGGTGACAACAGAGATGTAGACGTGAGCGCTTGTCTCAGATTGCTTCGCCTTCCGCTGCTGAGGATAGGCAGGCTTGAGGAGAAAGACCCCCTTGTCCAACGGGCGAAGGGTGCAACAAAAAGGCAGCAACAAGCCAGAATCTCCCTGAATGGTAAGCCTCTGTGCCTCAAGCCTCCATCATGCAGCGCCATCCCCTCGGTGGTCAGCGTTCGAGTGGCTGTTTTGCAGAACTTTCATGCAGGCATGGACGTTATGCTGAGGCAAGGTAGCAGAAGTGCATTTACCAGGGTGCTGAGCATACGGCTCACGGCATACAGTGCTGCATTGCAGGTTGTGCGCCTGCTCAGCCTTCCCTTGGAAACACTGCAAGACATTGCCCTGCACTTCACGCTTGCAGAATGGGTACAGGGGCCTGCACAAGCCTGCCGCCTTCTTCATCAGATGAAGCTTCCCAGGGTGGACCTCCTCTGCTACAAATTGTCAGGAATGGTATGACCCACCTTCACTGCCTAGTCCATCTTCTCTTGTGCTCCTCTTTTCCCAAGGTCTAGGCACTTGCTACACCCCAGACTCGAGAACCTGCTCAGATCTCTGATGCTTCTATGCAATCTTCCACTATGCTTCGCAGGGTCCCAATGGCAACTTCATCATCAAATTTGCCCAGGTCAGAAAGGCACTCCACCTTTTTATGTTTCTGCCACCTTCAATGCCCTGTGGTGTGCATTTGTGCCCAAGTGTTGCAATCCTGTATGGTGGAACTTCCTGCTTTGACAAATCAGGGGTCTTTTGCCTGCAGGAAGGGAATATCGTCAGGGCTAGCAAGCAGATCAGTAGTGCACTGGCATGTGCTGACAGACACATTGGGCCCTGCACAACCTCCATCAGCATACGCACTCAAGCTGTACAGGACAGCTTAATCAATATTGTAGGCCAGTCTCAGACATCACCGAGCCCTTTCATTCTGCCTAACGTGATCTCTTTAGACTTGGTGTTAGGCCACGAAAGCGGCAATGGTGAGAGCATCAGGCAGTTGGCAAGCTCACTACTGCAGAGGCTGCCCAATCTTGTCGCAGCCAGGCTTTGGTACCACTCATGCGACTCTGAGGCGTCCCTTGTGCCACTCGCAAAGGTGAAGCACCTTGACCTCTGCATGCAAAACTGTGAGCTCTTGGAGGAGATGGCATTTGGGCCGCTTCTACCAGCGCTGGAGACTGCACATGTCTCGTGTGCGTTGGAGGAGGGTCCGCTCAGGGCGCTTGACTTCTCTGGGTGCCAGCACATGGTGCGTCTGGTTGTGGGCATAACCGTACGTTGCTTGTTGAAACCGCCACAATGCAAGCTGAGGGCAAGCATGATGCGGGACAAGGCCAGTTTCTATAAGGACACAAGTATGGCGCAGCAAGGTTTGCCCAGCCTTGAGGAGGTCCTTCTGGATACTTGGGAGCTACACTCGTCGCAAGGCCTTTTGACACGCGTTTGCCTGCCAGAGCTGCAAGTCATCAGGTGCCGCTGGCTGGAGACCTCTTCTGACAAGGATGATACGCTGGTGCACTGCTTGAGGCACAGCAGGAATGTTCCGGCGCTGAAAAGCATCCTTTGCGGAGACTGGAAACGCTCAGACAACAGGCCTGCCGTGGAGGTCCGTATCCCAGCATCTCTGGCTGGCGTTCATGAGATAATACTTGCCGCCAAGCGGCCGCTAGTGCTGGCCTTTGATAGCGCGTGCAGCGCGGGAGAGAGGCTCAACACATTCTGTGTTGTTGGCAGCGAGGTGAGCATAGATGCAGCTGCCCTGCTGGCCATGACTGATGCGCTAATCAAGCGCGGCCTCACCCTGAGTATGGCTCAAGCAGGTCCAGAGCATGCTCATGCCCCGTCGCAGTGCATGTATGTACGCGCACTTTGTGCGCCGCAGCTATCCTATGACGATGCCATTCAAATCGTCAATGAGCGTGTGGAGAGGTGGTCAAGGCATTGGCAATGTGGATGTGGTGCCTGCTTTGAGTGTTTGCGGAGGGCAGGCGTCCTGGCCTAAAGACATTGAGAGCAGCGTTCAGCATCATGCTGGGATGACCCGCCGGATCATCCCTTGGATCATCAGAGGTACACAGTGGTCGTCTTCGACGAGTTTAGTGCCTTGTGCTATGGGGCTCTGTGATGCTCATTGGCAAACCTTGACATTGCCTGAGCCAGTTGGGGCTTTGTAGACTATGTCAGTCAGCGCTGGCTAGCCTGTGGCCCAGTTCTTGACATCTATGCCTGGGTCTTTCCTTCAGCATACAGACCTGGTCTTTGGCTACCTGTAGCATAGTCAATGATATCATGAGATGTATGAGATATATAGGTACAGTAAATTGACAGAAGGCGCAAAGCACTGATATACCTTCAAGGCTTGTCCCAGCTATATACTGTGTATGTAGTATATGATGTACCATATATGCATATATATAGCTATGTAGCACAAAGGGACATTCTTCTGTAGACTATCTTGACACACTCACTGAGATCTCTTCAATTGCCTGCATGCATTGGACATCAGCGCTGTAAGCTGGACCCACGACTGCTGATTCATCACGCAGTCCAGTCTCACATCTCCCTGTGTGAGGCTTCATGCTTCAGAGTTCAGCTGCTCTGTCTGTAAGCTGGGTACAGCACTGGGCAGGGCAGCGTGAAGGGCTGTCACTCCTCAAGAGCAGCCACTTTGTCTAGCATGCCCTGCAGCTCTGCAAAGAGGGGCATGTCTTCATACTGCTCCGCTGCCTGCTTGAGAAGCCCTCTGAGAAGCATTCTCACAGCTGAAAGGTCGCGCTTGGGCAGCTCACTGCGTGAGACTCCCTCCATCTGCGCTGTTGCATACTTTGCCACCGCTCCGCCATACGCCTGGAACTGCTGCGCATCCTTCTGCCACCCGCCGCTCTGCAAACCCCTCACCTGCATGCATGCATTAGGCTTATGCTGAGTTGTGTGTGATAGGAGCCCCATCTTACACCTCTACAATTGGAGGACCAGCATCTCAGGTCCCATAAATCTCCTCTCTGGAGCTGACCACATTCAGCCAGCAACACCAGTGTCAGGGTCACAGTGCGTGCACCTGGTAATCAGTCTAAAGCACGAAACAGGTATGTTCATTACAAAGATGGGCACTCTATCAGCGATGTGTCACCGCACGTATGTGTTGTGTGACGCATCGTAGACAGGGTGAGCATCTTTGTAATGAGGTCATATGTCAAAAGGGGACCCAAGGAGGACCCAAGAAATTCATCGATTTAAGGCGCACCTGCTTGAGAAGGGCCTCTCGGGCGCTGGCATGGAACCCAAGCGCTGCGTAGTAGTCGGCGTACTGGCCCCAGGTGGCGCTGCCGGCGCCTGATGAGGCCGCGCTGCTCTGCTTCAGCACATTCCCCACCGCCTGCTCCAGCTGCGCTGCTGGGTTTCTGGCAGCTGCCGTCCCTGCTTCAGGGGCTGCAGGCAAGCATTTGGAAGTCAATCTGAAGTCTGAGGGCGTTCTCTCTTCAGCACTGCTCTTGATAATCCGCCAGCCATGGGAACCTGTCTTGGCACTTGGCGCAGCGAGATAGCATACAGGGCCCCTCAAAGGGTGATATTAAGCTCAGACCAGCACTTCACGATGTGAGCAGTCTCGAGAATGCTCACCGGGTGTCTCAATCCCATATGTGCCAGCTTCCCTCCTGGCATCAGCCACAGCGGCTACGAGGGCACTTGTGAGGTCCTCCTCCTTGCGCTGGCCCCCAGAGAATGACAAGACCTGCGCAGTCAGCATGCCTGTGAGAGGAGCAAAGCAGGCTAGACACCCAAGGATAGCTCCAAATCCTTGTGATTGTGGCAGGCACCCACCACGAAGGAAAACAAGAGAGAGCCCTTTTGCTATGCTGTGACTGCCTCCATTGTGCATTCTAAGAGCTCTGCAAACTGTGCAGCACGCCCGGAGCCCCGTCAAGCTCTCTTCACAGGCAGAAGGCACAACAGGCAGAAGTTGTGCACCCGTTGCATGGTAAATTGCAGGCATCCTGACAGTCTACAAAGGAACCTCAATACCGTGTACAGGGCAGAGCAGTCACCTGCAGGATGCCGCGAGCGGCCTGCACATTGTTCTGCGTCTGCACTGCAGCGTGCGCATAGTTGGACCAGGTCTGCCAGGACTCGCGCTTGAACTTCACAGCCTCGCTCAGCGCTGAGAATGCCTCTTTGAAGTGTCGCTCCTGCATAACGTAATCCGTGTTGCAGATTTTAAAGGAAAGAGACCAGCGATATGACACGCCTTCATGTCTTACTGGAACCTCTGCAAAACACACCCCTGCAGATACACTTCTATGAGAACATGACATCAGTAGACACAGATACAAATGGCCCCACAGAGTTTGTGTTAATAGTCAGAATTTCACTGTGACACTGTTGGCGCACATAGGTTTCTCTCTGGAAGGTGAGGCAACCTGCAGATGGATGGCGGCCAGGTTGTTCCAGGCGTCGCCGTTGTCCGGCTGCTGCTGCGCGCAGCGGCTGAAGGCCTGGAGCGCTCGCGAGAAGTCCTGCTGCTTCAGCGCGCAGTACCCCAGGGAGAACCAGCCTTCCGGGTGCAGCGGATTCACCCCCAGAGCCAGCTCCCAGTGCTGTGCTGCCTGCATAGACGCATGCACTCGCTCAGGCATTATGCAAAGATTCAGCATGAAGGACTCACCTTCCCTGTCTGCTTCAGCCGGGGCTCGCGTGCAGCTTATGTAGTGAATGCTTGAAATGTTGCATCCACTGTGTGATGCAGCAAATCTCCTAGCGCAAGGGACATTGAAGGTTTCTGTGAAGCAGGCTCTTCATTGCTCATGAGAGATACTGGTCATGCAGACTTGGGCAAGCCAGAAACATGAGCAAGTCACCTTCTCATAGTCCTTCTCGCGCTGTGCGCTGCGCGCCAGGGAGCGCTGGGCGCGGGTGCTGCGCTGACCGGACCTCTGCCAGGCTGTCTTGTAGTGCTCATCCTTTAGCGTCAGGTCTCCCAGCGCGCACCACAGCCTGGGGTCATCTGGCGTCACCTGCAGCCACATGACCATTGTGTGTCATATCCTGCTGCAGGTCTCAAAGCCCGTACATACACAAGTGGACTTGACATGACACCACTGTGCAGCCTCTGGCCCAGTTGTGAGGCTTGTAATCTAGACTAGGGCTCTCTCAGGTGAGGGTAAGCATAGAGGTCCGGCAGGAGCAGGACAACTGAATTCCATCCTACATAACAGCTGCCTTTGTGCATCTGGAACCAGAGCAAGTCACCTCAAGCCTTTTGTGGACGAGCTCCTCGGCCTGCACGTTCTTCTGCAGCAGCCGGTAGCACAGGATGAGGGCGTCCCAGAGCTCCAGCTCCTCAAACAGCGTCATGGCCGCGCCCACGAGCCCGGCTGCGACCAGCTGCTCCCCGAGCTCCTTGCGCAGCACCGGGCCCATCGGAAACCTCACGCTGAAGGCGTGCCTGCGAGTTAGGCAAACTTGGAGTGATTGAGAGCAGTTTGCAATTTTAAAGCCTCCTTGCACAGCACTGGGCCCATGGGAAACCTCACGCTGAAGGCATGCCTGCACGTCAGGTCAGTACATCAAAATAGTGTGTGTTGCTCTAGGGTAAGCTGCTCACTGACCGTACATGTGAATGCCTTTTGTAGTTAGACAGATGCATGAAACTCTTGCCGGGCATCTCAGCTGAACACCCAAAAAACAGTTTTGCGGCTCTCTCATGGGCCTAGAAGCGTCTGTCTGAATATAGGAATCTATACAATCCCTTGGAGCGCAGAGAAAGTCAAGGATGCGTGAATGCTAGCAGGCTACCTCGTGCGCTGCGCCGGAGACGGCAGCGGCTGCTCCGTGGCCTCCACCACCTGCTGCAGCGCCAGCAGCGCGCGCTCGCGCGTCCTGTTGCGCTCCCGCTCGTGCCGCGCCCTGCACCGGGCCACTTTTTGATATTGAACAGTACTACCACCCTCAAGGATATTTAATCAGATGCTCGCTCACTGTTATGTTCCCCTGTTGGGTGACAAGATGTGCTCTGATGATGGCCAAGCATGGTTGAAGCTGTCCAGGGCAGCCACCACAGGATAGCGGTGCTGACACTACACTGCTCTTTCATGGTGGCATTTCCCAAGCCAGTCATCCATGCTTGCGACAGCACCACACATGCCCAGACTGCATTCTGTTTTGGCTCGTGCTGAACTAGTCCTAATCATATATCGTGCCCGATTTGCAGTACCACACAGCTTATCCCAGCCTGGTAATGAAGTTGGACAGCTGCAGACGGACAGTTCCTGACATCCGAACCAGAGAGGAACAACTTGAGAGCCCTGGACATGCAAATTGCAGACCATCTGGGGATACTGCTAAGTGCTGTATACGCCAATGTAGAGGTATAATTCGAATTCAAAAGCTTGTGTTGACAGGGTCACCTACCTCAGCAGCTGGGCAGAGAGCCTGATCAGGAACCTGGAGCGCTTCTGCTGCAGCACCGCGTCCAGGTAGGGCGCCATGCGCCACTGCCGCAGCTCGTCTCCCGACGTTCCCTTGTGCACCAGGCCCGCCTGCCCCAGCAGCAGCGCCTGGTGGCTGCTGGACAGCGCTGCCTCCTGCTCCTCTTGTCCTACAAAGCCCTCTGCTTTGTTTGATGGAAGTGCGGTGCTATCCAGACCTTAAGAGTGCATTAGACAGTGCTGCCCGAGACAGACCAATCATTTGCAAGCACCATGGCTGCTGACCGTGGACCATTGCTAAGAGCAACATAAGCGCACCGCTAGCCCTGGCAGGCTGAGTGACAGCCTGATGTTGGGTTGATCTATTGATAATAGCATACCATGCAAGCTGAGTGGAGGTTGTGGCCTGTGATGTGACTGATTGGGACGCACCTTCAGCATTGACAAACTTAGGTACTGGCAGGACGTCAGAGTCGCTGCTGAGGCCTTCCAACTCTTTTGAGCGCATGCTGCTTTGGCTGGGCTGGCCCGAGCCGGCCTGAGCCTCATCAGGCTGACCTCTGGCGCATGCGTCCAGCCACTCCGCCTCGTCGCCGCTGCGTGCAGCCGACACATTGACCATCATGATATCAAGTGGGATGGCCCACACAATACTCCTCATGGTAGCATTTTTGCCCCTGCTGTGCACACGGTCAGCCATGTGTGCCACTAACAACTGCTTTTGTCAGATCCATAGTATCAGGAACAGGCAGCATTCAAGTGAAAAGGGGTCATCGGCAGCTCACCTGTCACTGGTGCTGCTGTAATCTCTCTGGCGTGCTGTGCGCACCACCAGCTGCGCTCGCGCATCAGTCTGGTGCACTGTCCTCATGCCAAGCGCTCCTGCATAGCATTCATGGACCTAATGTAATTGTAGTCCTTCCGGAAAGAAAGTGTCATGGCGTCCTAGGCAGCAGAATGCTTTGCCTTGGGATGTCACGCACTCTACGGAAAAGCATGTGCTCACATGAACCCTAGTGGTTGTTTATTGAAGCACTGGGATTGCCCCAATAACAGCAGCGTGCTCTCTTGACACTGTCCAAGAGGACATATCACCTGTGACTTCGCTGGACACTCCCAGGCACTGCTCAGCGGCCATTAGGTGCTTTTGCGCGTCAGCAACGCGCCCAACATCCAGGGCCTGCACAACCGCCTCCATGTGCAGGCAGCCCTGCAGCTCCTTGCGCCTGCTGTGGAGCTGCGGAGGAAGCTGGTCACCCTGTAGGCCTTCCAGCACCTGTGCAGCACCCAAATCCTCTTGGGTGGCAATAGGCCAGCAACATCAGAAGCATTCATTGGGCAGCCATGCCTGGCTCAAGGCAGCTACCTGTAAGGCAGGCTGCTGGTGCATGATGAGCAGCTGTACGCTGCTCACCAGAGTGCTGTAGATGGGTGGACTGAATGCAGTATTGTCAGGACTCAGGTGTGGTCACATTTTGCCCTGGAGGTTGGTGTGCAGGCTGTGGTGTGGGTGAAGCAGGGCATGGTTTGGTCACGACATGTTCAAGAGCCATACCTCTGCAGTCAGCCGCTCTATGTCGGTCTGCAGGGCGGCTGCGGGGCCGCTGAGGATGCGCTGCTGCTGCGCGAGCGTCCTGAGCGCCCACCATTTCCTGGGCAGCCCGGCGCCCGGCCTGCCCAAGAGCAGGGTGCGGGCCAGCAGCAGGTACTGAGGACACCTAATGCGTCCGACCACATCCTCACCGCTAGCACTCAGCTGTGTCATGGCCCATCTGTCCCCTACACCATAGTGGTCCCTCAGTCCTATCACTGGCTTGTGTCTGGTGTCGTCACGAACCCTGAAGGCATTGCTGTCACAGTCAGCAAGGGGTGCCCTGATCAGGCTGCCGCCCATGGATGACGTGGCGTCACGTCCATAGCACAGTGCCGATAGCTTCAGAGCAGCTCTGACATGCGCTGTTGCATGAGAGTCAGTGCTTGGAAACTGCGTGCAGCAAATACAGTCTGTTACAGAGCTACAGCTGCACAGCAGGGAGCATAGCAAGCTCGCGGCTTGCCTTTGCTGACTGTATCTTCTCCCAGCTTTCCACTGGCAGGGGCCGTCTGCGCTGTACTCTGCGGCGTCCATGCTGGAAGGTCCTGTAAGTTCTCTGGAAAGCTAGCAGCCACAGGCCTGCACATGCCATTATCACTGAGATTTTGTCAACACCAATAGAGCGGTACTGCAAGGAAGCAAGGGCACCGAGCTAATTGGCATCTGAAACAAATGGGCACGGAGAGAGGAACATGGTGCGAGAATCACCCTGTGAGGTTTGCCTGCAGGAACACGTGCAGGGCAGCCACTGCAGCCAGCAAGTGTGTGAGCTGAGTCTCTGTACTTTCACCCTGCATAGGGGCAGACATGCTCAATGCGCAACCCCACACATCTGTTCCATGCAGAGACTGTTCTGAGAACGCCCTGCGGCCTCAAGTGATTGATCACGGTAGAAGATAGCCTACTGCACTATAGTCTCACCCCATTGACATGGTTGACATGGAGGCATGTGTCTCCTCCTCGGTCTGCAGTTTCCTGGACCTCAGCAGTGTTCCAGGCACGGGCATGCGCTGATACAACGGGACCCAATGCCTTTGTCTGCAGAGCTGCTATCCAGTCGCCCGCTATGAAGAGCAACAGGGCCTCCTCATTCCCTTCTTCATCTGCACTGTCAGTATCGCGTAAGGCAGGCTGTCACTAGGCCACACCGATACCACCCATAGCGTAGAAATGCATAAGCTCTTACCCCGTCCGCGGTCTTCCCAGGCATTCTGTGAGTTGCAGGGGCTCTCGGGCAGGCTGGGCAAAAGACTCTCCCATTCCATTTGGGGCTCCGCTGTCCGGCCCCAAGCGCACAAAAGTACCTCTTGCACTTAAATATTTTCAGAGGCCATCAGTTGTCCTTACAGCCGTCAGTTGTGGAGTACCGACCTCGATCTGGAATTACGTTTCAGCAATTCGAGCCCGGTATCGATGCGCAGCGAACACCAAAGCTCCTGATGGGAGATTAGACGAGGATATCTGACAGTTTCGTGCTCACAGGGCTCGTGTGTGATCCAACGCCGACAAGAAGGCATGCCATGACGTGAGCACCTGCCGGTCCTGGGGAAGCTAGACTTGCATCCGCCTGGAGTTTCTGAAAATGGGCATGAACGCGCGTCATGGCTGCGCGGTGCCTCTGTCACGGAGTAAGATCGTTTTGACTGGCCTGTTCTCAGGCACGCACATCTGTGAATCGGAAAGCATGCACTCCGGCATCCCCATTGCTTCAGGCTGGAGCAGCACATGCAGGCAGGATCACATCAAAGCTTTCCTACTCTTTGATTGAATTGCGAAAAGGCGCGCATGGTGTATTAAGATCAACAGAACTCATGTGCCACCGGTCCTGCTCCAGAAATGCCTGAACATTGGTGACACAATCCAGAGTAACACACAGCGCCTCCAGGGTGGCAATATCTCCTTGCTACAGGGTGTTGCTGTAGACCCGCACTACTAATGCAGACAGCTTTGCACTGCAGTGGTATCACAACAGACTGCTGTCTTGGACAATTCCTTGAAGCTGCAGCAACGGCGAAACGGCGCAATGCTTCGCGGTGTACGGTACGGTGACACAGCGTCATCTCTGCTCACTCCCATCGTCATGAAGGTCTGACATGAGCAGCAGGCACCAGATGCCATCATTTACTCTCCTGCACATTACGGATTGCCACTAGCAGTGGGGCAAATCAATCAGCCATGTGAAGAGCTGCTCAAAGTGGTCTCAGATGTCAAAGATGAGCCGGCGGGCGCTTAGATCACCTCATCTAGTATCTGCTGATGGATTGGTCAAAGGATTGGCCAAAGGGATGGTCCCACAGGCCGTCTGAGCCCATTACCACCACATCTCCAGGCCTGATCTGAGCGGCACATGCCTCATTCAAGATAACTTGTAGGCTCGGCCTGTGACCTGTAAGAGGAAGACGAAGACGCACTGCTGCCATCAACATGGCACAAGGCAATCAGCTTGCCATATGAAGAATCTTAGGATTGAACTTATGAAGCACTCCAGGATTGAAGAGCTTTGCTGCCTTATGTTTGCCCTCTGCTCAGCAATCAAGCCAAGGATGACCCATGAGCATCAATTTGCTGCGGGGTCACTAAGCTGTACAGGTAAAGTCTTGGACACACAGTAGGAGCTTCATCAGCATAGCGTCCCGGGTGGAAGAGATTGTCACCAATTAGACATCCTCAGGCATGCACATCCTATTGAGGCTGCCTATGTCTACCAAAAGAACATCACGGTGGTACCTTATGATCAAGTGCTTCCTTTTGCGCCTAGCCGCCATGACCATGCTCTTATGGGCAGGCTTAAGAGCCAGAAACCCCTTCCCTTTGAAAAAAAGTGGTCAAAAAATTTCACCGGCTGGCAGCGTCACCGGCATGGCGTCCTCGGGTCTGCGCCCTCGTGGTGGCCCAGCTCATAGGGGCAGCCAGCTGCACCGTGTGGTAGCGCACCTCACAGAGCTCGCTGCCTAGCACCTCCATCATGTAGCCCCAGTCGCCTACATTGGCGCTTCTCATTTGCCCGTGCATGCACATCGCATGACTGATGATCTCTACACAGTGCCGCAGACAAGAAAGCACTTTGTGACTTCCGACAAATTCCAGCAGCTTCTGTCGTGAAAGGCCGACGTGTGTGCTGTGGCCCTATTCCTATGCCATCTGAAGAAATGTCATTGCAGACATCGATATGTCAAGCTGGTGTTGTCACTGGCAGTGATGCAACTAACTGCAACAGACAC
The DNA here is from genome assembly GCA_000812005.1 of Coccomyxa sp. LA000219. NCBI lineage: Eukaryota > Viridiplantae > Chlorophyta > Trebouxiophyceae > Coccomyxaceae > Coccomyxa > Coccomyxa sp. LA000219. The sequence continues at coordinate 1,878,596 of KN714659.1, forward strand.
CAGAGATATATCCTGCTGAAGAGTAGATGTCCGTGGCTCACTGGCAGTCAACTGACTGAGCGGCATCTTCTTGAGAGGTGGAATACTCTCTGGCTCTCTCGTTGTAAGAGACTTTTGGGGAAGTCGCCAGTCTTTCAGGAGGGCTAGCTGCATTTAAGATCAGTATGGGATGGTGCATCACTGCAAGACGTCTTGAGGCCCGAGCAGCTACCTCTACTCAATCAATAAGAGCCATGTAGGCAGTGCAGCTGCCCCTCTCTGGAGTCCAGCTGCCCGCTTCCACGAAGCGACGCGGGCCAGATTCTCCCACACTCTGTCAGAAGCATACACCGTGTGACAGCCGTTCTGTGAATGTCTTTCCGAGCAACTTTGATGTGAATCTTCCAAAGGAGCTCTGCTTGCTTGCACACGCCGCATAGGCAACTTCAGGCCTCATGGCTTCCACTGAGCCGTTCCGAATTGAACCTGACGAGTGGTATCTTTCGCGAGCTTTGCGGAAGACCTGGAACGTTCTGCTCAAGCTTGATGACGGCAAGCTACTGCCGGCGCATTCGCTGTTCCTGGCTCTTCGCATGCCAGTTTTTGCTAGGATGTTGGGGGACGGAGGCCTTCTGGCCAGTGCTTCAACGCTGAACGTTGTCACTGTGCCCTTCAGCGGCTGCTCGCTGCTGGAGGCAAGGAAGTTTCTATCGGTAGTATACTCGCACGAAAGTGCCGAAAGGCACATCAACGACGACACCAATCTGTCCATTGCGCGCATTAGCCATATGTATGAGTGGAAGGTACGGCATCTCACAATGGACTGCACCAGCCTTTTAGCCGTTCGATCTCCCTGTGTCAATGAAAGGAGTTTCACATCCAGAGCTTGCACTGCAGGATTTGGTGGAGCTCATCGATGATAAGTTGGCACTGAAGGCTGGCATTAACAACATTTCTGGAGAGCTCGCAGACAATCTAGAGGTGCGGAGATGGATGCACTATCCGTCGTGCATGTCAACTTCGACCATGTTGGGACAGGCTCCTATGCACGTCTAGGTGTCTCATGGTGGGCTCGGTGTATTTAAGGAGCGTGCCAGTCTCAGAGCACCAGCTACAAGCCATCTAAGTTTGCTGCAGTATTGGCATGATGCCCAAGGTGTACCGTGATATTCTTGCGGCCATTTCATCAATATGTCTTTGCTCAGCTGTGTGTTCCCCTCGTCCTTCAAGCCTTTACTCAGTGCTCTGGCATGCAGGACCAAGACCAAGATGTCTTCTTCCACAACATGACAAGCGCAACCCTGTTTCAAATGCCAAAGCTTTTGGCGTGCTATGAGTATTATGTTGCCCTACACTCTGTGGATGGCTCCCGTCCGGGCCTTATTGTGCAATGTGCAAGTGAGCAGCAGCTCAGCCGCAGCTGGCCTCGGATTGCAAAGGGCATCTGCATGGCATTCCAAAGCTTGGCAAGCCAGGCATCTCGCTTTCAAAACGGCATCTGCACCATCTGCCCACCTACTAAGCGGACCTGTGAGTGCGACAGGGGCTTATCTACTCCGCTTGAGCCATGGGAGTTCTTACCACGTCCCATGGACTTTTTCAAGATGGCTCAAGCTGCTCCAGAATGAGGCGGCCATGCGCGTTTCAGTGAAAAGTTGCCTGGGACCAGCGCTAATCGTGGAGCAAGAGGGCTTGCTATGGCCCAGCTATACCTACATTTTTGAGCTGGTCTCCGGCACCGTGCCGACCTGTTGTCTTGTGAGCGTTCATGCGATGTACTGGCCTTATTGTCATGAGATGGGCATGCGCAGCAAGTGGCAGATTTGCCTAATATAACGTAGAGCCGGAGGCCTACATGCTACGAACAGTGTATATACCGAAGTGACATGTTGAGAGATGTTAGGCATAGTCCTCAACAGATAATTTGGAGGTGCTTGGTATCCTCTAGGAACGCATGGCGTCTTAGCATCACTATGAATGATCAACAAGGCCGCGTTTTCCGCCATCAAGCCTTACCCTTGCGTTCCACAGAAGTGACATGCTGCATGCAGCCCTCATATCAGTGCCCCCACTTCCAGGGAGATATATTCAATAATTTGCTACATGTATAGCGCAGTGTTGCATACGATGCAATTTCAGGGGTGAGATTAGCGCATTAAGTCAGCAGCTGCCATGTCCAAGTGTACGCTATCTCAGATGTTGTACTTTAGTAGGCGTCCATTCTTGTAAACCCCTCCTGCGGATGAATGCCTTTGCTTGACCAGACCCCACCTGCGGGGCAATGAAGAGGGTTTAGTGACTGAGGGGGCGCCTCGCATGAGCATCTGGGTAGGCAGCACCTTCATATTATTAGCTGTGTGTGCAGAGCGTCTGTCATTTACCTTCCAGCTTCTGCTTAATTTTAGGTACGCTCTTATTCTGCATCTGTGATAGCATTACTCTTTTAGCCCGAGGTATTGGTAATAGAGGTTCACAAGGAGTGGTGCACATTATCAGGGTGGGAGTATGCCACAGCAGCGGCGCTAATTTTGAGGGGCGTCTCCAGGTGCGCAACTTGTATGGTGGCCTTCCTCAACTAGCACTGTCTGCTGCGTCATCCCTGCATGCAGTGCAAACTGTTATAATTCACACTATACTGCAGCAGCAATTGCACTTGCAAATAGATTGCAGCTGCCCCATCAGGGGCACCTTACAGGATGATCCCTGTGCTAAAACCTTGCGCTGCTCTACTCTTGCAGGCAGGCGCTAGACATGGCTTGTATTGCAGTCCCTGTAGTTGCCTTTCACTGTCCAGCACTATCTGGGTGCATGCATCTCCAATGCTGGAACTACATGGGTATGCACAAGCAGTGCACTGTCTTTAGGTTGACACAGCCATTGCGAGCATTGAATGTTGCTGCTCCTCATGTATGAGGGGATGACTGACCCATGCTTTCGTCATGCCTGAGTGCGCCTAGGCCAGTCAACGCACTGCGGCAGCAAAAAGTAGAGAAGATGGGCTTTGAATCCACTTGCATTGTAGAAAGGGGCGTCTTGCCCTGCCCAGCACTCATGCTTGTATACAAAGAACAGAGCCCGACCCACCTGTGAGGCAGATGCAAGGAGTCAGCTTTACCACCTGGCACCATGCAAATCAAATATGGATGACATTCAGCTGTGCTTTGGCATTCGAAGTTGGGATGAAAGCTCCTTGTTCATGTCAATGACCATGCATGACGAGTAAGGATACCCAGGCTGAAGGCATATTGATTGGTTAGCAAGGGTCAACACTGAGTTGGGGGAAGGCTAGTCACTTTTGTGGGGTGCACACGAGTGGGTGTGCTACAGCTAAGCCGCTCATTCTTGGGGGCAGCTTTGGAGACTGGCTTGCATGAAAGCCTTCTGTGCTGATGTCAGCTCTGAGGGCTCCTGAAGCCCCACCTGCGTGTACACTTGAGCTTCACATGCCGAAAGAAGGTGTGCACCTGCAGGGCGCTGCATGCGCTGTGCAAGGCAACTGTCACCTATAGTCCTGAAAACCTTCTGAAGCAATAGCTGTACATTGAAGTGGAAAACTCACAGCTTTGGAAAGGCCAGTGTCAGTTGCCTTCACGCAGAAACACCAGCACACAGGGCCACACCTGTATGAGAAACTCATCTGCTGCATGTACTGTCCTCGTTTGGGAACTAATGTGGGGCGCACTGTCCAGCATGCGAGGCTGCATATTGATGTAGTGTCCCACTTTCTGTTTAGACCTGGCCTGTGGAGCTCAGCCTTGGCCAGAATATTTGATAGGATAGCTTGTGTATTGCAGTTGGCAACTGGCTGAAACTAACACATGCGATCCACATACAACCATGGAGATCTAGTTTGAAACCCAGTTTGGATGATCAGGAAGTGCTGACATACTTGATGCGGAACACAAGTCCAAGGTTGATGAGTCATCCCACAACATTGCTTTTTTCGCAGAAGACACATAGAGCCACATGCGAATTGTTGCTTGGGACGCACTACCTTTCTAAGATGAGAGTCAAGCCCGTGTATATGCCAAAGGAGCTGCGCAGTAAGGTCGATGTGCTGTTGAAGCTGGAGAGCGGCCATATCTTACCAGCACATACAGAAGTGCTGGCCCACTTTCTGCCTGTGATTGAGGAAATGGTGAAGGACGGTTGCCTGAGCAAAGCTTCTCCAAAGAACGTGGTGACCGTGTCCATGTGCAATGCCAGTCTTCAGCAGGCAACACTCTTTTTGCAGCTTCTCTATGATGGCAGCCATCAGTATAGCAAGCACATCACGAAGGACACAGCGCTCTCCATAGCGCGTCTGAGTCATAACTATGGATCTCAGGTATGACGACTTCATTGCCTGCCCGAATTGTAGCCACGCCTCAGCGTCTGTTTCTTCTGGACTCGCTGAAGGCAACACGTCCTGCAGGAGATTGTGAGGGTGTGCGACGACACCATGTCAGAGGCAGCAGGCTTTGAAGGCTTCCGAATAGATGTACTTCTGAAGGTGAGGAGTGCACAGCAGTGTGTGTGCCAAATGTGCCAGGGACTGGTCAGAACCTGCAGAGTTGCTTGTGGGCAAGCATACATTTATGTTAGTGCTCAGCAAAGGCTCAAGCATCTCAGCCAAAGGTGATCTCAGGTGGATATCTCTGCAGAGGTTAAAGTGTAGTCCTCAATGCAGGGCATGGATCAGAGCAGCTTTGTGGACATGTTCAAGACCTCAGCTGTGACAGGCATGCGGAAGCTCCTTGCCTGTTGTGAGCGCCAGGCTACTATCTTCATGATGTGGCACAGCTCCAGCGATCTGATGAGTCTGTGCAACAGCGAGCCAGCTCTTCGCGAGAGCGTTGTACGTGTGGCAAAGGGCCTGGCAGAGACCTGCACGGGCATGATCAAGCAATCGCAGAATGGCGAGCGGGAGCCATGCGAGTGCCAGTGTTGCTGCTATGTGTATCTGAGTCAAGCCGGAGGTCGGTGCAAGTGCACTGCACTCAAGGTCCCAATGGCGGACGCAAAAGACGCTGAAGCCTGTGTACCAGATGCACAAGTCTTCTTCGACATGGCATAGGAACAACACTTGACATTTCAACTTGCTTGAAGCCTTTGCAAGGCAGGGTTGTCGGCATGACCTGCAACTCCAACTCTTTCTACTATGGCAAGTACAGTGCCTATGCTTGCCACAATGTGCCACATGATGCAAGGGTGGCATTTCTGCAGCTATACACAGTGCGTGCGACAAGAAGGACGATATAGCTACCAGCGGTCACCGGTGTCATATGGTGTGGACCGAGGTTCTGAGACACGTAGCTATTATGGCACAAGTTGTAGAAGCACCTTCCAGATCTGTGTGCTGATGTGCTTTTGCAGCTATTGAGTGGCCAGTAATGCATGTTCTCAAGAGCCTGAAGTAGTGACCGCAGTCTGCAGTCTACCATCCTCTTGCGTCACAGTTATTGTAGCAGTGTGCATGATGGAACAGGCTGTCAGAAACAAGATGCATTTCTGGGTGTAAGGGAGAACCCTGGCGCTCTGACTCTCCTGAATATAGCTTGATGCTAGCCCTGCTTCTCTGGCAGCTCTCACATCGAGAGTGCCTGTGCCCTAGCTCGAGCTCATCATTGCTGTTTTTCGTCTGTGGAATGCTTTACACCTTTACGCAAAGGCTTCCAGTCCGCAAGAAATACGCATAACTCAAGTCCGCTTGTTCATGGCAATTATGCTGAGGTGGGATATGGTATGCGCACTGTGCTCATGAGGCAGCTCTGTAACTTATCTCATATTTTATATCATACCGCAAGCCCAGTTTAGCGCTATCCTGGCTGCTGACACTCTCCAGACGCGCTCTGCAGGGCGTTGGCGGGCGCAGCGCGTCCGGGCATGCCTCTTGTGGCGCACAGCTGGCGGCACACAATTACTCCTCTTGAACACATATGCTGTGAAGCTGCGGTTCCTGCCTGCATGATACTACATTCATTCATGCATGGCCACGCCATCAAGTGCAAGCGCTGGTGTTCCAAAGCCTCTTTTGGGACAGGCTTGCGCTAAAGCAGAGCGTTGTCTACCTGCCACGCTAACAAAGTACTGGACATCTGATGCCGACAGATGTCGCCGAAACAACAACTTTGGCACTGGCAGTACATTGGAGTCGCTGCTGAGGTCTTTCAGGTCCTCTGAGCGCATGCTGCTTTGGCTGAGCTAACTGGAGCCGGCCTGAGCCTGGTCAGGCTGGCCCCTGGGCATGCATCGAGCCACTCCGCCTCGGTGCCACAGCATGCCAATAGCAGATATTACCCTCAAACTTCCACAACAAAGTGCTGCTCGGTCACTGCTCATGGCGCTCTTTGCGCCTGCTGTGTGTACCGTGCTTTCAGCTAAATGTGGCAGTGACTGGATGGTATGCGGTATGCCTGGGTTTGGTGCATGACATCTTCGTGATTCACCAAACAAGAGAGACAGGACGCAGGTGGGTGAAGGGGTCCTTGATGGCTTACCTGTCATTGCTGCTGCTGTAACCTCCGTGGCGAGCTGTCAGCACCCAGCTGTGCTCATGCATCCGTATGGCGGACTGTCCCCATTTCAGTCGCCCCTGCATGCAGTGAACAACCCTTTGCATTGCCAGGGCTTCCCGCAAGGACCACTACCCTGACTGCACTAGGCAGCAGGCGCACGCCTTTGACAAGACATGCATGGATGGAGTCCATGCTAGGCTCAGTATAATTGGGTGGCCTAGAGAACAATGCTGTAGCCCTGACTATCCTTCATCGCTTGCAGATGCATAAGCTGATGGGTCAAGAGATGTGAGAGCTTGGGAGCTGGCCTTACCTGTGACCTCACTGGACACCCCCAGGCACTGCTCAGCTGCCGTCAGGTGCTCTTGCGCGTCAGCAACGCGCCCCAAATCCAGGGCCTGCACAGCCGCCTCCATGCGCAGGCACCCCTGCAGCTCCATGCTTCTACCTTGGAGGTGCTATGGAAATGGGTCGCCTTGTAGGCCTTCCAGCACCTGTGCAACACCAGCACTTCTGAGTGGCAACAGAGCTGACGCATGATCTGCAGTGATAGGGCAGCCACACCTTGCTTAAGGCATCTGTGTGAGACGGCAAATGCTGGTGCATAATGAGCAACTGTGGTGCTGCATAACTTTGCTCTGTATACAGTTTGATGTGATTGCAGAAACGCTCAGGCACAGGGTTTCACACGTTGCCCAGGCATATGGTGTGCACAGGCTGTGGAAATACGGATTGAACAGGGTGCGATCTGGTCATGACGCTGTGAGAGCCATACCTCCGCTGTCAGCTGCTCAATGTCAGTCTTCAGGGCGGCGGCGGGGCCGCTGCGGATGCGCTGCTGCACAGCGAGCGTACTGAGCGCCCACCATTTCCAGGGCAGCCCAGTGCCCGGCCTGCCCAGGAGCCAGCAGCAGGGACTGTGGGCACCTGATGCGTCCAACCACATCTTCGCCGCTAGCACTCAGCTGTGTCATTGCCCATCTGTGCCCTACACCAGAGAGGTCCCTCAGTCCTGTCACTTGTGTCTGGTGTCATCACAAACCCTGAAGGCATTGGTGTCACAGCGAGATGCGCTGATGCATGGGAGCCAGTGCTTGCAGCAGGTATAGTCTATCACAGAGCTGCACAGCTGCACAGCAGGGAGCATAGCAAACTCGCCGCTTGCCTTTGCTCACAGCATCCTCTCCCAGCTTTGCACTGGTAGGGGCCATTCGTGCTGTACTCTGCGGCCTCCATGCTGGAAGGTCCTGTAAATTATCTGGAAAGCTGGCAGCCACAGGCCTGCGCATTGCATCTTCAACGAGAACCTCTCAGAAGCAGTGGGGCCAAACTGTAGTAAAGCAAGTGCACTGAGCTACTCGGCGCCTAGAGCATTTTTGCAAGCAAGGAGACACAGGGTGCATGTATTACCCTGTAAGATTTGCCTGCAGGAACATGTGCAGAGCAGCCAATGTGCGCAAGCTGAGGCTGTTCGCTATCACCCTGCACATGGGCAGACCTGCTAAATATGCAACGTCATGCATGTCTCCCAAGCAAAGAAAAGTTTGTAAACTGTATCTATTGTTGTAGAGACCCTGCTGTGGCTTCAACCTAGATGTTCACAATGCACATTACAGCCTCACCTCGTTGACATGGTCGACATGGAGGTCTGTGTCTCCTCCTCGGTCTGCAGCTTCCTGGGTCTCAGCAGTATCCCAGGCACAGGCATGCTCTGACACAATGGAACTCAAAGCATTCGTCTGCAGAGCCCCTATCCATTCGCCCGCTTTGAAGAGCAGAAGGGCCTCTCTGTTCCGCTCTTCATCTGCACGCCCAGCATCGCGTAAGCCAGGCCGTAAATAGGCTTCAATGTTGCTGCCTCTGCTTCTACAGCACAAGGATATTGAACTCCTACCCTGTTCGTGGTCCTCCCATGCATCCTGCGAGTTGCAGGGGCTCTCGGGCAGGCTAGGCAAAAGACTCTCCCAGTCCATATCGGGCTCCGCTATGTGCTTCCAAGCGTATGGGGATGTCTTATTGAGTTGCTCGTTTTAAGCAGCCATCAATCGCCCCTACAGCCGTCAAATTCTGGCGTACCGACCTCGATCTGGAAGCACGTTTCAGCCGCTTCAAGCCCGGCACCGGTGCGCAGCAACTACTAAAGTACCAGGTGCGAGATCAGACAAGGAAACTCGGAAATCTTGAGCGCACAGGGCTCGTGGGTAGGCAAACGCCGGGCATGGAAGGCAGTTTGCTGATGTGATATCCACTACGGACAGCCATGACGTGAGCACCTGCCGGTCCTGGGGAAGCTAGACTTGCCACCGCTTGGACTTTCTGAGGCAACTATAAATGCGCGCGCGTGAGAGCTGCAAGTAATCCTATCTTCAAGTAGCACCGACTCAAGTGCCCAGTCCTCAGAACGCACATCTGCGAAATGGAACTGCAGTCCAGCACCCCCATCAGTGCTTCTACTGCAACACACATATATGCAGGCAGGATCACCTCGATACATTACTTACTCTCTTTGCTTCAATTCATTACAAGCCGCATTTTATAGATCAAAATCAACAAAATTTGTGTGTCAACAGCCTTGGTCCAAACATCACTGAAAATGCTGACACAATCCAAAATGGCGAATAGCAGCTCCAGTCACTAAACCGGGCAGTACCTCCTTGCTAATGACTGATGCTGTAGACCCGCACTACTCTCTCAGACAACTGCAGTGCAGTAGTATCACAGCAGACTGCTGTCTTGGAAACTACATTGACAATGCAGCAAGAGGAAACTGCAGTTGAGCAATGCTTGGCGGTGCATGGTGACACGGCTTCATCTCTTCTCACTCCCATCCATCATGGAGGTCTCATGTCAGCAGCACGCAGCAGACTGTAATGTCATCCATCTTTCCTCCTGCGCATCATGGACCCGCATTGATGCTAGGTTTTACCCTGTGTGAGAGCATGAGGGCACCTAGCCATCATCTCCATTCAGCAAGCATTGCAGAGTTACTACTTGCAGCTGATCTGCCTTCACAGTGCAGCACTCTCAGCAGAATGCTCTGAAGGCACAGCATGCTGTGCACTTTGCATAGTAGCTGTATGTTCAGATGCTGAAAGCGCCTCTTCCTGCTGCATTTGCAGCTTGGGCTGACACCCGTCAACTACCTGACTTTCCTGAAAGCTGCAATACCAGCAGTGGCATCAGGTGAGACACGCACCTGAGTACACCATGTCAAAGGCTTCTGAGGCTCCCAGAGAGTAGGGCGTTTGCCCAGAGCGGTCCACAGAATGGTGGAAGGCTGCAGTGGCCAGCTGCAGTGCCAGACTGGACGCGCTGTTCCCCTTTTCCAATATGCTTTGCCGCGCCTGTTGCAACCACAGGCAGCAGAGTGAGCTCAGGGTTTCGTATAATCATGTACACTCAGAAAACCACATAAGGGATATCCTCAACGCCAGGCCTTTCAGACAGCATGGGAGACACGTTGCAGTCAAGCATGGCCCACGCAAGGCAAGTCAGATGCGTCTAGCGCTGCTCCCTTGCCGCTTTCCCGAGACACAAACGTGAACCCTCAGGCCAGCCTATGCTTCAGCTTGATGTCTCACGCACTCACAGCAAAAGTGCTGCATGACCTCCTCCTCCTGCTTGCTTGATATAGAGACACAGATAGCAGTCCTTCAACAGCAAATCAGGTTAGGAGGTCCTCAGGTGCACCTCGTCCAGGATCTGCTTGGTTGATAGATTGTCCCACAGGCCGTCTGAGCCCATCACCACCACATCCCCAGGCCTCACCTGAGCAGCACACGCCTCGCTCAGGACAGGGCTTGGCATTTGACCACTCAAGACAGAGACGAAGACGCAATGCTGCCATCAACATGACATAATGCGGTTGTTCTGGACATGTGAAGGGATTCATTGGAAGAAGGTTCAAGAAAAGTAAGGCTGAACATTGCTACTGAGACACGTTTGCCCTCCGCACAGCAAACATACCAATGACACCCCGTCAGCATCACCCATTTGCAAAGACGCCAGGCTACATAGGCAGAGGTCCTTTGCATGAAAGCACAGAAACTCACTGGGAGCATCATCAGCATGGCGCCGCTGGGAGCGTGGCATGTCACCAATCAGACGCTCTCAGGCATGCACAGCCTACTAGAGATGGGCACCACAGTGGCATTTTTGGACGCAAGTGTTTCTTCTGTGCCTAGCCGCCATGACCCAGGCTTCATATCCTAAGGCGTACGGTCAAGAGCGACGCACCGGCAGCGTCATCAGCATGGCGTCCTCGGGCGCGTCCGCGCTCTCGTAGTGGCCCAGCTGGTAGGGGCAGCCGAAGCTGTGCTCCTGCTGGGGCGTGTGGTAGCGCACCTCGTAGCGCCCGCCGCCCGGCGCCTCCGTCAGCAGCATGTACCCCGAGTCGCCCACGTTGGCGCTCCTCAGCTGCCCCTGCACGCGCGTGTCATGGTCGAGAAGCTTCAGCTGGGGCCTGTAAGCAAAGTTCTTGCGTACTCTTTTTGACAGCAACATCTGCCATGAAATGCATGCCTCTGTGCTGCAAGCTTTTTCTGATGCTTCCTGTAGAAGGTTCCTTGCTGACACATCAAGGCCGCTGCCCTAACAGATGCAGACAAGTGCCTGCACTAGGCAAGACAAGTGCAGCGCTATCACAGACGCTGCCCAGCCAGTACACTGGAGCACCAGGCACCTACTCTGCTGAAGAGTGGATGTCAGGAGGGCCAGTGAACTGAATGGGCAGGGAAGACGTGAGGTGCTCCCTGGCTAGCTCTTAGGAATTGCTGGCTTTACAGGAGACTTTGCCCCACAAGGTTGGTGAGTATTTCAATACAATATGTCCACCCACAGCGAGGGTGACCAAGGATGCAATGAGTGCCCAACCAGCTCACCTCTACAGCATCGATGAGAGCTATGCAGGCAGTGCAGCTGCCCTTCAGGTCATCCCTCTCATTGCCGTCCTCCGCGCTCCGCAGAACTGCATTCACACATGAGGACCTTTTTACTATTGTAGAACATGGAAAAGTATGGCAAGGGACCTTGTCTGGCATGACAACGCTCTGGAACAAGACACAGCTGTCAGAGTTTGATCCACAGAAGGCGGTGGTAAGCAGCTAGCCATGCATGAAGGCTGTGTGAATATATGAACCAATCAGGCCGCGGGAATTGCTCCACGTGTCTACCAGTGGGCTGTGGAGTAAATCAGAGGGACTGGAAAGCCCGTATCTTCACACAACCTTGGGGACCCCCACGTTTTCTGCGTTCTGCTGAACCATTTGGTCTGAAATGATCTTCTCTGCCGATCAATACTTCTCACAAGAGTGGGAGGGCCAGAGGCGAACGCACCCTTGACAGGGTTGGTCTCTCCGTCCTTGATGGCCTGCTTGGCATAGCGCATCAGCGACCGGGAGAACTCTCCCGCGTCGATGCCCTGCTGCTTCCACATGTACACGCCATCCGCCACTCCCACCCCAAGGCCGCCATGCCTGCAAAGTCACTTTGTATGAGATATAGACCTAAAGAGCCTCATCAGCACCCCGGCTTTCCTTGAGGTGATCGCACTCGTTGCTTGCAAATACAGCAGGAGCATACCCGAGCACACCAAACCATGCGCACACCAGTGCAGCAAGCTTGCATCAGCTTTCTGCCTTGATGAAGGGTAGGAGCAACGTTGGACAGATGTACACAGCTTATGCATTGACTGGGGATGGGTGACATTGTGCCAGTCAGGCTGTTGGGGAGACTATCAGGGCAAGGGCTCACTCGGTGGTGGTGCAGAAGTAGGCGTCCTCCCCTGCGAACCCCTCGTGCTTGCGGATGAACGCCTTTGCATGGCCAGACCCAACCTGCAGAGCACATGCAGGTGATCAGTGACCCAGAGGGCGCCTTGCATCAGCATCTGGTCATGCAGCTCTCCTATACTGTGCAACACGTTCATCGTATAATGTCATGCAGCTGCTTCATGCGCGTGTTTCAGTGATCTTTTCACTCTGCATCTGTATGAGAATGTCCTCTCCAGCCCAGAAAAACCATTTATCGACACGCCAGTTGGAAGTTGAAGGCGTGTGCATAGAGTTCTAGGAGGATTGGTGCACCTTTTCAGGGTGGGGGTATGCCACAGCCGAGGCGCTAATCTTGAGGGGCGTCTCCAGGGGCGCAGCTTGTATGGTGGCCTTCTGTGCTGGGATTGTCCGCTGCGTCACACCTGCAGGCATTGCGGACGTTCATATTCAAATCTTGTAGCAGCAAATGGACTGCCCCAGCCTTGTAGCTGACTGTACACCCTGTCAGAAACCTAGGTCTCGGCCCAGCAGCATTTGCTGCAAGCCTCTGGTCTGACATATGACGCCTGACGCTTCACAGACATGGGTATAACCCACTCACATCAGCACACCCAGGCAAGGCTTAAGCATGTGAGGTGATGACTGACCTATGCTCTCGTCATCCTCAGTGCGCCCAAACCAGTCATCGCAGGGAAACGCCCAACACACGCCCTCTGGACCAGTCACTTCCACTCTGTCCAAATACCAGTCATTGCCCAGCTCTGTCTGCGTCTGGCAGACCTACAAGGGAGACCACACCAGTTTTTGAGCACCTGAGTTTGTGCTGTGCATGCTTGCGCTGTAGCACATCAACGTGCCACAAGAATAAAGTAGCGGCTGAGAGGGAGACAGGAGCTCTGCAGACAGTCACTGCATGCCTGGTGCCAAGCATGCAGAAGCACCAGCTTTGCAGCTTGCAAGAGACCAAAGCTGGGGGACTAAGGGTAATAAAGCCTGCCCCTTAATTAGCAGGTGATCTCAAGGTAAGGCTTTGTGAGGTCACCTGCTGAACAAAGACACTCCGCAGGGTGCCCAAGGCGTCGCCCACTTCCAGCTCGTAGCTGCGCCTGCTGCCTCTGTCAAATCCAAACTCCTCTCCCTCATCCCCTGCAGCCATGTGCACATTCCGTCTCACTCACACTCCCAAAGCCCACAGCCGTGAGACCGTGAGACACAGAAGAGCAGTCCCTGGATATGCAAATCATCAGGACTGAAATCAGCATGCTTGCGTACAACTTGGATGAGGACAAGCACATCGCATCCCTGCAGTTCCAGGACAAAGGTGGTGCTCACCTAGAACAAATTCTGCTGACTCGCCCTCAGTCCCTATCAACTGTATTGCAGCTGGTGCCTGCAGCAGTCCTTGCACTCTCAATGTCTATCTGAGGATCACTGCAAGGCAACCATCAGAGCACAGATGCAATTACCTACAGTGCCAAGCTGCATGCAGCTTGGCAGCGGGTGTGACAGGTGCCTGTAAGATGCAGGGGCAAAGTCAAAGGCGCACATGCGTCCCCGCCCCGCGCACATCGCCGGTATAGATCTCGACCTTGTAGGTCAGCGCTTGAGGCGACTCCTCTGCTTCTGCCCCCGCTGATGAAGCCCAAGTCTTGGAAGTGCTTACACTCTGCAGCATGGGTATGCATCATCTGGCTAGCCTTCTGGAGGGCATTGGCAGGTACAGGTACAGCACAAAGCAGGAACATATAGCCTCATGGCCAGAAGGGCTCACCTGGGCTTGCTGTACCAAGTGTGGAGCAGCACAGAAGGCTGCTAGGGCTGGCTGTAATCTTGGTGCTGCTGTGTCAAGGCCTGCGCTCACATCAGTGGCCAGCAATGGCACGAGTGAGCGCTGCTGCCAGGATCTGCTAGCTAGGACGCGGCCGAAAGCCCTCAGCATGGCGCTGTCCTGCCTAAAGGGCTCGACTTACATCATCCGAGCTCCTGAGCCTTGTGACGGGCTTGAGCAACACAGCTGCCCAAATAAGAGCTTGGTTGTGTCGATTCAGGTGCTTAAGAGCGATAACGGCAGTTCTCCTGCGTCTACCTAACCCCTCTCTCAGTCATATGTCAGGGGCGAGGGAATGTCCGAGCACGCAGAATCTCCGCTTTTGCTGTGTTCAAAATCAGAGAAATGTTGCTAAAGACTGCTTAGGAGCGATGTAATGACTACAGGCCTCTACTTTGAGCTGGTGGCACTTTGTGACAAGAACGCTTGCGCTTCAAATGGGTGCTTGGCTGATGCAGCTGTATCCTGTCTGAATCAGAACGCAAGGATAAGCCACAAAGATGCCATTGCACTCTTTTGTGGCCTCTGAAGGCCAGATGCGTAAGTGTCGAAAAGCCTGGTCCATGAGTAGGGTTTCAATGGCCCCTGATCAGGCCTTATCATTCCTTCTATATTTTGTCTTTGACAAGGATCATACAGCCTGCTCTACCATACAGCAAGTGTTCTACACTTACTCTTTTGTCCAGGGTCCCTTCGAAAGCTGAGTTTCAGGGCTGGGAGTTCTGAGCAAATGACGTGATCTGGGCACTTTAGTCCGTACACAGTTGGGCAGAACAAACGCCTTTGGCGAGTTCCCCGGGAGGTCTGGTAGAGTAACCGTGCAGTCTGAGAAGACATGCAGCTTACAATCGATGGCTGCGTAGAACGGAGTTTGACCGACATGCCTTGACCTTTGATTCACTGAAGCACCCGACGAGCAATGAGTGCTGCTGAGGCAGATGTACAGCAGGTACACTGTCTGTCGGACTCCATGCTCGGGCCCATAACCACTGAAACGCTCTCCAGTTGTCATCTGACCTGCGACATGACTGCAGGCATTCCCACCACCACCCCCTTACTATCAGGAATTTGCAGCGTTTGCGGATGGGAGTCAGCACTCCAACTTGCCAGAGCTGCCTCCACCGATTGAGGGGGAGTATCAGCTCTTTGGAGAGCTACACACTGTGAGGCTCGTGAAGTGAAGGCCCCCCACTTCTCTGCAAGCAGGCATGTCAAGTGCTTCAGCAAACCATTGATGTGTGAGTCCTTTCTGCAACGCAAAGTGACTGAGGCAATAACTTCTGCAGACAGAGGATGGGATCCCCCCGCTGACTGTCCGGCCTCTGTTCTCAGTCGACGCTACAGGGTCCGTTGGTAGGTCCTGCAAACTCTCAACTGCGCTCTGGTGCATGCAACCTTTGCCAGCAATGTATGAGGGCCTGGACCCAAGGGACATGCTGTTTGCACATTAGACAGCTTCCTAGACCTCACTCACATGCTACGCCTAGAGAGACTTACGCAAAGCTCAAGCAGGTCAGATCTGAGGATTTGCAGAGTGCTTGTGCAGACTTCAGGACAGAGCTGCGGAAGCTGAACAGGGAGCTGCTGTTCTGCTTCCTGGACCTCGTCAACACGCTGGTGGAGCGACCCAGCGCATACGCCCGCTCGGTGGAGAATGTGGGGCTGGTGGCCCGCAACATGCACTACCTCCTCAACGCCCTCAGAGGGCACCAGGTGAGCCAGATAAATTCTCTGCAACCTGCTCCTGTGAGCATCGTGCGCAACAGAACCTCAGAGCCCTCTGCAGACTGTTCGACCAGCTAGCAGAGATCTTGGGCTGAACACCTTTTCTGTTGATGCTTTGAGCCAGGGAGGTCAGCAATTTGGGTCTTTTCTCCAAATTGGGGTTGCTGAGAATGTAGCAAGTGAAGACATGACAAATGCCAAAACCCTTGCTGCAACATTTCTGGGGCGAGTACTGACTCTGAGGCGCCCTGGCATAATGAGTATGGTCATTGAGAAGTTGTTTGGGAGTGAATGCATGCAGCCTGTGACGTGTGTGAATGGGCATCAGGTCCCTGCATTGTGAGGCTCAAGCAAACATGTTCCAGTGCAGTTTCTGGTAATGTGTTGCCCTTGCTGGTCCATGTCAAGGCCTGAGGATGTCTGTGGGTATGTCCATAGTGCCTAGCGCTACCTTGGTGCCATGCAGGCAAGAGCCACGCTTGAAGAGACGCTCAAACAGGAGATAGCAGACGGCAAGCAAGCTGTGGAGGACTTGAGGTGTGCGCCCCTGCGCCTCGATTCGTATGCACTTTCATTGTGCAGATGCACATGTGCATGCGCATAGTGTTCGTTCTCCATGCCGAAACTCTGTGGGTGCATCTAGCAGCGTGTGTCCTGTTCAGAGAGTGCTGAAGGTTGGTTGCTGGTGCAGGAGTGCTGCGCAAAGGGCCCAGCAATTGCTAGAAAGAAGTGCATCTATAGCGCGGCATGCCGGCATCATAGACAAGGCTGAATTGCACCCTGAACCACAGACAGCTCCTGAAAGGCTGCCTGTGGCATGATGCCTGACCGGACTTGTGCTGTGTAAGAAGCATCAAGCAAGCAGGCACCTCTAATTGGTAGGAGGAGATGTATAGTACATGATGCAGTAGAAATCAAAGAAGTGACCCAATGAGCACCTCTGGCCTGTGCATTGCAAAATTTTATAGTGGGCCGGATGATTGCCGATGAGTTTAAGCTTACTCCATCATGCTTCAATGCCGTATTCTACAGCTTGGTCTTGAGCATTCATTCAGTGTGGCAGATACAATTAGCTCAGGCCAAGGGCAACACTTGCATGCAACAGCATGCAGCAATAGGTGCAGACATTGTCCAAGTACACGGCTCATCATGGAGTGATGCCAATGACCTCTGTTCTAAGCCAATTGAAGGCAGCTGCTGCAGCTCCGATGAGCGCTTGCAGCGCTTATTGACCTGGACACAACTTGACCCCTTGGCTGCTTCTTGCTTAGCTCAGAGAAGCCCTGTTGGGGCAGTGTGACAGTTAAGACGCGTCTCAGACACCTGTAAGAGCTGCTGTGTTGAAGCGGCTGCAGGCGGCAGCAGTGCCTTGTGCTCTTCTCATACCTGCAGCACTCTGCGCGGGCCTGCAATCCACCCAGGGGCCATTGTGGCCGTGCGCTGACTGGGCTTTAGCAGCGCTCAGTACACCTCCACGCGCCACTGGCCGCCCTTCTTCATTCTCTCCAGGAACTCCTCCCAGACCATGCCCTTCTCGGCAGCCACGCGCTGCAACATGTCCTGGATGCCTGCGCAGCATGACATGACTGTCAGTGAGCTCCTTACATCGACAGCACCCTGCAGAGCTAGCGCACCTGCTAATCCTGCAGCAGAGCCAGCGCATCCCGGCAAAGTCTGACATGGCGCCCCTCACGAGTACCATTGAAAATCATGCACTGCATGCATTTGGGCTTGATAGCAGCCTCAACTTTTCCAACATAGGACAAATGTGACATGATAAATGACACTTTAGCACAGTATGGGTTCACAAGCCTACCTGGCATCATTCCCTTGAGACCGCAGAAGTAGATGACAGCCTGCACAGCAAGGACAGGGCTGTGAGCTGCTGCATAGGTGAATAGGCGCCTGCAGGTAAATGCCTCTGCACTTAGGCAGCCGCGCTGCATGCTTCCTGTCTCATGCAGCTTTCATTACCGGCGCGCTCAGGCTGCAGTCAAGCGTCGTCATTCCTCTTCATCAAGATAACAGGCAGAGATGAGGAACTTACGCCCTTGTCAAGGAGGTCAAAGACCTCATCTGCGTACTCCTCTACCTTGTCCTGGATGTACATCTTGCCTGCACAGACATTGTGGACTCGTCACACACGACACGACACTGACGAGCATGTAGCTCTGTCACGGCACCTCACACCGTCATGAGAATCACCAATGGCCTGCCAGCGTCACTTCCATGATGAGAAGAGGGATAGCAGAAAGGGAGCGTTGAAGATGATCACCTCCAGACTTGTTCTTCTGCTCACGAGACAGAGCATAGTCTAGGCGGAACTGCACAGGCCACACGCAGACTGTCAGCAGTGTAAAGAGCCATGCTCCTCTTGCAAATGCAACCATGCTATGTACAAAAGGGCATGAGACCTGATGCGGGCGGAACTGACAGTGCATAGAGTCTGCCATTTTCCATTCAGACGGTGACTATTCCATGAACTTGACAGGACTATCTTATGAGATCAGACATGGGTGACAGGAGGCTGACCTGCTTGGGGTACTCCTTGACCAGCATTTGGAGCTCGTCGTCGTACAGCTTGGCGTCTGAGTTAGCGACGCCCATGAAGAGCCAGGCCAGGCCTCCGAACTTGTAGTTGGGGACGTCCTCCAGGAAGAAGCGCCTCCAGAACGCACGGTAGGGCGCGATACCTGCGCTGGGGATCACTCTCAGGACGATGATACGATGTTATACTGAAGCATACCAGGCTATCCAACCTGCTTTTACAAACACTTGGAGTCCAGCAATGTTCACAGGATTTGAGCGCAGTGCTGGAAGGGTTACCATGCTATGCACAGCTTGAGAAGTGGGCGACATTTCTGATGCTGCCCTTTTCTTGACGGCACATGGCATGGTAGGCATGACGCAGCAGCAGGAGATGCTGCTTATATGCTGAAGATACAAGGTCAAAGGGTGCTGCAACAGAAGGGCATGTGAGAAGATGCAGAGAGACGTGCACCTGTGCCTGTGGCGACCATGATGATCACTGCGTTGGGGTCCTCAGGGAGCAGCAGCACCTTTCCAGTGGGGCCTGCATGTGCATGGCATTGTGAGAACTGGCTTGAAACTGCTGTAGGGAGGGCGCAGTGTTGTTACTGTGAACTTCTCCTATGTGAAATGTGCACACACAAACACAAAGGGCATGCTGCAACAGTAAGGCTATGTATCTTAAGAAGTGAAGATTGGCAGTGACAGGCAGCAGAAACAATGCGAAATTGCACCTGTCATGGTGATCTCATCGCCGACCTTGGAGTCACACAAGAAGTTGGAGCAGATGCCCTTCTTGGCGGGGTCATTTGCATTCATCTCGGGGTCCCAGTACTCGGCGCGACGGACGCACAGCGATGTGGTCTTGCCGTCAAATGTGTCTCCATACCGGCTGGCGGCGATGGAGTATAGACGCACACCGTGCGGCATCTCCTTGCCCCTGGAGTTGATCTTAGTACCCTGCAGTGCCGCCTATGCCCTAAGCCTTCTGGTGCAGTGCGATACGCATGTCATCCCGTTCAAGCATTCTTGCATGTCAGTATATATATTTTCTGCATTGCGGACACCCTCATGGTGACTCGCTCTACATCGCCAAGAGTAGGGAAACAGGAGGGATCGATTACGGTACCGGAGGGATGACGCCATATGACTGGCCCTCCCAGTATGGAATCTCTCCCCGGGTCTCAATGACGATGTGGCATGTCTCTCCTGTGGCCTTGGGGCCCACGATGCGGTCCACAGACACGATCTTGCCCTTGAATGGCTTCTTGTTGTTGAAGGTGTTCAGGGGCAGGTCGCCCTTCTCCAGCTCCACTGGCACCTTGTTCTTCTCGCCAGTCTTCAAGATGACTGCTGCCTCCTGCGCTCTGATCTGCATAGGCCTCCTAGCGGGAGCCTGCTGCCTGCTGACCTTGCATTGCACTCCTGCGCCCAAGAAGGCCTGCAGAGGCACATTGTGTCAATGCTATCATTATGTCTAAAACCTCGAGCGCGATAGATAGCATAATGCAGCAGCTTGCTAGTACGGTGGAAGCAGGTACACACCTTGTTGGTGAGGTTGGCCTGCATTATGCTGCTGGCCCTACAAGGCTACCAATCTGCGACTTTCTGTCTTACAACTTTACTGCACCCACAACGACTACAGCTCTCTTTTGGTGTGGCGGACAATTGGTAAATCTCTTCTTGATGGGCAGGCGCTAGACATGCAGCAGTTCGGCCTCAGGATTAGGGTTGCCTTTTCTGGACCGGAGCTTCCCAGTACAGGTGGAAAGGGTTCGTATATTGACTGTACTGACCCCGAGACCCTATCTATATAGACATGTGACGGCGCGAGAGGGTCACATGCATCTGACTGGGCCTGGGAATTGATGGCTGGCAGAGATTGCCAGCGGTGACAGGCGGGCCAAACCGCAATAATTGATTTATCGGGCGTCACTTGTATATCGGGCTGGTCGCTTTGCACCAGCAGTGTGCAGACGCGTACTGGGCCCCCAGCTGAGTCAGAGGAGTTTCAGAAGCACGTTTCGGATAAGAGATATATTTGGGCTGGACACATCGGCTCAGCGGTGGCATCACGATGGCGTTGCAAGTCATGAGCACCGTCCGGCATCCCCTCTGCACCGAGCAGTCTCCGCTGCGGGCCGAGTGCCGCAAGCAGCGGAACATTGGACGTGGAAGAGGCACGAGGTAGTGCCAAGTTCCTCACACAGCGCTCATTCTTGGATCATTATTGGCTGGTTGAGTACATCATTGCACCAGATAGCAGCACGCTGCCGTGCTATGCCAAGCTGCTGTGAGGTTGGTAGGCCAAGCGGATGACCAAGGATTCACCGCATGACCGCGGAACAGGCTACACCGAACTCAAGGCGCCCAATAGGGATTCATGAGAGTCATATGTGTGTTCATGATTAGGGCCTAGCAACAGTTTCTCTGACTCGGCACAATGCAGGTGTTGCTTGTCACGACCCAGATGGGTCAGCAGTGGCTGTCGAACAAAAGCCCCAACTATAACATGGTTGTTTATGGCCGTTGTTTCATTTCTGACTCTCTAATCTATTCATGCAGGAGCATTACCGAGGCTCTTCAGAGAGGGTCACTGGGTAGCCAAGGCCCAAGCAAGGGCAGCCAGTCCTGGTCAGGCGTCCAGAACAGGGAGGAGTATCTGCTGAAGCTGCAAGCCGCGCGCTCCAGCCTCGAGACCCAGGAGGTGCAGCAGCAGCAGCAGGAGCAGAAGCTCAGGGATGGCACAGGCGCTGCCGACTCAGGTGCTGTTCTGCATGAGGTAGACGTACGTGAGACAAAGTAGTCCTTCTAAGGAGGGATTCCACATGGCTTCAGACTCCCAGGCTGTTCATGCAGATATCAAGTGTTCACCTGTGTAAACGCACAACACGTATGCCAAGACGTTGCGTGTAAAGCTAATGTCTCTTGCGAAGCCATGTATTGCAGTTGGACCGATAGGGCATAACACCAGAAATTATGAGACTGTGCATGAGAGCAATCTGATGCGCAGGGGATTTTCTGGCAGTGGACGCCAGCTCCTCTCTGGATGTGCTGGGGTCAATGGACGGGCTGTCCTCGACTGATGCAGTGGAGGTGCTCAGGGCCTCGCTGGCAGCTGAGCCAGCCGCCGAGTCAGATGTGGGCACGCACGGGGCCAAGGAGGCCGAGGCGCCCGGCGGATTGCTGGGCATGAGCCCGGCCGTGCAGGGCATGATCCTCCTCAACATCAGCGCAGCGCTCTTTGGGTCCAACCAGGTGTGCTGTGCGTCCCGATTGATGAATACTCATCAGGTCTGCATGGGTGCCTTCTGAGGGCTGCAGTCTGAGCACATGTGCCCCTACAGAGTGTCTCCAGACTCAAATCAGAGCGCAAGTCATGTTATTGTGGCAAACCCAACTGAAGGGAGCCGGTGCTGCAGGTGGTGATCAAGCTGGCAGAGCATGACATCTCTGTGAGCGCGCTGTCTGCGCTGCGCTTCGGCATAGCAGCGCTGTGCTTTGCGCCGGCTGCTGTGCGGGGTCTCCGGAACAAGGAGATGCGCCTCACCGCCTTGGAGCTAGGCCTGTGGCTATTTGGTTTGTAACTTCCAGATCTTGGCACAGAGTGACGTAGTAATCACACGGCAACAGGGACAGATATAGCACCTGAAATAAGCCATGCAGTGCCATGACTCAGTTGCTATGTTGCTACAGAGCTTGCCTTGCGTCACATTATACCCCACATGTGCTGTGGTGAGAAGTTGAGCATGTGCTGGCCATATGCAGGCGGGTACACTGCTCAAGCAATAGGTCTGGAATACACCACAGCCTCTCGGGGAGCTTTCACAGGCACCTTCACTGTGCTTGCTGTGCCAATCCTGGTGAGGCCACCTTCCAAGTATATGCTGGTCTACTTGCCACAATACAGTCTCCCCCCACCAGGCCTGCTCGGTGACCCCTTACTGGCTGTGCTGTGGAAAGTTCGAATTTCATGTTTTAGTGCACTCTGACAGCCAAGGACCGTCTTAAAGTAATGCAATCAGTGTGTGGACGATGGTGAAAGAATGTTGTGCTCACTTTGGAGACGTGCGCTCAGCAAAATGTTGCTGCCCTTTAGGTGGGGCTCTCTGGCAGAAGGGTGCCCTGGACCACATGGGCAGCTGCTGCAGTTGCCCTCACTGGTGGGTAATGCTTTTCATCTGCTGTACCATCATATCATAAGCATCAGAATCTTTTGCAGACCACACACCGACCACCTCCCAGATGTGCCTGAACCATGCCGGTAGCAACTGCACAGCTTCCTCGGCACTGTTCCAGGAAGGCAATCAGGACCTGCCTGCGCCTTTTGTTCCAAGATGGCATGAAGGCTGTAATGCGCTGGGTTGTCCGTTGGTGCATCCATGGTAAACTGATGTATGCGCTGCTGCAGGGGTGGGCCTGCTGACTACCAGCGGGGTGGATCCCAACATCGGCGACGCGCTGTGCATAGGGTCTGCAACCCTGTTCGGGGTGCACAAGTGGCGCAGCGAGACCGTCACTGCCCGGTTCAAGGACAACACCAACGAGCTCATCGCCGTGCAGCTGCTGGCGCTCGCTGGCGCCGCGTCGCTCTTCTCTGCGCCCGAAGCGCTCGAGCTGGCTGCACAAGGGCCCGGTAGGGTTCCCGCACTCCCCCAATAACAATCTGGAGACGCTGGGCAAGGAGATTGTTGCCATGCAGCTGCTGGTATTCGCTGGCAATGCATCGCACTCCTCAGTGCCATTGAAAATTGAGTCAGCCGCACAGGACCTGAATATGAATATGCACACTTCAGCGACATGTCCAGACGGGGCATGATGGGGCAGGGGCAGGCGCTGACAGCATCGCGCAGCATTTGGGCGGCATCACACGGTTTAGTACCCGTGTGTCGTGGTAGGCTGAGGTGTGCAGATACTTGTTATGTACCTCTCATGTCACCATGCTCAACTTTGAGGGTCTGGGGTGCAGATGCTGTGGTGAGCGCTGCTATGGGACTGCCATGGGCTGACCTCCTTTTCATGGGCCTGGGTACCACCGCTTTCACCCTCTGGGTAAGCCAGCTGTCCCTGTTGCTGGTCTACTGCTGGATTATGGGGCCTACCTCGTAAATTACCAGAAAGTAGATCTGTAACCTGGTGCATCAATTTAAATTGCACGGTCTGAATGTCAGCAGCGCAGGCGGAGCAAAGCGTGGTGTGTGTACATGAATCAACCCACGGACTGTTCCCACCCTTTGAGCCTCCGCCTTATTTGCAGGTGGAGATGCATGCGCTGAAGACAGTCTCCGCCCCCTTGGCAGCGCTCATCTACACTGCAGAGCCCCTGTGGGGCGCGCTGTTCGCCTGGGTGCTGCTGAGTGAGCGCTGGGGCCCGACCGGCTGGGCGGGAGCTGCCCTCATAGTGGCTTCCACTGCAGCCTCGCAGGTGGTCAACTCCAGAAACAAGGCCAAGCAGGCCTGATGCTTACAGCAGACGCAACAGCCGTGACATACTGAAACGGGCGCTGCGCAATTAACCCTAGGGTCCAGCTGGCTGGGCGGGAGCTGGCCTCATAGTGGCGTCCACGGCAGCCTCGCAGCTGGTCAACTCCAGAAACAAGGCCAAGCAGGCTTGCAGGCACCCCAGCAGTGAATTTTTGGTGTGCACGCTGCTTGATCAGCGCTAACGTCCTGCTGGCTGGGTTGAAGCTGAGCCCCAATGGTAAATACCGCTGCAATCTCGCATCGTGATTTCTCGAAGGCAGACTGAGCAAAACTCCTTGTGTGCTCCCTTCTTTGCCCTATTCTGCAAGGCTTTGGGGTACTCTCCGAGACTGAAGTCAGCCTCCGTCGAGTGCTGCATAAATGGTGCAACCCTCTTACATCATTCCCCATCCCATTGATGGGGTGCTTGCTCAGATCCATGAGCCTAATTCTTTTAATTCTTAGTATGCGCACACCAAGCGATGCAGCGCACCAAGCAGTGAGAGAGTGTGGGACAATGAGGAGAAAGAGTGTGATACTGCGCAATTTCTGGCATTTGAAGCACAATTTTGACAGGAGTAGAGAGGCATCTGCTGCTTTGAGAGGGTGAGAGATGAGAGGACATTGCATAGGTGGAGGCAGAGATACATGCACATACAGGATGCTGGTGGTGAAGCACCTTTGCGAACAACAAGGGTGCACACGTCATCAGTTCTTCTGCATGCTGTTGCTTCTTCTGTCACACCGAAACAATTTCCGAGTAGTGTTTCTAGTTGTGCTCACAGGCAGTAGGTACAGTAGCCCTATAGGGTGGCGTTCCAAGCTGAAGAGTTTCAAGTCAATAATAGTGTAACGCTGACATTGAGGGGTTGAGTCGAGCGCAGGAGTATTGCACAGTTTTGGCATTCTTGGCACAGAGGGCTCTGCCCTGTGGTAATGTAAATTCTTGACCTGATCCATTAGAATTCACAATACGCTGATGGCTACCTCTGCCTTGAGATCCCTCATCATGCTGTCTCCCTTGCGCGAGCTGCATGCTTCATGCATACAGCGTCTTGTAGTCGGTGTTTGACAGCTGGCACAGGCGGTCATATGTGGTCATGTCTGCAGGTAGAAAGGTCTGTCAGACACCGCAAATACATTACAGATGCTGACAGAGACGCCTACACACTAGAAGTATATCCTAGTGCACACCAATTGGGAAGGCGCATCACAGTGCAGAGAGGACACACAAGGTGGTGCCTGCTGCACTTGCCGCACATCAAAGATAGGATGTAGGCAACATGCGTGAGGCTCATGTTCACTGCACTGCAACCGTGTTCAGCATGTGGCACTCTACCAGGGGCAATAGATGTGCATGACACTGACAAGAAACAATCCCAATCCCAGAGCAGTACATGCTCACAGTCAGCCATACACTGTTGAGTCCCTGAGTTGCCTTACCAATCAGAGGCAGCTCCCTTGGTATGCAACAGAGCTGCAGTGAGGTGCCTGGGAGAACTTGCTGGGGAGCGCCAGGAATAGCATGATTCAGGGTATGGCGGTCAGAGGCTCACCAAAGCTGCTGCCAAATTCGCAGCGCGCCTCCTCCCGCAGCTGGTTTGGTGCGTCCACGATGCCCTCGAACTCCACAAATGAGCTGTCGAAGGTCGCTGTCTTCAGCGCCACAATTACTCTCCCACCGTCTGATGTCACCACATGTGCTCTGTTCATCTGAGGCTCCAGTGAGTCCAGCTGCAGGCAGGGCAAGCCGTAGTCAGCACTGAGCAATCATTTTGCCACCTGGTGAGAGTGCATACAGCCGTGCATTCTCATCCTCTTGATTGAGCTCGCCATTAGGAACCTGCCCTCTCATTACCAATAAAAGCTCCACCCCACAGGTAGAGCAATGGCAGAATATTGAACAGTAAGCCCTCTGCATATAAATGAAGATGGAAAAGGCGAGTATCTTGCTGAGGCAGGGCGATATATATTCAGCTTTCGCACCATACGAAACAGGGAGGGAAGTGCACCTTGCACACGAGAAGCACATGCTGCCCGATGTACTTTTCCATGAGCGCAAAGTTCACCCGAGGGCAGGGCGCTGGGCGCTCCATGCTACAGTGTCCTCCTACCTCCGCGCCACAAGAGGCTTCTTCAGCTCTTAGGCAAAACTCTCCAATGGCCACACTTACGCCTGCTAAACTTGAAGTGCCGCTTGTCAATCAGAACGTATGTCTCACCGCGTCACGGTCTCTCTATATGGGCATGCGGGGTATACAAGGAGCAGAGGGCGATGTCATGCTGCGTTTCGCAGAAAGCATGGCACTTACTCAGCAGTGAGTAAGCGAACGGCTCGTGAATTCATATTTCGACCAGGAACGATCATGCGCAAAGAAAGACGCTCTGGAGGATCGCACATCGAAGCCTATTTGTTCTTCAATAGTCTCACAGCCTACATCAAGCTTCAAAGCCACATAAGACGATCCAGGAGCGAGGCCCCTGCCGTCTCTAGGGAACGAGGTCTACCGAATACGTCGTCTTTCGCACCTCCTACCAGGGCACATCTTCTTCTGCAGGTCCGTACTAATGCACCGAGCGTCATATTATGTTTTCTTCAGGGTCGTGCTTAGCCGGACGACCGAGCTGCCCTGTTAACGGCAGGCGACCGGTATATCTCGCTGTTCGTCGCTATTTTTTGGTCTCTTCGGCCTTCCGTCCCTGTATATCCCGGGTATAGTTTTGGATCTGATAGGTGCACGCGAGGAGGGTAATGCGCGCATCGAGACTCATACCGGTAGTTGTTCTTTTGACACCGTGACGCCAGCAAGTGGAGCAGTGAGTCGTAATAATGCTGATGCTGCTGCAGCACAACGAACTGCCCTAGATAAGTTTGGCTATGTGGCGCTTGCTCGACTGCAGCTCGCGGCACTGTGATCGTGCAGTTCGTAGTGGTCGGTGGCTTCCTAGGGCAGATATCGTCTTGTGGGGCGCGCAATCCAGAAATCCCCCTGACGGCTCTGCACTCTTGTTTGCAGGCACATGATGGCTTCACTCTTCCGCTCAGCAGGTGCTCTTGCGGCCATCGTCCTCTTGACAGGTGCGCCCCAGTGCCCCATTCTGAGAGGCACAACACATATGAGGGCTTGAATATTGCTGTTCCACAGAGAGCTGCTAATATTGTGAACTCATCTGAAGGCAGACTGCACAGCGCGGTGCCTGCAGTCTGTTGCTGATCACTACACAAGGTATTGAGGACATCAGGTAGCACAGCATCAATTCCACTATCTTGAGGGGCTGAGCTTTCACACGCAGGCGACTTTGCCACAGCCGCACGAGTACCAAGAACACTCTTGCAACTTGTGGAGCCCATGGGGGCTGGCAAGAGCTTTGCAAGCCTGGTGAGCGTCTCTCTCTCACTGGTCTGGGAATGACCTGCGACCAGCATGCCTCCTCTGAAGTGGCCATGGGCAATGCATGCCCGCAATACACCAAACTCTCTTGTCGCCTGAGACTATTCAGCAATGCACACCCTGGCCTGTGACCTGCCATGGTCAACATGCATGCAGTGCATCACACAGACAGCAGCGCACAAGACTGCAAGACATTGCATCCCTCCGGTGCTCGCTCTCATGGCGAACATGTGCGGCAAGATTGACGGCATACATGCAGCAGGCAGCTGCTGGCAGCTACCAGAGGCAGCTATCCATAATAAGGAAGCGCACGCATGCCTCAACATGGTGGTGCATGTGCAGGGTGGTGCCGGCGGCAAATTTGCACCTATGGCACAAAAGGAGAAGCCCCCGCCAGCTGCTGCAGATGACAGCGATGACTCTGGCAGCTCGGGTAGCGGCTCTGGATCTGCAGGCCTGGTCTCGTCAGGGTGAGCAGCATCTTCTGCTTGTTGCGCAGCGTTGAATACCTCTTCCCTGATGTATGAACCTGCTGTAGCATGCCATGTGTGTATGTAAATGGCAGCTCTCTTAGTAAAGCTGATGACGAGACCGGAGCTCAATCTGGCCTCAGCTCTGAGGCAGCTCAGTGGCTTTCGCACCCGTACCTTGTTTTCGGAGTGGTAAAAGGCTGTCCAGTGAGGCTTCCATAGGAATGGGGGGCAGTGATGAGCATGTTCAGAGGTTCCTTGTCTGAGAGACATGGTTGTGGGTGCAGCGGCAGCAAGAAGACCGGAACAATGTCCAGCGGCGGCGGCGCTGTGGGCGGCGGCGGCGCGGGCGCGGGCTCGGGCGGCGGGCAGCCCGCAGCGACCGGCACCATCTCGGGCGGAAGCTCCGGCGGCAGCTCAAGCAGCGGCGGCTTCGTCTCGGGAAGCAGCCCCATCCCCGTCAGGCAGGGCACCGTCAACAACGTCGCCGAGGCCACCAGTAATGCCAACAGCAATAACCAGGGCGGCAACTTTGGCAACAGCGGCAATGGCGGCAACAGCGGCGGCGGCAACAGCAACGGCGGCGGCAGCAACAGTAACAGCGGAGGCAACGGAGGCAACAGCGGCCTGTCTGGCGGCGCCAGTTCTGGCAACAACGGCGTCTAAGCCGACAGCGCTAAAGCAGCGCCCTCGCCGTACTATTGCATCTAGCAGGGCAACAAGCAGCAGCATTGCCATATACAGTGCACGCAAGACGGTGCAAAGTTAGGGGTATCAACCCACCCCTGCAGCGCCTTCTTGCGCAGTGATGTAGAGTGGAAGCACATGTTCTTGGAGGTTGTAGCAAATACAATGCGGCTCACTGACTTGCAACCTGTAGGGAGAATTTAGTTTGCCGTTCAAGCGCAGCAAATGGGAGCTTCAGAGACAATTGGCTCAGATCCAGCTTGTCGCATAAGCGTCTGGATCCAAGTGACCAGAAAAGTTCTTCATGAGTCTGTTTGCCAGGCCCTGTGTGGTGCTGGCTTCCAGCTTGGCGCCAGCCAGCATCAGAGGACCTCTGTCGAGTCTTTGCTGACGTTACGACTGCCTCAAAGAATGCTGTACAGTGAACTGATGCCTGCCCAGCAGAGGCCCTGTACAACAATGTAAAGCTGACATATTAAGGACTGATGTTACTCAGTCGTATGGGCTCAGCATCACCCTGCCATCACCTTATGATAGATGCATCTTCGCTTGGCCCTTGAGACAGATAAGATGACCTACCCTTAGCTACATCACGTCCAGCAGGGACATTCTGGTTAAATCAGACTATACATGCTCACTCGATCGGCAGATCGCGCATGAGGTCCCACAGGTGCGCGCGTTGATCCTTAGCAATGCGCAAAACTTTTAACTATCACAAGTACCCACGCGAGGTTTTATGTTACTGTCGAACAGCCGATGCTCCTCGCGCAGGGGCCTGCTTGGCCTGCTATGATTTTACGGGGCCGTGCATCATCAAAGCGCATGATGACAGAAGCCCATCTGTCACCTAGCTAGCTGGGGTCGGGAATTTATGGCGGATGACTCTGTACAACTCCTCTATTCGATCCCCACTCTTTCAATTTACATTCTGCTTTGGTGTCATCAAAGCCGTGCAACTCACAGCCACCCGGAGCGCTGCTAGTTGCTTCCCGGTAAGGTACAGCCATGCCCCACGCGTTGCTCACTCTGCGATATATGCCGTGCGTGTGCTGATTGAATGCGTACTTGAGTGGTATCCCCTGATCAGCCACATCCCTGTCATCAGAAGGTCGAAAGTGTGTGATAGCATCCGTGTTGACGCGCAGTGTAAGGACGATCAGAAGCTCTCAAGCCGGCCGAGCAATCTCTTAGCCTATTCGTTCCTGTGACATTGCGGAGCCAAACATGGACTACCGCACAAGCCTCGCATTTTTGTTCGTGGTGCTCCTGGCAGGTGATCGGCCGGTACTAATGCAGCAGTTCTTCGTTGGTCATTGCTCTTATTGACTTTGTGTGATGTCCAGAATCACACAACGAGTCTCATCACCCTTATAAATGTGTTTCAATGGTATAACTTCTCCGCTGTGC
This sequence comes from Coccomyxa sp. LA000219, assembly GCA_000812005.1. Lineage (NCBI taxonomy): Eukaryota > Viridiplantae > Chlorophyta > Trebouxiophyceae > Coccomyxaceae > Coccomyxa > Coccomyxa sp. LA000219. The sequence goes on from KN714659.1 coordinate 1,908,344, forward strand.
TTGTCTTTGTGGCAACGGGAACGAGATGGCTGTATCGTTGAAGGCATTCCTGTAGTCCCTGGCTTGCCCAACACAAGGGCAGAATATCTCAAATGAGGATTATGCTGGTTTGAAGGACCTGTCTGCTCTGCAGGGGAGGTTGCCCTGGCAAGCCCACACAGGAGCCTGAAGCAGCTCATGGGTGGGGGCGGTAAATACAAAGTGCTGGTGCGCCCCTTACTTTTCCCATGCGTGCCATCTGTTCGCAGACAGGCGCATCAGGGACGCAGCAGTGTCCAGACGGCTGAGTGACTGGTATGGGCGGCATGTGAGCCCGGCGGACATTGTCAGAGGGCTGATCACGGCTTTCAACGGCTCAAGGATGCACTTTGGCCAAGCTGACAGTCCTACCTAGATGCGCCGCACCGTTCATGAACACCTCATCGAAGTGGTGTGTGATGGCTGACTCCTGTGCTGCTGTGTGCAGAGTGGAGGGGCCCTGACAAACGGCGAGGATGCTCCCACAAGAACCCCTACCCCACGCTCATCCGATGACTCAGACGCGTGAGCTCCTTTGCCAAGAATCTTCCCTGTGCCACATAGACTCATACATAACAGACATGAGAGACAACAGTGCACAACGTTTTACAGGGTGCACATATAGGATTTATCACTGCGCAAGAGTGGCAGCGATTGATTGGTCCTATATGTGGGCTGCGCCTACCACCCCACACATGCGCATGCACCAATGCCCTTGGATGCAAGGCATTTGAACATTGGACAGCACATGGTGCCTTGTAGGCCTCTTGTGCACCAAGGACACGTGCACATGCAACAGCGTCACATGAGGCCCTATCCGTCAGTTATGGATCAGGAGGCTAGGCTGTCATAAGCTCTGGCGCGTGGGCAGATGCATGAGCCGCCAAAGGCTTAACCTGCCAGCAACACTGCACATCTTACAGGGTGCACATATAGGATCAATCAATCACTGCGCAAGGGCGGCAGCGCTGAGTGTCAGTTTGTTCTCATGCAGCGCTGCTCCGAGCAGCAACAGCCCCCGAAGCAGCAGCAGCAGCAGCAGCAGCATTAACAGCGGCAGCAACAGTATCTCAAACGGCAACGCGAATGCCGCCAGTAACAGCGCCAGTACTAGCACCCGTGGCGGCGGTGGGGGTGCCTCTCCCGCCTCTCTCATAGGCGGGTAAGTTGGAGGGGGAACACTTGAGCGGGGCAAGCCAGGAAGTCCCTCCAACTACTGATGGCACATAGCAGCCTGCGGCGGGTGAGTTGGGAAACACGCACTGGAGCAGACCCAGGGAGGTAACCTGCCCACTTATTGGGCATTTGAGTGGGAGGCTGAATAGAGCATCCCATGACGCCCTCTGACCATTTGGCCGGATGTGTTATGGTGTGTGGGCTGGAGATGGAGCACATCAACCCAGGAAGGCCTCTTTCCACATGGCCAGATCCACCATTCAGAGAGGAACCACTCTGACTTCAGCATCACTTCCGCTCAGTTGTGTATGCTCTCTGAAGGAAATCCCTCTGCGAGGACCTCAAACCTTCAGTCAAGGTATCAGGACTGCTATCCCATCAGTCTGACGCTCAGCTCTTGCAACACATATGACAGGGCCCTGTATCAAGGCGTGGTGATTATGCTCTTGAGGGGCAATATCCTGCGCGGCAACATTTGCCGTACTTGACCGCATCATAAAAAAGATTGATTGAATTTCAGCACAGTCCCCGCTCTATCAGGGGCGCATGGTGCAATGCAATGCATGTCAGCACTTGTTATCAGCATTCTTAGTTCTTCATGAGTCAGACCAGTCTAGGGAGGTCAAGCGCAGATCTGTAGAGGACCAACGCAGTGTGCATATCATAAATCTTCCCTTGCGTGCAGCATACCCTGCAGCTGGCAGGCACATGCCCCATGAGCATACATGCCTGAGCTAGAATGTGCAGTATATTGTGGGTGCTGCTGTAAAGAACAGAATGTAATCAATTGCAACTCTTCAGGTATGTTGGAATTTCAAATTCAACGTGTATGCATGAGTAAGCCGGCGTGGTACAAATTAAGGAGGCGACGATCTGCTGCATGTGTTACTGTCACCGCTCAGGTGTGCTTCGATAGTGCTCTGCAGGCTTGAAGCACTCATGTTACACTGTGGCTTTCTAATGCTTCAGAGGCTCATATTTGCCAAAATCACTGGCACAGCCAAATATCCTCTGCATGGTTCCACACTAGTTACTCCTTCCTCGAGTTACAGCTGCAATCAGATGCCACGCCCTTCATTCTGATATAAGTATTTACAAGATGACTACACTGCGATTACTTTCTCTCCTTTGGCAGAACAGAGGCGCATAGGTGGCACATTCATGTTGCTGCTGGTGCTGTCCCCAGACATTCTGATCTGAGCGGTAACGATGCATCCGGCGGTGTATATACAGCACTTCAGGTCCACATATTGCGCATCATGCCGGCGTTGATGCCACGCTCATGCGGCGGCCTCGATCGGGGAGGGGATCCCAGCATACATCTCTGCAGCCTTCTCTGCCAGGAACTTGTCAAACTCGTACACTCCCAGGCCCTTGCCCACGCGCCTCAGCCGCGCCACAAAGTCTGAGATCTCCTTCACAGCATCCGCCTGCACAGTAAAAATAACACAGTCAAGCAAAGTGCATTCAGGTGCTCAATGCCAGCGGCGGTGGTGTAGAGTGGGAGCATTTGTGGGAGCATTTGAGCACCTCACAGGCTGCTGACACAGCTCAGTACCCCCGCTCCCCCTGTCAAAGCTGCTCAGCAGCATGCAGCAAAGATACGAAGGCATTATGCGTCAGCCCTACATGGATGGGCTTCATGCAGTCTCAGAGGCCCTGTCACATTGCTCTTTCTGAAAGGCATGCACGGCGTCACTGTGACAGCAGTCAGAGAACTTTTCTCCTGTGCTCATAAGATTGATAAACTCCATTCAGCATTGCTGTCAGAAGGGATGCAGGGCATGTGTAGAGACTCTGTTGTACCTGCTCGCTGAGCATCTCCTCCACGAAGTCCTGGAACTGGGAGTCGTTGGCAGCCTCTGCGGTGTCGTGCAGGGAGTAGAGCATCTGGAAGTTGAGCTTCTCCAGCGCCAGGGCGATCTCCATGCTGTACAGCGCGTCGCCCTTCTCCTCATGGTTGTAGTCTGGGGGGGGCGCTGCCAGCGCTGCCAGCTTCACGCGGCCACCACGCTTTGCCTGCAAGGCACAGCAAACACTGTCAGACAGCCCTGTATGCAAGGCTTGCCAGTGTACCTTATGAATGGGATGGTGCAGCCAACCACGCCCAATCCTGGCCCTTTATTGCCTGGACATTACCGGACTGACTCCTGCAATCTGTGGGAAGTCCTCAGACAAAGATGACCCCAGGAACACTGCAGATACTAGATTAGAGCTTTTTCTGGCATGAAAAAGGTGGACAGCACAAACCTCTGAACCAGTCAGAAGGCAGACAGGGATCAAGGAAGGAAGATGCTGTCATACCTGGTAGTCCATGAGCTGCTGGGCATGTGCGCGCTCTTCCAAGCTGCTCACTCTGTAGAAGGACGCGAAGCCTTGCAGGCCCACATTGTCCCGGTTGAAGAAGTTGCTCATGGCATGGTACTGGTATGACATGGAGTACTCGTGGCTGCAAGCACAGGACAACATGAGCCAAAGGCAACGCACAGCAAAATCTGCTCACTTCAGCCCACACTGCTACTGAGAATACAACTACCACTAGTACTTTAGTGAGAGAAAGTATGATTTGGGATATGTTCGACACACAACAGCGTCCACATTCTGTGTGATCCCTTGCATGTCTCCAGTTCCAATGATGTCCACTTGGGCAGGAGGTGCTTACTTGATCTGCTCATTGATGCCAACCTCAGACTCTGCTGCAAAGTTCAGCCGCGCCAGTGAGTCCTCTGTGCTGCTGCTGGTGAGGTGCGCTGACGCAACCTGCGCCAGCTGCTCTTTGCCCTCCTTCATGGGCTTGAACACCATCCCTGTCTGGTTCTCAGCTGCAGGAGCATGTCTCAAGTCAGATGCCATGCTGAGGGCTGAGCTGTGCGCTGATGTCGCAGAACCAATGGTGATCGACGTGATCCATAGAGTGCGTCTGTAACGCACCGGTTTCGTATTGCTCCTTGACTTCCTGCTGAGCCTGCGCCCTCGTGGCAATAGGCCTTGCACTTCTGGGAGCAGCGGCAGGGACAGACACCCTGTGCAAGCGCAACAACACAATGAGAAAACAGTAGATGTGATGGCAACTGTTAAAGGCTCAATAGCGGAGGAAATTCTTTAGCAGTACCCACGACGGTGTTCCGGCATATCTGCCGGTGATGAATATGCTATTGGCTCATCAACACTTCACGGCCTTACAGCCTCATGAAAGGCACTGAATCGACTGTATATACATACCTAGGTGTAGATGCCATCAAATGTCCATGTCTGGAAGGTGCAAAGCCAGCCATCGCAGAACGAGCCATCGACGTTCTCAGAGCCTGCATATTGCTTGTGCTTGCGTTCAGTTCTCCAGGGATTGTTGATCACTATGTGTATTAGCTCTCCAAAAGTACGTCAGTAAAGTGCAGCCGGTGGTTTCTGCGTGAAGATGCAGAGAACGACGTAGCTGAGCTGAAGTTGGGGAAGCAAATCTGGACATGTGCCTGCTGCCGTCGTGGCACTCTTTGGATAAAGGGCTGACGTAATACATCCAGTTGAGCCGCTAAATTGTATCTGGATGAAAATCCTAACATTTCACCTGGATGAGGGTACAGACACGCAGGACCACGTGGATCATGTGTCCGGCAAATTCATCATACGGATGCGCTTCAAAATACTGGTCTTGCGAATGCAGCACAGTGGCTGTCGTCATTGGAACTGGCTATAGGCGTCTCTGTCGTTTGCAGCGTCTTGAACGGGGTGGCGATGCGGTGCCAGCGTAGGTGAAGGGTTAGGCGCTTGAGGGTGCAGGATGGCGCAAGAAGAAAAGGTCAACGTCCCTGGCCAAGACGACGCGAAATATCAGGCCTTTGATGTCGGCCCCTCAGGGGGAGAGCAGCGTGACAAGCCGAAGAAGCGCTCGACCCTTCTCACCGTCTGCCCCTTTATTCTCGGTGAGCAGCTCAGTGGACGCGCTCTCTTGCCTTCGCCGGCGCGTACATATTTAGACATGAATGTGTGTAGAGGGCGTGGCATGTATGCTCATCTCACCTCATTTCATTCATCCCTCTTCCTTTGTACTACGATTGGTCTTACGAGAGTCAAACGCTGCAGTACGATCGACGGCGGACAATGGCAAAGCGGTCCCTTCTCTGCTGATTCTGACATTGTACATTGCAGCAACCAAAGAGCGAGCCTTCCTCAGAAGTTCACTTACATGCAGGCAATGAGCTATGTGAACGGCTGGCATACTACAGGTAGGTTATCAAGCATCACAGACCCGCAATCCTTCCTAAAGTGCCTGTAGCGCCATGCAAGCAACCTAAGCAGATCATCGAAAGCGTGAAGATCCTTATCAATGTCACCATGTTGAGTATTTGTGTCTGCTGCTGCAGTATTTCTACAAACCTAGTGGAGTACCTGACGAGTCCCGACATCCTTAACTTCGACCTCGTGACTGGCAACAATACAGTAAGCAACTTCCCTCAGATCCCCACCATAGCGGTGCAGATCTGATGCACAGAAGCTTGGCTTGCTTGACCGGACATGTGTTTGCTCAAGACATGTAGAGGGTGCAAGTGCACGCTCATCTGCAAGGCCGTTGGACAAAAGTCTGTGCAGATGAGGCTGCAGATGCATAACTGAACATGTCTTCAGCTGGGAGTACGGATGCTGTCAGTGGTGATTATCACTCCTGTGGCAACATGTCCTTTACTGCTTGCAGGTTACCAACTGGTCGGGGACCTGCTACATTTTTCCCCTGCTGGGCGCATTCATTGCGGACAGCTACCTGGGGCGCTACAGGACCATCATCATCTTCTCCATCATCTACATCATTGTAGGGCCTCTCAAACAGCCATACCACTCCAAAATAACTGTCTTAGAAATCCGTGCTGAGCTCCTCCGAAATTACTTTGACCAGCTAGATAAGCTGCAGACTAGGATATGTCAGAACGTGACAGCAGTGACAGCTTAGGATCTAAGACTCCTTCTGATGCCAGTAGAACGCTGTTATTGTAGCCTGAGCCGACTTCTCACAAGGTTTTGCAGCAGGGGACTGACAGTGGTGAACAACTTGCAGGGTCTGGTCGGAGTGACGCTCAGCGCAGGGGTGCCCGCTCTTCAGGACGGCAGCCACGTTAACAGGGCGACTTTCTTCATAGGCTTCCTCTACGTCATCGCTCTAGGTAGGCAGCGCGCCTGCAGTCCTATCATATGCAGGGCATGCTCTCTACTGTGCTCGTCCCTCGGGTCGACCTGGGCATGACCTGACGCCTTTGCAGTCATATGCTTGCGCACCAGGTGTCTGGCCAAGACTGCGTCGGCGTGCTGGCTTGACGTCGTTGGAGGGTGGGCCACGGTCTCACTTGACTCAACGTGCTGGGCATGCAGGCACGGGCGGCATCAAGCCTTGCGTGTCCTCTTTTGGCGCCGACCAGTTTGATGAGGAAACAGAACAGAAAGAGAAGAGCTCCTTCTTCAACTGGTTCTACTGGATGGTAAGCACCGCTGTGCACCAATGCCTTGCGTGCTGCATTTGAACGGGCTGACTAGGTTCTTCGTGCCCTTGTGACACCACGGCCCTCAAAAAGAGCCAGTGCAACGCTGATGTGTCCTCAGTAAAACTATGATGGTCGCACACATCCGCTATGAATGCACAGGGACAATCACTCATACATGCACTTTGCTGTGCAGATCAACATTGGCGCTTTGGTACGTTTCTTCTGCTATGATATACCTGATCATGGATGAGCATACTTTGAGTGCATGAAAGACCTTACCCGTCCCACGATGCGCCATTTTGTACTGATCTGCAGAGGAATGCCCGTGTTGCAAACCTCTTTTGCCCGGCTAGGCTTGCTCCCACCTGTCTTAGTGTCTGTCTCCGCATGCTCGGGACAGGTGTGCTTGTGCTGATGCTCTCAGACCTGCATCTGCAGATTGCCAGCCTCTTTGTCGTGAACCTGCAAACGCATGTCAGCTGGGCCTGGGGCTATGCTGTGCCCACAATGGCCTTTGGCCTGGCTCTGACCCTGTTCTTGGCTGGCACCCGCCTGTACAAATTTGTGCCACCCGGCGGATCCGCCCTGACTCGCATGGGACAGGTACACCTCCGCTCGTATACCCCTGTCCTCGTATACCCCTGTCTGGGGTATGACGATGTTGAAGCCTTCCAGGCTGCAGCCAGATCCTGCAGCTGGAAAGTCTTGTGTGGTCCGGTTCTGTGACAGACACTGTCAGTCCCCGCAAACTTGTCAGTGAATGCCCTAGGATCCCTGTAGGTGCTCATAGCAGCATGTGTAAAGATTGGAGTGAAGCCGCCTAAGGATGCTGAGCAGCTGTACGAGGTGGACCAGCAGGGGTCAGTTGTCAGGGGCTCCCGCAAGATGCAGCATAGCAACCAGCTCAGGTGCGCAGCCACTCACCTGTCTGCCCAGCAATGCGCTGCATTCTCAAAGCATCTCTGGCCTGCATCTCAGCACCCTTGGCTGAGGCTCGCTTGTTGGCTGAAGGTGATGTATGGTGTTCATGTGATTTCGAGACAGGCGCGTATTTGAAGCGGTGCATCATCTGCTACTACTGACCCCAGCTGAGCGATTTTCTCTTGGATGACACCATATGGAGGGTCATGCGGAGCTCCAACAGTTTGGGAGTCTCACAAAGTCTACTCCTGCCCGATGCTGCTCATGCAGTTGTAGTCAGAGGATGAGCTGCTGCAGGTGCCTGGACAAGGCGGCCACCAGGAGGGGCCCCAAGCAGCCTGGAGCAAAGAGCGAGAGGTGGCTGTACACAGTGACGCAGGTGGAGGAGGTGAAGCGGATGCTGGGCTTCATCCCCATCATGATCGCCACCATCATCTTCAACACCGTCTACGCCCAGATGTCCACCGTCTTTGTGGAGCAGGTGAGAGGTCCATAGTGTCAGTGCACACTTGTCTCAGCTCTAGGAATATTCGAGCCTACAGGGAGCTCTGATGCTCCTCTGAGTGCTTGGGAGCACCTGCGTTGCTGCTGTGACGCTGCAGCAATCACAAGAGAGGTGCTGCGCATGTGCTGAGCGCTCCGCATTCTGGACACTAACACCAGCAGCGAACTCGCCCACATCCACTGTCAGGCTGTGCAAGCCCCTGCAGCAGTGATGGGCAGGGTGTGACAGTGGATCTGGGACTGGATGCGCACTTCAACATTATCAGCCCATTGTTCTTATGGACCCCTCTCAGCAGCTTGAGAAGTGCTGTCTCATGTCTGGGCTGTCCACCTATGAGGTCTCAGCGACATGAATTGGAGCGCTGAGGTGACATGCAGGGGCTGACCATGGACCTGAGGATGGGCGCGCACTTCAGCATCACCAGCGCATCCCTCTCAGCCTTCGACACCATCGCCATCATCATCCTGGTGCCCATCTACGACCGGCTGCTCATCCCGGTGCTGCGGCGCTTCAACATGGCGCCCACCTACCTGCAGCGCATCGGTATCGGCCTCGGGGTGAGCTGTTATCTCGTCACCATTTCCCTGCAGCCAGGCTGGCACTGACAGGGTGGTGCACTTGCAACAATAGCTGCGCATCACGCTGCTCTGATGCTTCAGTCTGGCGCCCACCTGACTGCAGCGCACTGGCATTGGCCCCAGGGTGATTCGCTGGTGCACCCATGCTGGAAAGCAGGTGACAAGGCTGAAGAGAGCCCTGGCAACTCCACCTCGTCTAGGAGCTGTTAACAGACCCTTCACTGTTCCATGTACTTTCAGAGCTCTCCGCAAGGCTCCCAAGTTTGATTTAAGAGCGGAATCAGCCCCGCACAAGGCTGCACAATGCGAATCCTGCGGTGTCAATGCCGGGGCATTCATATTGAAGATAGCCCGCTCACAAAAAGCTTGCGCCGTGCAGATCTCAACAATGTCCATGGTGGTAGCAGCTATTGTGGAGGTGGTGCGGCTGGGGATGGTGCGCAGAATGGATTTGTTCACCAGCACAGCGGCTGTGCCCATGAGCGTCTTCTGGCTGGTGCCCCAGTACTTCATCATCGGCGCTGCCGAGATCATGGTCAACATCGGCACCCTGGAGATGTTTTACTCAGAGGTGTGCTTTGCTGCAATTAGGTTGAGATGTGATACTCTCTGCTTGGGCCGGAATATGGTGCAGCGGAGCTTGCAGCATCTGGGGAAATGCCGGAACCTCAATGATGGCTCTCATACCGGCCAAGCACTTTCTGTCCTTTCTGCTGTGTGGCCTGTCAGATGAGCTGACAAGTGAGCTGCATCTGTAAGGCAGCTGCAGGTCACGGCCTGCAGAATGTCTTGGCATTCATGAATGGTGGCATGTGCAGGCGCCTGACGCCATGCGGTCGCTGGCGAGCGCACTCCAGCTGCTGACGACAGCGCTGGGAAGCTATGTTGCGACCGCAGTCACAACCATCATCAACTCAGTAAGTGCTGATCCTCACAATGCCGGGAGTGACACACTGCTCAAGCCTTTTGCACAGTACACACTGCTCAAGCCTTTTGCACAGTTCAGCTATGACACCGTCCTGCATCACTGGCGTGGATTGTCTAGGGTTTTTCTTCTCTTGTAGTCCAAAAGAAAGCATACAGCAGCTGCTCTGCCTAGGGGCAAGTTTACCCATGTTTTGAATTTAATTCTCTTGATAGGAGTTTTCTGCTTGCAGGTGACGACCAAGAATGGCTCACTTGGCTGGCTGCCGGATAATCTGAACCAGGGGCGCCTGGATCTGTACTATGCGGTGCTAGTCGTCCTGTCCGTCCTCAACATCTTCTTCTTCATCATAGTGGCCAAGCTGTACAAGTACAAGAAGGTGAGCAAGGCATGCAGGAACAGAAGTGCTGCAACGTCTGCTTGCACTCTCAAGTCAGCCGCCTGTTTAGGTCTGATATGCGCAGTCATCAGTCACAGGGTTGTCATTACTTGGTGACTGTGTTGTGCTATCTGGACAGTAGATCACATGTTTGCCGGGGCAGAGTGATGCCTCAGGCTGCTGCCACCTGCTGCAGGCACTTCAGATCAGGTGCAGATCAAAGCTAGCACCTTGAGCAACCTGCATCCTGCCATGCAGCTGAGGCAGCAAGGCTCACCAGGCCTCACTTTTGAACAGTACCTCATGCTGCGGAGGTGCTGAAGCCTGCTGTGCTGTGCAGGTCGTCCAGATCATCGACCATGACCCCGAGGGCATTGTGGGCGTGGTAGATACGCCCCACGGCGGCGTGGAAGTGCCCGCCGAGCCCAAGAGCAAAGAGGGCCGGGCAATGCACCCCCACAACCAGGCGCAGCCTCAGCGGCCGCCCTGCTACGCGCCCGTCGAGGAAGACCACCAGGACAACGACTTCTACCATGAGCAGAGATCCTACAAGCCCAAGTAGCTGGGCCTGACTGGGCACCCAGAAGGGGCCTGCCTTGCCACGTCAGCAGCGGCTTTCCTGCTACACGCCTGTTGAGGGGGCACCTAAGATTGCGTTCTACCATAAGCCATGCTCTGCGCCCAAGCTCAGGTAGCTGGGCCTGATCAGGCACCCTGTAAAGCCTGTCGTGCCATGTCAGCATGGCGGCCGTCTTGGTGGGCCCAAAGGGGCAGAGGTATTTGCCCACAACGGCAGGCTGATTCATCTGGGGACTGCCACGCCCATGAGAGATATCAGTGAAGCATGTCACTGTTGCAGAATTGTAGCAAAGGACCATGCTACTTCGTACTTGTGAGTTGCCTCATTGGCAGGGCTCTGCATGCCAGAAGGCTTTTTGGCAGCAGTATGCTCAGCAGCCTGGAAAGACGTACTTTGCACAATGCTCTGCTTGGCTTGCTGGTGAATCCAGACGGGTGCACGCTTTATATGAGAGCTTAGCGCCTAAATAGCGCAGCTGAGGGGGAGCATGCACACGCTCTCAGAGCAGCAGAGTCCGACGCGCAGCGTCTTGTTAAAGCCCCTGGCGGCTGTGCTTGCAAGCATAGCTGCTCCTGGAAGGGTCGCAGCGCGCTACAGGCTTCCCTGATTTTGCAGCCTGCATGCATGCCTGCACTCTGAGTTGCTGGATGGGTCTTGTTGAGGAATCATGTACAATGGGGGCACATCATGTTGGGTTGCTCTGGGGAGCTGGTCAAAGTGAATACCTGTACAGTGTGGGCGGGCCTCTGTGTTTCAGCTTCCAATCTGGTCTGTGTACATGATCAGGGTATCAATAGTATGGGTCTTGTTGCTTCCACCACAAGGCAGCACGTGAATCACGCTACATCCTTGAGCATACAGGCTTGCCTGTTCTGCACATTCATTGCTGTACATGCGTTTCCCTGATTATTACCGACGCTGGGTCCAATCTCAAGATGTGCAGAGTCCTAGCGCTCAATAGCTGGAAACGTAGGCGATGTTTTGACTCGCAAGCAGATCCCTTTCAAGTGAGCCTGAAGAAGTGTTGCTCTGGGCTGCCAGTGTTTTGAGAGGAAAAGCATGCCAGCGTTGTGCATCACTAATGAGTTGTGCTGATGGGGCTTGGCCAGCAGCATTGACGTTGTACTGCCGTTCATCAAAATGCATGTAAAGACTGCAACCCTGTGAGGCATGATGCACACTGTTGTGATGACAGCAAGCGCTGACATTACCACTGGTAACCATTTGGCAAACAAGAAAAGAAACAAGCTTAATAGCTTTACTTCCTCACAGCTTTGTGAGTCAAGCATGCTCAGGCCTAGCTGACAGGTGAATTTTTATGAACAGTGTGGATAGATGTCCCCAACACCGCCTGTCACAACTCATGTTGTACCGCACTGTGCCAGCTCAGCTGCTAGCCAATCTTGGAAAGGCCAGGCTGTCCAGGACAGACTTCACACAATTCTGGGTACATTGCAAGTGCTAACAACTCCTCAAATATCAAGCTCAGAACAAGCCCCAGTACGCTTCATGTCCGAGCAGGGTTCTTGTGTAGCAAGCAGCCCGCGGTCCCTCATTCCGAGCGCAGAATACGTCTATTTCGATGGGATAGCCGACAGCTTCGTCCACTGCTGCGATGTGCTGATTGAGCTAGACGATGGCAGCGAGCTGCCTGCCCATTCGCAGATTCTGGCCCGGTTCTCAAAAGAGATTGTCAAAATGCTTGAAGAGGATGGTTCACTGTCCTCTGCCTCGCCCTCCAACAAGGGCCATCTGCAGCTCGAAGATTGTTCGAGGGCCACTGCCATCGGGCTCATGTCACTGTTGTACTCCCCTCAGCAATATGACTACCTCGGGAAGAACAGGAAATCCTGCATGACCATTGCCAGAATTGCATACAAGCTGAAGATGGAGGTACCTTCTCAGTCAGTGGCATTCCTAGCAAATCATGGGATGAGGAATCTTGCAAAGCTCTGTAGAATATTACTGATCAGTGGAAAGGTCGACCGCAAGACATAGTCAAGACATGCGATGATGTCTATTCAGGCATGAGTTATGGACCCTTCTCATACGCTATGCAGATCAGTCATCAGCTGATGGTATGTGTCTGCTTTCATGTGCTTATCCTGCAGATAGTCTCTGATGCTGTGGTGTTCAGCACATGACAATGCCTTTGATTGTAACAACCTCTGACCAAAGTCTCAGAGAGAGCTCGTTCATGCTGACAGTGCCACCGGTGGTCCTTACTGCAGACCTTCATGCAAGCGTGTTTGTGCTTTGCAGGAGAAATCTCCAGAGAGTTTCAGTCGTCTGATGAACTCTGCGCTCGAGCTTGGCATGATGAAGGTTGTTGCATGCTGCAAGTTCTGCCTTGCATCCGACGGGATAGGGAAATACAATGCCACTTTCTCCGCCCTTAATTCCAGCAGTACTTTCCGCCGCGGCCTTGCGCGGGGCATACGCCAGGGCCTCTACATGAGAGGTTATTGGGTCCCAGAAGACTTTCTAGATAGGACGTGAGTTTGGCAAAAATCTAGAGCTTAAAGGTCCTCAGCTAACCAGGAACAAGGCAGCGTCAAGGTGACTGTAGCTGATAAAATGTGTGCATGGGTGTGAATCACCTCTCGTGCTTTGGCCCGGTTCAGAATGTAGCCTAGCATGCCAACCATAGCGCACACCACACTCCAGAGCTGGGCAACGCATGTCCTTCAAAGGCTGTCTATATGTTGCGCCTTTGTAATTCCAATCCCCGCCACACATTACAGACCACGGCACACTCAGCCAACCGCTGGTTGCACCCAGCGGCAACGCAATGGACTCCACTCGGAGTGGAGCTCATACTCCTAGGACAACCTGCAAAGGGCCGTGCACTTGCTTCTCAGTTCTTTGAGTTGCCTCATTGATAGGGACTTTTATGCAAGAAGGCGGTGGTGCAGCAGCATGCTCAGCGACCCAGAGAGAACTAGTCTACGCTATGCTCTGCTTCAAGCTGCAAATTGGCGTGTTGCTGAGTTTGGACGGGTGCGCGCTTCGTATGAGAGCTCAGCTGAAAAAGCGCAGCTGAGAGCATGAGAATTCATCGGCAGCGTCTTGTAAAAGCCTCTTGCAGCTGTGCTTATAAACATGGGCACTCCCTAAAAAGAATAGCAATGCCAAAGGCTTCCCTTGACTTGCAGCATGCATGCAAGCCTGCACTTTGACCTAATGAACGGATCCTGCAGAGGAAATATTCACAATATCAGCAAAGTCACAGTGACTGCTCCAGGAAGCTTGCCAAAGTGAATACATGTCGTGTGGGCAGGCCTCAGAGGGCGCCGTGCCCAAGAGCAGGCAGGCCCAAGGCAACGGGCAGGGGCAGCAAGCCCGCGTGCTCAGAATTTTTCGTCTTCAATAATATTTTCTGTATACATCATCTGGGACTCTACAATACCTATGATACCCCGTGTGGCTGCGCCGCTATGCAGTCCATGTATCGCACCACATCCTTTAGCATACAGGCCCTGAGGGGCGCCTGCCCCGTACATTCATTGCTACACATGCTTCTGCCTGCTCATGACTGAGGTCATCTCCCTAAGTTGTAGTTGTACAGCGTTTGGGCAGCTGCAGCGCTCAAGCTGAAAAATTGGACTAATCACAAGCACATCATGTCTTGCATGTGAGGCTGGGCCTCAAGAACTGTGACTCTGGGCAGGAAAGCACAGGGAAAGCAAGACAATCCTGTGCTTCATTAATGAGCTACGTAGACAGGCTTGTGGAGCAAAGATCAGCAACAGTGATGTTGTGCTGCAGCCAAGGCCTCCTAGGAGGGTACATGTAAAGGCTGCCTATACAGCATGCACATTCCTGTAAAGAGACCAACCGCTGACAACACCAGGATAGTAGCAAGCTTGTCAGCTTTACTTCTCCACAGCGTCATGCTCAGGCCTCGCACAGGACGTTTCCAATCTGGCTGTGCCAGCCCAGCTGCTAGCCTGTCTTGGACAGCCCAGGCTCAGCCGGACAGGCTGTCCGGAATATACAGAAAAACTGTCAGACCCTTGGCTTCAGACGTTGCTTGGTACGTTGCCCGTGCGACCAGCTCTTTCAATGTTGGGCTTCAGTGAAGCCCTAGAACGCTTAGTGGCCGAGCAAGCGTCCCGTGCACTGGAGCAAACACTGCCGGCAGGAAGCAGCAAGCGGCCTCGCAGGTCTCTCGCTCCGAGCGCAGCATATAACTATCTCAATGGAGTACCTGACAGCTACGTCAAACGCTGCGATGTACTGCTTAAGCTAGACGATGGCAGCGAGCTGCGTGTCCATTCGGGTACTCTGGCCCGGTTCTCAAATGTGTGTGCCAGCATGTTTGATGATGATGGTCCGCTGTCTTCTGCCTCGGCCTCGGAAATGGCCCATCTGCCGCTCTCAGACTGTTCGAGGGCCACTGCCCTTGGGCTAGTGTCAGAGCTGTACTCGCCTCAGCAGTATGACTACCTCAAGAAGAACATGGACTCTGAATTCTGCATGGCCATCGCCAGTCTTGCACACAAGCTGGACATGGCGGTATGTCTCCTTCTCAGCCATTAACACGTCTTGCAACACCATGGCATGGGCTCTACGGTGGATGATCGGTGGGGAATTCAACCGCAGGAGATTGTGGAAGTGTGCGGTGATGCCATTACGCACGCTAGAGGCAGTCAGGGAATGACCCCAGCCCTTCTGATGGTATGTGTCTGCTACAATGTCATATTGTAAGCACGGTAGTTATCCTGCACATACTCTCTGCTGATTTCCAACCGACAAGGCGTGTCAGTTGGACACATTCTTGTTGACGTCATAGATGAAGCTCTTCTATAGTCACAGCAAAATCTGATGCCAGCGCCTCATGCGAGTTTGTTTGTGTACTGCAGAAAGAATCTCTTGAGACTTTCAAACACCTGATGAGCTCTGCGCTCCAGCTTGGCATGAAGGTGGTCGTTGCGTGCTGCGAGGCTTGCATTGCATGCGACAAGACAGGGAAATACAAGGAGATGTTCAAAATTATTCCCCCCGACAGCACAATCCGCATTGTGGGGTCCTTGCAATACAGTACCGACCACCCTAATGAACACTGGGGCCCAAAAGGCTTTCTGGAACGGATGTGAGCTCTGAAGGCTAAGAGCTGATGGTCCTCAGCTGACTGGAACAAGGCAACATCATGAAGGGACCATAGCAGAGGGTATACGTACACGGATGTGAATGCTTTGGCTTGCAGCGGGATGTAGCCCAACATGCCTGCTCTTGCATACATGATAGTCCAGAGCTTAGCGCTGCATAGTATGCAGCTAGTAGCATGCAAGGGCTGTCCGTCTTGCTGCGCTTTTGTATCACTGACTCTGAGTCTTGGCATCAATCGGAGATGATGGCACAATCCGCAAGCCTTGCTTGCAGCATCGTGGCGGGGGGATGGAGTTATACTCCTAGGAGAGCATGAGCTATGGCAGGCGCAATGTGGCAACTCAATCTGGGCTTGATGTTAGCTGAGCTTGGAACACAGTGACTTCATACATGACTAAGGAGGCCGCATGTATAGACTGCAACCTGACAGGCCTAGGCTGGGAGCGATAGGCTTTAAAAGATTTCTTCAATCTTAGGCATTCATGACGGGAACAAGCTTGCGAGCCTCCAATCGGTCGGAAAGCTCTATAGGGGGATGTTTCAGTCGGCCATGCTCGTGTCGGCCTTGCAAGGTTGCTTGAATGAAAATAAGAGAGACACTGCCTAGAGCACCCGTTACACAGTAACCCACGAGGCCAACAAAGATACCTTGGACAAGCCTGGATAAGATATCCAAGGCTTGGCTTCACAGCAATCTGGGTTTATTGCAAGAGCTACTGGCCGTTTGGGACGGCGCATGTACAAGTACCGTTGAGCACGACACGAACGATGCAGTCGAGCACAATTCCCGTCATGGGTGAAGAGTATCCGTATTTCAGGGGTGCACCCGAGAATATTGACAAAAGCTGCGATGTGCTGCTGAAGTTGGATGACGGCAGCAACCTGCCTACGCACTCGCAGATCCTTGCCCGATACTCAAGCGTGTGTGCCAACATGCTTGATGATGAAGGTCCTTTGTTCTCTGCCTCAACCTCAAAGAAGGCCAATCTGCCGCTCACAGACTACTCAAGGCCCGCAGTCATCAGTTTCTTGTCAGTCTTGTACTCTAATCAGCAGTACGAGTACATCAAGAGAAACAGGGTCTCCTGCATGGCCATTGCGAGTCTGGCGCACAGGTTGGACAATGAGGTACACCTCCCTGGCAAATATAAGCATCCAGCACTGCCCTAGCAAGGTCTTTGCAGCCATAGAAGCAATTGTCTATCTTCCCTACAGGAGATTGTGAGGATATGTGATGACGTTATCTCTGGCGCAGCGGGCGCTTTGGTGGCTGCCAACAACCTGCAACTATCGGCAGCCTTCCTGCAGGTGTCAGATCTCTCGACTCAGCGCATCTTGAAAGGCCTGCTTGCCTTCATGTTCTCTTGCCCTCAAGCTGGTTGTCAGCGTGTATGCTCACACACCCATGTGGGCGAGGTTGCAGAAGTCATAAGGTCTTGTAAGCCGTCATAGTGCCATATGCAAGAGTTCTGCAGATGTGATGGTGTGCTGCTTTGCCAACCAGGACAGAGACATCAAGACCTTCCAAGAAATGATGAGCTCTGCTGTCCAGTTCCGCATGAGGAAGGTCCTGGCATGTTGCGAGCACACCATTGCCTCTGACAACACTGGGAAGTTCAATGAGATGTTGCAGACTTTCCCATCCGAAAGCTTTGTACGCATTGTGGAGTGCCTGCGTCAGAAGAGCTATCGTAGCATTCAACTGTCCCCGGAGAAGTTCCTTGAGTTACCTTGACGTATTGAATGAGCATGTTGTACTGTTGCATGACGCACGCATTGTGTGAACAAGAGCTGAACCACAAGAGCTGACATCAAGATTGCGATGTGGTGCTAGAATCTCACATGCCTAGCTGTAACATATGGGGCAGCGACACACTCTGAGACAGACATGGCACGCAGACACTCCTCCCACAACTGTATGCAGGCACTGTCGTAGAAGGTCTGCCATGTCCAACAATACCCACCATGAGACTATCATCATTGAAGGGCCTGATCTAGAAACAGCTGGACTGCATGACTGTTGTGGGTGTTCGTGTCCAGCAATTGCCCCAAAAGCTCCCGGAACACTCCCGCTCTCCTCTCCTGGCGCTCATCTGTGTGCCTCCTGATGCTCCGCCCATCCTTGCGCAGCTTGAGTACCTGTGACAAGCACACCCTGCTGAAGATAGATTGCGGTGCCTGGAACCAACTTGATTATGCCCAGCATCCATGTCAGCTGCTCGCTTCCCAGCTGCACTCTGAGAGCGGCCGCAGTGTGCTGCTCCCAGCCTCACTGCTTGCACAACAGCTCCACTAGAATGCGGCTTAGCTGGCAGCTAGGAGAGACTTCTCATGGCTCACATATTTTATAAATTAATTAACGCCATTCACACGCCATCATCATGCAGCGCGATGCGCGCTCAGTCTGATACAATTATTGCATCTGGGTCAGAACCCTGACTGGGCCGCCTGGTATAGCATATGCACCGGACTGATGTGAAAGTGTATGTGTGTACAGGTACATGCGCAACGCAGCAAGACAGTCGGCCTTGGGCTGCTATGTCAAGGACCTGAGGCTCCCCAGTCCATGGAGCTTTGCAAGTGCGAGATACCCTAGGTGACCAGGACACGTTGCTGCTTACGGTCTGTTCTGTAGTTGGGGAAAGGCGCACCTCCTCTGTGCGCTCCAGGATCTCTGGCGGCATGCCCGCCATTGCAGCGCAGTGCACTCCAAAGCTGGGCGCTGCATAGCCTGCACAGACTGCCCCTTGTGACAACCTGCTGTGCTCATGCAGCTCTGACTCTTTGTGAAGCATCAGAGACATCAGCACATGCCAGGGAAAAATCTCAACGTATTAATCTGGCGCAAGATTGGCATCCCAACAGGGAACATCTCAGTCTAGACAGAACATTGTGACAGGAAGCTTTGCAGCTCATCACCTTGGCCAAGGTGGTAGAGGAACACTATCTCTTGCTGCTGGACAGTGTGAGCGGCCCTCTGTGGGCCTGTCAGCACCTCCATGGTGTAGAAGGCCAGCTGCGGGTGCCTGCAGGCACTTGCTTCACTGTCACATGGAGACCAATGATAGCTCCTCTAGTGCATGCCCTGTGAGTCTGCCTGTTCTGTGCCACGCAGCAGCACAAGCAAGCTCTGCAGGTCGACGTATAAGGCCAGCTGCAGGTGCCTGCAGGGCTATGAAGGTTGTCAAGACGCATTTTCCGTATCATGAGGCATGTCTCTGATGTCTCAGGGGCAAAGACGCGTCTGGCGAGGTAGTGCTCGTCCAGGACCTCGCTGAAGTGGGTGCAGGCAATGAGCTTGCAGGAGGGCTGCTGCGCCGCAAAGTGACGAAGCGCAGCGCACAGCAGGCCCACGCCGTCAGCGCACAGCGTACCCTTTCCAAACTCATCGATGATGCACAGAGACCTGCATGTCATAGTATCTCTTTTCAGAGGACACCAGGGTGGTCCCGCCTGACAGGCTGACCTGAGCTCTTAAGACTTCATCATCATGACTGCAGTGCCCATCTCCACCTATACCGAGTCATGTGCGCTTTAAGATGTGCTTGAGACAGTTGTCAAAGACAGATTGCCATTTGTAACCAAAGCTGAGATAGCATCAGGGCATGGCAGACCGGTGGCATGTTCACCGACGCGACATAGGCAGCCCAGTCATGGATGCATGCCAGATAGTCCAATCAAAGCATACCTAGGCGTTGCGTGGCGCAGCATGGCAGAGACCTGGCTCAGGTCCATCAGGAAGGCGCTCTGGGGCACCGCCACCGTCTCATGCGTGGCAATGCGGGTGAAGATGCGGTCCGTGAGGCCCACTGTTGCCTCTGCTGCTGGCACGAATGACCTGCACACATGTGTCTGGCCATTCAGATTGTGGTTGCAAATTCAGGGCGGCACACACATAGCGCCCTTATGGCCAATAAAGCCATCTTGCATCAGCACAGAGGCCATGAGCGCTGTCATAGCCTTTACATGCTATGCAGTACCACACTCAGCCTGATCATCCAGGCACTGGTCAGCAAAGCCCTCAGCGTGCTTCTCCAGGTGAGGTAGTGAGGGGAATGTCTCACCCTATGTGTGCCAAGAAGACAATGAGCGCAACCTGCTTTGCATAGCAGGACTTGCCTGCAGCAGCAAGAAGCTCCTGTCTGTATGTGGCCCCAGCACGTATGATGTGACAGCGAAATGGTACATGTTTGAACAATATGATGAGCAGCAGAACCAGGGAGCAGTCTCTGAAATGACTACCCACCTGAGAGGTTGGCGCCAGTGACAACCTGCACAGATTCAGAGTCCTTACGTCACACACATGGTAGCTGTAAGTGGTCAGTAGTATTCATTACCTGCAATCAAAATGGTCATTTGCCAATCTTGACATGATCATTATACAAAACTTCACCAGCATATGCCATACATACCACACATCCGGACAGCTCCACAAATATGCCGATGCAGCTTTTCTCGCCCCAACAAGACAGATATTGCGCAGAGGGGCTTCTGCAGCCTACAGACTGATGTCTGGGGAGTGCGGGATTCATCACCTGGATGCGGCCTGCCTCAAGGCCCATCTCAGTGTCGTTGGGTATGAAGGGGTTGGTCACGAGCTCTGTCAGTACATGGCGGCCTGCAACACCAAGCGCAAGGTCAGAGGAAGCCTCAAGCCAAGCAGAGCATCGATTTCTCGGCACTTGTACAGCACAGCTGTCATGCAGTGCAGGGCATACATATGTGGTCCTTGTTAGCTGCGGACTTTCAGCGCTGGAGACCAGATCAGCAGCTGGATGAGACTACAACCATTCACAGCACTTCATTTTTTCTGCACTAAGGCTGAGCAGGTTCATGCAGAGGCCCTGTTTCATGACTGTGTGAAGTTTGACACAGCGCGCACACCACGGATCTATGCAGGACTTCAAAGCCAAATGCGGCACCTTGCTTGATGCGCAGGACATTGTCCTGGGTCAGGATGGGCCGGCAGTAGCCGTGGTCTCTTGCAACCTGCGCGAGGCTGATCAGGCAGTCCACCTCAGCCGCCAGCGCGACAGCCCTCGCCAGGCATGGCTGGAATCCCATCAGCCTCTGCAGGAGCTCCGTGCACAGTATCCTCTGCACAAAGGCTGTGCGTAATGATACTATGTGCTTCAGGAGAGCGGGACTTGCAAAATCATCAAGACAAATCCCCCGTTCATTCCTCACATGAATGCAATCCGCTCTGAACACCCGCCTGACTAAAACTCAGAGCACTGGCGCTCAATGTAGGTTCCTGTGCAGGTAAAGATGCACACTGTCCCCGATTTGCTTGCATGGTAGCATGCAGCCACCCTGTACGATGAGTGACAACGAGTCCAAGCATAGGGGAAGGTAGCCTGCCTCCAGATCATGGATGCTGTATAGCATGTCCCCCAAGTCTGCCGGCAGGTCTCATGCAACTTCAGCATTGACATTTTCGGGCTGCATGGGTAGATGTGGCCTGCCTCCAGATCATGGATGCGGTGCAGCATATCCCCGAACTCCGCCTGCAGCTCGCGGGTGCGCTCGCAGCGGTAGTACATCCCGCGCACGCCCTCGTCCTCGGCCTCGAAGGCAAACTCATAGTCCGGGTAGCACTCCTCCAGGTCAGCTGTCAGCCGCTGCCCCTCGATGCGCACCAGGAAGCCCACCTGCATGTTAACCCCACAATATTGATGGAATTTTATGCACGCCATCGTCCTCCGCCTCGAAGGCAAACTAGTAGTCCGAGTAGCACTCCTCCAGGTCAGCTATCAGCCGCTGCCCCTCAATGCGCACCAGAAAGCCCACCTGTGCATACACCACAGCACAGGCATCAGTGCAGAAGCCTCAGCAGAGCAACATTTAAATCATTTACATCATATCCCCTCCCTGACCTTGACTACTCTGTGCACAGCGTGATCAGCAACCAACCACACTGCTGTCAGTGGCTGCTGGTCATGCAGTGAGATGCTTACTGCAAATGGCACCACGTATGGGGATCTTACCCCACACATGTGCAGCCTGTACAATGAACATGGGCACTTTCAATGGACCAAAGAGCACCTGGGGCATGTACACAATGGCCCAGAGCTGCCTGCGCTGCTTAATGCGTTGCTGAGGTAGGACTCTGACCATTGCGCTTGTAAGGGGTGGTTTCAGGCTTCGTTGAGTTTGGTTGATAGGCAAGGATATCAGGAAATGCTAGGTTGGCGCGTTTGCAGCACAGAATGAAGGGCTGGGCGTGCCTGGGGCATGTACACAATGGCCCAGAGCTGCCTTCGCTGCTCGTTGCTGAGGTGGCGCGGGATCCTGTCCAGCTCGCGCTCCACCACGGCTGTCAGGAAGTCCGGCAGGCCATGGTACGTCAGCTTCAGCTGATCCAGCTCCTCTGAGACGCCCCACGCCACCATCATGCCCTCCTCCTGATCCGTGTCTATTACCTGGCTGATCAGGTGGTGGCCTGCGTGTGCATACCATTTTATGACCAAGGATACATCACACTTGGAGCCTAGATTCAGACTCCGGATGCACCAGTAATTACTATGCGGCCACATGGTTTGCAGAGACTGAAAGTAGGGACCATGCTAGCAGCGCTGATATACCTAGCAGGCTGACATCAGACTGAGTAGGGCGCTAAAGATCACAGATGGAGGAGGCGTACATCGCATGAGGTCGCCAGTGATGCACGCATGGGCCTTCCTCACGATGCCCAGCTCGTGTGACGCCGCTGCAGACGGGCCTGACCACATGCCACTGGCAGACGGCGTGCCATCAGCGTACTGGGTGGGCCCAACAGGATACTCCTGACCTGCGGCACAAAATCGCAGATCTTGGCGTTCCTGACATCATGATAATAGAAGGCGGCTTTAGCCTGTGGGAAGGCAACCTGGCCTGGGGCTTCACAACTCGTGTGCCCTTGCACACACTTAGTGTGAATGGGATTGTCACACGCTTGCAATGGCAGTGACTGATGCCTCCCTTGATAGGATCTTATATCATACCTGGTGTCCTCTGGCGGGATACTTCTGAGCCGTGGGGCATCTCAGAGGCAGCTGATGATGAGCAGCTGAGCCCTGAGCTACACAGGACCTCCTTCAGGAGCAGCAGCTGTGCGATGCTCTCCGAGACGGCCGCGAACGCCTTAGCATCCAGAGCGCTCTGCATCGCCTGCAGAATACCCACATCTGAGGACTGTGCAGTAGGGCGTCCATTTAGCAGTCAGAGGTGGCTTTGCGCAAGTCCTTGCTGCTCAGCCTAGACTGCTCAGCCAAGACACTCTTGGACACCCTGTACTCAGTTTTGTGTGAAGCAGTGTTGCGTGCGCGGGGTCCTGAAGAAGCACAGTGGCTTGCCTGCAGTCTGATGAGCAGCCTGGAAGCATCCTTGACTTTCTTGAGGATGTCAGTGAGCGACTTCATCACATCTGGCAGCCGCAGGAAGGCCTCTATTGTGTCCTGCACTCACAACAGCCAGGTGACACAGGTCTGATTGTGATCATACCATGGTGTCAGACCATGCACACACGTAGTATGGGCCCTATGAGACGATAGTGCACATGGTTTTGGCTATTGAGCCTGATGTAAAATGTGAACAGCACATGAAAGCTCACAGTATTGTCACTACAAGGATGTTTTGACTCAACACATTTATACAGTAAGTTGAGGCGCATGCTGACCTGGCGGCCCTTGATGGCGGTTAGGTTGATGATGGGGCGGCGGAACCAGAGCCTGAGCAGGCGCTTGCCCATGGGGGAGACGCACTGGTTGAAGATGCCAAACACGCTGAAGCCCTCCTTGGACTGCCCTATGCCCATTGCTGAAGGATGATGCTCCTCCTGCACCACCATGAATCAATTCAGTCGTCTTTGTCCCCCATGCAGAGCCACATGAGCAGCTTCGGAAGTCACTATGCAAGAGAGCAGGGTCTTAGCGCATGTGCCTGAGCAGGTACTTTATCAAATGCCATGCATCCATTCTCTGCGATTATGTATCCAGGCCATCACTGCTGCATGACAGAAGTGATGGTGCAGTACCCTCATCCTATGGGAGACTACCTGCTAGCATGAGCAGCTTTGCGTCTTGGGATATCAGCAGAACCCAGAATCGAGGTGTACCTGGAAGATCTGCAGGGCATGCATGGAGGCCAAGTCCACACACAGGTGGCCCAGGAGGTGCAGCTCTGACAGGCTCTCCACACAGAAGTGCATGTCTGCTTCTCTGTGCCTTCTGAGCGCGCTGTCCGCCAGGCTTGCGTCATTCCGATCAGGCGCTGCCAGGCTGGCGCTTGGGGAGCTGCGCAGGAGGCCTTCCCTGTGCAGGATGCTGAGCAGAGCGCCCGCAGCGCACACCTGCAAGGTTAGGAGTTGAAAGGTCAGAAGACAAGCGCAAGAATTGGCTACTGCCGCGCGTGCACATTCCTTTAGGCCATGCCATTCTTTGACCATGTCCTGACCTAGAACAATCTGCATGCTGATTGCATTCATGACGTGCAGGGCACTGGTTTGCTCTGAAATTATTGTGGTAACTGCCACATGGGCGTTGTGGTCCTTCACATTCCCAGCCGCATTAGCAGAAGGACCTCCGACCTGCTCTGTGCCTGTCAGGTCGACCAGGGTGTTCAGCGCATGCAGTCTGTTCTGGCCGGCAGGGCTCTCCGGCAGGCCTCTGACATGGAGGAGCGAGAGGCAGGACATCGCCTGGTTAGGATGAAACAGGGCACTCTTCTCCAGACGGACCTGCAAAGCTACGTTCATTGAACAATAGCAACCACATGGCATCATGCACACGCTCTTTCACACTGTGTGACAGACAACATCATGTTGAGAGCAGGCCGCCGTACAGCCTAGCAGGCTGAGTGCCTTCTGCACATCTCTGGATCAGTGACGATGATGACAGCTGATCAGGGCCTGCGTCCTCCTAAGCTTCAGAGACATCAGTGAGCTCAGATGATGTGAAGTATACATGATGCACACCTCAAAAGGCTGCTGAGGGGCTTCAGGGAGGGCGGGCTTACGCAAGGCATCCAGGAAAGCCTCATCAGCCCTGCTGCTGGTGTACAACACCTGTTCACAGGACATCAGTCAGACTCTACATGGTGTATGGCCTCAGCAAATACTTGGCAGCACATGTATGCTTGCTGCCATTATCTCAAAGAATTATAGAGATATGAAAGCTGTACCTGGGGGTTGAGGTGCAGCTTGGCAAGGGACAGTAGTTGAAAGGCGAAAGGCCCCTGACTCTCTTCATCTGTCTGCAGCACCTGGAGCTGGAATGCACATAGACATCTTCAGCTGATAGCTGCTACATACGAGGATCTTGGTCGTCGAAGAGACTCCTAGTGCTCATTCGCAGGGTGGATCTCCAGTAAGCAGCATATGGTGACAGCACATTGAAAACAGGCGAATGACCTCGGCAGAGGCTGTGTCATAGGCCGCTATGCCCAGCTTGCCTGCCTGAAAGAGGCACGCCATACATACTCCGGAAGGCGCCTCAGCATCGACTTCATCAGAGTGTTCCTGAGTAGCAACTTGGCTGCCTTCCTGTGCTGGTGTCGTTGTCATGCAGGCCTTGGAGCTGTTGAACCCTAACCAATAGGTGATAGAAAGAGCTGAAGTTTGCGAATGTTATGATTCAGGTTGTTTATGTCCGGTGTAGCGACAACTGATCGGATAAGCATCAGGCATCCTGCACGCAAAGTTGTCATAGCTTCTCGTTAAGAGACTAACATACCAGGATAAGCATTGAATCGTCTATTAGACCATATAAATGCCAATTGTCGAGCATTGTACCGCTCATAGGCAAAAATGAGCACATCCACATGTCGTTCCGAAACCTGCTTGACTTTGACTGCCAGGTGGACGCTTGCTCCGAAAGCTGACTCCTCGCACTCACAAAAAGTCCTCAGCCTCATCAAGTGTGTCTCAATTATCTGTATGGATAAGCTCTATGCAGCCAGCATATTGTTTGTAACGATCACGCCCCGTATGAAGCATGCATGACAGGCCTGCATTGGGATCCCATGGAGCAAATTAGCATTAGCCTGGAAATCTCCGAATGGGCTCACGGAGAGCAATGTAAAGCTCAATGATCCGACATTGGTTGTGTAACTGACACTGCATTCGTGACAGGCCTCTGTCAGTGCATTCTTGTGGCTTCCTCATCAAGCATGGACATCAAAAGCCTCAGCGCAGAGGAGATTAAAGCAGCACCCGAAAGGCTGGCAAGGTGTGTATGTATCTCTTTCTGGCATCAGTCGTGACAGCTTTTCCGGCTGAGAGCGCACTTCCTGCATTTGGCTTTGTCCCTACGGACATTTTCGGTGCAGTCGCAAATCCTTTTTCGGCGGGTCAGTGTCAACCCGGGAGGAGGCAGCAGCTCCAGACTACAGGATCAGGGCGCATGCTGCTTCGAAAGCACCCCCGAGGGTGCAGAAAAGGCCTGAGAAGCCCAGAAGCACAGCACAGCAGCCCCGCAAGCCTGCTGCTAAGCGTTCTCGCGGCACAACAGACGACTTTGGCGACCTCGATGACTACAACGACCCGCCTGCCAAGCCCTGCACCGCAGTTAGTGCGTCTAAGGTACCTTGTCATCTTTTGTCTCAAGTCGCACAGCATGTCCATCAGCCTAAGCCTCAACTTATTTCTCATGGGGGATGTGCTCCATTTCCACGCTTAGCAAGCAGGTTCAGATAATCTGCTGTGTGCCAAGGCGAGAAGCCTCTGCCATGCAGGCTGGAGACATGTGGGGGCAGTATCTGGCAGCGCAGAAAAAGAAAGAGGATGCACAGCACGCATCTGCCGCACAGCAGATGCATGCAAGCCGGAGTGCGCAGAGCAGGCCTCCCATGAAGGGAGCAGAGCCTCCCAAGCACGACCACAGAAGGGTGAGCTCAACATCCATCTCTGCTATTCCCTCACGCAGAGCATACGTATAGCTTTCATGTCACCTGCCAAGCTGTGGGCCTGCTCAACAGATGGACTGATGCTTTGGGCATGCAGAGTGTACCTGGAGTGGACAAGCACAAGCCTTTGGGCGCAGCAGGAGGCGTATCTGCAAAACTGTCGTCATCTACGACGGGCAGGAACTCTCACGCTGCCAGACCGTTCAAGCCAGGTGGGCTGCCCACAGGCTGCCAAACATTATGCCATATCTTGCAGGATGTGCATCATTCGCAGTCTCTCAAGGAGCACAGGCATGTGTGTCCTGTTGTCAGCTTCATTGCGTTACAGGAATAGAGCACTGCCTGGCAGGCTCACTGTTTGTTACTGGATTGCCCGCCACACCAAGCGCAACACCCCGCGCTGGAATAGCCCTCATGCTCAGTGTTGACGATTCAGGTGGAGGGCTTCGAGCATCAGCTTTCGGGGGGGAAGATGATCTGGAAGGTTTCATTGATGACGATCTGGGCGCAGAAGACTGGCGCTCTGAGCTGCAGGCAGTCACAGGCTATGACCCCTCAAAGTGCGCTGCACATCTCCTGCCTCTTTCCAGCATTGAACATAACACTGTGCACTGGGGGAGTAAATGAGCAGGAGAGGCCACAATTGATGCTGTGTACTCATTGCTGGCTGAGACTGGAGACTGTGATATGGTGTACTACCTCAGCTCTGGGCAGTATGCAACAGCTGCTGGGTATGCTTGGTTCTGAATCCATCAAGCCTGCATCGCCTGGAACATTGCCCGACTGAATCCTGGCATTTCTGCATGGGGGCTTCACCTTCGGCGTGACCCGCAGGTTTGCGCCTGTGGCGGACAATGTGCGCATGGTGGCGTCGCGAATGGACATTGAGCGCGAGGAGCGCCAGTCAAAGCGCCTCGGGCGCCTGGAGGACGTGAAGGCTGAGGAGGAGGAACGCCGCCTGAGGGCGCTCAAGGAAGCCAAGAGGGAAAAGCACCGCTCCAAGAGCCGAAAAGGCAGCAGTGGCCTGCTGCTCGAGTGAGAGCCAGGCTACATTTCAAGACATGGTGAAGGTTGGCCGCTGTTTGCAAGCAGCGCGGAAGCAGTGCGTGCCTGGTGACAAGCCAGCCGAGCACTGTTAGACAATAGGCGCCAAGCATGGCGCAGCACTTGAAGAGCTTCAAGGAGTTGTGAGGGCAGCAGTGGCTCTTATTGCTTGGCTGAGACCCATAAGGTGTGGCTGTTGTAACAAGCACGAATAAGAAGGGGCCAGGGAAGTAGGTAATTGAGATGTGAAGCGGAAAGACTTGAGCGCTAGCGTTGGGAGGAGACGAGAAAGAGAGGCTTGACCTTGAGAGAAGTGACGGCACCAGCATGCTGCTTGTTTGTAGACTTTGCAGACCTTGATTGGTGTTGCCTGTTGCCTGTGTGATTCATCTGAATATTCTGATGCATAATCTTTGCCACATACACACAACTCTGTGGCACCTTGAGTGCTCTTTGAAGGCCTTTATTGCTCAGTTGAGTTGGAAGGTGTATACACTGAGCAGGACCTAGCCTAATGTGTTCCCTAATGGGCATTGTTGGTGCTTTGATGATACAAGTAGGCCTTGACATTTCAGCTAAACCTGGCAGCAGCAGTGCTGGCATCCCCGCAGTAAGCAAGGAATCGTAACATGATGCGTCAAGACCTGTGCTGGCCAGACATGAACATGCGTGAAGTCCTCAAGCAAAGTCGTCAGAGTCATCAGTGCCCTGAGTCCAGGCCTGCTGTTCCCTCTGGCTGTGCTTCACCTTCTGTGGCTCGAGCTCACTGAGAGCTTGCCTCTTCTGACCAGAACCAACTGCCTTCCCTGCTTCCTTGCTTGGTTGCCCTCTCACGTCCCCAAGGCGCGATTTGCCAGGCATGCCTGATTTGGCTGCCTTCTGCACCTGCTGCTGCGCTGCTGCTGACGGTACGCTGCCTGCGCTGCCATTTTGCCGAGAGCTGGCACTATGGCTGAAGCTCTTTGAAGAGCTCTTACAGCTTTCTGAGCCCGAGTCAAGCACCACATCCACATGAATGAAACTGCCATGGGTACAGCGGGGGGACTCAGCTTGTGGCCTTGCATCCACATGTCTCACTGGACCGGGTGCTGCAGACTGTGGTGCCCCTACAGCTCTTTGCGCAAGGCTCTCAGGCAAGGAAGCTGCCTGCTGGCCGTCCAGAAGCTGGGCTGATGCTGATGCCTGTGTGAATGGCCCTGGCTGTCCCTGAGCCATGATGGGGGCTGCTCTCTTGTGAGGTACATGCGTGGGCCGTCGTACAGAATCCTCCGCTACCTGGGAGGCAGGCGCAACGCCTGCAGCTGGGCGGGAAGCTTGCTGCCTGGCGATAGGAGCAGGCTGAGGGCTGTCAACTGCCAGACCCAGCAGCTTCTCGTACGCTTGCAGCATCTCCTGCGAAGAAGTGTCTGCAGATTGTCCTTGATCTGCTTTGACATTTCCCATCTGGTTCAATACATCAGTACATCATAAGTACAGCCAGAAGGAGCTCTCAGGGCCACTTGTCTTCCCTGCCAAACCCACCCTCTTGAAGTTATTGCAGAGCGACCAAGCAGTAGCAGTGTGCCCTCACCTGAAGTGCACCCTCAAGGCCAAGCTTTGCCAAACCCATCAGCAGCTGCTCCAGCCTTGCATGCGACAGTCCAGTTGCCTGCTCAAGCTCCGGGTGGCCAGTGCAGCCGCCAGGAAAGAGGTGGAAGTCCTCTGCAAAGTAGGCCACTGCCACCATCTGCAGCCCCACTGGCGGGCATGCCCAGCTGCCCAGTATGTCGGGCAGCTGCTCGCCCTGCTCAAGCGCCTCCCTGCAGGACATGGCTGTTATACACTGGCAGGTCAGCAGTAGTGAGGTCCAGTGGGGATCTACAACTGTCTGTCTGGTCAGTACAGGAGTGCCAGTAGCAGATGTCAAGCAAAACCTGTCACCTCTGTTGTTCTGTAGCGCTGAGCAGACTTACTGTTGGTGTGAGGTATGAGTAGCATACAGTTCTTCCTTGAGGACTGACCTAGCATATGCAAATGCGTCCAAGACGCCTGCAGCAGCATCGGCCAGAGGTATCTGCTCGCTGTCCCCTTCCTGGAGAGCACACTCAGATATGAGTCACGTCGTTCACATCACAGCTTCCTGCCAAGATGGCGCTACATCTTGCCCCACCAGATTGTACATGTATGCCGTCCTGAGAAATCATGTGATGCCTGCCGTGAAGGGTTTTGAGTCAGAAACTACCTGTGTAGTAAGGGAATGAGGACAGAAAGATAGTATGATTCCTCACCTCCTTGGTATGCTCCAGGTGAGCACGTGCAGCCTCTAGATCTCTCTGGACCCAGGCCTGCATGACGCTGGGTGGCAGCTCTCCCACAAGCGCCTGGCTGAACGCGCCAGAAGACTGTGGCGCAGCGTGACGAGGACCAGCGGCCAGTGCCGCTGTGCTGTTCTGCTTACTTGTTGGGTGCTGCACTGCACATGCCTTGGCACTGTTGTCATGCTGCTGCTGTTCGCGCAGCTTAGGCGGGTGCTGAGGCGTCGCCATGCTGGAAGTCTGCCCACCGCCCTGCTGCAAGGGCACTGTCCCGGGCTGTCTGCGTGCTTCAGCTGGCATGCAGGTACGAGCGTGTCTAATACCTGCATGCATGTGCCCTGCCTGCTGACCTGGCCTCCCCTGCGGCCTGACCCCTGAAACTGTGGCAGCACTTGCAAC
Source organism: Coccomyxa sp. LA000219 (assembly GCA_000812005.1). NCBI lineage: Eukaryota > Viridiplantae > Chlorophyta > Trebouxiophyceae > Coccomyxaceae > Coccomyxa > Coccomyxa sp. LA000219. The sequence continues at coordinate 1,938,624 of KN714659.1, forward strand.
GTTGCCTGCTCCAAGGACTTTGGCAGCTGAAGGGCTACAGCCCTGTTGCTGGCCATGCAGCGCCATAACAGGTGCTGGCGCCTGTCTGTCAGGTCTTGACCGCATGCTGGAAGGCAAGGCTGGCACCTGAGCTGGCCTGCCCGCATTGCCCATGGGGCCCGCAGCCCTGGGCTGTGGCCCGGACATGGCCCCTGGTGTCTTAGCTGCTACGCCAGAGAAGGTGGTCGTGCACCTGGTGGCTGCAGAAGCGCCAGATTGCTGAAATAACGGCTCAGCAGAGGATTGCTGTGACGTTAGGCTGGCTTCAGGTCTTCCACCTGGGGTCAAGTACCCACGCCTACTCTGTTTATGGCAAGGAGAGGGCTGAATTAGATCTAGAGAGCTATGCCCTCTTCTGTCCCGTACTTCTGGCCTGCTCATGAGATGCTGCGCTGCATTAGCTGGCAAATCGCTCGCAGCATGCTGACTGTGTAGCTGCTTCCCATGCTGCACCGTGCGGGTTGCTAATGCATGCACCTGCTGCGCTCGGGGTGTCATGCTGTCAGGAAATGACAGCCTTTGTGCTGAGCGCTCGCTGCATACTGCTTGGTTCAGATGGGCAGTCGGCCTTCCAGGAATGAGCATCCCCTCTGGAATGCTCTGCAGGTGCTGAGGCCGGCCGTGACTGGGTGTCTGATAGGCCCCTCCTGAGTTCCCACCCATGGATCCCAGCCTGGACAGGCTGCGCCCAGCTGCTTGCTGTGCCGGCACATCTGGTTGGCGCTTGGACTTATCAGTTGCTCCGGGGCTAGCCTGGAACTGACCTTGCTGCTGAGATTGAGACCCATCCGCAGCACTTGAGTCCAGCTGCATGAGACTGGCTGTCTGAGGCTGACTAGGCGGCCATGTGAGCTGCTGCAAGCTCGCATGGCTTGCGGTGTGCTGGTCTGAAGCAGGCAAAGCTGCATGCTGTTGGGAAGAAGCTGACGTGGACAGGGATAACGCCCAGGCAGCGTCATTTATGGTGTCAGCTCCGCGGCCCCTTGTCTGCGTCTTCGGGATCTGCAGGCAAAGAATGTGGATGAATGCCTGTCATTGGTGCTGTGCTGAACTATATGGCAGTGATGGTGTGAGTTCCCTCTATCATGCATGAGGTAAGCAGATGTACTGCCTTGCAACAGTGCCTTACAGATGTCTCGTTACTACCACGCATAACCACTCAGGCATGGTAAAGGCATGGTAATACTGGGCAGGACTGGGGTCTTGCATGATTGTGCTACAGACCTATACATGTCTTGAGCAGCCCTAAATGTTCTCCTGAGCGCAGTGCATACCTCTCCAGGCTTTGGCGGGGAGATGGCAGGGCTGGAGGGTGGGTCCAAGCCCTCCGCTGACTGGGCATCAGGCGCAAGGCATGCTGGGGCCGCTTGAACAGGCGCAGGATCAGTACCCATCTTTGCAGGTGCCGGCCTTTGCGCTCTTTTCAGGTCAGCCACAGGCTTCTTCCACACAGCGTTGAGGGTTGGCTGAGAGTGTGTGACAAACTGAGAGGTTGCCACCGGCTTTGACCCTGCACAGCAAAGCCCCATATACGTAAGCACGTTGAAAGAGAGAACTGTTCCCAGACACCTTCTGCAGCTCCTATTCAAGGCTGTCTTGACCTCATGATACAGTAGGGCTGTCTTGAGGGCCAGCCTCAGTACCAGGCCTGATTGCTTACATGTAGATAGTCACGATGTGATGGACATACCTGCTCTGTCTGCAACCTTGGGCTTTCCTGGCTGCACTCCCGCTGCTGCTCCAGAGCTCTGCTGCCTGCCAGACTTTGTAGCTGCTGAGGTCTGCTGCGCGCCTGATCTGGCCGGCTGCTCCGGCTTGCCAGCTGGCGGCTTTCCAGAGGGAGGATTGGCTTGCAGGCGTGCAAAGAAGACCGTCAAGTCCTCCAGGGCGCGACCAAAGTCTGTGTGGGTGTTAATGGCGGTTCTCACCCTGCAGAAGGCCCGACAACCCGTGAGTTGCATCGCTTTAATAAAGTTATTGAATGATGTGCACATGAGCGCTATGGGAGGAGTAGTTACAGTTGCACAGATGCGCACTCACATTGCAGACCTGCATCAGATGCAGTTTTGTGTCCATGGGATTGGTATGCGGGGTCCAAACTGTATAAGGATGGCTCAGGCATCTCCAGAAAGTAGGGATGAGGTTTCCTACCAGCAGGACAGGTCCTTGCGATTCCGCACATCACCAAAGCGGCGGTCCAGCAGGATGATGCCGCCATAGTCATGCTTGTGGCGGATGCAGCGCCCGATGGCCTGGTTGAGCGCCCTGCATGCCATTATAGGCTCACAGGTGTACTATGAATGCTAGAAAACAGCATCAGCAAGGTAAAGGTGATGCCCCTGCATTCGCGGAGCGGGGTAAGTCATTCAGGCCTATAAGCAACTAAATATCCAGTCTGCAGACTAGCATAAGTGCTAAGACATCTTGTAGGCTGGCTCAAACTGATTTACTGCACTCAGACATTATAGATAGAGGGTCACCTGAAGGCTTGCTGGTTGTACCATTCAGCGCCAGAGAGCAGCTGCGGGGCGCCACGCCGGCGCTGCTCGTCATTGTACCGCTTCTTCAGATCCACCTTGGTGTCCTTGGTATTGGGGAAGGGTATCCCCACCACAATCACTGCCCTGGCATTGGCATCTGTAAAGTCCAGGCCCTCTGACACCTGGCAAAGCACCAAAGCATCTTTACAGGTATCAAGCTCAAAGTACGTCACAGCAAGGCAGTCTACCACTGGCAGTGTGACTCTCGCCCTTTCATGGACACCGGAGAGCACCCCAGCTGAGAGTTCCTGTTGCACTTCATGACAGGCTGGTGCGCTGAAGGTGCTCTCAGTGATGCATCGCTGACCAGTACATGACTTGAAAGTCGGCGCAATGAAGTGCCGTGAAGTGTTTCAAGGCTGCGGCTGTGCTCACCTTGCCCCTGCAGATGGCGAAGAAGATGGCGCCCCGGCCCTCTGCAATGGCGTCATAGTAGGTCTTCATGGCATTGTCGAAGGCCTCTCCCGTCCCATGAGGCTCGCATACCAGGGTCTTTGCCCTCTGCAGCTGCGCCCATATCCCTGTAGCCTGTAGGACAAAAGGACATTCTCGTTTGTCAGACTTTTACTTGCAAACTGGGCCATTAAAGGTTTCATCCCTCATGCAGGGGAGATATGTACGGCAGCAGCAAGTCTGGATATGACAAGCCGCCCTATCCTGGCTTGTCTACAATGAGACGTCTTGCGTGGAGCAGCTACGCGACTGCAGAGAGCTCTCTTGCTGGGAAGGTGAGCGCATACTGAGACGCAGGACTGGCGCGCTGTTTCAGAGGCTCAAAAGGGGGCGTAATACAACAGAAACGCTAGGACATGAGTATGGATATTTACCTCCCAGCGCTCCTTCAGGCGGTCCATCATGCTGTAGGAGGAGAAGAATACCAGCAGGCCATCAGGCACAAAGCCCGCGATGGCCGCGATGCTGCGCCCCAGGCTGTCCTGGAAGGCGGGCTTCCGGGACTGCTCGAAGGTGGCCACGAGGCTCTGCGCGTCGGGGCCGGCCGCGATGCTGCCCGCCCAGACCTGCGTGCGGGCGTTGATGACGTGCGGCGCCTCGAAGCGCACCTGGAACTCCGCCGCCAGCTGCACATGACAACACGGGCTGAGGCGTGCTAACAACATAAGTAAAGCCAACGGAGCGGCTCTGCGCATCGGGGCCCGCTGCAATGCTGCCCGCCCAGACCTGGGTGCGCGCATTGATGACGTGCGGCGCCTCGAAGCGCACCTGAACTCCGCCGCCAGCTGCAGGTGACCAGTCAGACTGAGCATGACATTGAAGGCATCAATATGTACTGCTGAGAGCATCCAAAGCCCACAGCGCACCAGGAAGCTCTGCAGCCATCAACGCAGTGGACTGCTGCATTCTCAGATTTTGATGCGCACACCCAAGGCGCTTTGCAGCTTATAGCGCACGTGTAAATTATCATGTGTCTTTTCTGGGTCGCTCTCGGCGTCAAGTCGGCCATGCACCTTCAAATTCAGCAGGAACTAAAAGTCACTTTGTGTATGCTTACCTCACTGGCGAAAGAGCCCAGAGGCGACAGAGTCCCGGAAGCTAGAATGACTGAGCGCACTGACTCAGACACTGACCGGAAGGCCACAGCAGGGTTCAGGCTCCACAGGCAGAGCTGGACTACCCAGCCTGAGCTCTCGTCATCCTCCTCTGCATGCCTGCACGCACATGTTCATGGATCAAATGCCTGCCCATGACTGTAGGCGGTCTAATGTAGACCCACAGCTATGAGGACTGTCGCTGACAGGAATGTATGGCATATGAAATGACACTGCAGCCTGCATGCAATGTCTAGACTGCTTCCTTCCAGGTGAGGCTGCTGTGCAGCAAGCCAGCTTTGGTGGTGTAGGCATGCTTGGATTCAGCAGTATGGAGAGAACCACACCTGCGGCCTCTTCTGCGGCCCTTGGCCTGTACTGGCGCTCTGCTGCGCCACCAGCGCTGGATGGCCAGGCGGTAGTCGCAGCCGTCCGAGGCGTACAGCAGGCGCAGCACCGTCAGCAGCCGCGACAGCACTCCGAGAGGGAAGCCACTCACCCTCGGCTTCTTGCCCTGCAAAGAAAGAGGATAGAGCTTCCCTATGCCAAACTTGAAAAAAGCCGCCTTTGTGAGGGTTCTCATAATACATGCTTTTAGACGCAAGGCGGAAGCTTCTACGTGGCCTTCTCACTCACTGTTCCAGGGATCCTTCTCCAGACTGGCCAATACTGAGCAGCAGCGTAGCCCTGTGCTGCAATGCGGATCTGCGGGCTGATACACCTTGACATATTGCATTTGCATGCCGGCAGCAGCCATGCAGAATAGACAAAAGCAGACCTGGCTTGCAGCAGGGGCAGCAGGCTGCTGTAGGTCATCAGCTTCCGCCAGCGCGGCAGCTGGCGCCTCACGCTGCTGCTCCTGGGCAGCCCGCGCCTTCTCATACAGCTCCCACAGCAGCTCCACTCGCTCAGGGCACAGGCCCGCATCATCAAGCTCTGTCCTCAGCTGCATGTATGAGCATAGCTTGAGAGTCTATCATTCGGAAGGAGCCCTGTACTCTGACCCAAGCACTACCTAGATGCGTGGACGCTCACACGAGGTCCTATGGGACTGCGAGGCTGAGAGAACAGCATGCACACCGCCATGGCACTGAGCAGCGCTGGTGAATGAGCAAAGCCACAGCGCAAACACCTGAGAGGCCGCCAGCCTGTTTGGCCTCAAATATTATAGCGGTGATGGTGACATCACACAGACAGCGGTGCACACGAGCCTGCATGAAGGGTGGTGCACTACCTCCATTGCGCCACACACCCCCTCAAAGCGCTTTCCCGAGTCGTTCTGCTGGCGTATGTCGGCGCCTTCCGCTCTCGCTCTGAGCCACGCAGCGGTGCGCGCCACAGCATCCACCAGGGGGCCATAGATCTCCTGGCCGCCGGCGCTGAAGCAGGCCTGCTCAAAGCCCTTCTGCACCTCCTCCAGCGTGCTCAGCTCCAGCTCGCAGGACGCAGCATCCCTGCGCGTTGCAACATGCACTTTGTTTAAGACCGCAGATCATGGCTCAACTGTACACAATGCAGGTGCAGCTTGCAGAAAGCAGTCAAGAAATACACTGTTTGGAAGCGTCAGATGCGTCCTAAGCCATGACCTAACATGCTTTGTGACGATTTCCGCCATCACGTGACACATCATCCTTCACTGCCAGGAGTACTTGAGCCATCAGACTGCTTCACACAGCTAATACCGCTCTAACAGCATTCTAGGATCAGGGTGAGATGTCATGTAAATCGTGCCTGCAAATGTCCTCAATGTTGTGGGCCTCATCGAGGATGATCACTGAATCCTGCAGATCAATCTGCACTGCCCGGCGGATTACTGGGTCCAGTATGTAGTTGTAAGGGCAGAAAATAAGCTCAGCCGCCTCTGCACAGCCAAAATTGGGGCATCAGGTCTCGTTGTGTCTTTGGCGTCCTGAATAAAGGGAGATGCATCCTCAACAAACTGCCTTGCCGTTCTACCATCATTGGAAGAGCTTGGGCCCTGGAATCATTTTGTGGGAGTGTCAACTCAGGCGCTGTGCAACAGGCACACTAGACATACCTTTGAAGTGGCGAGCTGCAAAGTATGGGCAAGCCTGCATGCTCTGGCCCACCTTGACCAGGTCTTCAATGTCATGCACCTGCATAGTTGTTGTATCAGGCAGTCAGGAAAGATACAGAGACCAGGAAGCCCAGCGAGTGCGCTAAGAAGGATCAACTACTTGGTTGCTCATTGGGCACTGGTGAGCACTGGTGGAAATGCCAGGACATGTGAGAGAGGGAAGACATCATGGATCAGTAGCACTGACAGATTCTGGCCAGTTGACCTGCCTGCAGGCTGGAGGAGGTCTGCAGGCCAAAGAGCTTTTGCGCATTGCTGAAGTACTTGCAGCTGTTGTCCTCCAGCAGCGTCTCGCACTCCTCGTCCAGATTTGGCTTCTTGGACACTGTCTTGTGCACGCAGTAGTGGCTCCTAGAGGCCTGCACATGGACTTCCAGTGGCATACATATGCCGGCTTGCACCTCAGCAGGCAACAGAAAGGCAAGCGCTACAAGCAGGCTGATGGCATCCCTGCTTTAGTCATGCGAAGTGCGCTAGTGTGTCGTGCAGGCGGCACAGCTTTCTACTGCCGTGACGGTCTAGTTTTCAGAGATGCAAGGTACTCGTCAGAGCAATAAGACAGGGCAAGGGTGAGAGGGGTACCAAAATAGCCATCTTTGGCTTGTAGCCTGCCCTCTTCAGCTCCCTGACCACCTGCACAAAAACAGGGCATTGACTGAGCTCTCAAAAATTGGTGAACTCAGCAAGCATATGCTTGACCAGCCCCCAATGCTACACAGGTCTGAATGTGGATATGGCTGTCATGGGTGACGCTTATATGTTGCCTGAAGTAATCCCTGAGACCAACATGTTGCGCTGCTCAGTGCGCACCTGGCCGATCTGACTGTGCGTCCTGGTGGCGTAGTAGATGCAAGGCAGGCTCGCGCGCTTTGCATACTGAGCCTCGGGGTTGTTATCGTCCGGCAATGGGACTGTTGAGCAGTCACTCTGGCCTGTGGCATTCTGACCCTCCACCCTACAGGATTCGGGTGTTCTGGCCGTCTCGTGCCCTGAGGCATTGCTGTCATCGCGCTTTCGCCCTTCCCAGGCCTGTGTGTATCTGCAGATGCAGACATTCATAAGTTTCGTGGCGGGGCATGGAGATGCTGACAAGTTGAGAATGCTCTCTCTCATAGGCTGGTACTATGCACTGCATGAGTGCAGCTATTAATAAAGGGCCCTACCCCTCGTTCTTCAGCCTTCTCTGCCACGACAGGGCCGAGCACAGCAGACTCAGGGTCTTGCCACTGCCTGTGGGAGCCTCCAGAAGAGCATTCTGCCTGTGTTCTATGGTCTGCAGTACTCTGCTCATGAAGCTTAGCTGGACCCCGTAGGGCTGGTGAGGGAATTCGACTTCGTAGCCAGAGATCTTCATGGTACTTTAGCCTCTCACAGACTTGCGAGGTATCTCTCTTAGAGCTCATCTTGGTACATACTCATATACAGATATCGGCGAGATTGGGATCCACCGCTCTAGTCGACTGTTTGAGGCGTTTAGTTCTGTTTGCTGCAGTGCTGCTTATTATCATTCTGCACTTGTATCAGCGGACCTAAAAAGTGATTGTCTGAGGACAGGCCGAACCTAAGTTTCGCCTTCCGGCTGTGTACTATCTGCACGTACCTATACTTGTAGCTTAAACACCTCGCTCCTTATGCCAATGGCGATACATGCTTACTTTGCCCAGCTGTGACCTGCTCCGACATGTGCCCAAGGATGCTGTGCTGTGCATGCTCAGATCATGCTTTGCACCGTCCATCATCTCACTCAGCGCATAAGCTGCCTTGGGGAGTGGTGTGCACGAGGCTGCTAAATTGAAAGCTATTTGAAAGGCTTTCTGGCCCGTACTGGCCTCGGCAACGTCTTGAGTGCGTCCACTTGAGGTGCAGAACATCATCAAGCCAAGACGGCTGGCGCTTAAAAGCGTACCCCTTTGGCAATCAAACACACTGCTTTGGCAAGGCAGGGATGGATCGCTCTTTCTGGGTAGGATTGACAGCTGGCGCTGCCGTAGGCGCAGGATTGCTTTACACACTGCAGCAGGGAGCATGGAAGGCGACTGTATTACCAGGCACGACCTCACAGACGACACCCGATGATGTGCAAGGCTGGCGTCCTTACTTAGATGCTAATCAGCAGAGAGTGCCAACTTTCGTGCCTCCACTTGCAGGTCCACCAGACATAAGTCCTGTGAAGGCACCATTTACAGCCCAGGGCAATGCTGATGCCGACTTCGAATTGGAGGACGAGGTGCTAGGAGAGCATTTCACCCGGAATGTGCAATTCTTTGGAAGGCCTGGTCAAGAGCGAATCATGGGCGCATTTGTCATTGTGGTCGGCTTGGGGGTGAGGTTCCCAGCATCTTTTGTTGTGGCCTGCATACAATGGTCCTGTATTAATCTTGATGCAGCTTCTTGTCATTTTCTCGACACAGAGCACCTTTGTCTGGTCATATTCAGTGAGAAGGAAACAGCGCTAGTCCCCGGCCTCACACTGGCACCCTGCTGCTTACATCTTAGTGCATGTAGGTTGCTGGACTCATCTGCAAGTCATGGACACTCCTGCTGCGCCCCTGACTACCTTCATGGCAGCTGATGCACCTCACTTGTTGTGCAGGGTGTAGGCAGCCATGCCGCACATCTCTTGCTCAGGTCTGGGGTTAGGAAGCTGCGCCTGATAGACTTTGACCAGGTGTCCCTGTCCTCCCTGAACAGGCACGCCCTGGCCACCCGCGCAGATGTGGGTATGCCCAAGGCAACCTGTCTGAAGGTGAGAGCCTCCACGTGCTGCCTCTTGCAAAGCTTAAGAGAAAGGCATGCCGGCTGCGAGCAAATATGCCAGGCTGGCTGGCGCAGGTGGAGCCTTTGCTGTAGAGGATGTACAATTGCTGCTTGTCTGCAGCGTGACCTCTCAGGGCCCTGTCATTACAATTGCGGATTACCTTGCTCTGAGCAATGGTTAAAGGAGAAGACCTTGCGGGAGACGTGCTGTCCCGTTGCAGGAGCACTTCAAGGGCATTGTGCCGGAAGCTGAGGTGGACGCCAGGGTGGCGATGTACAGCGAGGAGGCGGAGGACGAGCTCTTGCAGGGCAGCCCAGACTTTGTGCTGGACGCCATCGACAACATAGACACCAAGGTAGCGCTGCTGGCTGCCTGCAAACGCCGCGGCATTCCTGTGCTGTGCGCAGCAGGCGCAGGTGTGTCACGCCAATGCTAGCTCGCACTGTCTTCTATGGCTGCGCAAATGCAAGCCACCCACCTGCTTTTGACCCCAAATTCCATATCAAATCGTGCAGGACGGTAGTAGTGTGTGCATGCGTCGTAGTGGCAACTGAGGTGTTTGCACAACCCACCCTGCCTTTCTGACTGAGGTGCATCTCAGGTCTGAAGGCATTTACAGATGGAGCAATCCTCTTCTGTGTGTGCGCGCATCTGCCTGTCCCCTGAGCCCTGAGCATAGGACTTGTGTAAAACATCTGAGCAGCTAACATGCGCATGTGATCCAGCTGCGCATCACATGTGCAGGCGCCAAGGCGGACCCGACCAAGGTGCGCATCGCGGACCTGAGCGAGAGCAACGTGGACCCGCTGGCGCGCGCGGTGCGCCACCGCCTTGGCCGCCAACTGGGCATCCGCGGGGGCATCCCCGTGCTGCTGTCTACGGAAAAGCCGCGCTGCCGCCTGGTCAACATCGAGGAGGTCGAGGAGAACCCGCTCGACTACCAGGTGGGCGCATTTGCAGCTGTGAGAGCTGGTGTGCCTACAGCAGACACACAGTTGGCACATCCAGGGATGACCTGTGCCGGTGTCATATGCTCATTGACTCGAGATTAAAATCTGGGCGCAAGAGAGAGCGACTAAGGCAGCAGTGCGGGTAAAGCCATGAATATGCAAATAGACAGACATTCTTGCCTGGCTTAGGGTGACTTCGTGCCTGGTTTAGGGAGAGGCAGACAGTACTTACCTTCCGTGTGAGCATGGCTTCTGTCACTGAGACGCCCAGTTGTCCATCTGCTAGACGGCTTGTTCCGGTGCCCCACGCACAGTGCATTGTCATGCAGATTGTGCCAACTTCCGGGTGCGCACCATCCCGGTGCTGGGCACCATGCTGGCCTTATTTGGCATCGCCGCGGCCTCCTACATCTTGCACTGGTTCCTCTTAAGAGCATCTTTTGGCTGCATTGAACACATTCCGTGTGATGCAGATCGTGCCGAACTTTCGGGTGCGCACCATCCCGGTGCTCGGGACCATGCCGGCCATATTTGGCATGGCCGCGGCCTCCTACATCCTGTGCCAGCTGGCGCAGCTGCCCTTCCACCCCGAGCCCATCTTCAGGCTGGTGGAGGGGCAGTACGAGACCCAGCTGCAGCGCCTGGCCGAGCGGGAGGACCTCGTGTATGGCAACTCGGAGGGCCCTGCTGTGGATCTGGACGATGTGAGGCACTCTCTGTGCAATGCTCACTATAAAGCGGTGCTTCCCTGTCTGTAAGGATCTGCATGCATCCTCTGGGCTAGCTTGCGTGAGACCCAGACCTGCAGTTCCTGACTCTGGGGGATGGCTGGGTTTGCCAATGCCGACTGCTGCAGCTCTAGTTAGGGTGAGTACCTTGCACAACGTTACACGCAGCAGGCATTTAGGATCCAAGGTACTTGGGAGCGCAACCAGCTGTGCATTGAGACATCCATGAACCTGGCATGAGCGCTGTATGATGGGGAATGGGCCAGAATAAAGAGTTGCGGCTGCTGGATGGGGTAAGATGGCAGCCCTGTGGAGGGGTGTCTCCTGGCTCAATGGCAGATCACCGGGCCTCCCCTGTGCAGGTGATATACCTTGTGAGAGATGTGTGGAGAGGGCTGAGCGCAAAGGGGGACGGCTACGTGTTGCCAGGCGGTGACAAGGGCTTTCAGAGGTCTCTGAAAGACCTCACCTTGACGAGGTAAATTCCTGCATGCTGTCTCAACACCCTGCTACCTCTTCTTGTGAGCTAGTGCTGGTATGATCAGCACAGTTATATCCATCACAGGGTTGCTGCCCCTGTTGAATTGGTCCACAGCCCATGTTGCTTTGCTTATATGCAAGGGGGGCAGATACAGTGTGGCTCAAAATGCCAAACGAGTTTCAGGAGGTCACTTGTCAGTCATACAATTGAGCTGTGCTCCAAGGCTCTGCCCTTGAAATTGCCTGCTCTTTGCCGTTTGTAAGCGGGAACGCATGCTGTAGGTGGGACAAGGAGAGACCCCCTACGGTGGACAATCTGGTGTTGCTGACTTTTGAGGAGGCCGAGGCCCATGAAAACTCCAATCTGACAGAGGTCCAGAAGGGGGACCCGCTCTTATTCCAGAAGGTCATGTCTGCCAGGAGACAACTGTATGCTGAGCTTGGCATCTGTGATCAGACATGATTTGAATGGTCTTGGTACTTCAGGGTAGCGCTACTACTCACATAAACTATCCTGTATAGTCAAATATATGTACGATGGGATGTCCCAGCCTGCTTGCTTGCTTGCTTGCAAAACATCCACTTCCACAGTAAGAAACTCTCAGGATTGAGGAAGTCCTTGGAGGCTTGATAGGCACATCACAGGCACAGGACAGTGATCACGTCTGTCTAAGAAATGCAAGGGCCGATGAAGCCGATGTGGGTGGCAATATGCATGCCCGCGAGTCTGGTGAAAGCGCAGCGGATTGCAGATCAACGAGATACCGGACTCTGAGCCGTTTGTCCTCTTTTGCATGGTGCCGTCACTCAATTGTGACAATTTATATTCTCGCTGTTCCAGGCTGCACTGACAGTCGCATACTGAGTCTGAAGCCTACGTTACCAGACCCTAAGGGGTGAATACCGGCCGATGTGGTAATCTACCCTAGAATACAAACACCCCACTGCAGGCTGCCCCAAAACGCCCTTGTCACAGGCGGCTTGTATAGTATAACCTTTGAAGAGTCGAGGAGTCGACCGACTGAGTCAAATCAGGACCAAAGGCGGATTAGCATAGCTTGTCGAACACCTTCAACGGCCGCACTACTTGGAAAGTACGCACGCTGTGCAATCTGGAGTTGCATGCCAGTAGCATTTTTCGAATTGCGCAGGCAACGCTATGCACACCTGAAAGGCAGCACCAATTTGCCTTGCTGGTTGATGGCATTAAAACCACTCTGCTCAAAGAAGCACAGTATGGTGGTGCAGTGCTATGTGTCAAGTTTGGACGGTTCAACGGGTATTTTAGCATGACGTACTTGTGCCGTGCTGCCTCACTGGCTGTGGGAACACCACACCACTTTTGCCTGGTTGCCTAGGAGCCTGCTGCTGCTTCTCCCTCACACTATCGTCCTCCAACACAGACCCAATTGCTTTGCAGGTGAAGTGACAGATGCGCCCACACCATATGTTGCAGAGGGCACAGTGAAGTAGGATGTCATTTGCAGGTGCTCGCACATGCGTGGTGAGCAAAGCTGCTCCCAGATGATGTCTCCTTCCTCGGGCCCCTTTGCAAGGAAGTTGGCCGGCCATGAGGCAGCTAGATGGGCAGGCATGCTGTTAGATTATGGCTATAAGCCCGCCTCGCTTCACTGGTGGGACTTGACACTGTGAGCTTCAGCTAGATGGGCAGGCATCGTGTCAGGAGCATGAGTCACCCCACTGGTGCGACTTTACAGCATGAAGGCATGCTCTTGCGATTCAGGTCTGATGCCGCTGGGCGTCCTGCTGCTGACTTCTCTGATTATCTTCCAAGCAGAAGCAGCAGCAACTGCACCAGCAGGTGAACCCCAAGGGCCCCCATGTTGCACAGTGTGCATGTGCATACCAGCCTGACAATGCCAATAGTGTCCCTTCTTACCTCAGATCATCGGGGTTGACTGCCTGTGGAGCTTTGCGCAGGCTGCTGTTGTTAAGAAGCTGCTTTTAAGAATGCCATGCATTGGCAGGCACTCCCTTCTCTGGGCAGGGAGTGGATGTGCTGAGCCTGCCATTCCTTCTGCCGTCCATCACAGACATCAAGCGTGACATCCAGGCAAAGGTGGACGCTTTTAAGGGTAACCCCGCTGATCTTCTCACATGTGATACCCACACAGGACAGCGAGGTGCTGGCAAGCACTGAGCAGCGCCATCTAGCATCAAGTCCTTCAACATACTACAGACTTTCAATGGCAAGGACGTGACAATTGTTCGCTATTGTGATGTGCACGGACTTTGCCTTCTGGTGATGCGTGGAGTGTCCTCACATCTGAGTCTGCGACAACAGCAGATTGGCAAATCAGGGGGATGAGCTGAACAGCTGTGTGCAGGTCCTATCACACCAGCACCAACAACGCCTGTGCCCGCAACAACGCCTCTGCCCACAACCTCTGCAAGAGCCACATCGTCCTCGACACCGTCCTCTACATCTGCTTCCACGTCTACGCCAGCTCCGCCCATATCAACTGTTACAGTGACCACAACTGCGGGTGGGCGTCTTGGAACAACAACCGCACCGCAGAGAGGAACTTGCTGGTCACCACTTCAGACCCACGGCTAATAACCACTCAGATGTGTCTCCACCTCTGTCCCGCCTGTGGCCAGACTTGGCGTGGCCCCACCAGGTTTAATGCGGCATGTTTGCGATGGTCTGAGTCCTTGCTGAGGCCATAAGCAAGATAGAACACGGGCAGGAATGAGGAATTCACCCTCGGATAGACACCCATCTGGATACATCGCAAGGTTGTGCCATGACCTCTATTGGGCAGCTGTGTCTAGCATTCGAACAAATGCGAGCTGTAAGCTGACTGGTGTGCAGGTCCCACCACACCGGTGTCGCCAACGCCTTTGTCAACACCTGCGATGCCAGCCACGTCCTCGGCTGCATCCACATCTCAGTCCGCGCCCACATCGACCGCAGCACCCAGCTCGGCAACGGCGGCCCCCTCCACGACAAGTGCGCCGACAACATCGGCAGCCTCCACAAGCAGGGCAGCTGCCACAAGTACCACAATGCCCACAAGTACCGCAGCACTCACAGCAACCATGGCGCCTACGAGCACGGCAACAGTGACAAGTACTGCGTCGCCTACGAGCACGGCGGCAGTGGCAAGTACCGTGACGCCCGTGACGTCTATGAGTACGGCAGCAGTGACAAGCACCATGGCGCCCACAAGCACGGCAGCGGCTACAAGTGTCATGACGCCCACAAGCACGGCGGCCGTCACAAGCACCATGGCGCCCACAAACCATGATGTCCACAAGTACAGCCGCAGTCACAACTACCATGACGCCCACAAGCACGGTGGCTGCCACAACTATGATGATGCCTACAAGCACGGCAAAGCCCTCAACCACACCTCCGGCCTCTTCAGGTGCCCACCCCAGCTATGCGTGCTCATGATGCAAGGGTATCCTGAGGGATTACTTCCACCTGTGTTGTGAGCCCTTCGCAGCATTCACTATACATTGTGTATAGAGTCTGGCCTTTGGTAGTGAGACAAGGCAAAGTGAAGCCGTTGTAAAGTGCATTGCCCGTGGTTGAAGCAGACGGAGCTTCCTTGCAGGACTTGTGAGCTACTGCTTCAACTACACTGGCGCCATACAGGCAATCTCCGCAAGTGCCCCCCGCCTACTACCGAAGGCAATCTCATATATGACAAGACTTTTGCCAGCTTTGGTGTACCTCGGAAAATTCAAGTGCCCAGCGCGCATGCGAATTCGACGTGTGTCTTCCCATGCAGTTCTTGAACATCTCACAACAAGGCAATTACAGCATCGTTGCAGAGGGTGCAAGTGGTGGAGCTGAAACTCAACGTGGTGGAACTGGCAGCTGTTCTGGAGCAACCATATCTGCAAATATCACACTTGTCCAAGGGGACATGCTGGCTATTATTGTGGGTGGTCGAGGGATGGATAGTATGAGTCAGAATATACAGTATGGAGCTGGCGGCGGAGGCGGCTCCTTTGTTTTCTTGGCATCGTACAACACATCCATTCCCATAGTGACAGCAGGTGAGCGCCTCGCAAGCATCTAGTGCTGGTGGACCAGAGAGTTCAGGATTCAGTTATGATTCTGACAGCCATTGCGCTTGTGCAGGTGGTGGAGGAGGTGTATTTTCGGAATACTTTTCCTGTTCTGAGTACGATACCTACACGACAACTTCTGAACCTCCCACTGGCGGAGGCCGTGGCGGCGGTCTTAATGGACCTTGTGCAACAAGTGACGGCGGCCCTGGCCAAGGAGGTTCGCGGTTGCCACCATGAGTAGCATGTGAAATGCAAGTTCCTTTTGGGATGGTGGTGGGTGTACATATAGTAACAGATGAGCATGGAGTATGTGTAAAGGCGTGGTGTGGATGCCAGGAAATGGCACCAGCAATTGTTGTGGAGGAGGCGGCTATGCTGCCTCATACTTGGAATACACCTATGCTGGGGGCACTCTTGACGACCCCATCATCCCAGGGGTGAGGATTTTGGTCAACATGAGACAGCACGAAGCGGCAGCATCCGCCAATAGTGTTCCACAAACGAGTCCATGCAGCGAGTCTTCGTGCGCTTTAGAAATGCGGGACAGTGATCTGTTAGCAAAGAGCTTGCAGTGAAGACTATGCGTACAAATCAGAACTCTACCTGCATTGTGCAGAACGGTGGGTATGGGGGTGGTGGAGCCGGTGGCTCCTACCAAGAAAGTGGTGAAGTTGATGGGTGCTCGGGTGGTGAGCACCATACCTCTTTTGGCCATATTTCTTCTTGGTGTGGGACCATAATGTCGACCACACTGTGCATCCTCCATGCACAAATGCTGGGTGTGGTATTGAAGTATACCCCACAAGTATTTGCTCAAGACCTTACATCAAGCTCTGGTAATGAAGGTGGAGGAGGCTATTCTGGGCTACGCATCAATAACATAAACCACTCAGGAGATGCAGGCTTTATGGATGGCGCAGACCCTACAGGTGTTGGAGGCCTCTCAAACATTGCCGGTCCAGCCATGTTCACAGGGTTTACCCGTGGACTCGAAGATGTGCCTGCAGATGATGGCTCTGTATCAGTTGTACAGCTCTCATGATGGCATGATTGCGACCAATCCAGCTACAAGCGCACCATGAGATGTGACATGATGCGCGTCTTGCAGCACCAAGCCAAAGCTTTTGGTGGTGTCACGGACGTTGTGTTTGGCCTGAAGGCTTGCATCACACCTACAGAAGGATCGTATGTGGGGTTGTCACAAGTATTGCCTTGAGGATTTGTGACGCAACCCCCTAGAGATAACGGATGCTTGTGCTTACTCAGCACAATAGTATTGAGTACTTTAGATGGGACTTCTTCATAAAGTTTTTCACCGCACGGAGCTGGGCAATGTATGGTAGGTCCTTGGATCCCATGCGCCATAGCTTGTGCCAGCCAGTACTGTCACTTATTCTCACACTTATGAAGGCTTGTAGCATCCATTGTAGTGGGTGCCCTGGCACACACCTCAATCAAGCTTACACTTGTTACCAGCTCGGCCATACATATAACTCATCCTCGTAATTGTCGGCATGTGTACAAGCTCAAGTTTATGAAGGTTGCATCCTTCACACCCAAAATCAGCTAGCAAATACGCTCACTCCTCCCACAAATAATCATGACTGTACTAACCGGGCAAGGGAGACAAGCTTTCATTCCACCATGTCAAGTGATATCTCTTGCGACTTTTCCTTCTCTGATGCAGCTGTTGCAGTGCTTTCGTTGACATCTTGGACCTCGTTGGGAGAGCGTTTGGGCGCGCAGGATGCTACGCAACATGCAACCATGATGATCACGGCGAAAATTACTCCAAACATAATCCAGACAACGTCATCATCGCTAATATGCCATGAGCCTCCTGTAGCCAAGGCAGAATTTCCTTAAGTCTCTCATGAAGATACACATAGCGGGAGAGCATGACATCCTCACAAGGCAGATGGGAACTCTTGCAAACTCGAATCACAATCACATTGACCTTGAGAGCAAGAGCTTATTGAGAAGCATCATGCTTTTGGCCAGCAAATGCCGCATGCACCAAAACTGCCCATCGAACTAATTGATTTGTGCCGTCCGCGAATACTCAGCAGGAAACACATTAAGGCCGGAAGACCAACTCAGGTCCCTCTGGACACACACGTCATACTACGGGGACAATCTGAGCCAGTGCGTTTATCGCGGACAGTGCTATCGCTTGCAATTGCCTTGCATGTTGCTACAAAGCTCTCCTTGGAGCACGATGACCGTACTCTCTGCAGAATGTATGCATGCAGGGCTCACGCAAAGCGCTCAGGGGACGGTGGTGCCTTGCCTTGTCCTGTCCCATCGGACGAATCGCGGGCCTGCAGCAAGGCCCTGCGATGTGTGGACTCCAGCTCGGGGCCGCCCTTCCGACCCAGGGTTTCACCCCTCATCTCCTCAGAGTCTGCCTGCAGTGCACACACCCATTCATGCTGGACCACCATACCTCTGCATCACAGGTTATGACGGCCAGCAGCCAGACTGCATCAGTAGTTGCAATTTCGTGGCTCTTTATAATCATGGTGCCTAAAAACAGAGTATGAACTTCTACGCTCGTCAGTTGCATCAGCTCCCAGGAACAGCAGCATCAGAGCAGTTGCGGATGCCAGAGCTCCCAGCAATGCCTTGCTCCCCAATAGGAGACTGACAATGCTGAGGCGTACTATCTGGGCGAGCGTGCCAGAAATATGAGCATCTATCAGCCTTTAACGGCAATATGTACTTCATGAGCTTGGAAGAAGCGTCTTCAACCTCTAGATGACATGAAGGATCCCCTAACTCGGATCCTTTAACTCGTGAGGTGCCTAAACGTGTACCCTTGCCTGTGGCCTCGAAGGACCGCAATCAGTCTAGCAACGGCTTTCTTCGTAGCAACAGATATGTACCTGGATGACTGCAGGGCCCAAGCTTAGAAGACTTCCGCATATCAGTAACGCTGTGATGCGCATCTTGCAGCACCCAGCCGTAGTTCCCTGTGGTGTCACAAATTTCATTTGGTCTGAAGGCTTGCTTCGCACCTGCAAGAGAACGTGTACTCATCTATCAAATATAAGGCCCTGAGGGTCTGTGAGACGGCCATTGAGAGACAGCAAGCCAGCAAGATGCCTCGTCCGCGAGGAGCGTCTTACTCTTTCCGAAACCTCGTGTGTCTCTTTACCAACGCACTGACTTAGGTACCCCGTGCAGTCAGCACGTAAGCTCTGTATCGTTTCAATCAGCTCCAAATTGGGTCGGATATTCCACAACAGTGACAAGGCCCAGATTGGACGTCGGGGCTGGATGAAGCAGGAAGCTGCCTGTCTTCAAGCTGAAGCTGCCCTCTACTGCACCAATGCTTTGTTTGTCGATAGGTGCTGCTTGATGAAGATCTGTCTTCTCAATGTGAAGCATCTGAGAAAGAGATTGTGCTTACAGGAGATATCTGATCTGATGTGATTATGCGGTACCATACTG
Organism: Coccomyxa sp. LA000219; assembly: GCA_000812005.1. NCBI lineage: Eukaryota > Viridiplantae > Chlorophyta > Trebouxiophyceae > Coccomyxaceae > Coccomyxa > Coccomyxa sp. LA000219. The sequence continues at coordinate 1,957,264 of KN714659.1, forward strand.
CAGTCCTTCAAGGGCAAGTTATTACATTCTGCTATAAGGGGTGGAGCATGCAGCCATATCGTCAATGCTGATCAGGATTTTGCAACATCTTGTTTTCTTTCCCGTTGGAGAACCTATGAGCCCAAGGGGTGAGAGGCACCACAACCGTCACACTCAAGCTATAACACTCCCACATTTACCCCTTAACATTTGTGTCGAGGCTGGGGACGCTCTTCTTTTGTGACATGCCCCACTTGAAGTCCCAAGCTTGTTTCGTGGTGATGCCATTGCTTTCGGACGTATATTCACATCTAGGCCGGCAGACGCAACATATGAGAATCAACATGGCAACCACAGCTGCAACCGCAATGCCAGCAATCTCGGCGGTGCTCAATGGCCGTGCGGGCTCCCCTCGTGCTGCTATGGGCTTGCAAAAGATCTTGCCTTGTGCCAGGTCTCCATCAGTGGCTGCACTGAGCACAGCAGCTTGCGTTGCAGTGACAAGAGTGCCATTCCAAAAAGCCCCCTCTGGGGCTGGAGCCGGAGCAAGGTAGCTAGTAGAATCAGTGTCGCCAGCAACATCATGTGGCATGGGCGGAGCTATCGTCTGAAGTGGCGCCGCCTCAGCGATCACAACGCTGCTAGGGGTAGGAGCTGGGGCGCCAGCATGGCCGTTGACACTAGTACCAGCCAGAGCCGACTCTTGCAATGGTGCTGCCTGGAAATGACAGCCAGCTGGCAAATCATGCCTGTCATCATAATCGTAATCACCTGTGCAGACCACAAGTCATGTGCACGTTGCAACCTTTGACTGGCAATAAGATAGAATCTATTGATGTATTGCGAAAGCCCTTTCTTAGAGATATGGAATAAGAGCAAAGCCATCACGTCAGATCTCAGGTAATCTAAGCAAAATCAAATTCATGCATATATCTGTTGTTATTGGTGGCTGACACATGCTTGAATTTTGTTTGTCGCAATCACCCTTGAGCACTAAAAGTTTGCATGTACCACACAGTCGCAAGCTACGTCAAGTTGTGCCCTTACTGGTATTGCAACAGGCTCGCAAGATCTCACCAGAGGTGGCATCACCATCATCAAAGCTGTAGAACGCATGGTCTTTGTCATAGACTGCCCAATGATACCCTGTGTAGTTTGCGGCGTAGGATGGAATGAAAAGCATGGTATATCCGCCAGGGTAACTGCACGAAAAGGCAAGCAGGCTTGTATTCCAACTTGAGATCAAGCCAAAGGGACTCCAGTAAGCAACGCGGCCATTGAATGCACGGTACTTGTTGCGAGGGAGATGCATGTAGCCCAATCATCTTTCATCACGCTAGGTGTACCATCAAATGGCTTTTGAGAAAGCAATGCGAATTGATATGGCAATTGGACCCTGTGGCTTGAAGACACAACTCTTGCGAGAGATTTTGTTGAGATGCACATTGCAAGTCTCACGCCATGGCATGAGAGCTACATCGGCATACGCAGATCTGACCTGTGGGTGTAGGGCCGGCTAGCATTGTAGGGTTTTGGGGTTCCAGACGTGGCAGGGATGGTGCAGGAAATCCCGTCTGCAGGATACCTGGTTGTAAGCCTGTTACTGACAGCGAGCGCCCCGCTGGTGGAGTTGATGGTAGGTCCATGGTATGAAGGTGGCAGGAAGTTGCGTTTGAGCTCATGTCTAGCTGCAACACCCACAGCCAAGATTTCAATGTAAGACTATGTAGAGTAATATCCCAGGAGATGGGGCAGACCAAAAGCACCTGGAGGCACTGGCCAGACTTCAAGTTAGCACCAGCACAGCATTAGCTTGAGCGCGTCATGCGCAGGCGCATACGCTTGTCTGTGGCTAAGTCAGCATAAATCAATGATGCCATGCAAGGATACATTTGGTTCCGAGCAAGTACCCCATCTCTCGCAAACTCAACTTCAAACGTACTGTTTCACATCAAGTGTCATTTGCAGACTTCTGCTATGCGCTGAAACTGCCTACCAATGTGCTTAAGACATGCTTGCAGCAGTGAGCCTTGCAGGCTCACTACGATAATGAGCGCCTGAATTAGCGCTCACACCCACAAGGTTCCCTAGTAGGCTCACTGCAGCAAGCATGTCTTTGAGCAAGTTGTACTTCTGTTCACTGTTTATGCCATGCTTATGGATGTCTTCAGGTCAGGTCTGTGCATGTAGATAGACGAAGAGGTGTGCATGCCTTGCCCTGTCTCATTGCGGGCTGGTGGAGGGGCTGGCGTCTGATTGACGGATTGAGCTTGTGTGCTGTTGGAGGCCAGCATGATTCTGATGGTATGTGATTGCAGCAGAGACCTGTGCTGCGTGGAGCCGCCTCTGCGGCCCAGGCTTTTAGCCCCCATCTCCCCAGCCTGCAGAGTGCCATTCGCCCTTGGTCACCGCTGCTCTACACCGCACCATGATGGCTTGATAGTCAGCAAGGTAAGCATATTACTAGCCGGAGAATACTGCTAGTAGCTATGCTGCAGCTCTTAGGTCCACTGATCTACAGCCTGGATGCACAGAGTGAGCTCCACCGTCATATAGGTATGTGTATGACTGCATCATTTGCCTGGAGAGAAGCATCAGAATAGATGCGCAGGCCATAGCCTACATAGTGACAGAGACTTCTTTCTCAGGCAAGAAACCCCTCGAAACAGCATAAGGCTCCCTGATGTCTGGCAGACTATTGGATGCATGTGGCGGTCCTTTCGGTGTACAGCACAAGGTCTGCAGCGAATTCGTGCTCGTGAAGAAAGGTTTCCATGAACAGCAGCCATGCACACCTGAACGATTGAGGTGTCCAGACTCAGAAGAGCCCCGCAGATAAGCACCGCAAAGGTGATACGCATCTTTGCAGCAAAGAGCCAGAATTCCCTGTGGTCTTACCGAAATTGGTTTGCCTGAGGGTTCACGACTAGCAGCGTCTCAGAAATTTACAGATACTATCTTCAAAAGCTGTCATACCCGAAAAAGACACGATGCTTGGGTTCCGGGACCAGTACTACTGATCGTGTTCTGCGCAACATCATGTTGCCTGACTCAGGCACTGCGTGCATATCACAAGAGAAAATCCTATATCGCATTACAACGCACCAATGTGGCAGCTTATCTCTCGATATCGATCAGTAGTCGGGTCTGGAGAAAGCAGGTAGCTGTCTGTTCTCATGTCGAAGCTTCCCCACACGCTGCGTTGTTCCTTTCCGAACTTTCCATTCTGATCAGGCTGGTAATATTGATGATAACATGTATAATGATTTGTGGGACGTGATGCCGTGCGATCTAATTCCTCCCTCATCTCTTCCTACTGAAAGGGGGCTGCCAGCAGTGATTGACATCAGACCCCCGTTGACAGCCTTGCAATCCTGGCGAGAACTGGCAAATCCTCCAAGAGCTCCATGCAGAGGGCTTACTCTTCAGATGACATGACTTATGGACCTGCTGCACTAGAAGTAATTAGCATGTGCGTCCGGTCAGATCTCTCACCACATCCTATTGCACTGCATACTCTGTACGTCTGTACTGCGCGCGGCGGCCGCATACCTATTGCGGTTATCTTGTACAACTTTATGCCCATGCCTTTGTTGGGCCTGCCATGATGCTGCATACTTTTTGTCTGTAGGAAACCATATTGCGCATGTTCAAACCACTACTGGCGCTGCGTGAGCATTGTTGCGCATAATATGTGACGCTCATTTCATCCTTCTATCTCGGTCAACCCATGCAAGCACTAGCACAATGCACACCTTGCCAGATTCAGTGAGTTTCTGAACGCTGCTCAAGTATCTTCACTCTTTAGCACCCCATGTCAACGTCTAACGCCTGATCTGTTCTCCAGAAGGACACTATTTTGTCCCACTGGCAGTCTAACGACACATGTATACTATCCTTACAGCAATGCCGGAGGATACTGCTTTGCTTGCAGCCATTGCTATCAAGCCGGCTTTTGATATGTAGAGATTTTTTCATCATTGGAAAGCCACTGTGCTATCGTGAGCCTAATGTTGAGTGCGACGGCTGGGAAACCATGAAGGGTTGTCGGGCAGAGACGGTCTCCAAGGAGGGGGTTTGGCCCATCAGAGCGCCGCATCTAGGGACTCCTTCTAAAGGGACCATGTTTTGACACTTAAGTCTGCACCTGGTCCTGCTTCTTGCAGCAGCAATGGCTTATCACGTTCGCGGCAATAATGATCAAAATAATTGTGGCAGGAATACCAAAGAAAAGAGACCAGAAAATGATGTCATCCTTATGCCTCTTTATGTCCTCTTTGGTTCCTATGGGCTTGCAGAGCATTTTGGCCAGCCCATGCCTCTCAACACTGGGACTATCCAGCATAGCAACGCGCGTCGCAGACGCCTTTGTAGCATTGCCAAAAGTTGTGCGGAGGAATGGAGCAGCTGCAGAGTGATTGGCCATCTCTGCGGTTTTATTGCCACGGATGGAGTGGACACCCGGAGAGGCAGCCTGAACAGGCGACGCTGCATCCGCCACAGCTGCATCAAGGCTGGCTGCTTCAGAGAGCTGATCGTCCGAGTACTCAAGGAGACAGCCAGCTGGCAACTCCTGATTGTCTTCATAGTCATAGTCACCTGCACAAGTCACGCCAAACATATTGACCGTGCATAACATTCCAGGGTATCGATAACCTATGGACATGCATATGCTCTGGATTTTCAGTCCAATGTGAAACATGTATGTGACTTCTCACCATGCTGCATCTCACACTAAAAACCAGTTTCATATATAGTGCATTGCAATTGGGGCGAGGCAACGCTAGCAGTTTTATGACAATCATTGTCATAAAACTGAGAAATATGGCACATTGAATGTGCCATATTTCCTTTTCTCTTGAATTGTGACCAAAAGGGATGCCACCGCTGAAAAGCTATGGAAGGCCAATGCATGGATGTGCTGAAAGCCTCTACCATCATAGTAACAGCGGCTGTGCTGCTTGGAGGTCAGATCTTACCCGAGGTAGTGTCGCCATCATCAAAGCCGTAGAATCTCATGGTCTGGTCATAAACCGCCCAGTGGTAGCCTGTGTACTCTGCTGAGTAGAACGGGACAAACTGCAATGTATAGCCCTTAGGAAACCTGCACGACAATATATGGAGAGGTTTTGGGCTTATAACCTCCGAGTCAGGCAGGGGCTTGCAGGCACCGCATGCATTTAGACTTGTGAGAGCTGGTCAATCTAAAACCGATTTATTGTACACATCCTTTGCGGACTTCGCTCTTCAATCTCTCAAATGGGGTGATGACTGTCTGACTGCGGTACTACACATCATAGATAATCAATGATAAGACACAAACAGATGCTGCGGCTAGGCTTGTATTATGACAGTTTCCTGATAGTTGCATAGCACGCGAAGGGAATAAGCCGAGTCTTACGTGTAATAATAAGGCCGATTTGCATCATAGGTCTTGTGCGATGCGGTCGTGTTGGGGATGTTGCAAGAGATCCCATCATGGGGGTACCCAGAGGTCAGCCCATTCTTAACAGCGAGTCCTCCGCTGCCAGACCCAACGGTAGGGCCGTGGTATAGAGGATGCAGGTAGTTGGTGTCTGGCTGGTGATCAGCCCCTGCAGGATGCTGAAATATCATTGAACATGTATAGGGTAACAGAATATGGAGACACAGGCGCGCACGTGAGAAGGATTGCAGAGCCTAGAGTTTCTGGACCAATATGCAAGTGTCCACTGCAAGCCAGTGACCCGCCAATGCTATAGATGCCCTGGCACTGCTAGGCCAAGGCAGATCTCCACATGCGATTGTCCTAAATTGGTCCCGCTGGAGTGGCTAGGAGATGTGCGGCAGCCATGAGGGCTGGCAGCAGAAGGGAGTGTAACACCATGATGGCCACACACATCCTGCTCTGGTAAATTATCCAAAGGCTCGTCCAACACACAGGATTTCAAAACGGCAGCACCTTGAAACAAATTTCCTACTACCTGATACCATGGACGCTGGCCTTCCTGGTTTAAAACTGGCTACCATCACTACGTTTTTGGCGTGTTATGATAATGCAGCCTGCAGGGGCTGAAGTGGCTTGCCTTGTCCTCTCTGCTCGCTATAAGTGCGCCTTCCAAGGTCATCCCTATTGCCGATTGTGTAAACCATGGGCGTGCTGTGGAGCAGGGCTCTGTGCTGTGTAGGGCCGCCGCTGCCAGCCTGCGAAATCACCTCAACCTATTATTGTTGCTAGCATGACTTGTGAGTCAGCATCCGCACATTGGTGCAGGCTATGGCCATTCCTGCACCCCTGGAGTTTAGCCCAGAAGGCCTCTCCTGCTCATGTTGCATAGCTGACTCCAAGTTGGATAACTGCTTTGATCAACGGGCCGCAGTTCTCTGGTTGCACCCATACACCTTGATTGCCTACAGCCATTTCCTCTTTCATTGTTGTGCTCTCATCAAGCACAGCAGACAGGCATGGAATCGGCCTTGGAATGCTTGAAGATGCTTGTGTGGAGCGTGAGACTGTTCAATGTGTTGTCAGTGATGTGGACCTCCACAGTGTGCAGCGTGGTCTGCACACAGGACTCGCCAGACTTTCTGGCCTATGCTTGGCTCAAGATAAACGGTGACCCAACCTCAAGTCTGTACCTCCTTGTCACTACGCCTACACAAGCATCTCCTGGACTTGACCGGTTATTCTCTTCGCTGACTGCAGACGTGAGACGTACCTCTCCGTATGGCAGTCCCGAGCAGAGCAACATCCCACAGACGAGCAATAAGACTGTGCCCCGCATGATGAGACTCCGCATCGAAGCTTCCTGTAGTTTCATGGTAAGAAACCCTGAACGTCCGGCTTGTATCGTATGCCTATAGACGGTGAAGAGCAGCTCTATATGGTGAAATGTACCCTTTGTGGGATGCAAGCCGAGGATGAAGAGAATTCACCTGCAAGTCGCCTGGGTCTTGAGCCGGGGCGTCACGCAGGGTGCAGTGGAAGCTCTCGTGGGTAGGACTGCCTCGGCGCAGGACGCAAATGGGTATCCAGTAAACACGGACTGCTGCTTGTGTCACAATGAAGCTATGAGAGGCTGAGGAGGATTCAAAGATGCTGGAGCCAGATTGAACTTCGGGGCCAGTGGAAGCAGGAAGCTACCTCCCATCAGGGGAAGCTGGCCTGTGCTGACTTGGGTCATGATCTCTCAAAAGCACACACCTGATCAGCATTTGGACTGGTCTCGGCTGTCTTCCTTTGTGCTTTCCTTTTAAGACACTATCATGGTCTATAAGCCACGCCTTGTCTCACAAAATTCAGACACGAGCACTCAAACAAGGAGTTCTGCTAGTGGGCGCTGGGTTGCAGCTTTGGCAGCCCTATCATTCTAGCGCATTCGTCAAAGGCTCTTGAGAAAAGAAACCCCTGCAAGATATGACTTATCATCTGTTGCATTGGAATAGCTTTAGAAGTGTGGTGGGACACATCTCTCTCTCTTTCTCTCGCTCTCTGGAGTGAAAGGCCTGCTGTGTCACATGCTTGTGCCACCTGATGCACATGATGGCTCACAGACGGCCTAGTGGATGCATCATTTTGAGAGAAGTGTCGTACTCTATCCAATACCGCGTTTGTCTTCCTGCAAAACATGCCGAGTAGGGCACCGCGTGCTAGACACCAGACAAGCCCTATCTTGCACAGTAAATTTACCAAAGCGGGCAGCTACTGACTGATCTCAGATCAAACGTTGGGACTGGACATTGCAGGAAGCTGCCTTGCCTCCTGGCAAAGCTGCCCTACACTTTGCGTTCCTATGCATTGTGGTGTGTCTGGTGTATCTGAATACTGTAAGATGTGCGATGCGGTGTGTTCCAGATGCATCCCTCATTCCGCTGGAAGGGCTCACTACAGTAGACTCTATGTTGGCAAGCTTGCCATCCTTGAAGATTCGCCAAAACCTCCATGCCAAAGGGTCACTATACCGATGACCGCACGGACCTATTGCAGTATAGTTAGTCATCAGCCAACCTCTCATCACACGCAGGCCTTATGCGGCTCATGCTTTACAAAGTCGCTGCATGCAAGCATTGCATGATGCCATTGCTGAGCCTACTTGATATTGCATACTTTGTGACCATAGATTCTAATATGGTCCACGTCCTCAGGGCTATTGGCGCTACTTGAGTGCTGACACCCTAGGCACTCAGACGCTGACATCATCCTCTCATCCTAAACGAACCATGCACACACTGTAGCTAGCACACTGTACATCTTGAAGATACCTGGGAGGCCCAGGCAAGGCTGGCTGAGCGCTGCTCAGTAATATCCTTCCTTCTACAGCACCCCATCTGATGTCTAAGGTCTTATCAGCAGATTGGCAAATTTGCCGATATTCTACCCAGTCTAGCGGCACATGTATACTGTCCCAGCACTTTTTACCAAGGCATCTCAGTGTATATGCACAGGCTCTGTACTACATACTCAGTGAGAACCCATCTGTGCCATTGTGAGCCTCATGGTGAGCATCATAGCTGGGAAATCATTGAGAAATCGTGGCAGAGGCGGTTCTAAGGGTGGGGTGTGGCCCAGAAAAGCGCCACACCTAGGCATCTTGCGTGAGAATACACGTGTCGACGATCAATTCTGCGCCCGGCATTGCCTTGTGGAGCAGAAACCTATGGTGATCACAAGCAAGATGATGATCAGAACGATTGAGGGGGGGATCACACTCCAGCAAATGACTGCAACCTTGTGCCAGCGGTCTCTGGCGGTTCCTATGGGCTTGCAAAGCATTGTAGCCTGCCCGGGCCTCCCAGAATTCAATTTGCCAGTACTGCGTGGCGTGGCTGTAGAAAGAATAACAGCATTGCCAGAAGCTGACTGGGTACGGGGGGCAGGTGAAGAGGAGTTGGCCATCAGTGCATTTTCAATGCCACGCATGAAGCGGACGCCGGGAGAGGCAGCCTGAAGAGGCGCTGCTGCATGCGCTGCAGCAGCGTCAGGGCTGGCCGCATCTGACAGCTCCTCGTCCTGGTGTTCAAGGAGGCAGCCGGCCGGCAACTCTTGACTGTCTTCATAATCATAATCACCTGCGCAGGTCATACCAGACGTCTTGACTATGTAGCATCTTCCATGCAAAGATGTGGATATGCATATGCTACAGCTTCTGCAGTGTGATGGGACACATCAATGGTGATCTCTTGCTGCAGTGCAGATTCAGAGTCAAAGCAAGTGTCCCAACGCCCCAAGCTAGAAACCAATGGCTGTGCAAGGTGTATTAGGGAGAAATCGTCCCAGTCTCCCTTGCCTTGGAGGCAAGGCCTGATATACATGTGACATTGTCTTATCATCCTCTGATGTACGAGCTCTACAAAAGCAGATGCCACTGCTTTCTATGCTGTGGAGGTCAATGCAGTGACTTGCTGAAAGGCGCCAATGCTTGCATAGCTATCATGATGGTACCAATTGCCAGCTTGGAGCGCCAGCTAAGCGCCGCTTGGAGGCTAGGTCTCACCAGAGGTAGCGTCGCCGTCATCAAAGCTGTAGAACCTCTTGGTCTGGTCATACACGGCCCAGTGAAACCCCGTGTACTCAGCTGCGTGGAACGGGACAAACTGTAGCGTATAGCCCTTAGGGAACCTGCAGGACACCATATAGAGAGCCTTCAGCCTTCCGACCTCATGCGGGGTTATGTAGGCATTGCATGCTTGGTCAACTTGGATATTGAATATACATGTGGTTTTCTTATAAAGATGCTTTGCGGACTTTGGTCCAAATCCTCACTACCACAAATGGGGTAAGGAATGTCCCACTGTGGGGCTACACATCAGGACACAAAGTTTAACTGCGGCTTGGCTTGTATCATGACAATCTTCCTAATTCTTAAAAGTGTTGCAGAGAGGATAAGCCAAGTACTAGGACTAGTCTTACGTGTGGTACCAAGGCCGATTTGCATCATAAGTGGTGTGTGATGCTGACGTGTTAGGGATGTTGCAAGCAATTCCATCACGCGGGTACCCAGTGGTCAGCCCATTCTTGACGGCGAGTCCTCCGCTGCCAGACCCAATGGTAGAGCCATGATAGAGAGGATGCAGGTAGTCGCTGTCCGGCTGATGCTTAGCCCCTGCAGCCATCATAGATTGCCACAACCTCAAGGAAGATGTACCGCATGTCATACAAGTGAGAAAAGACTGAGATACAGGCACTCAAGTGGGAAGGACTACAAAGCCTGGAGATTCTACACGATGGACAAGTGTCACATTGCAAGCCACCAATCCGCCAATGCAGCGGGTGCATTGTCACCACTAGGATGTCTGTCAATTGATGTCAATTTTCCAGAAGTGATTGTCCTAAGTCAGTGTTGCGATAGAAGGAGAAGGGTGGCAGCCACAAGGGCTTGCAGCAGAAGATGCATCCATAAGGCGTGACGCATAATAACCTGGCCACACGCCTTCTGCTCTGGGTTCACATAGAAAGGCTCGTCCAGCACATAGGTTCCCAAAATTGCAGCGCCTTTTAAGGCTACCACCAACCACTTGAGTCTATATGATATGATGGGCACTGGCCCTCCTAGCCCTCATTCGTATGCTTGGCTATCATCCATATGCTTCGTGGGACGCGGTAATATGCAACACCATGTATGATCCAAGGGTGGAGGAGGCGTGCCCTGCCTTGTCCTCTGTGATCACTCCAACGGCGCATTCCAAGGTTTTCACTATCGTAGGAAGTTCTGTACACCATGGGAGTCATCAGCAGAGCTCTCCGCTGTGTAGGGACACCGCCGCTGCGCCCCAAGGACTCACCCATCCTCTGCTCATCCTGCGCAATTAGCTCACCCTGAAAGCTTGCATGCATGCCGTGTATGCCTTGTGGCCCTCGGCCATGGGGTTGCCACCCATGTCAGCAACAGATGGCATCCGCACATCTGTGCTGCATGAAGCCCCGCCACCTGCGTCCCAGGCTTTCACCCATCCTTTGCTCAGCCTGCGCATCTAGCTCACCCTGTTGCTTTAGCTTGCGTGACCTGTCTGTAAGCATCTGCACATTTGTGCAACCTATGGCCAAGCTTGCACCCCTGGAGTTCGCCCTGTGAAGGCCTCCTCTGCCCTTGTGCTCAGCTGCTTCTCATAAAGGGGCTGCTCTCTGATTGCACTCGTACATTTAACCTGTCTTGAGCCGATTCCTCTCTCCTTCCCGTCGCAGTCTCGTCGAGCACCGCAAACAGGCATAAATGGGTGATGATCTTTCCATTCTCATCCTCCTGAGTGCCGTGAGAATGTTTATCGTGTGTTTAGCAGTCACATGGCAACTCTACGGTATGCGGCGGGCTCTGCACACTAGACCGCCAGGCTTCTTTGGCTCCGACTGAACGATGACCCATTGTCAGATCTGTACCTCCCTATTACTATCGTAGTATGCACACACAACTTGACCGATTCCATTTCATTGCTGACGGTAGACTTTGAGAGGTAAGACGCACCTCCACGTAAGGCAGTCCTTCGCTGAGAACCATCCCGCATGCGAGTAGCAGGACTGCGCCCCGCATGAATATCATGATGAGGGTCCGCATAGAAACTACCTGTAGCTTCATCAGAACCCTGAATGTCCGCCTCTTATTGTACGCTGATAGACAGTCGGAAGCAGCTCCTGCTCATCAATACATGACGGCTGTAACCTCTGTGGGATGTAAGCTCAGGAGGAAGATAAATTACTGGCAAATCGCTTGGGTCTCGAGCAGGGGCGTGACGCAGGGTCGTGCACTGGAAGGTCGCGAGCGTCGCGTGTCTCTGCGCAGGACACCAATGGGGCAGACACTGAATATAAACTGCCTATGCCACAATGAAGCTATGGGGCGCTGGGCAGTATGCGAAGTTAGATTGAACTTCGGGGCCGAAGGAAGGAGGAAGCTACCTCCTTTCAGGGGAAGCTGGCCTGTGCTGACCTCTCTCTATGGCACATAAGTGATCCAGGCGTGTGGCTGAAAGGTATAAATGGGTCTCGTGCGTTCAGATGTCCCTTTCCTTTCATACCATGATCAAGTCTATAGACCACACTGTGAGTCACGCGGTGTCCCACAAACTAAAGACGTCACAACCGTTGGCTTGAAGCTAGAGCCAATCATAATCCACCTGCCATTCAAGCAACATCACAATGACAGGCTGTACATCATCTCTTGACAGTTGTGATGTGAGGCATTACAGATGTCTTTGTAAAGCTGCTCTCTTCTGCTACTAGTACTACTAGCAAGTTCTCAGCTGAGCACGCGCCAGGCATGCCGATGGAGACATGGCCCATCCCGGAATACTGTGACACATGTAATGGAAAGCTTCTCAAGGCGGCGTATCTACGACTATTGCTTCACAAGGAAAGCCCTAAGTACAGCCCTGTTGATCTTTGAAAATGCATCATCACATTGCGGGGTTCTTAGCATCCAAGCTGAGGAGCCCCTGAAGGGGATAATAGTCCAGCGGAGAAAGTCCCAAGCACTGACCCATTGGCAATGGCTCAAGAGATTGCAAAAACACTGTTACACCTAGGCACTACTCTTCAGAAAGCAGCACACTTCTTGACCTTCAACTCTGCATCTAGCGCTGCCTCTTGCAATTGGCGGCAATGATACAGGAGAGGATTGCCAGAATGACAATGGAGCCAGGGATCACTGTGATGCATATGATGAAAACCTTATCAAGGCGGTCCTCGGCTGCTGCTATGGGCTTGCAGAGCATCGTGGCTGGCCCATGCCTCTTGGTACTGGAATTACCCCGCAGGGCAAGTTGTGTTGCGGAAGCCGATGTAGCATTCCCAGTAGCTGCCTGAGGGGCTGGAGCAGGCGCAGAGTCATTGGTCATGTGTGCAGTGTCATTGCTAGTGCTGACGTGGCTGCCGGCTGCGTCAGAGGTTTGCTCGTCCAGGTAGTGGCAGCCAGCTGGCAGCTCATGACTGTCGTCATAGTCATAGTCACCTGCGCAGGTCAGACCATACCTTAACAGTGCATTGCCTTCAAAGGTGAGATCCGGCGGCATGCATATGCTTGTCT